>OZ022509.1:41575841-42775841 GCA_963989385.1 Ctena decussata
GGTACAATACTTGATATACATGGTCAATTAAATGAAGAAATGAAGATATTATGTCACTAAAGGTCAAGGACATTCCGTCCGTCCATCTGTCGTCAAAATGTTCAAACATCTCCTCCACAACCGCTGGGCAGAACAAGGCCAAATTTTATATGTGGACTCCATGGGTTGGGGGAACGAAGTTTGTTCGGGGTATCGGGGTTACACCACCAAGATGGCCGCCACGCCAAAATATGGTAAAAACCCTTCAAAAATCTTCTTCTCCAAAACCAAAAGATCTATGACCTTGAAACTTGGTATGTAGCATTGGACATTCGGGCCCATTATAGTTTATACACATGATGACCCTGCGTTGACATTGGCCTAATTTACGACATGGTCAACTTTTGTATGTTAGGCTTTATATGGGAAAACGCTTAAACGGGGGATTTCTCAGAAACTGTTTAAGTCTAAGGTACAATGCTTGGTATACATGGTCAACTAAATGAACAGATGAAGGAATTATGTCACTTAAGGTCATATAATCATCCATCGTCAACCTTTTCGAACATCTTCTCTGGAACCACTGGGCAGATTAAAGACGAATTTCATATGGAGTCTCAGTGGGATGGAGAAACAAAAATTTGTCCCCGAGGTCAGGGTCACAGAACCAAGATAGCCACTATGCCTATATATGGTAAAAATCCTTCTAAAATCTTCTTCTCCAAAACCAAAAGGCCTATGACCTTGAAACTTGGTGTGTAGCATCGGGCATTCGGGCCCATTATAGTTTGTACAAATATTTATGACATGGCCAACTTTGGTTTTGTTAGGCTTTTATATGGAAAATGCTTAAACAGTGATTTCTCAGAAACTATAGAAGTCTAAGGAACCATACCTGGTATACATGGTCAACTAAATGGACAAATAAAGATATTATGTCACTTAAGATTAAGGTCATTCCGTTTCGTCCTTCCTTCGCCAAAATTTTCAAACATCTTCGCCTCTGAAACCACTGGGCCGACTGAAGCCAAATTTCATATGGATTCTCAGTGGGATGGGGGAACGAAAAATTGTACCCGGGGTCTGGGTCACATGACCAAGATGGCCGCTATGCCTGTATGTGTTAATAACCCTTCAAAAATCTTCTTCTCCAGAACCAAAAGGCTTATGATCTTGAAACTTGGAGTTTAGCATCGGGCATTCGGGACCATCATAGTTTGTACAATTGATGACCGTGCGTTGACCTTGACCTAATTTATGACATGGTCAACTTTGGTACGTTAGGCTTTATATAAGAAAACGCTTAAACGGGGGATTTCTCAGAAACTGTGTAAGCCTAAGGTACACTACTTGGTATACATGGTCAACTAAATGAACAGATGAAGGAATTTTGTCACTTAGGGTCAAGGTCATTCCATCCATTCATCCATCGTCAAGCTTTTCGAACATCTTCTCCTCTGAAACCACTAGGCCGATTGAAGCCAAATTTCATATGGAGTCTCAGTGGGATGGACGAACGAAAGTATGTCCCCGGGGTCTAGGTCACATGACCACGATAGCCATTATGCCCATATATGGTAAAAACCCTTCAAAAATCTTCTTCTCCAGAACCAAAAGGCCCTTGAAACTTGGTATGTAGCATTGGGCATGTAAGATCATCAAAGTTTGTACAAATGATGACCTTGACCTAATACTCGAAATATATGGTCATCTGAATGAACAGATGAAGATATTATTTCACTAAAGGTCAAGGTCATTCTGTACATCCATCTGTTGTCAAGATGTTCAAACATCTTCTCCTCTGAAACCACTGGGCCAATTGAAGCCAAATTTCATATGGAGTCTCAGTGGGATGGGGGAACGAGAAAGTTTGTTCCCGAGGTCTGGGTCTTATGACCAAGATGGCCGCCATGCCCATATATGGTAAAACCCCTTCAAAATGTTTGTTCCCAGAACCAAAAGGCCTTTTACCTTGAAACTTGGTATCATACCAAGAATGTAGCTTTGGGCACTACCGCCCAGCATAGTTTATACAAATGATGGTCATGCGTTGGCCTTGACCTAATTTATGACACTGTCAACTTTGGTATGTCAGGCCTTAATATGGGAAAATGCTTAAACAGTGGATGTTTCAGAAACCATTTAAGTCTAAGGTACAATGTTTGGTATATATGGTTGACTAAATGTCCAGATGAAGGTATTGTATCGCTAAAGATCAAGGTCATTCTTTGACCATTTTTACAAGGTCACTGAGATTCTCTCAACCGTCAACATTTTCAAACATCTTCTGCTCAGTGGCCAATGGGGTGGATTGAAGCCATATTTCATATTGAGCTCCACCGGGTTAAAGGAACCAAAGTTTGTTCAGATGGTCTTGGTCGCATGACCACGATGGCCACCATGCCCCTATATGTTAAAAACTTTTCAAAAGTCTTTTTCTCAAGAACCGGAAGGTCCATGACCTTGAAACTGGGTATGTGGCATTGAGGACTCGGGCCCATCATAGTTTACACAAATTATTACTGTGTTTCATATTTAGCTTTAATACTGGGTCAAAGGAATCAAAGTTTGTTCAGATGGTCATGGTCACATGAAAAAGGTGGCCGCAACGCCCATATATGATAAAAAACCCTTCAGAAATCTTTGTCCAGAACCAAAGGCTCAATGACCTTGTGGCTTGGTGTGTATAGCATTGGGACTCAACATTAATCCAGGGGATGGCAGATCTGCCCTAAGGCTACATACATGTATAAAAACATTAAAATATATATCAGGACAAAGTGTCAGGTGAGCAACAGGACCACTGGTCCTCTGGTTCCTCATGTCATGGGGTTATTTGTTGGTCATTGTCTTTTTATTGATTTTATGGATAGTTAAGTATATAGATAGATAGATAGATAGATAGATAGATAGATAGATAGATAGATAGATAAATAGATAGATAATGCAGCTCGAATAATTATCATATATTTGGTAATTATAATGTATTCGATTTCGACTCAATCGCATCTATTCACAATAAATGTATATATGTTTACCATCAGAATCCCATTGCTTTGATAGATAGATAGATAGATAGATAGATAGATAGATAGATAGATAGATAGATAGATAGATAGACTTTGAAGACGTCGGTATCTGCTTCGCAGCCGTTTCGCAGTGTTCGTTATTATTATTTAAGACACTGAATGTTTCAGCAAATTACGGTATTTGCTGATAAAGTTATTTCAGCACATACCAATGTCATTGTTTGATAAAGGACAAACATAAATGAGCCGCGATACGACAAAATGGACAGAGTGGCATGTGCGCCTGGCGAAGACTCAGATTAGCCTGGACATCCGCCCAGTCTGATCAGAGTCTTCACTGTGCTCTTTTAGTGTAGCTTATTGTCTAAGCTACTACCATGCGGTCAGCGCAGACTCTGATCAGACTGGGCGAATGCCCAGGGTCAACTGAATCTTCGCTTGACGCACATGCTACTTTGTTGGCGCGGCACAAATATCCTTTGACAATGTAATTCAAATTTCACCAAATAGTCTGCAATATAATTTAATTTGTGATCCAATTCAAATACCATACTTGCTTGGCGCCTCATGTCAGGTTTCCACATTTTGCACTTGATCGTTTATATGGAGCAAATGTTTGTTTTATGGGGCTGTTTGGGTTTGGGTTGGGAGAGGTGGGTGGGTTGGAGTGGGGAGCAGGGGTGGGCTGCGAAGAGATTATAGTAGTCCTAGATTGTTTTCTTACGGAAATGAATCCAGTCTTTTTTAGTTTTGTAGTTTTGAGTATTTTGTCCTCATATCAATGTAAAATTATTCGCGTTTTAACAAATCTGATTAATGTCATGTCAATGAATACCTTTTACAGCCAAATCAAAATTGAAAGACCCGCAATTTCGGGTTTGCATTATAGTCCGTCAGTATTTCAGTCTATACCGGACCGTCTCCCAGAGAGAGGGAGAAAGAAGAAAGAAATGATAGGCGAGAGAAAAAAAAGGTCAAAACAACCTCAACTCGCACCCACTGCAAGCACAGTAAGTCCTTGCCCTTCTTTATCCATATCAGTAGGACGCCCCGGCACTGAAACTTACACGCAGCACCATTGCACCACCCGACCACCCCTCTTAAACCATTTGGAAAATTAAGACAATATTTCCCTAACAGATAAACACTGATGAGGTCTAGATAATATGCTTGCATAAAGGTTAATTTTCTTTGTGACTAAGCCGGGGCAAACCATCACTCCCATTTTTACAAGTCTTAAACTATATGTGAAGTATATTAATGAAACTTCACAGGCGGTCCATCTTGCTGAGACAATTTGTCTAAAAGAAGTTAGTTTTGTGTTATTGTTTAACGTCCACGGTGAACAGCTATGGTCAATTCGGTAAGGTCAGTTAACCTAACCACACTATTCCTGGGTAGGCTTAGACTTCCTAAGCAGTTAACCAGTACTAAGTGCACTTACTTTCACCAGTAACTAACAACTGCCCTTCTTGAATCAGCGGAAGGAGAAATGAAAGAAAGTGGCCAGACCGGATATCGAACCCAGTGCCTGTGGCTTATAAGTCAGACGCCCTACCGACTGCGCGACGCAGCCCGGGAAAAAAGAAATAGACAACTCTTGCTGTTCCGATTTGTGAATTATCTACCTTGTCAAAATTGTCCATCTGTCCGTGGTCAGTTTTAGAAAACGGCCATTTAGTATCTTGTATTCCACTGAGCTCAATGATAGAATGCTATAAACAGATAGGGTAGGTGTTTGATGATCATTCACGAAATATTTTCCCAAGATCTCCATAAGATCTACATATGTTGCATGTACTTATTAGAATCTAATGAATACCCATAACATATGTTGTTTTGAGGTGTGTGCAACGTTATACATCAGTTATCACCAGTTACCCACCTTATTGATTTCTCTACTGTTTATCTAATATGCGGTATACATGTAAGTAGAGGTGCTCTCAGATGCGACTTCATACCATAAATGTTTTAGTGCAAAACCCTGACTGATTTACTTTTTTTCAAAACACTCAATAAAATCCAATCTCTTGCTCAGTGAAAATTGAAAATTAAAGAGTTTTCATAGGAGTTAAGCGCTGGCCTACTGATCTAGCGGTCCGGGCTCGAGTCCCGCTTGAGGCGAGAATCTTTCCTACCGTAAACGGGGTACCATTGCACACAGCTTTTCACTATTACCGTCCAATCGTCCTGACATGACTGAAAAGGACATAAAATCGCAGGTCATCATCGCAAGTTAACTCTTCAATTTCAATAGCAAATCTTAGAAAATAAACAATGCTATGCGAGACCCTAGACATCTACCATCGACCTTATATTGATTATTTAGCCAAAATTATAGATTAATTGTAAAATCTGTGCTGAAGTTGGAAAAAGTGCCTTTTTCCGCGACAGCTCATTTTAAGCGGTCTAGTATATACACTCGTTTGATTTATTCATTTTTTTACATGGGTTTTACCATGAATGTCAAGAATATTTCTCTTCACCCATTAGGTGGGACGAAAACGGGAGATCCCGGAGAAAAATCAGCTGACGTCTCGCAATCAGAGTCTGGCTTGTCTCACATATGCCCCGAGCCAGGCTCGAACCTATAGCGGTGAGATGATCAAGCGATTAAGAACGCTAGATACTAGCGGTCATCCAGTCGGCAAAAGGGGCCGCAACCGATAATAATGTTCAAAAATTTTAAAGGTCAATTATGAAGGTGCTTTTTTATTACAGAAATGAAAGCAGTTTTCTCTAAGCAACTGGGTATCGAAAACTGCATCAAATTATCAGTAATAGTTTTCGAGATATAAAGAGTTGAATTTGTAAATTTTATGCCATCTGACTATCATTTATCATTAATGAAATCCTTAAAGGAGCTTCCGGCTGTGAGTTACTGGCCTTCACAGAAAGTACAACAAATAATATTTGGTTCGTAAACTCCATCAATGTATCCAGCCAAAGTGACATTTGAGTAGGTATCGCAAAGCATACCAAATCGTAATAAAACGCAGAATAAAACGCAGAATAAAACGTCATAAAACGTACCAAACGTGGGAAAGCGTATAAACACTGATTCTCAGTAATGCTACGCTCCCGACGGCCACGGCAGCCCGTTTGCCCGAAACGTTGTTCGCCATGGGATTATGGCCATTTTTGCCTCCGTATCCAAGTTTTGTAAGGTCTTGCTAAGTTTTCACACGGTCTATTATGGTATCCGTGGCGGGCTGTGGAGGGGTGGGGGTGGGGAAGGTAAGGGACTGCGGCCTACTACGTTTTCCAGTACATTCCCTCTAGGCCTTTCACGTTCTGGTGGGGTCCGTCACGTTTCTCACATTCTGATTAAGGTCTTTCGCGTTTTTCACGTTCTGTCAAGATTTATACGGATGAAACGGGAACGTCGGGTAGCTTTGGAACACGTTTGTGCTCACGGTACAAAATGTCTCCCAAGCAATAGCAATCATTGTATCCTGAGATTTCGACGAGACAAGATGTACAAGACTTTGTGTTTGCATTTGCTGGGTCTAGCCCTGAGAATGAGTCTCGACTTCATCTAGCAGCGGTGAACGGCGAGGAAATTCAGGCTCCTCTGTTGATAGTGGTGATGCAGAATGGGAGGCGGGGTTTGTGTGTGTTTTGGGCGGGATGGGGGCGGGGGTTGCTTCCTATGTCTTAGCTTCTTCGGTAGCATAGCCTGGCCGTCTTCCTTCACAGCTTGATCTTCTCTGTTCGTATTGTAGATACACTTATGTATCGTTGATTGCTCAGACTCAAATGAAACGCACCTGCCGGGCTCAGCATTTTTATACTATCTCCCAGACTGCGCGCGCCGTGTCAGACCATAGTAAACACAGCGCTCCTTGGCGCGCCGGCCTGTAAACCGTCACAAGACGAGTCGCGTCGTGACGCGACGAAACGGCTACCATACACCCTAGCCGTGGGTGAAAACCGTGACAGCACGTGGCAAAATGGAACAAAACGCACAGCAACCGTGAAGCAATTGTGACAAAACGGGCACTTAACGCAGCAAGACGTGACAAAACTTGAAAGGACCGTCAGATGCTGAGGTTAATAAACATGTTTCCCGTCCCACTACGGATCCCCTTCAATTTTTGTAACGGCCTGTAACGTACTGTCACATTTTATTGCGTTCACTCCGTTTAATTATGGTCTATTAGGTTTCTCATTCGCAAGTGACTGCAGTGGCAAATGTTTTGATAGTTTAAAAATGTGGCCCGGCATCCACGGCAATCACACTTGTAACGTTTGCCCAACCCGCCGCTCCCCCCCCCACCACCCCGCGTTGTCCACGGTGACCTGAATCGTGATTGCGTGGTCGTCGTAAAAATAATATAATTCGTATTATTGCATAAATATCTGTGACAAAAGCAAATGTTTTACAAGACGATTCTCGCGATGATACTAACCCACTTTGGGACTTTTTGTATGCAAGTAGCAGGGCAATACCCGTCGGTACAGAAACAAGCGGCAAGACTGCATTTGCAGATATCCATAACAGGCTTGTATGGAAGAGTTATACAACTTAGGATATTGAGAAATTTGAAGTGCAGACGACATCGAGTGAAAACTTTGATGAACGCGATTACGACTTATGAACTGCTGTAAAAGGTTGGACAAAAATTCACAATAACCCACCATGGCCTGAAACGAGGATCTTTATAGACATGCATAGTGCGTATTGGAATCAGCAAGGTAATAGAGATGAAGCCAAAAAATAAAGCCCAAACATTTAGGTTATTTTTGTAGCATTGCGGTTGAATCGTAGATATTTTTACTGCGCATCCCACATCCTATATGCATAAATTTCTTCTGGGATGCAAATTTTTTATTTTAATGGGTCCCAAGACTCAACAGAAATATAGCAGTGCAGTTGAATAAAGTGTTTGGGACTCATTATGTTGTAATTAGGACTCACTGGTTTGGGGTCTAGTGAGTCCCTGGACCCATGGACATAAATTTGTAAATAAATCACTGTTGAATTTATAAAAATAATAGGAATAAAAAAAAATCCAATGCATTAACGTTTGCAAGGTCCCGATGGAGATGTTGAAAACCTCGGCCGAGGAAGATGTTGATAAACTCGGCTTTCGGCCTCGGTTCCGACATCTCCTTCGGGACCTTGCAAACATTCAGCCTTCAGCCTCGGTTTTTCATTCTCCCTCGGGACCCTGCAAACGTTAATGCATGCACACTATGTTTGATCCCTATAGTAGTACGTACACGATCCTCATGTTTGACTACGCATTTAAATCCCTTCATCTACAATCTAGTTTGTTTAGACCACAGTGTAAAAAATCGATAGATTTAAGGGTAGAACAAGTGGCAACCGGCTGCCAGTACATTCCCGCCTGTAAACATTGGCGGAATCGTCACGCAGAGAAGGGTATAATAAGACAGGTATTGTTATAAAGGTATTTTCGAATACGGTCTGTTAACAGAACTCTTTCATATCGAGATTTAAAGATATGTTCTAAAGGCAGATTCCCGTAAAATTAACGGGATATGGACTGGCAGTTGGTTGCCAGGTATTCTTTCGTAAAACTTACGGAAATATTTCACAGAGTACGCTTCAATACTTTTTTATTACGCCTATAAGTAATTAGTTCGAAATGCTACGTTCAAACTGAATTTTTAATTCAAACGTAGCTATCACTGCAAAAAACGGTAGATTTTACGGTAAAATAACTGGCAACCAGCTGCCAGTCATTTCACCGTTATTTTTTACGGGCGCCCGTAAAAAATGCAGGAATCATCAAGCAGAATGGGACAGAATAGAACAGGTGTCGTTTTGGTCAGCTAGCCCTTCAAGAATGCTAAGTTATTTTTGAGTGCGCCAAGTTAACATAAAACTTCCATTACGTGATTTGCAACAATGTTTTACAGGCAAGCGCCCGTATTTATAACGGGAAAAGGACTGGCAGCCGGTTTCCAGTTATTCTACCGTAAAATCTACAGATTTTTTTACAGTGTAGGTCACGTATGTAGCTGTATATATGCGTATAGATTACGTACTCACTAGGTTGTAATACGCATATTCCGTTTTGGTACGTTTTAAATACGTAGAAAACCTAGTCCTAAATACGTAGTAGTGAGACTGAGGCATACAGGACCTCTAGGTTATTCTTGTTACTTTTTTGTACGTATTAAATGTGTTTCAGCTTCGTTTTAGTATGTTTTGACCACGTTTTAGTATGCTTTGCTAAGATTTACTAGGTATACGCTACGTATGTTAGAATGCCATGTTTGAGTTAAACAATCTATATCAAACGTAACAAGGCCACAAATTTAGTTATATCTATATACGTATTTACTACGTTTTACAACGTATACTGCCGTTTTGCCACGTTTTGAAAACGTAGTAAAACCTAGTCCTCAATACGTGACAGTGGGACTGTGGCTTAAATATTCGTACAACTGTTGTAATTAATTTTTCCTAAAAATTGAACAATGTGGCTTGGCCAGATTGAAAAAAAAAAATACGCCTTAACCTAGAAATACGCCTAATTGATGGAAACGGAATGGCAGATCTGGTCCTACACTAGTGTTGCCCAGACCTGCTTCTTTGAAGTCTTTGAATATTTCCAAATTGAAATAGCTTACCAGTTCTCGGTGCTTATTCTGTGGATAATAAAATTCTGATGACTGCCCTTGAATCAGCCAGTGTGAGTGTATGACTCTTTGATCCTAGATCTGATTTTTGCCAGGCTAGAGGACAGAACCTGCAACTGCCCTTGTTGCGGAGTTATTACGGCTGCTACACATTGGTGTTCTAAATCGCATATAACCACTGCGGGTTTACGCAAAGTTGGCGCTGTCAAAATGATTTAAGTCCCCAGTAGTTTATTTCTGACCGTTCGAAGGTGGTACTCCAGTTTTGGTTCTATCTGTTGCTTGTTACTGATGTCAGTTTTGGTGCTGTCTTCACTTCTGTGTGCAGATAATACTTAGTTCAAGTAAGGTAGCTTCTGGGAAAGAGCTTTTCATTCTGTTTACCGTACATATTATATGTAATATGTCTATTCCTAATTCCATTTGGGTTTTGATGGCAGGGTCTGACTGTGTACCTGTTCCTGGTCATCCCTTATCTTTTACTTTGGTTACATGTGGAATAAGCCAAGTACTGCTTGCTGGTCTTCATGTGTTTTTCACTGGGATCACCCATTTTTACCCCACCTAATGACTGACCATTGCATGTGTCAGCTCCTCAAGCTTCCCAGCTGGCCTCAGAGTCCTCACGTTCCAGGTTCCAATTGAGAAGTTCTCCCTACCTCTGTACTTCCGAATCTGTGTTACACCAGTTGCATACTTGTCACCTACGTCCCGGTGTCCCAACAGTAGGAGCGGTTATTGTTAACCCGGGCTGCGACCAATCCGGTATTATGGTATTGTTTAGGTTGTCAACCATGATGTTTCTAGGTCAGAGTTTAGCCTGACGGAGCCCATCCAGGCTAAAGGTTATAGGTGGGAAATTTGAACCCCTCATTGGTCTGAGGGATGGTGACATGGACATAGATACCATGATTACCACCTCCAATACAGTAATGACTGAGGCAGCCAGTGAAATACTTGGGAAGGAACGTCGCAGGAAAAAGCCCTGAGTCACCAGAGATGTTCTCGACCTCTGTGATGAGAGGAGCAATTTGAAGAAGAAGAGGTATGAAGCAGGAGGAGCAGAAGAATACAGGGAAGCAAACAAGAGGATACACCCACAACTATCCAAGACAAGTCTTGGAAATGCCTTACAGAAGAACAAGAGATTCTCAGCCGATGGACAGAATATTTCTCAGAACTATACAACCATGAGACTTACGATGACAATGCAGTTCTGGACTGCAATCAGCCCCCAGAAGAAGATCAACAACACATCCTTCGTGAGGAAGTTGAGATTGCAGTAGCAGCGCTAAAGAAGGGAAATCTGCCGGAGTTGATATTATACCAGCAGAACTTGTTCAAGCTCGCGGGGAGACCATGATTGATGTTTTAACAGATATCTGTAACAGGATCTGGAGAACAGGAGAATGGCCTACCGCATGGACTCAGTCGCTGATTATTACGCTCCCTAAAAAAAGGCAACCTACAGCTCTGCCAGAACTACAGAACTATCAGCCTCATCAGTCATTCAAGCAAAGTCATGCTGAAAATCATCTTGAACAGGCTTAAACCACAACCCGAAGATATAATTGCTGAGAAACAGGCTGGGTTCCGAGCAGGAAAGAGCACCACAGAACAGATCTTCAACCTAAGAATCCTGTGTGAAAAGTATCTCCAACAACAGCAGAATCTGTACCCTGTCATCATTGATTTCAAGAAAGCCTTTGACAGGGTATGGCATGAGCCTTATGGGCCACCATGCGGAAGTACAATATCAGTGCAAATCTAGTTCGCACCATTGAGCATCTATACGACAAGGCTACAAGTGCAGTCCTGATAAATGGCAGCACAGGAGAATGATTCAGAACAACAATTGGAGTAACACAAGCATGTCTTCTGTCACCCACCCTCTTCAACATTTTTCTCGAACAGATCATGTCTGATGCTCTGGAAGAACATGACTGAAAGGTTAGCATAGGCGGCAGAAACATTTACAATCTGCGGTTTGTCGATGACATAGACTTTCTAGCTGAGGAAGAGCAGGAACTAGAAGCTCTAGTTGAAAGTCTCGACCAAACCTGCACAAGGTATAAGATGAAGATCAGTGCTGAGAATACCAAACTGATGACGAACTACGCATATGGCATCCAGAGGGAGATCAAGGTAAAAGGGCAGACGCTGGGTACCGTAAGCAGCTTCAAATACCTTGAAGCAGTTGTCTCAGATGATGGCTTAAAACAAGAGGCTCTCTCAAGGATTGCACAAGCCACTTCAGCTCTTACCAAGCTGAAACCAAATTGGAGAGATAACATCATATCTCTTGGATCAAAGGTGAAACTTATGCACTTCCTTGTCATTTCCATATTTCTGTATGCCTGTGAATCTTGGACCTTGACGGCAGAGTTAGAGAAAAGAACGCAGGCCTTTGAGATGAGATGCCACCGAAGGTTACTGAATATTTCGTACAAGGACCATATCACCAATGAGGAGGTTCGCAGGAAGATCCAAGCAGCCATTGGAGAATATGATGAACTCCTGACGCTGGTCAGGAAACGGAAACTAAGGTGGTTTGGCCACGTCTCAAGGTCTTCTGGTTTAGCAAAAACAGTTCTTCAGGGCACAGTGAAAGGCAAAAGAAGAAGTAGACAGAAGAAAAGAGGTGGGAAGACAATATCAAGGAGTGGACAGGCATGGATTTTGCCCGCTCAACTAGGGTAGCTGAAGACAGGACAAGGCGGAAAGGGATTGTTTTGAAGTCATCTGTGGTGCCCAAACGACCTAGTAAAGTTATGGGATAGAACAGAATAGAATAGAATGACTGACTGCTCAAAATGAGTACAATAATTTTGAATATAAGGTCTAACGCACATGCGACCAAGCTAGCAGGCATGGCTCACATTGTAACATTGGTTTAGCCTATGCAAATGAAACGTTTGCGTGAAATTAAGCCTCCTTAAGGACCTCTGACAGTTGTAATGTTAATTTGCCTCCCCTAACTGACTATGAATTTAATTTCTGATTTTTAGCACATGGACTGCAATTTTTGCTGAAGAAAAGCCAAATTTTATTATTAAACGTAATTGAAACAGGAAAAGTTTTTTTGAAAGATACTTCCCCCACCCCCGTGCCTCAACTAGCCACTTTGCATCATGTATGTGTGTACTATCATAATATACATTATATGTGACTTGCTGAGGCACAGGGGGTGGGGTGGGGAGGGGGAAAGATAGTCTACAGCTGAAAAACTGAAAAAGTGGGTGGGGTACTTATACCCTTTATATCTAAAAATAAGTCATTATTGTTGAAAAAATATTATGTAATATCAGCAACATGAGTGCCTACGTCTATTTTAGCATAGTTATCAATTAAAATTTCGATATAATTGAAAAACAAAAAGAAAATGGACTCTCCACCTGTCAGACGGCCCGTTGTATCTGTTGAGTCCTCGTCTTTGCTTCTTCATGGTGTTGAAATTTGATTTAAGTGTTTACCGTGATGATTCATTGACGAGTTAGAGGGTTATCATGCGAACTGAACAACCAACTAAATGTTTTGTACCACTTCAGAAACTGAGGGTGAGGTTGGGCCTGTAAAATCGATTTAAGCCCCCCAGTAATTCATTACTGACCGTTCCAAGGCGGTAGTTCTGTTGTGGTTCTTTGTTGCCTGTTTTTGGTGTCAGAGTTTCTGTGATGTTTTACCTTATGTATGTTATTATTATTTTTGGTTCGGTTTGGGTTGCTGAGTGGCCACCTTTTGGGAACAAGCTGCTCACTCGGTTGGCCATATGTTCTCTGTATCTTGATTATTTGTAATCTTAGTTGTTTCCAACTATGGTTTGAGGGTTGGATTTGGATTTTGATTGTTTCAGTTCCTGGTCTTTGCATACTTTTTACTTTTATTTTCAAGAACTGAAATTTCACGTACCCCTCTTGATAAGATCGGTTTAAGTTCGTCTAGAGGAATGCTAATTTTTCAAAATTACTGTAAAAACATCTTTATAGTACATCAGTCTACATATTATTGCCAGATATTTCAACTTTTGCTGTCTGAGGAAGGTGCAATAATTTTTCGAAAACTAGGCAAATATTCATTGATACTGTGAGAGGTCCTACACAATTATATTATGACAATGGAACATTTTCATATACGATACGGTAAAACAAAACCAACAGAATGACATTTTTGCCAAGCAAAGATTCAAATCAGAATGGACATGATCCAGACTGCTCGGAGTCTTCACTGTGCGCTTAATCCCAATGCTTCTTCGTGCAAATAGCGAAGACTCTGGTCAGACTGGGCGGATGCCCAAGCTGCAAAGGTCATTTTGTTGTTTTATCATGGACAGGCTCAACTAGCAGTATAAAAATGGTCCACCGCATGACAGAGTGACCTGTGCGTACAGAGAACACTCAAAGCAGCATGGGCATCCACCCTGCATAATCACTTTTCCTTAGGAGCGGCTGTAGTGTAGTGGATAACACTCCGGACCACCAATCCAGGGGACGCAAGATCGATACCCCGCTTCTCCGGTCTTTCGGATGAGACTTCAAGTCGAGGACCCGTCTCCATATGACCTCGTTGTTGGTGGAACGTTAAAACCCTAGTTCACTCACTCACTCACTTGTCCGCATTAAGAAACAGTAACGTCTCAAAATACCCATTGAGCGCACAACAAAAATGATCAGACTAGGCACGTGGCTGCCCAGGCTGATCTGACTTTGTTTGGTGCATAGGTCATAGTGTCGTTTATTAACGTTCAGCAATAACGTTGTACAGCCGTCGTCATGACTTGACGTTAATCATTGGCCAACCAAGACGTATGTTTACTTGAGCCGTCGCTTAACGACGACGTTGCGCAGTCAACTGACCTTCATCGATGAAAATAGCCAGTTGGTCTAAAAGGTTTCGTCTTAGGAAAGTCAATGGCAAGTGTAAATATAATGAATTAAGCTGGAAACTGCCTTCATTCGAAAGACCCTCCAATATCACGGGCAATAAACTCTAAGCATTTCTAGGTACAGTCGGTAGCGCGTTTGGCTACTGACTAGCTAGATACCTCTGCCGCGCAGGGCGGCACTATAAAAATATCGATTTGGTGAAAAAAAAAGAGTTAATTGTTGACTGTCACATACCGCGTTCCGGTGGTTTCACAGGGTATTTACCAGCCGAACGCCAAAGTCTTTCCCCATCACTAGACAGTCAGCGTATCAGAAGCAGAATTGCTTAGTCTGACGTTTAACTTACTATCTGTTCAATAATAATTGGAAACATTTCACAAGCGGCTTTTGTAATACAGCACCTGTCATCGCTCATATTTGATTTTTGTTACAGACAGTGATTGTTTTTGGCGCTCCAATTTTGCTTGAGGTATAAAAATGTAGACATTAAATTGAATAAGCGTTTTAATTTAGTGAAATATATAGGACCAATGCAACGGGAAATTGAGGTTAAAGGGTATCAATGCCTTAATGATCTGCTTAAATTACAATTGAACCAGTGAAACTGCACTTTCCATTTCCCCTGTTTTGCACGTTAAAAATACATATTTAGGATGCATCAGCATTTAATATTGTAATAAACAAACCTGAGCCTTTACCAAAAAGCGTTCGATGATGTTTGGTAAAATTTATGTATTTGAAAGAATGTCTGTCCGATCGCTATCCGAAACTTCAAAGTATATGGCTCATTTACTTTCTTACGAGTGTGCTTTTAAAGATGCTCATTTTTGTATATGATTTGCCTTAAATGCAGCTGGTGTTGTGCCGTTTGCCGGCATTAAAAGGTCTCTCCATACATTAACCGTGGTGCAGTTTAATATTTCGTTTCTGGTTCTTTGAGATCAACGAACATATTCTAAGAAATCGGAATTTAAGTAATATTTTTGACTGAATTCTAGACTATGTTTTATCTGTTAAGACCACATTTTGGTATTTATCAGTCTTTGAATTGACTGCCTATTTGAAATTCACTAATTTTCAGCCTGTTTTTCTTTGAGTTTTAATGCAGAAGCATTACAGGGTCACTGATGAGGCTTCATTAGCCGACACTAAAAATGGTCCATCTACCTTCTTACAAATGTGTAAGGGAACTCACTTTTATAATTTATTATTCATAAGAGGGATCAAACATGATTTTCCATTTATAAACATAAGGTAATCTCACTTCATGAGGGACCTTGCGAATATTAAAGTGAGTGTTTGCAATCTATTCAGTTATATATATAAAAATGAAAGCTTTGTATATGTTGAGTATCATACTCTTATGTCGTCAAACTTTCCTGGTAATTTGGACAATAGTAGGGCGAGGGCCGGCTGTGCTTGCAGCAGATGCGGGACTATTTGGAGATATGTGGGTGAGTGGGTCTCCCACTTTGGGAGACGTCTCGACATGTACCATTTTATGGAAGAATAAAATCTGTCTCAAAGGAGGCTATCAAGTACGTGAAGATACTCATTTAAATCGACAGTTTTCGATACGAATCTTAGCTGTTTGCCCATACACACTGCAGAACTGTGTTATACAGTATAGCGTGTTGTGAAGGTCCAGAACATACTGCGCTGATGCACTGTACATATAACACATCTACGGTGTGACAGTGTCTGTAAATCTCTGTCTAAAACTGGACGGATTATTGGGCTTAACACACAGAGCTACCGGGTCTCCCCTGTCAAAAGAGAAGGGACACTTTCATATCATTAATTTTCATGGTACGTTCATTCGTTAGCCGAAAGGCTAGTTTCACTGAAAATACATTAACCACTGAAAACGACTACTGACGTTTCTTTATCTTTTTTTTTTCTTTTTTCTTTTTATTTCAGATTATTTAGTCCGTCTTGAATTCAGTTATAAAGGGCGTAACTGCCTATCTGCAAATGCACATACTCGTATTCAAATTTTGTAATTATCAAAAATATAATAATAATTTACAGTATTAATACAAAAAAACACATTTAAAGTGCTTCAACATTCACGTTTGGTGATAAAATGTAACGTACATACTGAGCAATATAACTGGCAAAAAGTAGGGGGAACATGTTTTTCAAAAGCGAGAAATACATGGTTTCTTTTCTGGTTCACCGTCGGGCGATAAAATCTAAGCAAAAGTGGTCCCACGCTTGTACATTGTATTTTGACCATTAAATTAAAGGTTAAGATATCGAAAGTAGGCCAACTTAATTTGCCCTACTGATTTGTCAAACCTTTTTTGAAATAAAATCTAAAAATGTTTTATCTGTGTGAAGTTGGGTGATTACGGTCATTTACAATGACAAAACTATGATGAGAAGCTCGCAGCGGTGCCTCATAATTAAATATTTCATACGATCAGAGCAATGGGACCTTTAAGGTACGGCACTAACTTGCTGTATTTGCAGCAGGTGCATGAATATGTTCGTTTGTGTGTTGGGGTGAGTGGTGGTGGTGGTGGTGGTGTGTGGGTGGGGGGAGGGGAAAAGGGGTGGGGTCGGTGCGAGCCCATCCCTCTCCGTTCTCTGCCTTATTCTCCTCTGATTCGAAAAAAAATAGCTATGTGCAGCCTGACTGACAGAGTGACTGACAGGCTGGCCCAACCTGGGTTCGAAACTGCAAAGGAGCCCCGGTAGCTCAGTGCTGGCATGCTGCACTAGTGGTCCCTGTTTCGATCCCCTCAATCGTAAACGGGGTTCCATTGCACACAGCCTTTCATTACCACCCACCCATCGTCCTGATATGACTGAAATACTGTTAAAAAGGAAGTAAAATCGCAAGTCATCCATCCGTCAGTCTATCGAATCGCACCATACCATAATCGAGTCCCTCCAACTCCTCGACAACAAGGTCTCTAACAATAAATGGATGCACCCATTAAATATGACACAATACTTAACTGTGACCAGACAGGCGTTAAAGTGAAATATTTCAACCTTGAAAAAGTAGACTGCCCTGTGTAACTGCCGTAGCCTAGTCTATGATTTGGACACAGGCTACTTTTTTATCAGTTTTATCTGATAATATTTCACAGATTTGGGAAAATGATTGGTAGGACCTTACTCACAATTCATTGAAGTACCTTGGTACCTAAATGCATTTTCAATAAAGATGTTCCCCTTTTTTTCTTTGTTTCCGTTTTTTCTCTCCTCCTTTTTTGTGCAGCAAATTTTGCATATTTAATTGTGTAAAACGACTTAAATAAGGCATCTACTAAGTTTTGAGAAGATTTGTTATATTTTAAGCATTTAATGCAGCGTTTTATACTCAGAACAATTCAGTGATTATCACAACCTTTGTTTAATTGAAAGTGTAGTTCAGTATTTTAAAAAAAAATGTAGGGGTTTTAGGAGGTCACTAATTACATAGTGAAAATCTGGAGCCATGAGTGACAAAATTCTCCTAACTGATGCATTGTAAAAGCACTAAGGGAAGAGTAAGAATTCTAATTAGCGTGTCATGAGGAATACCTCTCTTATGGCGTGCAGATATATCAGTCATTCTATGGACTTGGACCCAAAAAATCATTTTGGAAGTCAGTTGCTTGCTCGGCGAACCATGCTCTTGAGACTTAAGTCAGTGTATCCCGAAGATTTACGTTAGAAGTGTAGCAATAATTGTCCTACACTACGAAGTCGTACAAAATTGGGCCGGATCCGGGTTGCGGTATATGTATGGTTCAGTAGGAAATGTTGATGCCTAATACAATCTTTAGAAATTGTGAATCTTAAAGTATCAACTATGGATTTGGACAATGCGTAACTTGTCCTCTTGTTTTTTTAAGTGTGTGTGTGTGTTTGGACAAATGCATGCTCAGCTATGCATTTTTCTTTGTTATTTTGCAATTAAACTGCATGGTCTTATTGGGTAATCCGATTCCCGCCCCTATTTAGCCTGTTAACAGACTATATAAATAGCTTTTCGAGGCAACGAAGGAAGAGAGTAAGTGTGGGTCGATCGGATAATGTCATCCCGCATATGTAAGTAGCATTTTGTTTATCACACAAAACTGTATTAATTGTGATAATGTACATTTAGTAATTCCATCCTTCTATAAAGGTTTAAATGTGCGATCCACAAAAAAGACACAATTTTGAGATCGCCATTACGTTTTGAATGAATGAATTTTGTATTTCTGAGTCATCGAACTTTACAAAAGGATGGACTATATGAAGATTTGAGGAACGCAATTATTCTGACATTTCAATCACCAGAAAACGTGAGAGCACCAGTTGCAATTTATAGGGCCGAGAAAAATCAGTAATTAAATTTTATTCTTGAAACCACCTCTGTTCCATATAAAAATGATACAAAGATTTAAGTGCTATTGTAAATGATAACAGAAACAAAATCCCCAAGATAATCTTTTTAGATTTTGTTTGTATGTATTCCCTTATCTCCCATCCCCAGAGTCGGTGCTTTATAAGCCGTGTCGCGAAATCAGTCTGTGCAGCCGCAGAATATGGTATTTGATTAAAACAAAAAGAACCGGAGAAATCATACTATCTAGCCTCTAGGCAACGAAAAACAAAAATACTGTTCAGCATTTTGTCTGTGTCTTTGTGTGTGTTTACAAAGTATATCTTTCTCAACTGTTTGTCCACCATTACCTAAAATAGAGAGAAGCGCCGTAGTCGAGTGGTTAGAGTGGCTCGGCTATTGTGCAGAAAGTCACCGGAGGGGTCGTGAGTTCGCGGCTCATCGTCGCTCTCCGGCGACTGAAAAACTCTCTGTCAAGCCAGCATTACGTGGGTACCTTTTTTTGAATCTGGGAAGGATAATGCAGCGAAAGGAGAGAGATGCCCAAGATACAGTGGGGTTCTAACCCCCACTGCCCCTACGGCTATCAGGCTATGGGATACCTTTACCGTTTTACGTTACCTAAATTATCCATTTAAAAGTTAGTAGGATGGCAGCTGTTATAGATTCATTTCTTTCAAAGCAGGTGCAGTTCTTATGACGTCACTGAAATCGACGTCATGGTCATTTTCAAAAGAGTTTTTGCACTAACTATATTTTTGTGACAGGTTTCAACTGGCCAGTGCAAAGGCTCTTGCTAACAAGATTTCGTATGCTAAGACATTTGATTTCGTTCCAAAGTCATTAAAACTTTAGTAGAAAGGGAGCACCACAAAAAATGCGAATAGGACAATATGAACCTAGACCACATATATATTACTATGATTCTTACAGGGCTTAATTGCCTGGGGATTGTCTTAAGCTGGCAATAATGAAAACAATCAAAGACAGCTCATATATAAAGTGTGACCTTTTAACGTAAAAGTCTGTAATGTCTATAAGATAAACCTCTTTCGAAAATTAAAAAAAATTTGTCCTTCAAGCACAATAGATTATGTTTGCAAATTTGTCCAGGCATGTCATAGATTTATGAATTTTTGGTATCAGAAGTTCTGTCTTTATTGTGGTTACCAAGATATTACGCGACTTGAAAAACTTTCCGAACGCCCCTCGCATACTAGCTAGGCAGCGGATGACTAAGGCCCTGACCAGACTGCATGGATCTGATCTGCGTCTTTTTCTTTCGCATATGCAACAAGCAGGGTTTCCTAATGACGGGGTGCAAATAAATTCAAACGTAAACACGGGTCAGACTCTGAACTATTTACATACACAGGTTTGTTCTTATATAAAGTTAATAAGCATAAGAGTTATATAGAGGATATTTGATTTTTGTATAATATTTCACCGATGAACATCAAAAGCAATGTTTTCCTGTGGGCATAGCCGCGTGTAAAGTACCGCTTTTGGGGTTCTTGAGTGAAAGAGATTCAATCTTGCACTGAAAAAAAAACGCCAACAAACTTTCCGTCGTTAATCAATAATAATGCTGTCCCCTACTCTTTGATACTCACATCAGAAACGTTTTTCCAAAAAATATAAAAAGAGAATCCGTCCTCCTCTAATTTGGAGACCCTCACCTTCTCTTGAATTTGTCATAACATCTAAACCATTTTGTAATTTCGTTTTTATTGAAACTTTATTTACTTATTACTTATTGTTGAACAAGACAAGTATTTTGCTGAAACTCACTACTTTACGAAAAATTATATTACATGTATATTTCCCAGTACTCAAATTGGCTAAGGCCACAGCGATTACACGTATTTTCAAGACTGAAACGTCATGACGGTTGGGCTAAGATTCATTGATATGATGAGGAAATCTCGATATGATAGCCAATAACCATTTGCATCCATTTCGTCTAGCTTAGCCAATTTAGCGAGCATAATTGGGGAAAAACGTAGTTTTATACCTACTCATTTGATGCACCCCAATATTCGCAAGCAAAAGCATATTTTCTTATTTGAATTAAATCTTATTGATAGATCCGATATTTTCACCGTTCTGTATAAATGATGATGATGATAATAATAATAATAATAATAAAAATAAATAATAATAATAATAATAGTCATGTATGTATATCCTTATTTCCTCCGCATAAACGAAGAATAGCATATATGCAAAGTAACATCAAATTTATAAACACTACAGCTTCAATAATGGACGTTAACCAAACACGAAAGAACTTTCAATAATTAATTTTAGTTATATCCATTATTTTGTAGCCATTTGATTGGACTAGAACTTCGATTTATATCTATGAACAAAATCCATAATTCAGAGGAACTACTTATTTCAAAGCAAATGACTGCTTTTCGGAGCTTGATATACTCTGGAAGGCACACAAGAAACTGAAACAAGGGCCCACTTTTTTCTCTTCACTTGGGTACGAAATCAGGATCATTCAAAATTGACGCCAGAATCAAATTTTATGCAAATGTGTGGGATTTGAGTTTTTCATTGTATAAGAAGAACTAGCATTGGATAATTTTGTTCTTAGCCTTACTACTTAGCCTTAGCCTTCTACTCTTTTGAGATTTTTTAGAAAATAATTATATGTTAAAATATTTTGGACAATTACTGTACGCTTTATGAGAAACTGATCAAAATCTAATTACAAACGTGCAAGTAGCAGCTTCGCGATGCCGAATCTGTCATCTGTTCATAACAAGACAATCAGGTGAAGCTATTGCGTCAAAGGTAACAGGCGGGTCACTGTACAAAGAAACAGCAATTCATTTTAGTATCATTAGTTTCTTTAAGGGGAAGGCGGAGCTGAACGGTTGTCCAAAACTTTACATTATGCATAACAAAGGCGGAGCTAAGCGTTTGTCTTTGCAAATAATCAACTGTTACAGCACCAAACACAGAAATATAGCACTTCCAAACAGTGCAGATCCAGCTGAGACGGCTCATCGTGACCTATATAATATCAATAAACAAAGTTTGTTCTGATTTTGTTTTTAAATTTTTTAGACAGGTTGGGGGTGGTGGGTGGGTGGGGCGGGGGAGCAGAGATGATAGGTGTTTTTTGTGTGTTCTCCAGGAGGCTAAGTGGAGTAATCCATGGTTGCACATTCCTGGCGCCGGGTCTGTGTTTGAAGAGGAAAGTATTGAATTTTCTCAGATGATGGCTGCGTTGCTCCTCCTGATGTAATACCCTTTCAAAGCTAAGCCTTTGTGAACAAGAAAGATATGACACACATATAAATAGAATCGACTAACTGAAATGGCAAAGACAAAACTTTTTCTGTCAAAATGTTTCACTACCAGGGAGGATTAAAAAGGTCTCGATCCAATCAATTTCTGAAACCTTTAAATTAAATTTGATTAATTGATTTTAAACACTCATTATACAGAGTCACTTAGTTTCGGGATTTTTTTCTAATATCATTCAGATGACAGCCCCCGCCCCCACTCGCCCCCCCCCCCCCCCCCCCCTCCTATGTTCACTGTTTCACCGTATAACTCTTTGATCGACCATAACTTTAGCAAAGTCAAACATTAAGCAATCATTGCCTTTTTTGCAAATATTTGTCCAACCGGCCTTCCACAATCAAATCATTTGCATTTATCTCATTATCATAAATAGCTCCGCCCAGAATTGTTTAAATGTCGTTTAAACGCCTCACCACTCGTTCTTTGAAAGTAAATAAAGACCTAGAATTGCTAATCTAGCATGATCGAGTCTATAAAAAACAAATCGGATCTTTTTTTTTGCGATCAACTGGTGCTGCATTCTAAGCCGTAACAGTGTCAGACACAGACCTGTTGCACTTGCGAACAGTGTAGATCCAGATAAGAAGGCGCATCATGACCCGTCTCATTTGAATCATCACTGAAGTGTTTAACTATTCAACACAGGTTGGAGGTAGTATGCGCGTGTGTGGATGAGAGGGAGTGGCGGGGGTGGGGGGAATAGATGGCTGAGTTGTCTCCTCTAAGTAATTCCGTTACACCTTATCAGTCATTTACAGGTGCTCGGACATTTCGGCCACGGACATTTCGGCCTAGGACGTTTCGGCCTAGGACAGTTCGGCCACGGACATTTCGGCCACAGAAATTGGCAAGGGTGGACATTTCGGCCTTTATCCAAAAAAACTTTTTATAATCAAATTAAGGAGTCATGTGAGTAACTTAAAGCTAAGTCTTAATGAATGCCAATGATTTGTTGTTGTTGTCTTGATGTTTTATGGACTGTCAACATCTTTAAGATCATTGTGAGTATCTCAAAGTGAAAAACACGGTGAACACCTATTTCAACTACTTGAACTAGGGCCTTATATGATATTTGCTTAAGAGTTTTGAAAGGATTATAGCCCTCAAACACTTTAAAACTCATTTTGAGCCTAATCTGGCACATTTGCCATCCCCACTCACGGGCCAGTGTGGTCTTTATCATTCATGTGATGCCTGTAATATCTTTATATGCAAACATATGGCTGATGAATTTGTGGTGCACCCATTTTTTGACTTTAAGAGATCTGGTTGGAGTTATTTTGCGCGCCGTCACACATTTTTTTGTCTTGAGTGCAGAAAACCATATATGTCATTTTAAATGGTTAACAGTAGCATATTTTCATGTCCCCATTTTTTTCAGATTTGGCCGAAACGTCCATGGCCGAAATGTCCGTGGATGAAATGTCCACGGCCGAACTGTCCTAGGCCGAAATGTCCTAGGCCGAAACGTCCGTGGCCGAAATGTCCTACATTCCATTTACAACATAAGGCATACGGTGTCGTGGCCTGAATTGCAATATCAATCACGTAATTGTTAATTTACCAATAAACCTTGTACAGGCAAGATGGCACTCATCAACGTCTGTGACACCGGGAGAAACTGATTTTCAATTTTTAAAGACTGTAATCGACTTGAAAGACTTCAAGCTGTCACTATAGCCTAAACCAGAATGCTTACTCATTTATTATCCACATTTTCCGCCATTTTTATGACGGGATCCAGTTGTTTGGACTTTTATACGCCTTTTAGGTGGAGAGGTCCTTCCAAAAGAATTAATTAAGTAGCAAAGTCTTTCCTCTAAGCCTTAACGAAATGGGCTAGGTGCAATTTCTTTTAATGAAAAGAAAGAGACAAAATGAAAACGGCAGAGGTGTTTCCTTGGAAGTGTACCCATCCACCTTAAACTCTACATGCCGAGCTTTTATGCACCAGATTGACAATATATGCAAGCTGTTACAGATACGCGCAGTCGTTTATGCAACTTCAAGTTAGCATACATGTATTATGAACCGTGCTGTGACAGAATTTGTCTTTAACCGCATGTTAAGCGTATATGAAACACCGCACCATTATCAGCTCGCGCAGTTTCTATTAAAATATACGCATATTATTAATCCTGAGGCCCTCTGAGCAGGCTTAATATGGATAAGTATCACTCGAATTTGTTTTCATTTGTTAAGAAATCACATCCTTCACAACAAAGAAAGTCTTTTGATACGTTTGGGCTACGAGTAATGCCTTTAAGTTAGCTGGATACTGAATGACTCTGTCTTATAGATTGGAAAACTTATTTCGGTTTGAGACTTCATTTCTTCACGTTTTTCTTCACTTTTACGAAAACTGCATCGCACCAAACAGAGAACTTGTCTGATTTTGTCAACCTTTATCCATAACCGGTTTACTTTATTACCTCTGTTGTATTTTTGGCTTGCAGAGTTTTTTGTTTTAAGTCGGGTTTGTTTTGAATTTCCCCTTAAACAGCATTTTTTACAAACACCTCGAGCAAGTACCATCAGAAATAAAATTATATTTCCTTTAAAGTGATATAAATTTTATTAAAATATTTTATCGTCTTGAGGCATCCCGAGATTAAAAAGGCGACTGGTATGCATCTCGTTTACCAGTACTGGAAATACTGTTGGAAACGTGTTTTTTTTTTTTCACATTTGAACAAATATAAACCCGTTTTCATATCAAATGTGACATTTTTTTCCTGTTATAAATATTTTCTTACTTCTAGAACTTTACAATGATGCATAATTTGTATATCAGTAATAGGAACTCTCCGAGATTTTCCTCAAAACAAATGCTGTGGTGACGGGTTTTATCGATGGTTTACAGCAGACACACAATTGTTGATATAACTCAACCATGTAGACAGTATTTACATTACATGGTAAAGACTCTATGTTGCAATCTGTTTCATAATGCTTATGCTATGACAAAAAGCGTCGATCCAGATAAATGTGACAGAAGGTAGCATCTGATCAGGGCATACACCTTAAGGTAGTTCGTTACCTTTGTCGCATTTCACGAAAAAAATCGCCGACATCAGGGAGTTTGATGAAACTTGTTCTGATCGTTGTCTAACATGTCCAGTGTTTTTAACTGTATTCATTTGTCATGTAGTTTATTTTATTTCACCATGAAGCGCCACCTAGCGGCAGTTTGTCATTTTAGAGAAAGTCCGCCTTTATAGGGTTACGATTTTGTAACATTTAGGCCAGCTCCTTCGCAAATCTTCTCTATTAACACCTGTTTATTGCTTGTTGAATTACTTTAATTTTTATTTTGGTAAAGAACCAAACAGAGCTAAAAATAAAACCTTTACCATCGTAACCAACATTATTTTGACGTTAGGAAAGTGCTACCCTTCATAGATTAATGCGAGTTTATCTCAGAAAAACGCCCGGTAAGGCCATATAAAAATGTCACTAAAATGCTCTTTACAGAGTTACAAAACAGGTTTTGAAATAAAAAGAGGAGGTCATCGCGCAAAGAATTGGTGAAAAATCGGACTCGAGCGAAAAATTGCATGAAAAAAAATAAAGCTGCGCGTGCGACGTCACTTTGAAATACTGTGTGACGTTCTTATAAAATTTCTGATTTTGTTGAAACACATTAAGACAAAATTAAATTAATACACCTCCAAATTGTCTGTCTTATTTTATAAAGGGAAGTTTAGTGACTAATGCGTGCTTTCTTGGATGAAGTAGCCCTTCAAAGATGGGGTCTACTCGAAAATCAAAGAATAAAATGACGCTGAATCAACGTTAATTCAACATTGATTCAACGTTGTGTTCCCGCTGACTAACCGCGTATGAATCGGCCGAGAAGAAGCATAACACCGATGATGAAGAAATTTTAATTATTGTAAGTAAAAATTCTCTAGTTTCAATTAAATATATAAACATTACATAAGATACAAATGAATACAAACTATAAAAGTCACAACAAATTATATCTGGCATATTTACAAAATCATGCCACGCACATACGAGAGACATCGCGAGCAGTAAGTTAATTCGATCTGTCAATCAATGCAGACGGACAAGTGGTCTCATTTTCAGCTGTATATATTTAAATGGGTCCATATATTATTTATATTATCAGCAAAATAATGTGCAGATGCACAGGTTGATCTGAATCTTCCCTGGTAGCACCTGTCGTAAGGTGCCGTTTCACACGACACCACACATAAAAAATATCCTGAGTAAACAGAATCTAAAAATAAGTGAAAATAAAATAATTCTATAAAATAAAATATTTTCTGCATAATCAGTTACATGTATACATGTATGTATGAATCACATTAAACGCCCCTGCTCTAATAAACGCCCCCTGACTTTTTCTTAAAAAAATGTTACATTAACTTGCAAGAAAGCCCGGTTGCTTCCCTTACTCTCTGAAACAGGGTCTACTGTTAAAGGAAAGAATTTGCTCCTAGAGTTGCAAATTCTTTGCTTTAAGAGTTGACCCTTACTGAGAAGAAAGGCAAAAAAGAGTGGAGTTCGTTCCTCTGAATGTATTTCCATTCACAGTTACTGCTTCTTGAAGGTATTTTGGCAGTGGCTGATTTACTACACTTTAGACCCTAAATAATGTCCCCTCTCCAAAAATGCAAGCCCCTGGGGCATTAAATAGGAATAATACGGTAGTTTGGGGTCACAGGGTACTGCAGATAATGTGCATATTTGGGTGAATAGGTACTTTTCCAGGGTGTAGAGATCTGCCTGATTTATTTCGCCACTTTTCTCAATTCGAGTTAACGCTTAAAGAAAAGAATTTTCTCCTCTAGGAAAATGGCGGAAATGTTGAACAGGTGTACCCACTCAGCTTACGTCGTTGTTGTTGTTTTGGGTTTTACGGCCCATTGAGACAGTATTTCATTCTACATCGGTCCGTCTCCAGCTGAGAGAGGGAGACAGAAAACAGAAATGACGAGAGCAAAATATCAAAACACCCCCATCCGCACCTACTGCGAGGCCGTTGTCCAACTTTTAGTCTAATTAGTAGGACGGCACTGCAATGAAAGTTACCGAGCACCATTGCCCGACCCGACCACTCCATCAGCTTTTACCCCAAAGTACAGAGAAACGCGTTCTATTAAACAGTGTTCTTGTAGACATTGGCGCAATAAGAGTTAAACGTGAATGTCTACAACTCCATATTTACAACCATTTTTACAAAGGGAAACGTTTAACTTTTGTGACTTCATGTTTGCTTCGCTGGACAAAAATGGGATCTACCCTTGAAGGAAAGAAGTGCTTCAAGAGGAGCAAATACTTTCCTTGAAGATTTGATCCCCATTTTAAAGGGATATAAAGATGAAAATGAAACAGTTGCTTCTGCTTCCCCTGAAAGTGTTCCGATTCATATAAAATTGAGCCGTGACATGACAAACCAACAAAGTGGCATGTGAGCCCAGCGAAGACTCAGATCAGCCTGGACATCCGCCCAGTCTGATCAGTCTTCGGTATGCGCTCAAGGGGTAGCTAAGGGTCTAAGCTACCTCCGTGCTGACAGCGGAGACTCTGATCAGACTGGGTGGATGCCCAGGCTGATCTGAGTCTTCGCTGGGCGCACATGTCACTTTGTTGCTTTTGTCGTGTCGCGGCTCATTAATACAGTGGACTCGACAGTATCGGACCATAGACAGTATCGGATCACTCATAAGTTATTACCCTTTTTTCTCACAAATGAAGCAAATATTTTTTACCATTATACTACAGTCATCAAGTTAGACCAATGACAAAGTGCAGGGTGAAAATTCGATCGAAATGTGCGGCTGTGAAACAAATCAGAGATGTTGAAAAGCTTGGCCCCTCTTCAGCGGCGCTTGCATTTCGTCTGGTGATCGTTTCCCCAAGAATAGATTTCGGTTGTTTAAACTATCTTATCATTAGGTGATTGAAATCTATTCTTCTTTATCATGTGTCCTGGCACCCTTAAAATTGCAGGCAGGCATTATTTCTGTGACATCCTAGTACTGGATGGACCTAAAGACTTGAAAAGTGGGGCACCGTTGTGCGACAGTAACGGATCATTATATAATATGAACTGAAATACAGGCATCAGCTGGAAAAATTATGTTGGATGTATGGTCTGACGCTGAAAGCAAAAGATAAATCAACTACCAGAGTGGCCACTGTGTCTACTTTCAAAGAAGATCAGTACTAAAATAAGACAACATCCTTTTTGTAAAATCCGCCCCCCCCCCCACACACACACATCCCACGCCCTACATACTAGCGTATGATAATGACGGTTATGCGTAGCACAACTAAGCCTTTGCTAAACATTCTGAAAAAATATTGAGATCGGCTGTCATGTGTGTGGACCAATCAATGACTGGACATTTGTACACTGTGTAGACTCAGATTAATGCCGCATAACTCGTTGAATGACCATGGAGTGCTTATACTCTGTTTGCATTGAAATTTCAATGTTAAGGCGGAAAATCGCCGTAAATTTCTTGATCCTGAGCAGACGCTACGGTCTTATCAGGGTGTACACTTTGCAAAGGCAGATTATAGCCTTTCATGTTTGAGTAGTTCCATGCTATGGGGCGCAGGGGACTACTGAGCTAAGAATTTTAGCATGCTTGTACATTTGTATACATTCAGCTGTTATTTCACGGACATAACCGTTGCTGGTGAAGGACAACATAGAAAATATCGTTGAAAGGCCGTAAACGTTTTCTCTGAGAGTTTAATAGGTCTGTTTATGTAGCCAAATTATTGAAGCTAAGCAGTTTGGCAGAAAGCCTCGGAGGAACTCTCTTATAAATTATATCATATGATCCGATACTGTCGCACCTGATTCGGTACTGTCGTAAGACCCTCCTGTAAGTTTGCATAGGTTATCTGCCTTAAAGGAATAAATTTCGTAAATATTTTGACATGAATAGATAGAAGGGATATTTTGCAATTGTTATGTGTCATAACATACATAATTTTAGCATTCATATACAACAGAACAGGAGTTTTATTGAACTTGATCCGATACTGTCGAGTCCACTGTACTTTTTGCTACTTTTTACCTTATTAACTATACAAAACCTGGAGAAAAGCAAAGTATTGCATTACAAAACAAGACTTGTCAGCGTACAGGAAGGCTCGCCTGACATACTGTCTCGAACATCACCATGGTAAAGTGGGACCGGGAGTTGGACGCCACGGCCGACGCCGTTGTGACGGCAATAGCTCTTCCATACTTACGCACAGCCGAGCTCATTAATAAAAGATTCATGCCAGTTATGAAAACGTAAGAGCAAAACAAGTTCAATATGGGATTATCTAATGTTTATCTTTTATCTAGGTCTAAGGCAATTTACTTCAGAACCACCAGAGGTAAAACACTGACCTTAACTCTAATTTGCCCGAGGGTTTCTTTTTTTACAGTATCGAGTCATAAAAAGCGAGTTTCGAGTTATAAAAAGCACGTTTCGGGTCGTAAAAAAACGAATATCGACTTAGGAAAAGCGAGTTTCGAGCTATAAAAAAGACCCACACCTGAGCATTCGATTAAGGCGTATGGGTACACTTCTATAATTGAGCCGCGACACAACAAAACCGACAAAGTGGCATGTGCGCCCAGCAAAGACTCACATCAGTCTGGGCATCCACACAGTCTGATCATGATCAGGGTCTTCGCTGTCCGCACTGAGATAGCGTAGCCCCTTATCTAACCTAAAAGCGCACAGCGAAGACTCTTATTAGAATGGGCGAATAACCAGGCTGATGCTGGGCGCACATGCCACTTTGTTGGTTTTGTCGTGTCACGGCTCATATGTATCTATCTGCCAGTGATTTATTTACAACTTTGCTGCCAAAGAATCTTGGGACCCCGCTTGGGACTCAGAAGGTTTATAAGTTCAGTGCGTCCTACAATAAAACCATGATTCCACAGCACTGAATTTTAGTGAGTTTTGGGACGCTCAACAATACATGAATATAAATTGTGAGGGGAAAATTTGAAAACCGTATGTCTTTGTTTATAAGATGGAGATTATTCCCTTCTAACACGATCCCAAAAATCTAGACGGATCTAGATTTTTTGGGATATTTTTGGAAGGGCATACCCCATCTTATAGCAGAATTTCTTAAGACTGATTTAGGTATTTGGGGTCATTCTAGAGATGGAAACCCCCTGTTTTATAGCCGAATAAATACGTTACAGGTAACAAAATCATTGATCTGCTGGTACCTCTAATACTCTTCGAATATCACCAGTTGCAGGTTATAATTGAGCCGCGACCTGACAAAACCAACAAAGTGGCTTGTGCACAAAGCGAAGACTCAGATCAGCTTGGGCATCCGTTCGTCCGGTGTTGCTAGTTCGTGTGGCTGTGACCCTGCGAGGCTTGCACGTTATACAGCTGTAGTACGTTAAAAATCGAACAGATTTATGTGCATTTTTTTTATGCCGTATTAGTTTATTTCTTTCTTCCTGGAGTGCACATTATAAAATTCAGTTTTAAGAAAAAAGAAAAATATTATAGACATTTCCACGTTAAAATAATCGAAACATCTATTTCGAGTAATAAACTGTATACAGTAGAGAATGGATCAGACTACGCAACGTTTCAAAAAATGACGAAGAGTTTATAACGTTACGTGTCGCTGACGTTCGTCGCTTAATATATATTTTTCTTTCAGATGAATTTTTCATTAATACTTTACGCGATCACCCTATATTTTTATTTGCATTTCTTATTCTACGAAATCCGCTCTTTTTAAAGTTTCGTCGTAATTTTGTATAAGTGTCGCCAGGCTCTTTTTGGAGAAATGTCTGCTTCAACAGTTGAAGGGTTCGAACTTTTATAGCGTCAAAAGAGATACAGGTGCCAGAATTTAATATTTTTAAGTCATATATGCTGTTCTTCACCATCAAAATGTACATACCAAATAACAGAGAAATTAAAACACTGTTGATAGAGTGTTCTGAAAACAAAATCCGACAGGGAATATGCAAGATATGGTACAAAATGGTAAATTTTTGATGAGAAACATCGTATTACGTTAGATGGCGCATTTAAACGAATACAGATTCCTCAAAACAAATTATACCATCAAAAGCGCAACATGTCAGAGTATAATTCAGGCAAGTTTCATCAAAATCCAAGGTATTTCGATTTTTTACCCATGACGTCGCCAAAGGTATCGAACTATGTTAAATACCACAGTTTCACAGATCAGAATCATAGAAATTGGATTGGTCCAAACTCAGAAAAAGATTCCACTTGGCTTTAAGGGTTAATTAATTTTATTAACATCGCTTCATCAGCTAGTCTAAGAAAATCATGACTTGGCAGCTGTGTGATAAAAACATGGCGTGTGCATGAAAAGAAACCTTACAGTGAAGACTCAGAACAGCCTGCACATCGATGCAGTCTCATCAGTCTTTCCTGTTTATATGCACAGTCAATGAATCCTAAAATGAGACAAGTGACAATTTTGATCAATCTGAGTAAATGCACAGACCAGTGGTAGAAGTAAGGTATGCAAATGGCGTAAGGTATTTTCCCATGTGACATCACTTTTATTTAACAAACTTTGACATGACAAATCTGTGTTTAAAACTATATCAACATTTCGAATTCATGAAACATGACCTCAAGGTAAATGGATACGCTTTCAGGACAAGCAACCTAGCCATTTTATTCATTTCCTCCCTGCTTAATAGGGAACAACACTTAAAAGAAAAGAATTTGCTCCTCTAACAGCCACACTATCTTTACCTTATTTTGAAAGGGCCGGGCTTCTTCATTCAGGGAATCAAACAGGAAGCCACCATTGTTCCCCATTGTAAAGGTGGTGGGAAAACATGGAATTGTAGCCATATCTGAAGAATATGCTATTTGAAATTTAAATCAGCATATACAAAGTGGTCAGTCTTCACCTTTTTAGATTTGCCAGAATTAATAGATGGTTTATGTCAAAAGGGAAACCTCTAATCAGACTGTGCAGGCTGATCCGAGACTTCACTGTTGGTATACATGTATCTACTAACGGTTCACACGACAAAACAATCAAATATTTTAATTTAAATTTAATATGACATCTGTCAATACATGTATCCTTGAGCAAGAGAATTTCTAATCCTATTTTTAGGTGTGGTTAAGAATTTGAGCACCCTGTACTTAAAGGACTGGATTTTGCTCTATCAAACTGACTCCAATCCTTCTAAATAACAGGTAATAAAAATATCGAAGGCATCTCCGAATCACCTCATTATTAGGGTCATAAGTTATTTAAATGCTGAGACCGCTGCCAGCTTCAAGGGTCCCAGTGGTGTATATTCATGAGTCATTTAAGTGAAACCTTGAAAATATAAGAGATCAGAACAATATAATTTATATAATAATTTTCTGATTAGCAATCTAATAATGAAAAATAAAATGGAGAAAATGCCAAAAAATATTTAAAAATAGATAAATGAAAAATCGAACTAAAAGAAAAGGGGGAACAGATAAAAGAAAGAAATTTTGATGAATTGATATATTTTATATTCTTTTTTAAATATTTTTTTGTATTATCACGTACAGTTATACTTACTTAACGTTTTACAATCTCACATATTTTTCATTTTGAATATTATTAACTTTTAAATTTCTTATTTATTTGTGCTTTATTTATTTATTTATTTATTTATTAGCTGAAATATTAAGTGATTTAATTGAATTTAGAATTTTAAGATAATCTCAAGAAAGGCAATACAAGTTGTAAAGATAAAATTTTATTTCTTGTTTGGTAGCATTTGAGACATATAAATTGAATAATTATGCTACTATAGCCTGTTCGAGCTAAGTTGGCAAGCCATGTGATCTTTGTTTATTAAAATATTTATGTTTACAGTGCCTTAATATTGACAAGTTTTTAATTAGAAGCGTTTGGTGATACCGAAGGTACTTGTATTTGAAAGTGTAAAGAAAAATAATATCTGTCTTGTGACCCCTGAATTCAAAGTAATTGGTGGCCGAGTGGTCAGGTCGAAGACGGACAATAATTTTTTTCTAGAGTCGTGTATACTATGAGTTTGAATCCAGGTCATCTGTTTGTTGTTTTTTTATTGTTTTTTCTTTTATTTGTTTTTAATTATATTTTTATATCATATTCTTTTTTCATGTCTTTTCTTTTTATAAATTTATTATTTTTGGTATTTTTAATATGCAGTCTTTTCTTTTTCTTTCAGTCCTGTTGCCATATAATTCATTTTTTCTCCTTTACATTTATTCATTTATTTTTTATTGTCTTTTCTCTTTTTATTTCATTTTAATGAACTTTGTTGTATAATTATTTAGCAAATATTACAGCAATTTATCTTGTAAGAGTGTCTGTCAAGGGTTGTTTCATAAGCAGTCACTGTCAGCAACGTCTTCAGCAGTCAGCGTGCCCTCAGCAGTCAGTGTGTCGTCAGCAGTAAGCACATTTTATCCTCACCTTTTAAACTTAGGGCGCGTTTACACGACCAAAGTTTCTATGACAAAGTAGGGTTGTCACAGAAAAATTTGCTCGTGTAAATGCCAAAATATGACGATGTTTCTTTGACAAATATATAGGGTAAAGTTACTTCGATAAATTAAATTTGTCCGTGTAAACGGAGAACTTTGCTAAAGATTATGTAACAAAGAACATTGCTACAAGTGTAGAAAATGTGACAAAGATTTTGTTTCATCGCTGCAGGTAACTTTGACGAATAATATTTGGTCGGGTCGTGTGAACACTGCAGCAAATATTTCATTGCCAAAGTTTATGTGACAAAGATTCTATGGCACATTTTCTTTAACAAATAATTTGCTCCGTGTAAACGCAAAGTGTTTGTCATCTTTCTTTGTTAAAGTTTCTGTGACATAGAAACTTTGCTCGTGTAAATGCGCCCTTATCTTCAGCTCTGAATACATACATGGAAAACACCTGTGTACTTCTAAAAATAAAACTCTCTATCTATAGGTACATACATAACAAGAAACATCTTTAAAAAAGATAATTGTCGAAGATGAAATTCGTTTTTAAAGAACTTTTTAGTCATGTCAGGACGGATCCACCGCTTCCTGGGTATTATCAGTACTTTTGTAAAGTAAATGTGTCTTGTTCAAGGACAAAACATGAATTCCCGAGTGAGGATTATCGTGATCAGCCTTGGTCGAGTTCGATTACAACTATTGTCTGACGATAGTATGTCATGGAAGAAGCGGGTCAACTCGGCCTGCTCTCTGTAAGCCTGGAGTCTTCACGGCTCCTGGGTCAACTCGGCCTCCATTCAACTCGTCCGGGTCAATTCGGCCTGTTGTCATTTGCATCCTCGCCCCAACCTACGAAGATGGGCTGCGCCAGGAATGAACGGAAACACAATAAACGAATAGAGTTTGTTGGGTTGTTGATTTAATAAGAAGTCCTTCAAAATGGTGGACAAAACATGAATTAATATAAAGGGCAACCCAATAATCCCTCAACGGATAACTGCAACTGCAGCTAGACTATGGTAACGGGACGTTCCGGGCCTACAATAATACAATGGCGCTGGGATAGCCGGACCAAGGTGCAGGGCAATTATATTTTAATTGTTCCCATAGTGCCGGAGTTTTAAGATTGGGGTCCTTTACCCTGTGAGATTTTCTGTAGTATAGGGTCGAAAAAAGAACAAGGTTGTTACCATCAGCTAATCATCACAGGTCTCTGAAATGTAAAAATTCCATTTCTGTAGGTGGGGTGTGTGGATACAAATGACTGGCGCATAGATATATAACCATGGCCAAAACTGATGTTTTCCTTACTCATTTTCATACAACTTCGATATCCTAGTTTATTTGCCACAAGTAAGATTTAATGGCATAACTGAACTGCAAAAATACCGATACCTCACCAGGAGCTAGGTGTCACCGGGGGAACACTTTTAAAAGTCTATTTCTTAGCTTTTTCTGCCTCATATTTTCATGATTTTCCCTGACTTCGTTTGGCCCAATTGCTAAGGGAGTGAATTCGTGAGTTTGTGAGTGAGTGAGCGTGTGTGCAATTGAACGAATGAGTATCAAGATAAGCCTGCATCGAAATAATTCCTTATCTAGACAATTTTATCGCCGATGCAATGAATTGGTTTCAAAACTCAATGTCAGGTTAAAATCACTTTCACATGAAGGCCTATCGGAACCAGAATTTTATGATGACTTAGTATACAAATTCAAAAAGATAAGGGGTATGTCTGATTTTTTGTTCAGCTTCGAAAAGTAGTTTTTTTTTCTCATTGCATTTTGTTCAGTGCTAGCACTAACCATCAAAATCAGGAAGTCATATGACTTCCAAGGTTTGTCATTTGGAAGTCATGCTGAAGGATAGACTTGGTTTCTTCCAGAATGTCCATATTTATATTGCTTTCTCCTTCATTAATGGGTGAAATACCATTATTACAACAAATTTAACTCATTATTTAAGTCAATATTCACTTTATAAATGGTAGGTTATGATAAAAATTGGAAGTCACTGACTTCCTGGCATTCAGTTTTAGAAGTCACAGACCCCCAGACTTCCACTAGTGGAAGCACTGTTTGTTTCCTTGTAATTTTAGTTAGAAATACATCAGTTGTTAAAGAAAACTGATTTCTGGCGCGGCAGATCGGAAGTGCGGTGCGGTTATGGCTTTCATACTAGACCTTTAAATACACGATTGGAAAACTCGAATGCGCCTGATTTACGGCTGCTCAAACGGGTCATGAAATTTGCAAATACACTTTTTGTCATTCGTTATTATTGAATAAAACACGTCTATCCGCAAATAACGGCGATTAAATTAAAATGGAAACGAAGCCAAAAAAAAGTTTATATTCATAAAACGTCATTTAAAACTGTTTCTTTTCACAAATGGTAGATTTTGTTTATTATCCCCCATACAATAAAAACCCGGATGCAGGTCATGCATGCTCTGATATGTCTACGACAAATAATATTTACCACAAACAATTACGATACACACGACCAACTTATTGCGACCGAGCTATTTAGAGACGATTACATATCTAGTGTCGCGTTGCCAGGCATATCGGCCCGGCCGCTCCATATTGGTCCTCGGGCCTTTAGGCCGAGGACCAATATGGAGCGGCCGGGCCGATATGCCTGGTAAAGGCCCGAGGGCCAATATGGAGCGGCCGGGCCGATATGCCCGGCAATGCGACTCTTGACATGTCGTAACCTTTTTATTACATGTATTCAGCACTTTCCTCCTAAATCATTATACTGATTGAAACAAACGGAACTATTTTGGACGATACGTCAACTCGATTGTTTCTGGCGTTGCATAGTACGCACGCACACATTGCCGCCGTGCTGACGTCCTTCAATAAACATGACGTCATTAAAATTACATATATCAATCATTTTCAAACAAAGTTAGAAATAAAAAGATTTAAAGAGGATTTCACAGACAGCAAAATATTAAAAAGGGACAAACAATGTCTACAAACTTTCTCAGCCGTTAAGCAGCTCCTAGTCGGTCTTTTCTCCCCCATACCAATAAATCCAGTCGCTCAAGCCATATATTTCACAGACAGCAAAATATTAAAAAGAGACAAACAATGTCTACAAACTTTCTCAGCCGTTAAGCAGTTCCTAGTCGGTATTTTCTCCCCTATATCAATAAATCCAGTCGCTCAAGCCATGAATTTACACCTGTTACAGTTTGCGTTCCGCCATTTTGTTTTCGAATGAGCGGGCTGATATGACTGCACGAGCGGGCTGATATGGCTCTGCACGAGCGGGCTGATATGGGGAAGGAATCATAGGCCATACTGGATTGCGTATCCAAGATATTTGTTACTATATTTAGTAATACATGTAATAAACAAATGTATCGTCATTTCAGTTACATTGTACACTCCACAGTTTACTATTTACAGTGTGCTTATTTCAATGTCATAAAATGTTGCCGTTGTTTTATGCTTGCTACCATATTTGCATTTGCTGTATTTTTCTCATATGACACCTTTGAGTGGCCTGAGATATATTGCCGAGTAAAAGGTTTGTTCTGTTCTACTTCAAGGCTCGCTGCATAGATCCCATAGATTGTGAAACCTATGTTTTGAAAATCATTGATAACCAGTTTCATGAAATAAATTTTTCACATCTTTGAAAACATCGACGTTGTAATAGTTGACATGTTTTTACAAAAACAAAACAAAACGAAAAAAAAAAACTGTCACTTGATTGGTGTATTTACCAATATCAATATATGTTTCTTCAAACAATATCATTTTGTTTCGGCTGTATTAATAATAAATTAATTATAATTTCGGAGTGCGAAAAAGAATAAAGGTGATTCTGAAATTTGAGTTAATATAATCAGAATATGTGTGTATATATATAAAAATATACATATATATCTAATTTTTTTATCAGAGTTTGAGGTTTAAGCGATTAAATCAAGGTATATGTTATTGATTTCCCCCATTTCCAGCCTCCTAAGAGGTTGGTTGGACATAGGTCTAGTGAAGACAGCTTAGTCAGAGAAGACTGTCTATTGGATTAGATAAGGATTATATATGGCTTACTAATGACAAAAATACGGGTTTTTAAGCAATAGAGATGTAAGTAGGGTAATTGCATTAAAAAGTTGATAATCTACCATATTTCCCTGAATATTTGGACACCATATTCCATTATGACATACCACAGAATATCGTAATGAATTGACATTGTGTAGACCCACATGAGGCTGCTTAAACAGCAGTCTGATCTGATTTTTCTCTGTTCACTTAGACAAATTGTCTCAATGTTTAGGGTGAAATTGGTTGATAATGATGTCTTGCAATATATGCAACTTGCTGTGTACTGCTGATCTGTGCTTGCGTGTTTACTCTTAATTAACCTTTAAAGCCAAATAAATTTATAAAAATATTTTGTCCAGCTACATATATGAGTATATCAGATTGAGAATACAAAGACTAGATTGTACACAATGTCGATCCAGATGAGACATTATGAAGTCATTATGAGCCACCAAATATGGATCAAATCTGTTTGCAAATTCTAATATTTTTGTTTCTCACTGGTGCTTTTATACTTAAAGCGCCAGTGACAAAAAAAAAAAAACAGAATTGCAAACAGCGTTGATCCTGATGAGACAGCTCATAATGAGCACCCTCATCAAGATCTACACTGTTTGCCCTCTAGTCTATGAATTCTCAATATGATAAAGCTTGGACAATACATTGTTTAAAATTTTGCAAACGTAAATTGTGTCGTCTGCTTTGGGTTAATAAACTAAAGAAGGTTGTTGTCCGCTTAAGGTGACTGGAAACACTTTCAGGGAAAGCAACTCTTATCATTTTCATTTTTGTCTCTTCAAAAGCGTTCAATTGAAGAAGGAGTAGAAATGCTCTCCTATGATCCAATTCTTTTCTTTGTGAGTTTATTTTGCCCAGGGATGCAGACAAGAAAATAAAAAAAATTGTTCCTCTTTGAAACTGTTGCTGAATACATGCTAAAATTGCAGAAAAGCACGATGAACCAGTGATATGCCTTTGCCCTCGCACACAAGGCATCTCATAACTTGAATCCTGTCTTTAACATCTTAAGCGCCAGAAAACGAAAATAGCTGAATTTGCAATGAGCCACCTCATTTAGATCTACACTGTTTGCCCTCTAGTCTTTGAATACTCAATATGATATTGCTTGGGCGAATCGGTTTTTTGATTTCTTGATATATTGGAGTAAAACTGTGTTACGGTATTTTAAACATAAATGAAAATTGATATATCGTTTAACCTTATGTTATGTACTCTACGTACATGTACAACCCCGTAAGAGGTAGAACGGGGAACATCACACCATCCAAAAATGGAAAATTTACCAGGTCAAAATCACAGCCACCGCGTCCACCACAAACCCTTGATAATACACATCAATTTGAAACAGATAAATGTTTGCAACGTTTAGCTCTGCCTACCTCAGAAAGGTCTAACAATGCCAGTTAATACAGTTAATGGACGGGCTATTTCAAAGGAAAATACAGAAAGTCATGATACAACAGCTAAGTCTTAACATCAATGATATGTTCTAGTTTTTTTTAATAATAATAGAAAATACACAAAACAAAAAAAAAAACGCATTGTTAAATGTCAGGCATATAAACCCAACAATGCAAGCTATCATCAATTGTGTATTGAAATACAGGGTTTGACATTATGAAAATTAAACTGTTTTTAATTTTGCGTCAGTAGTCTGTCACTTTACACTTAACTAGGCATGATATTGACTGCATAGAACTTTGAATTTTGTCAGCTGTTTCAGATCTTTTTAGTAAGTGTCAGTTTTATTTTAGCAACTAGAGCAAATATCCTGTTACATTGCTTTACTTTGTCTTTACATTTAAAGAAAACGACTAGTTGAATCAGTGCATAGAAATAGCCACAATATACATATATAATCCTTAGACCATTCTATAGCTTCAATAAATAAATGACAACACGGTAAAGCAGCTAAATAGTATCCTTTACATTTCGACAAAATAGTGATCACAATACAATCTTACAACTCTGAACCCTCAGTGATTTCACAACATTCTAGAGAATGTTTATTGTGATTTTTTGCGAAGGTTATGCATCGTCGCATTAAAAAGGAATCATTTGATTCATGGCGCACTTACAGATCTACAACCAAAAAGTGTTTAATTGCATTAGCTTACGTTCAAGCTGTTTTCTTTTGCGGGCTTACACTGCCTTGTCATTTCGGCCAATAACCATTTCTGTGCAGAACCAATTTGATGCATAAACAGTTCGGCCCATACTGTTTCGACCCATAACCACTTGACCCGTAGTAAATAAAAGCCGAGACCAACGCCCGAAACCCGGAACCAAACTCCGCGGCATTATATTTTGGTATCTTACATGAATGTAGCAAGCTAATAATTGTATTAAATAGAGATTATAGATGATCTTCATCGGATTGCTGGGGACCGGGGCCTAATTTAAACATCAATAGTTTAAGCCAACCGTCGTCAGCTTTTTTGAAAAGCGAATACTTGGACCAAGATTATGTCCCCGCCCCCCCCCCCCCCCCCATTCCAGCTACTCTTCACACACACACACACACACACACACACACACACACACACACACACACACACAATAGTACCTATTTTACGTCAGTCCGACCTCAACCAAAAACTGTATTAAAACACAAAGAATATTTTCTTATCCTAACAGGTTTCTTAGTCATGATCTGTTTAAACTTTGTCTGCATTTCTTGCACTTTCTTCTGCTTATGGCATCCAGAACTGCTTATGGTCATCCGAAGGTCTGTTGTCGAATGTTTATTAATTATGACTGTTAATAATATTAATTGGGCTTCTTGAGGTGGGTGTCTGGGGGCGCAGCCCGCAGAAGCCAAAGTAGTTTTGCTGACGAAAGGGCACCTGGAGAGCTGATATCACAAACGCAGGCATTAAATTCAATTAGGAACAAAATCATCTACTTGACATGATTTTAGAGACACTTTAATACTCTTCTTCTAACAAACCAATGAAAATATCTTTTTTGATATCCTCAGAGGCAAAAGAAAGTTTACACTTTTTAATGCCTATTTGTTACTTATTTCTCTTCGCTCAGGTTTGAAATTGTACATGATTTATTTTTACTCACGGTGGATCAATGTGCTGTAGTGAAATTTATTGACTTAAACTCTTGACTAGCAGCACTATACGTACATGCGGGTTTTGCACGTTTCCCACGTGCAGCAAAGTGGACAATATGATTTTGATGTTGATCTGCAGTTGAAATTTCTGGTGGTTTTCTAAATAAACCACAAAGTTTACGTTTCATTTGCTTGATGAAAAGGCGCCCTGTGGCAAGTATAATTCTTACACGCAGAGGCAAAAGAAATGATACATTTTTAAATGCCGGTATTTTTCATATTATGTTCTCCTTCGACTCCGTCTCATCCGAACATAAATCATTTATATTTTATTGCCTTGAGAGCCCCTCACCTCACTTCTCTTATAAAGAAGGATACACAACTCACTACCGCAACCACTTTGCTGTTCCAGCACGAGCCTGGAAACTTCCTAATCAATGACAACAAAACTACAAGTATAGGATGTGCCAACAGCCAGCTGCTTGACTAGTGTATTGATTCAATGACAGTGACAAGAAATTAGCAATAGAATGATTGTTGAAAGACAATCTCTGCCCACAGAACATCCTGTCATCCCAATGAACCACCCGATCATCTCGTAAACCAGAGCAACAGCTAGATAGTGAGACTGTGTGACGACATTTGACTCTGAAACAGACTAAAATTACTTAAGTATCTTGTATACATGGTTGATCTGTTTTCTAAAATGAATTTTAACTGAACTGCAAAGTCTGCACTGTCAGCACATGTATTCGAATTCTAAACACTATTCTGTCCATATTTATCATAAGTAGTAGCAGTATCAGAAGAAATAAAACATATTCATAGAGAAAGAAAATTCCTGCTATTATTTTATGAAACTATATTAAAATACCTTACGTTATAAAATTAAAATATTACCCTCCTGTGTATGGATTGTAGAACAGATGCCTCTGTCAGTCATAATTACCACTTCGCACGGATCTGGGTATTACCCTCCTGTAGCCATGATAAGTTATAGCTCCTATGACTTCTCTTTGCTATAAATATTAAATTATTAACATTAATGAACATACATGTATATTATTTAGTAAACTATACAAAACGGTTAACAATTGTTTTGGCCTTTCACATGCTGATATTATAATGCAAAAGACTGTGTAATGATAAATTTACGTAACTTCAAATTTGCTTAAACTGATCCTACCTTTTAAAACACTCAGAATGCCAGAAATAGTATGCACTCTAGGTTTCTAAGGCTTTTTCCTCAGAACTCACCCATTGCTCTGGGTGGGTGGGTGGGGGAAATGTATGTGTTTCTTTGTCGCTGGCTTTGGCTCGAATGATTCAGTACTATAATTCAACTTCGTTTTCCACGTGAAAATTGCCATCATGTGATTACATACCTTTACAAAACCAGTTTATAACTTAGTAAGCCTACTATATATTATACCGTATACCCTCTAATAAACTCTCATACTACCACGATTACAAACACAGAAATTTCAAGAGCAAACAAATATAAATTCCATTATGTTCTCCTTCGACTCCGTCTCATCCGAACATAAATCATTTATATTTTATTGCCTTGAGAGCCCCTCACCTCACTTCTCTTATAAAGAAGGATACACAACTCACTACCGCAACCACTTTGCTGTTCCAGCACGAGCCTGGAAACTTCCTAATCAATGACAACAAAACTACAAGTATAGGATGTGCCAACAGCCAGCTGCTCGAAACAAAGAACGGGCAGTAAACTGAATTCTTAAATGTTTATAAATTATATTTTCGAAACATTGATTTAACTCTCATTGTTTGAAAATTAGACTCATTTAGGAAGAGCGTACTTCGAAAATTCAGACTACCATCTGCCGTGCATTTCAAAGAATACGGAGGACCCGCAGTTCCTGCTGGCGTGGCACAATCTTATTGAACAAAAACATGTTTACAGTATTAACTTCCGCAAACCAGATAACTATCTTTTTTTTTTTTTTTTTTTTTTTTTTTAAATAATCAAACACTGCTATTAAACTAATTTCCATAAACCTCAGATTTAATACATTTTTGATATCTCTTGCTAATTGTAACATTAATATGTGCGCTTTTAATGCATGCAGTATGTTCAAAAACATCATCTGATATCTAAATTCTGTAACTATCTAATCTAGACTTTTAAATTGTTCAGAAGAAATGTATTGTCGAAATGTAAAATAATCCAAGACTTCATATTTTCATGAGGAAAATTAGTTGTTTTATCAGTTTTAAACCGCATCCAAATAATAAGCTCTCAAGCTCTCTTTATCTCGAAACACGCATTAATACTGTCTAGAAACCAACTCGCAAAAGAACCACCTACGCTCGCGTCACAGCCAACACGATAAACACATGCCCTCGATTGTATCACAACTGCAGCAAACGGGCGGCCTCGCATCTTCCCCGCTTCTGGCAAAACTACACCCTGACGCCGTGCCACCACATTCTGCACAAAACTACCACCTAACAGCAACTCAACCATCTCCAATAACCTCAGCACTACTTAAGTTGGCATTACAGATAACACCGAACTGCGATCACTCCAATCTGTTGACAAGTCAGCACAAACTGAAATTTTACCCTTTGACCCCAAAACATACTGTACACAGTGTACCCCTTTCTTCCTCGAAAAGCTGTCATCATGCTGAGAATTGCCAAATGATAGGAATAACGTATGTACTCCGAAATGAAAAATAAATTAGACTTTACGGCTGAATTACAAGTTGATAAATGAAAGGCGCGTACCAAAAGAATCGCATAATTAAGTTTCCTGTCCTAAAATGCTAGGAAAACAGAGATGAGGATCGAAATTATAGAAATTATATCAAAACTGTTTGAAATCAAGAAGGCCATAGCAATTTGAAGATATTTATAATTCCACTACTGCGGAGATATATCAACAGTCTGCTTTCGCAAATGTTAAAAGCTGTGACCTCTCAAACAATTATCATACGTTAATGAAGACCTAAAATAAACACCGATTAACACATCCAAGCAGCCTATGCCCTGGCCTTGAATACCTGCAAATTATAAGCAACTTAAATTTCAAATTGACTCATCCAAGCAGCCCTATGCTTATGCCTGAAATAACTAATATATATGCAGACATTCCCATTCCGGTATCTTCTGACGGCGCTATGTCCATGCCTAGAATTATTAATATATACATATATACAAGCATTCTTATTCCGGATTTTTAAAATATACTCATCCATGTACCGCTATGCCCATATTTTAAATACTTCCACCTAAAATCTACTCGTCCAAGTAGCGCTAAACCCATACTTGGAATATTCTCATGTCAAATCTACTCGACCAAGTCGCGTACTTGTTATAATCCATCTCAAATCTACTCATCCAAGTAGCTCTATGCTATTCTCATCTCAAATCTACTCAACCAAGTAGCGCTATGCCCATACTTGGTATATTTCCATTTCAAATCTGCTCATCCAAGTAGCGCTATGCCCATACTTGGAATATTCCCATCTCAAAACTGCTCATCCAAGTAGCGCTATGCCCATACTTGGAAAAATTCTCATCTCAAACCTACTCAACCAAGTAGCGCTATGCCCATACTTGGTACATTCCCAACTCAAATCTACTCTTCTAGGTAGCGCTATGCCCATACTTGGAAAAGTTACCATCCCAAATCTGCTCATCCAAGTAGCGCTATGTCCATATTTGGAATATTTTCATATCAAATCTCTCAACCAAGTAGCGCTATGTCCATACTTTCTATATTCCTATTCAAAATCTATTTATCCAAGGAGCGCTTTGCAAATTCTATATATTCAGACATGCCCATTCCGGGATTTTTAAAGTAACACATATACGTGCCCAAGAATTTTGATTATAAACAAACTTTTCACTAATCTAGAATACCATGTCATGATTTAATTAAAAGTATGCGGTAACACGTCCTGACTATATAATATGGTCAATAATCTTGGATATACGAAAGAAGATCTGTATTTCCAGTTTATGCTATTTCGAATAAACTTTCCCTATACAATTCGGTAACTTTGCACTGCTTTTTTTTTTTTTTTTTTTAATGTCTAAGTTCACACTCATTTTTTTTTTAAAGAACATCGGTAAACTAAGACAATAACCAGAATTGTTTTCGTATTTTAAAATTCACTGTAGCCATGATTTTACATGATTTACTTCACGTAACCAATTCTCGCTATCAAAATCAACATGCTTACAATTTGAACTCCATGCAGCTGAAGTGAATCACTAAAAGCCTTCATTAAAATTCGTGAATGGTTTATCGGGACGTGTAGCTGTTATCTACTGACTAAAGTTTCGTCATTGTAAATGACCGTAATTAGCCCTGTTCAACAAATAAGTAGTCTTAAATTTTGCATTCGGCTTGGAAAATTGATTTTTATATATATATATATTTTTTTTATTTTATTTTATATATAAATGACATACTCTTGATATCAAACCTGTTAAAAATGGTAAAACTACAATGTACAGGCATGGGACCACATTTACTGTCCCATTTTATTTGTATTGCACCCCTGGTCGGGGAACCAGGAAATGAAACAATTCACATGAAGTACTCCTATCATTAACCTCGTAACCACCTTTTATTCCACATAGCATAACTTCACCAATACAATTATCTGAGAGCTTTGAAAGCTGTCAAAACAAAGAAAATGGTCTTGCACGCAAACTTGGAACATCGTTGTCTACTTTCAGATATTTACTAGTTCTGAAAAACTGAAAACCGCTTTTTCTTTCTTTCTTTATTTATCTATTTATTTATTTTATAAACTCAAATGTCATAGCGATGAATGTCTGTCCTCGAAATAAGGAAATTTTCGCCAGAAGTCAGGAAAGCTAAAAACACTCTAAATAACATATTAAGCTCCATCTTCTTAAACTCTTCAGTTGTGAAAAACCTAAAACCCAAAGCAAACGAAAACTCTTTTTGGCACACGGCATCCACTTTTAAGTAATACTATAAGCTGCCAATGAAAAACCGTAGTGGTAAATTACTTTTTTTTTTTCTTTTTAACAAATATGACATATCGATGTGGAAAGTGTCGACTGTGTGCAACAATGAGATAAGATGTAAATAATTATCTTTAAAAGAGTCTATCTCTTACTCTTATTATTTTCAACCTCTCTGAAAAAGTTCTCAGCTACGAATCTAATAGCTCATAGGTTGAACTGATTTTCAAGTACTTTGAATTAAAATAATAACAATAATAATAATATGAAATTCCACTGAATAGCAAATAAACAAGCTAAAAATCTTGAAAGTTTACTCCCTCGTAATCATTTTGAAATAACCACAAATGAACGAAACGGATTAGTTATATGCAACACAAATAATACTTGTGCAAGAAGTCTTCAGCAAAAATATCTTCATGATATATCAGTGCGAACCTTTTTGAATATTCACGAATATGTTGTCGTCAAAAACAGACTGACTAAGCATACTTTGAATATAAATTCTCCTACTTCATGGATTATAAATCCACGGTGAACAGCTATGATCATGTCGGGACGGTCATTTAACATTACCGCACTATTCCTGGGCAGGCTTAGACGCCCTAAGCCGTTAAGCAGTACTAAGTGTACATACGTTCGCCAGTAACTGACAACTGCCCTTCTTCAATAAGCGGAAGGAGACACGAAAGCGGCCAGACCAGAAATCGAACCTAGGACCTCTGACTTATGAGTCAGGTGCCCTACCGACTGCGCTACACGGCCCGGCGAAATTTAATAGAAACAAATGAGAGCGTATATCTTTAAATTCGACTCCGAAAGAATTCATCCTGGATGGAACACGAAACACGACCATATATCGGAATGTATAAAAAGCAAAAGAGAAAGCCTGCTCTGCCCCTGAAACGAGGCTTACCTGACAAAAGAACCGCTGCAGTCTGCTCTTAGCATGTATTACATCCATAGTCAAAAAGAAATGTATGTGTTTCTTTGTCGCTGGCTTTGGCTCGAATGATTCAGTACTATAATTCAACTTCGTTTTCCACGTGAAAATTGCCATCATGTGATTACATACCTTTACAAAACCAGTTTATAACTTAGTAAGCCTACTATATATTATACCGTATACCCTCTAATAAACTCTCATACTACCACGATTACATACACAGAAATTTCAAGAGCAAACAAATATAAATTCCATTATTCACTGCTCATGTCTAAAATTTTACACGATGCATCTTTCCTCAAAGTATAAAAGATAACTAAACGAATCGCTTGGCTAGCGACACTTTGCGTACATGTTTGTTTTGTCGTTTTTGTACTTGCATGATATTAAAAAATACGATTATGTTACAAAATCAATATTACATTTTCAGTTGTATTTTTCTGAATAAAACCACAGTGTATGCGTTTCATTTACATGACGACAATGCTTTTTGCGCAAACTGAAGTCGTAAAAGGCTGACCGCTCAAAGCGGTTCGTGGCTAGCTTAACACGAAAATACACTTAAGTCACGACTGATTGGCGATGAAGTGTATACATTCTTTGTGCCTCTGGCTACTGTTTTCCTTTGCGTGCATGAGTTCTATCTGCCACAAAGAGCCTTGTCACCATGTTAATTAAACGCAAGCGTTGTGGTTTGTTTAGGCAAACAACCGAAATTTCAAATACAGATTTACAGCAAACTCGCATCGTCCATTTTGCTGCATGTGGAGAAAGTGAAAACCCGGAATGTACGTTCAGTGTCATTAATCAAGCGCTGCAATAAGTAATTTTACTACACCACACTGATGTACCTTGAGTAACAATAATTTCGGCAACAATTCAGGCCTTAACCAAGTGAAAGGGGTAAAATATGTGCATTCAAAAAGTGTATATTTTCTTTCGCCTCTCAGTATATAATGGCTTTAAGTTTTGTATTTGAAAGAAAATAGTCTGAAATGTTATGAGTAATGGGGGGTCTGAGGGCAAAGCCCCCCCCCCCCCCCCCACTGTAGCTGAGACATTGTTAAAGATGAAGACTGATGGAATAAATCCCCCCCCCACAAATATGTCTAATAGACTATATGACACCCTGCCTCTCCGAGGCTTATTGATTTCCGACCACCTCCCCCAGTACATTACCAAAATTTTCCACACCCCCACACCCACACCTCAATGTTCCCCACCCCCTGATAATAGCGAGCACTCATTCAAAGCTCCGAAGGAGCTTTGAAAGAGCGGGAGCTCTATGGTAGAAGATTGGTAAGGCATATTTTTACCTGTAAGATACATTACTTTCAATGGAATCTCTTTCGTAACGACACCAGACGGAAGTTACAATTAGACTGGTTCGAATAGAAATCAACGAAAAAATAAGAAATACAGGGAGTACAATCTTTCTGTCGCTACGTTACGTAATGACGAACGTTTGACAAACGGAGACATTCAAGGGAATCAAGCAAGTAATTTCCGTAAAATAAACCCAATCCTTAATCTCAGTTATTTCCCCGTTGACCGCTGACAGATCATCGATAGCATATACCTTCAGCGGGCTGATTTACCTGTACTTTCCTGTATGGCATTAAGCTTTAAGCCGATCGAATATTACCTACCGGTATATGAATTCAGTAATATAGAATCTACCTGTTTACATAGGACTGGGCAATTTGAAAGTCAATTGTTAAGTTAAATTTAAAATTCAAGAATATTATCTAATTTACCGTGCGTATTTTGCGTTATTATATCCGTTTTTATTTTGCACTTACAATTTGTGTAGAAATACATGAGCAAGTAAATAAATATAAAACGGGAACTATTCCTTTGCATTCGTCTATGCATTGTCTAAGGCAAGACTTAGAATGATGTTTTTTTTTAGTTTTTTAGTGTTTTTTTTTTGTTGTTGTTGTTGTTTTTTTTCGTCTCGGACATTTGTTCGTGTTTTAGATCTTTTGCGACAATGCTGAGCGCACGTTATTCTTGTTCCAATGGTGCTCCTATTGTAGTTTGCTCGAGCGCATGACATTTCATACAATTTCACATGTGCGTTCAGTGAAGGCTCAGGTCGGCCTGCAAAGCCACACAGTGCGATGAGAGTCTTCAATGTCCGCCTGAAGACACTTTGTGTTTGTAGCTATCCAAACTGTTCATAGCGAAGACTCAGTTCATACTGCGCTGATCTGAGTCTAGGCTAGGCGCCCATGTATAAAAGTAGGTAATGTCATGCGGTGGCTCATTTCTTGTCCCCCTGTATGTAATTACAGGAGATAATAAACTTTTTAAGCAGCAAACAACAATTGTGCTATCAGATGCGCAGTCTGATCTGCGCCTTTACTGTTTGCATGATAAAACCGGTTTTCTCATGACGTTGCTCAACTGGTTAACACAGTCAAGTATGTTTCTCGATTGGCAAGAAAATCCTCAATATTTCATTCAATTATCGTGATGGTACAGTAAAAGTCATTTATGCGGCTGATCTGTGTCGACGCCTGGCTGACATTCCAGTTTGTTGGTTTCTCGGGTGCTCGTTAACCCACTCATGAGCTTGCTATTTTTACCCGTATGTTTTAATTCGAATCATATTTTGTCATTAATATGCTATAGAAAGATGTAATATCTTACGCTTTGGACTGAAATTTCAAAGGTGGGTTTCCATGCTGCTAATTAATGCTAAAAACTGTGTGCATATTTGACGTGGTAAAGAATAGAATGTGCGAAAAAATGCCGCCATTTCTTAACAAATGTAGGTATGACATACATGTACAACAAAGCAACTAATAGTAAACAAAATATTTACCACTTTTCCGCATATTTTTCGCCGTCAGTCGTGAATAACCACACTACGATAGATAGATAGATAGATACATAGATCCTTTTTAAAAGTGAAATATTTCTACTACTGCAGTCAGTGTTAGTCGCCTAGGTAACTGGGTAAACAGTCATCGCGGTGCTAAATGACAAGAGAAAAACGGTTGAAACTTGTCTGAAACTTTCATTTATTTATTCATTTACTTTCCCCATAATTGTACACAATCAAATTCTATTAAATTAGCACGTAAACTGTGAATCGGTAGTTTCTTTGGTTTTATTTATATCATTTACATGACAAAATGACTTATTTTGTTCTGATAAATTGTTTGCAGCGCGCTCCTTTATATTATTTTATTGTTTTATTTTTTTTTTGTTACATTGTTCTATTTTCGACTTTTTAATGAGATTTTGCCGACAGCCAAGAACGGTTTAGTTTTACTGGTCTGAAAACTGTGAAAATAACTGCTCAAAATTAGCTATTAACGTCTCTTTTTCCAATCATGGACCGTGTCAAGTTACTAACCAAAAGAGCTTTATTGCAAGGTATCTTACACCATAAAAGTATTGTAAATATCAGAGTCAATCGGCGCATCAGTCGAGACTAATCAAAACCATTACTCTTCTAGGATTCATACATTGTGTTGGTGAAAAGGGAAAAGTCTGATCAGGCTGCACGGATGCACACGCTGATCATGAAGTCTCCTGCTCGCACATGCCGTTAGATACATTTTAACACGATGCTATTTGCATTTGGACTTGACATCAGACTTTCTTTAGCCATAATTTAGAGTATTATCTTATAACCTACAGGGTGACGATAATCAGGTGCGAAAGTACGTTTTCTTTGACACCCGTTTACAGCTGTCATCGGTAATCCTTTACTTAGGCCTGTAGCAATTAACATGTGACACCTGTTGTGGCTGTGCAAAACTGCGAGCTGAAAAAGTGTCTTTTTTTTCTCTCTGTCTCTCTTTATCATCATTTCTTTCGCTTCTACGCTAGGAAGCATTATATACTAGCTGAAAATATTTGGCCGGCGATGACCTGTCATGCCGTCCTTGTTTTTTCATACACTTTTGAAAATTCACATTTGTGTTTTAAAGAGATTTTCAGACATGTAGGTTTACTGAAATTAATTTTTATATACTGAAGGAATGATATTTGCTTTAAAACAGTTAGGTCATCAGTTTAACGAAAGTGCTAAATGTTATTCAGATTGCGAAAAATTTAATTCAGTGCACTTGAGGCATTTGCCACTTGAATTTGAAGACACAGTTTGCAATTATTGTCAAACATGTATTTTACATTTAAGTCTTTTTTTTTACTTGAAAACGGTCAGTCTTTTATACTGACTAAGACTGACTTGTCATGGCGACATGAATCTTAGCGGAGTTTGGCTTCAATTATTTTGAGTTGTTTTGGCTTTTTGCGGGTTCTTGCTGCATCGGACATCTCTTTCCTGATGCCCTTGTCTGTCGCCTTTCTCGGGACGCAAGGGTTGAGGTGGCTCGGTGGGGGGACGCCTGCGCCCGCGAATTAATACGTAGGCGTCTCTTACCTGATGTCTGCAGCTAATGTGTCCCGCGGAATGCGACAGTAAGTGTGGCTCGGAGAGGGATGCTCGTTGCCTGCCGAGACCTGCCATCATATCTTTTCTATCAAACTTTTGGGGTTTAGCGACACTGAAGAAATTAAATACAGAAACGCGCGTCTGTCGCACTAAATTAGGTATGAATACGTTTATACCTTGGCAGTCTCTGCCTGCAGCAGTCAGCGCAAAGTCCACAATGCGCTTGCGAGGCAGATCAGGCTGCGCCTAAGTGCATGCTGATCTGAAACGTCGACTAAGATATTATTGAGTTATTTGTGATCAGCAAATTAACACAATTTGTAAACTGGTGCTTATCTAAACATAAAGCGCTAATGAGACTCTGATCAGACTGCGCCGATGCCCAGGCTGATCTGAACCTTGCGTACGGAGATTCTTCGGATTTTTGTTCATTTCTTTTTTTTTATTTGTAAACAGCGAAACGACTTTACAGTGCGGATGGGCAGATAAGTGCTTATTAAGCTGGATGTTCATCTTTTTTTAGGCATTGATGAGCATATACAATCATAAACTAAACAGAAAAAAGACAAAAATATTGGCTTTTTCAAGCATAATAGTGGTTAGCAGATTACATTAAGTCATTTACAATTAAAAGTGTTGTCTAATCATAATGTTTAAAGGTCCTAGTCGAATATGGATTAGCAGTCCCGCGTTACGTTCTTTTATTTAGCCTGATTATTCGGGTTGCCTTTAATGCGTCGCTTTAATCCAGAAAAAAAAGACGAAAAATAAAAATGAAAATAAAAATGAAAATAAAAGAAATGTTCTAATACTGGTTTCTTAAATAAATAAATAGATAAATAAATAAGTAAGATGTTTAAGCCGACAAATATTACTTTAAAAATCCAGCACCTACCTGTTTATATACGGACTTAGAAAATTTCGCTGCTTGTTCTTCTCTTTTGATGAAACGCTGTGGAACTTGATTTTCTTAAGGATTTGGAAGCAAGAAGATCAAAACTCACAACTATGAATTGTACATCAATGTAAAGCTAGGAAAGCAATAGGAGTATTTATAACAGGAAAAAATATTACATTTTAAAAGATAAAATGTTTTTGATTGTTAAAATTGAGAAGCATTGCGTTTCAGCCAAATCTGCCTATCTTCCTTGCCGAGCTGCAACCCAGACTCTTAATACCTATAGGGAAGCAAGAAGATAAAAAAATTTATTTCATAAAATTTATACCAACACAGAGGTAATAAAATTCCCTGTCTGAATATAACAGGAAAAAAATGTACCTTTTATAGATCATGGATTTATATGTTTTTGTTTTTTTTTAATTTTCCCTATACTTTTAATGAAAAATATTGGACAGGTAAGTCAGTTCACACCTTTTCACGGAAACGGGTAATCTTCGGCTATTTCCGCCTCTATGATGTCGATATCTGGACATGGAAAAACATGATGGCGTCACCGTTAACCGCTTCTGTGATCACACAAAATGCAAGGAGGCTGAGCGTTGGGTAAAATTAAAGGAAATAAAGCGCCGTAGAGAAGAAACTGAAAAAGTAGAGCCCGTTTTCCGAGGGGGGAATCTGTTTTCTGACAGTTTCTCAGCAATTTGTAGACGAAGTTCGCAGCTGTGGAGTAGTAATGTTTTTATTACATTTCATTCGAAAAAAAAAACATTAAAAAATTGAATCCAGAATCTTACAATGAGTAGACAGATCAGGGTCTACACTTCGATCACGCATTTTTGTCCGAAACTTTAGAGTTAACATGGTAGCAGCCACAGAGAGGTTTTATCATACCACCCACACATTGTAAACAGCGACGTGTTCGCCTTTAGACAGTGTCTATTTTCATATTAAATGACTCGTCCCTTAAAATAGTTCTTGACAAAATATATGAAACGAACGTCTTTTAAACGTTCTTAAACGGCGTCACAAAACGTCGCGCCAAGAAAATATTTTCCGTTCCGCTTTTTTTATATGAAAATATGGAGAGATTTCAGGTGGATTTGTATTGATGACGCCCGCAATTCAACAAAAGAAATGACGTCGAGTGATCTCATGTTTTCACCACCGTGTTTTATAAACATCTGCCTACGGTTACAACGGACATAGCATTATTGTGACAGACACCCAACATTAAATAATCTCTTTTACAATGTAGCATTTACCGAAACAGCGCTAAATTCAAAGGATAACGTTACAATACCCTTTTGACATCGTAATGTTCAACCAAACACTTGTTCGGCCAAAGGAGAATGTTCCAGTAACGTTTACTGTAAGCTGGCGAGTAGGCCTAGTTCAAGACATAATTATTGCAATTTACCAGAAATGTTTTATGTCATCATGAACACCAAAAGCGGTTTGTTTTCACTAGGGGCTACGCTACTCGGGAAAGTACTGCTTTTGATGTTCATTCGGTATAATAAAATTCGATCTTACCATGAAAAAATCAAATATCCTGTATGTCTCTGACATTGTATATGAGTCATTCTACAAAAGTTGAAAAATTCCTGTACCTTACCTAAATACACTTATCTTTTTTCCACTTTAAGGATCTTGCCTTTGGTAGTACGTTTTAATTAAAGTGACCGAATATCTAACATTTCCGATAGTAACTGGGCTAGTTAATACAGTTGTTCATATTTCTTTTTAAATAAATTAAGAGTTACCCCCCTTATATTTGCTTGTCCCACGGCAAAATAGTGAAAGTTGAACTTCAGTTTGACAAAAAGTGCTAGTCTAAACAAAACAAATCGAGACATGATGGAATTCTTTGACAGAAGCCTGCCAATGACAAAAGCGTACTATCCATGAAATGACCTTGCACTGGACTTCTGTGAAGTAAGGAGCGCTAATTTTATAAAAGCATTAAATTATTTTATGCAAAGTTTGCTTAGAGGTAAATATGAAACAATTATCTACATTAAGTAGTGAGTCAGACAGGACATCTGTCAACTCTGTTATCAATCTTTCTATAAAAATAAAAAGCTGCAAATAAAACAAAATAGAAATATGTTCTATAAAAGGGTTCTACAGAAACACCGAAAAAGTATGATAGACATCAATATTATTGTGTAAACATTTTCAAGTTTTTGCCTCCATAAAGAAAAATGAGTATGAGTTTGCATACTTTTTGTCATTCTTGTTACTGTCATCCCTGTTACTGTCACCCCTGTTACCCACCAAAAGTAACAGGAATGATACTTTTAACTTTTTAAATATTTAAAATATGAAAGATGGTTGAGTTTACATTTATAATTCTTTCAACTAGCCTAATTTGAATATGCCGTGTCTTCTACAGAACAGTTTAAGTGGCATATAATAGCCTGTTGGCTGTGGTAACAGGGATGACACATATCCGCAGAATACGTAACAGGGATGACCTATTCACCGCACACCTTTTTCAGGTTGAGTCACAAGTTACGTTTTCAAGAACATTAGCGTTTCACTAAAACAAACATTATTTACTGTAGTTAATGCTCATGAAATCCTCCAGGTTAGCTGTCATTCTTGTTACTGAATATTATTCATGTTGTCATTTATGTTACTGGAAAAAATTGTTATCATTCCTGTTACCAAATGTCATTCCTGTTACCAGTCAACTTTTGTTCAATATATAAACTCATCCAAATATTCAGCTGTTGCATTTATTAACAGTTTCAAAGTAAATGCCTGCAGCTACCTTTTGCAGAAAATGAAGATACTCATCCTGCAATTTCTCAAAATAAATTTGATAGCATTTGTCTTCAAACAGTTTGTTTCAGTAAAATAACAAGTTATTGATTATAATATTAGTAACAGATGTTTTTTACTCATAACAAGTTTGTAAACTTGGAGGTCTAAAGGGAGTTTTTTAATATGAAAAAAGAAAATAAATCATGAATAAAAGCGCTTCAACATTCACGTTTGGTGAAAGAAATGTGACGTAAATACTAGCCATATAACTGGCAAATGTAGGGGGAACATGCGTTTGAAAAGCCACAAATACATATTTTCTTTTCTGTGTCTTTATTTTCAAGAAACCCTGTCTTAGCCCGATTTCAGGTCGAAATAAGTACAGGGATTAGCATTTGAAACACCAAAATTTTACATAAAATAAATCACGGTTAAATGGGTTCTAACTCTGACGTGAAATCGGGCCTTAGCGGCGGCTGTAAATAGACTGAAATACGCCTCGTCTCTAAGGGCCACTGGATCCAACACAATCAATCAACTGAAAAAAAATCAATCAGGTCTGAGTGAAAAGCAAAAGATTTTATTTTTATGGCGTTTTACTGGCATATCAGTCTTAAATATTAATTTTCAAATCTCAGTTATGTCTTGTCGATAAGCTTCAATATAAATGTCATTGAAAGCCAATCAAAACTGTACTTATTGAATAAAAACTAAGCATTTCATTTTTATGATTTTATATTCATTTTCATGTTTTACAATAGCTGTAACTTGTGTCCACTCATACGTTTTACAGCAGCAGTAACTTGGATCCATTTTCGTGTTCCAAATCGTTCTCAAATCATCAGGTTGAACAGATGAGTAACGTAGTATATTCTAAATGTTCGACCACGTAAATGTACAAGTATATTCGTGAATAGCTAATACAGGTACATACCCCCTGGTCGAGCTATATCCCTTTCAAAGGGCGAAAGTACAATATTTCGAGTCAAATAACTGAAATAGTATTTAAGCTAGGAACTTCAATCTTGGTCAGCTGATAAAGACTGGTGAGTAGTGAAAATTAAAAACAAAGTTAATTTATTCTTTTTCGAATTATCTCCCCTTGCAGATTTGGACTTTGAAAACTATTATAGCTAGGCGTTTCAAACTTTGTAAGCTGATACAGCATGATGACTAGATTACCGCGGATTAGCTTCTTTGTATTTCGAATCGGCAACTGAATCGGTAAAGTGGAAATGTGATTCCTGCCGCCTAGTATATGTATTTAATCGGCAACTAAATTGGCAACCGGCAACCAGCAACTGAATTGGCTTCAAGCATCTGGCAACAACTGCCTTCTTTATGTTTTTAATCGTCAACTGAATTAGAAACCGACAACAAAATCGGCAACTTGCAACTGACAATCCACAGCTTACTTAATATTTTGAATCTGCAGCCTGCAAATGTATCGGAAACTGGCGGCTGACAACAAACTGCCTACTTTATGTTTTGAATCGGCAACTGAATTGGCAATCGGCCCTAGACAACTCACTGCCTCTTTTATGTTTTAAATTGGCAACTGAATCGGCAATCGTCTGCTGACTTATGTTTTGAATGGCAACCGGCTGCTCACTTTATGTACATCATTTTTATTTTAATGTTTTCTGAACGTAATAATATATTTTTTTCTTCACAGAATACAGATGGAGATACATTTTTATCACCAAACTAGAAGAGTTTTTTGGTTTAGATGGGAAAGTACACGCAACAATATCAGTGAAAGAAATAATTAAACATTCTGGATTGTACAGTGGCTTGACATTAAGTGTAAAAGAAATAATTTCGCCATATACTAATTATTGGAAGAGGTGTAAACTAGAATTACACAGAGGAAATAGACCTGGATGGTATATTATAGAAGGCATTCTCGATGAACGCAGCAATCGCCAATGGCTGGTAAGTAAATGAAATTATATTGGCACATTTTTGCCATAATTTGCAATTATCGGAAATCCACGTGTACTAAGGACTCACGAAATGTGACACATGTCAATCTAAAATAACTCATCAGCGGCTGTTTTATTTAGCAATGGAAAATAGATTTTTCTGCAATACTTTTAAAAGCTAAATTCTGTTTCATCTCATAGGGATAAAATTTTCGTTGATCAGGTGACCATCCGTATATGTTTTTTTCCGCAATGAGCCGAAACGAAATCAACATAAATATAGTTGATTGATTTATTTATTTATTTGGGGGCTGGGAGGGGGAGTCTGGTCCTTTGGGCCTTGGGTCAGAGGGCGGGGTCCGTATTTACTTAGACCATTTAGTCTTCGATGAGCGAAAATGGTGGTGCAACGCATTTTTCCATCATTGACCTTTTTGTCTTCACAGTTCATATCTTATTTCTGTACTTCCTTTTTCATTTAAAATCATTATTATACGCCCGTTTTGAAAAAAACGGACGTATTATGTCGTGGCGTTGTCCGTCCGTCCGTCCGTAAACATTCTTGTACACGCCATAACTCAGTAACCATTTGGGATATCTTCATGAAATTTGGTAGGCATATGTATTAGGGTGGGATAATGTGTCGTGTACAAGAATGGTTGTTCCCCTTTCTTACTTTTGAAGTTATGCCCCTTTGATTAATTTTTTCCCTGTAAGTCTTGTACGCACAACAACTAGATAACTGTTTGGGATATCTTTATAAAACGTCATAGCAATCTTGTATGAAGTACTAAGGATATGTCGCGTGCAACAATGGCTGCTCTACCTTTCTTCGTTTTAGAGTTAATCCCTTTCATTAGTTCTTATAGGCTATTTTTGTGTATATTTTTCTTGTACAATATATTGTCAAGGGGAAAAAGTAGAACTAAAAATGGTATATCTAGTATATTTAGGTTATCTCCCTTGATCAAAGATTGTATCAAAGATTTCTTCACAACCATACAAGCTAGACTGGTCATATTTGGCATACAGGTTGATGACAATATGTTGTATTGTGGGATTGAGAACCAGCCTTCTCCTGCTTATTTTTTTCTGTATTTGTCCGATTTTCTTTCTTTCCCTACTTTGAATAATGAAAATTTTCGTCAAAGATTTCTCCACAACCATGCAAGCTAGAGAAGTTATATTTGGTATGCAGGTTGATGACCATATGTTGTATCGTTGGATTGAGAACCAGCCTTTTTCTGCTTATTCTTCCCTGTATTTGTCCAATATTTTTTCTTTCCATACTTTGAATAATAAAATTTTTCGTCAAAGATTTCTCCACAACCAAGCAAGCTAGAGTAGTCCCATTTGGTTTGCAGGTTGATGACGATATGTTGTATCGTGGGATTGAGAACCAGCCTTTTTCTGCTTATTCTTCCCTGTATTTGTCCAATATTCTTTCTTTCCTTACTTTGAATAATGAACTTTTTCATCAAAGTTTTCTCCACAACCATGCAAGCTAGATTAGTCATATTTGGTATGCAGGTTAATGATGACTTACTGTATTGTGGGATTGAGAACCAGACTTCTCCTCTTTTTATTCCCTGTATTTGTCCGATTTTCTTTTTCTCTAGACTTTGAATAATGCATTTTTTCGAAAAAGATTTCTATGCATCTGTAAGTTAGAGTGGGGATTTTTGTATGCAGGTTGATGATAACTTCTTGTATTGTGGGATTGAGAACCAGTCTTCTCCTGCTTATTCTTCCCTATATTTTTCCAATTTTCTTTCTCTCCTGACTTTGAATTATGTAATTTTTTGTAACAGATTTCACAGCAACCATTCATATTTGGTATACATGGTAACAATGGTTTCTCTCCCTCTTTATGCTTTTTGTTTCGAAAATAACACCATTTGATTTAAGCAATTAAGCGGGGGTATAGTCGGATTCGCTGACAGTTCTTGTTAATTATAGAGTGGTTGCCCCTGTTTGTCTGCCTGTCTATCCTTTTGTAAACAATCTTGTTCATTCTGTAACTCCTTTAGGACATTGAAACGGGCGTATTATGCGCCGCTTGCGAAGCCCTTGTCAAAGAATAATTGGCAAAACTTTTCCACGACGCAAAAACTATAACCACTATAGTTATTCCTGGTGCTTGTAAAATTACCCAAGATTTGTATCTGTGTATTGCAGAATGACGTCATATAATGGCAGTAGAAAGAGTTAAATTCCCCCCAAAGAGATTTGTAAGTATTTTCAAACATGCGAATGGATGTTATCATCATATTTTACTTGTATTTGTATTTTTTGGGGTAATTGTATTCCAAAATTAAATCGTTTCCATTAAAAGTTGACTGCTTCACTAGGCATGCGCTATTCTCGTCGATTCGCGCTATATGCGATTGACAATGAACTTGACAGGGAAGCAGTCTACATCAGGTTAGGCAAAAATTCTATTTATACTTAACAAAATTCCCATTACTACCGGTAATATTTTCGATATATCTCAAAACTGACTGACTGGATTTTTTTGAAAATTTGCATTTGTCTAGAGCAATATTTAAAAAAAAAAAAACCAAAAAAAAAACCTGCATACCGATTTTCAGTGCCATCGAAATATTTTAGGATGTAGTATTTTCGCTGTTGTCTAACCGCCCCGTATGTGCTCTTATTAGTCATGTAGGCCCCGTAAGTAAATTTGATTGGTCTGAGTTTCAAGTTGGTGACTAGCAAAACAACTCGCGATGCCAGCAAGTAATTTTCAGCTGTTTTACCAATTATTTTCATCATCAAAAGTAATTGCAGTTTGCAACATTAAACTATATTGTTTCTTATGTGCATTTCGGATTCCACAGGCATGACTGCTTACCATATGACTCAGAATCCTTCATTATTTGCGTGCCCATTTGAACATAAATTTCTTGACTCGAGTGACGATTGTGAAAATATGGCTTTTTGCATTTTTGCAACATCAACGTGTGCTTTTAAAGACTTTTAATAATTTTTAGGTCAATTCTTTAAATATACCCTAAAGAATGGGGTCCAACACGTGGGCATTTCTAATATATTTAAGAACACACAAATGGTCATAACACGGATTGGTCTTGTGTACATTATAGTCAAGCCACGGATTGGTTGGGTGAGGAGTGCGGATTAGTAAGTAAAGACAACGGATTGGTTTCACTGTAAGGAATCAATTATCCAAGGATAAAATAGGGATTTTTTCAATGATGCTTAGTATCATAAAGACTTGAAAATGCACTGAGTAACACCATGTTCTTTCAATCTCATCTCAAGTGTCATATGCCTACTTTCTAAAATGTCCGAAACACGTTTTAGCGCACCTGAGCCGAAGACTCATAAAAACTTATAGTATATGCAGGCGTCCGCCCGTCCGTCATCCTTCAATACCATTTTCAAACAACATCTGCTCGGTCGTGACGCCTATTATTTTCATACTTCACGTGTAGCATTTTGTTTAGGGAAGTGAATAATTATGTTTTTGTTCCAGTGGAATAAGAACTGTTGAACTAAAAATTTCACGGTTTGTAAATTTCACACCGTGAAGAATTAGTACAAATATCTCACACCGCGTGAAGAATTGGTACAAATAAGTTGCTTATTTCATAACAATATCTCTCACGTGTGTGAGCAATATGCACGAAGTCATCCATGTCCATTCTTCATATTGATAAAATACCCCCTAATCTTCTGCATTTTGTATTCGAATCCAATTCTTCACATGTATGACATAATTTTATATAGATACAAAGATACAAACTTTACTAGAAAACTGAATACAACATCAGTGATCACTTGACATTTCATACTATAATGTGTGAAATAAGACAATACAATGAGAAATAATAGGGCTGATTTGATAAATTTATGACGACACAGTGTCTCACTTCTATATTGGGGGTTTAACAGGCGATGCATAATTGGCATATGTAAATTTGTGATACAGATCTCAAAAGCCTCATATAATATATTCCTTGGTTGGATATATCTTTGACATTCCATGAAACAGTGTTCTTCAGTTTCTATTAATGTACAATGGGGACAAATACGATTGCTTCTTGGAGTTTTCGGTTTTGTATATCTACCTCTTTTTATATTTAAACAATGGGCACTCAATCGAAATTTAGTTATATCTCTAGTCACATTTCTATCTGGGTATGTTGTAAGTAATTTGGAATGTTATTTAGATCTAATACATGGCTGAATAAATGTAATTTGCTATCAGTGGTTTCATTTTTCATTTTGTTTAGCTGCTGCTCTGTCTGTTTCATATAATATTCCTTTAAAATTTGGACAAAATTCGTACGATCAATAGGGCCTTCATTATCAATGTTTAACAGTTTAGTTATCATAGCCAAATTGGAGTACCAGCTTTTTTATTTGCCTCTATGCAATTCCTGATCCGTGATAAATGAACTATAAAGTATTCTATTTTGGGGCATGTTTCTGATTCTGATAAAGTACTTATACCTTAAGTATATGCAAAATAGAATTATTGGATATCTACAGCATTCCAGTCTCACAGCTAAATTTGATGTATACCTATTGACTCCAAGAACTTGTTTTAGCATTTTATGTTGTAATTTTTCTATTGGTAATTGATCTACACTTGACAAATTGATTTTATTGTCTGAGATCCAAATTTCACTCCCATATGTAATTATTGGCTTTATTAATGTATCAAATAGCTTCATACTGATACTGAATGGTAGCTCATTGAAGTTAGAGAACTTTTTACGCAAAGAGAAGAAGGCTTTCAGTCCCTTATTATTTAAATCATCTGCTGCATGTTTTAAGTTTCCATTGAAGAGGAATATATTCCTAAATATTCCTAATTCCTAAATATTTGTATTTTTCTACGATATCTATTTGTATGGCTTGATAAGTAAACTTAAACTTTGTGAAATCTTTTTTACCTTTACTGAAAATCATTGCTTTAGTTTTACTGATATTAACATTTAATTTCCATTTGTCACAATATTTACTTAATTGCTCTAAACAGTTTTGTAGACCCGTTTCAGAAATAAGTAGTAAGTCGTCTGCAAAAAGAAGGTGATTTAAAGGGGGATATGTATTTTCCGTATTGAGCTCCTTTCCTATGTCATTTAAGAATATGTTAAATAGAGTTGGGCTAAGTCTGTCACCCAGTTTTAAAGCAATATTATTAATTTGGTTTATTTAGGTTATTTTCCTTTTTGTGCAGTAAAAAGTTGACGAGTACATGTTCTGAATCGACTCAAAGATTTTTCCACTTATTCCTGCTTTTTGCATCTTATAAAACAGAGTATTTCTGTTCACTATATCAAATGCTTGAGAGAAATCAACAAAACATGCAAAAATTGGTTTGTTTAATCTATGATAATATTTATTCTGTTCAAGATAACTTTCAGCATGACTTTGCTTGAATGCCCTTTTTAGGGAGAGTAATCAGGAGACTGGTTCAGAACAACAGTTGGAGTAAGACAAGGATGTCTTCTGTCACCCTCCCTCTTCAACATTTTTCTCGAACGGATCATGTCTGATGCTCTGGAAGAACATGACGGAAAGGTTAGCATAGGCGGCAGAAATATTACCAACCTGCGGTTTGCCGATGACATAGACGCTCTTGCTGAGGAAGAGCAGGAACTAGAAGCTCTAGTTGAAAGTCTCGACCAGACCTGCACAAGGTATAAGATGGAGATCAGTGCTGAGAAGACCAAACTGATGACAAACAGCGCAGATGGCATCCAGAGGGAGATCAAAATAAAGGGGCAGAAGCTGGGTATTGTAGGCAGCTTCAAATACCTTGGAGCAGTTGTCTCAGATGATGGCTCAAAACAGGAGGTTCTCTCAAGGATAGCACACGCCACTTCAGCTCTTGCCAAGCTGAAACCAATTTGGAGAGATAACAACATATCTCTTGGATCAAAGGTGACACTTATGCGCTCCCTTGTCATTTCCATATTTCTGTATGCCTGTGAATCATGGATCTTGACAGCAGAGTTAGAGAAAAGAACGCAGGCCTTTGAGATGAGATGCTACCGAAGGTTACTGAACATTTCGTACAAGGACCATATAACCAATGAGGAGATTCGCAGGAAGATCCAAGCAGTCATTGGAGAATATGATGAACTCCTGACGCTGGTCAAGAAACGGAAACTAAGATGGTTTGTTCACGTCTCAAGGTCTTCTGGTTTAGCAAAGACAATTCTTCAGGGCACAGTGAAAGGAAAAAGAAGAAGAGGTAGACAGAAGAAGAGGTGGGAAGACAATATCAAAGAGTGGACTGGAATGGATTTTGCCAGCTCAACTAGGGCTGCTGAAGACAGGACAAGGTGGAAAGGGATTGTATTGAAGTCAGCTGTGGTGCCCCAACGACCTAGTAAGGTTATGGGATAGAATAGAATAGAATAGAAATATTTATTCAAAAGTGATTTACAGTAAAAATTTGATCCGTTGCCCTATAATTCTGTCTGAAATCTGCCTGATTATCTTCTATTAAGCAATTGTCTTCTAAAGGCTTATCCCTCTGTAATTATTGCTATCATATAATGAACCAGTTTTATGTAGGACAGATAATATTGACATATTCCATTCAACAGGAAATAGCCCAGTTGATAAGATTTTGTAATACACAATATGTTTATATGTTACGGTTAGAGCTTCTTGGACAAGAGTAACAATGCTTAACTTCTAGGCGAACCATAAATATGAGCCACGGCGCGAAAAAGCCTTTTCACAGCGTTCCTGAATTGACCCATCAAGCTGTGTAGCTATAGAAGCAAGTTTTTTAACTACGGTTGAGAACTTTTGCAGATTCTTTAATCAATGCGGCGGAAAATCGCCAGAGTCGTTACTGAGCGTCTGTGCCGTTTTTTAATCAGATCATGTGGTTTATATTTAGTCAGGGAGAGCCAACCCCGTCAGTAGAAAAAAACAACTTTCCCAAAATTCGATTAACAATTTGAGGGAACTTCCCTTCTATGAATCGTGTACCTGGGAACCATGTTATTTTGACCTGGGTCTTCTTCAAAAATGCCACCCCAAAATATGAAGAAAACCACGCAAAATTAAGAAGGAATATTCATGAAACTTCATTCAAATAACCACAGGTGCTTTTTTTTTTGAATACTTGATAGTTGCTATTTATGCTTAGGTACCTTCTCTTGAATTTCATCCTGACAAAATATCATTCTAGAAATGAAAATTTTAACCACATACAGAATTGTACCAATATCAAGCCACTGTGAAAATATCAACAGGCTTTGGCCGGCGCACAGAGAGCAAGAACTGTAACATGGGAACGTATATTTTGGAGTTATGGTCCACTGAAATGGTAAAAAGATTTTGAGATACATTACGATAATGCCTATGCAAAGTACTATGATTTTAACGAATGTAAAAAGTTAATAATTATCTGATGTAAAATTGTGATTTTTTTTATTTTGCTCAAAACATAGAATGTTGGTACACGTTAGAGATACCTCTTTGAGGCGGTTATAACGAGTCCCGGGGGTACCTCCCTATATAAATCATGGTACAGATGTGCCGCTGGAACAGCCCCCCTTTAAGGTGGACGATCCCGGAAGAACTCTGTTCTTGCTTGTTTAAAAAACAGAATTTGGGCAGTCTGTTTTGGGGATGTTTTGTACTTAAACATTGTTTTTCTAGGAAACGAAACTGTGAAATGTTTGTGTTTTGTTTTATTCTTTAACATACGATGTAAGTTTTACTAAAATAATATGCATAAGCATGCCCCATCGATTGATGATATTTTTCATGACGTTTTTCATGAAATTCAATTTTATTGCATTTTTTCAAAGAATGTAAAAATATACTTATTAACAAGAAAACTGCATTTTTTTGTTATCAGTTTGTTTCAAATATCCTATATTACAGATTATATGATTTGCTGAAATGATAGTGCATTCATGTGCTAGAGATATGAATTTTAATGGAAAATGTGTAAAAAAAGCATGTAGAAATACAAAATATTGTTTATTAGGAAAACAAAACGGTGAAAATTGTTGTTTTCTTACCCAAATGTTTTATAGCTCTTTGGGTTATTTAGACGGTATAATGGTTTGAATGCCCCGCCAATATTTCTATTCAGTATTCGTCTACCTTAAAGGCCTGCAGTACATCAATAGATCGCAAAATTCATCATTTCTATACAGTTATAGTACTGGTAAATCAACAAGGTATACAAATTTAGTCCCACTTTCAATGTAATCTGTCTACATTATATCAATTTGTAGTATGACATTCTGTTTTTTCCTTTGAAGTTCTTATAACATTAAATACAATACAAGTGAATACCAATTTAGGCGGGCCTTCATAATAATAATCAAGGAGGCGGGACGAAAATCTGTACAATAACTTCCCGATTAGGAAGTTACAGTACGGTTTATTCTGTCCTACTACAAGTCAGTTAAAAAAAACTCGTAGAAAGAAATAAGTAAATACAACTCGTCTTCGACTCGTTGTAATTTACTTTATGCATAATGTATTTTGAATGTCTGTTTCTGGAAGGAAAATAATAGATTTTATGTTACTGTCTGATTATATCATTAATTCACAACATATCTTTATGGGTAGCAATTTCATATGAATTATAAATGAATAGGTATACTTTTCAGAAAACCCGTATACATAAATAGGGTGGGTTTGAAAAATTCCAGCCGCACACCTGCACCAATATCATGGTCGAGTTACGCCCCCCCGGGGGTAACGAGTACCCATTATCTATGTTTTAGAGCAAAATTAACAGAAAGTAAACCCGTGTTAACCCCAATTTTACTATATAAAAGTTGGGTGTAATTTTACTATATAAAAGTTGGGTGTAAGAGGGTCTACATTACATGGACATGATAGCACGATGTGTTTGTGGCCGCTCTGTAACCCTAGAAACAATCATGATATCAGTATAGCATACAATTGTTAATCAATATTAGACGACATAACACATGAGCTGGAACTCCTTGTATATAATTTTTTTAGCATTGTCTCTTTGAACTACGCAATGAGATGTTTCTGAAGCCGTGTTTATATGCACGAATTTGCACCCTGAATTATGTCTGGTCATTTGAACAGTGATTAAAAATTGCACCCTTTCCAGATGTTGCAACTTATTTGCGCCGGGGGCGGACTGGCGCAGTGGTTAGCGTCGCGGACTACGGACCAAGGGGTCCCTGGTTCGAGACCTGGCCGGATCGCCGTTCATTGTGGCCTTGAGCAATCACATTTACCCCCTGCTTAGTACTGGTTAAACCAAGGAAGCCGTGGACGTACGACTGACTTGGACAGACTGTGACGAGGCTGGAGATTACGTTGTGCCTTATCTGCTAAGTCCAAGGGACCTAGTCACCAGACCTGACTATTTGGACGAAGCTGTACTAAGGCTTATCCGGAAAATACCAACTTTAATAACTTTGAATCTAGGAATTTTAAATTTCACACTTTTGTTGACCTCCACACAACTAAGAAAAGCTGAAAACTTCAACGTGGTATCTTAAGTAGTTTAAACAGCTATATCTCCTAAACCCAGTGAGATAATTTGTTCAGATTTTACAGAATTGTTTAGACTTACTATTTACTTTCAAATGGCAGAAGAATGAATGTCGAAATCATACACGTTTCAAAAATCGCACTTTCCAGATCAGGCCTATTGTGCATGTGAACGCAAAATGTTTCATTTCTATACATTTTGATCTGCGATTTTGATATAAGACAAGCCTGTTCTATAAGGATCCTGGCGTGTTTAAACCAATATATTGTTTTAAATATCATTACTTATCCAAATTTAAGTCAGCTCACCAGTTGTCAAAATAAATGCACATAAATCAATAGAAGTAGTGTTTTAAGCAATCTTAAGCATACTATCTTAGTTTGTGTGAGTACCGGCGACACCCCCTCTCCCACACATTTTGGTAATTCAAACTTCTTGCAGCCACCTTTTGCGTTGATTAACTTGTCAACTTCACGAATCTTCAGGAAGACTGCTAAGGCTCATCAGCGCAAACCAAGCAAACTCGTTTCACACAGTCAATCAATGTTTACTTGAATGAGGAGGTTCCTCTAACGTCCCAGCTAAATAATAGTCACGAGTGGGGTACTTCTTTTATAGGTAAGGCTGCAACCATGGTGCAGTTGAAAATCTGACCTCCCCATTAAGTGAGACTTAAAATCGAGGCCCCGTGGATACGTATCGCATGGGCTATGGGAGGAGGGACGTCAAACTAAGACCATCGCAATCATTGCTTTATAAGTGAGTTCGGGATTTTCTGATATTATATCATAAAATATGTTTTCAATCATAATTATGAGTGGCCTCTCATTATTTCAATAGACAATTAGTTTACAGTGCTGCTGTCAAATTCGTTGAATTGGTACCGAGATAATATATGTAACAGACGAAAGAGCTCCGGTCCCAACCAACTTAAATTCCAAAGACTTAAAATGGGAAAAGTGGAGACTGGAATTTATTGTTGTATCACTGCATGTGTTTATAAAAGTTTTACAGAAATAGGTCAGTATTAGTCTTCTACCATTCATATGTGCTTTGTCAAAAAAAAAAGATTTCTTCAGTTGGTTGTCATGCCAACAGAAAGGCTTTAAGTTCTATTACGATATATCTAAAGTAAAAAAAATACTGATATTAATAATGATGGTATTTTTATTGAAATAATCTGAACGTATATAATCGCTAAACTACAAATCAACCAAAATTACTTGCATATCTTCAAGAGCAATTCTAGTTCTGAAAAATGCCGTATTATATTGCTTGCAGCGTTTATTCTGTATTCAATGCTCAATTTGATAAATAAACTTCACTAACAGTATCAATATAATGATAAACAATCCGTACTCCTTGTTAGAAAAGCTCATTCCAATCCGATTTCTATAGAAACCAATCCGTAGTAAACCAGTTTCCAATCCGTAGTAAACACAGATACGTTGAAAACTATCCAAATCATGTATTTTGATAGCAAAATGCAAAAGCAAACAAAGTAAAGGCACAAGTGGCCGCAGCAATCATTCCTTGAATGTTTCCACCTAGAAACGGAGTATAGCTGCTAAATGCGAGCAAATATCAGCCACATTTTTGAGAATGTTATTCGATTCGAATATTTTTGTTTTCCGTGAGCACAACTTTAGGAATTAATATCTCGTATAAGGGTACTGTTTTGCTGGAATTTGCATACGAGTCAACTAGATAATTTGTCCGGACAAATTATTTCGTGACATGAAATAAGTTTGCTTACTTAACTAATGTGTATCCCTTCCATTTCTGAACGTGTAAACAAATATGTTGCTACTCCTTGCCATCTTGAAACCCATACCAATCACGTTTATGTACGGGGCCTACATGACTAATCAGAGCACATACGGGGCGGTTAGACAATAGTGATTTTGATCGTTAGGGATGAAATTTCGAAAGTCACAAAAATTGCCAATACAAAGTGTGACGTGACATGTACTGATAAACATTTGTAATTAAGTTTTCATACGATGCTTCTCAACAGGATGCAGTTTTGTTTTAAAGGATGTATTTTACTCTATGAAAGGAAATGTTTGTTATTAAATCTGAATTTAGAGGGATATTAAAGAAAATTAAAAGTGTGATTTGTGTTGTTGTTTTTTCTTTAGTATTTGTATGATAAATGTATTATTTTTTGTTGACAAAATACAAAACATACTTCAATTTATTTAATATCCCACTTAATACACAATTAGTAGCAAACACTTTATTTCATAGGGTTAAATGTATTTACTTTCCAAATCTTTAAAACAAAACCGCATCCTGTTGAGAAGCATGGCATGGAAACTAAGTCAAAACTCTTTTTATCAGTACGCTCTGTATTGGTAATTTTTGCGACTTTCTAATGATCAAACTGCTATATCTTGAAATATCACATTCCGATTCCATTGAAAACAGGAATGCATTTTGAAAAATCATTGTTCTAGACAAATGCAAATTTTCAAAGAAATCCAAACAGTCACCTTTCAGATATATCAAAAATATTACCGGTAGCTTTGGGAATTTTTTTGTTAGGTATATAGTCATATTATCAGTTTATAGTGTCTATAAAGCTATAGAAAAAAACGTACTATAAATACATATAATCAACATATAATATGTTTGTCAAACCCGAAAAAAAAACCGCATTCCGAATGTAGTTTCACATCCGTGTTTACAGTCTAAGACACATCATAGCGTTTCCAGTTTTTGCATGAGACATGTAGACTCCGACAAAGCTGCTTGGAAAATAGTGACATCAGTAGAAATGTTGTTTTACCGTCTTTTTACGGATAAAGGCTTCTGTGATAGTAATTTCTGAATTCCGTTGGACGCCATCTAGTTCTAGTTCTAGTTGAAATATCTTCTGCCAATGAAGGCACACCTCCTTCTGGAGTAGTAGTCCGCAGCACACGTCTTTTACAGTTAAAATGACAGTCTTTTCCCGTCACCCTATTAACCACTTTAAGGACAAACTATTTACATCATCCCTACTGGTTTGTGCTGCGGCCTGTTTTGCGTCTCATTCTCTTACGCTTCGTGACAGTGTGGAGCAATTTCTTATATCTTTCTACATGAAGTGCATGGCACAGCCGTCGTGAATGTCTTTCTATTCTTCTGATGTCTGATCCTGTGAGGTTAAGATCTGCTGCTAACATAGAACAGTCAAGCAGGAGTTGTAGTAGACTGGTGTCAGTCCATTAAATAAAACAAGATCATAACTGAATACATGGAAATGAATATACATATCATACTTTATCACTACATTTCGAAGGAGGTTGGATTTAATGGACTGGGGAACTTGCTCAAAGCATAAAATTGCCAAACGGTATGCACAGTTGAAAGTGTTTATTTATAACTCTTTGAAGCCATGCTAATGGTGTGTGGAAAATCAGATTTATATCTCTGCTGTTGACCCCATTCAATGTTTGTCTGCCGGTGGTCAGTTACAGAATTCTTGTCCAATTCTGAGAGTTACACACAAAGGTTTGAATATCAGCGAGGTTCTGATTCTTTACAAAAACGGTGTAAACCCAGATCACACTGCAGACTGCTCCTGAAGCAGTTTTATAAGGGTCTACATTATTGCAGTTCTGTCCATGCATTTCTGCATTGGAAAACGAGGTGGATTCTGATACGACTGTTCCTATAAGACGTAGACCCTGATAAGACTGCTCCTTTAGAATGTAGCCCCAGATAAGACTGCTCCTTAAAGATGTAGGATCAGATATGACAGCTACTTAAAGATGTACACCTAAATAAACAACTTTTTAAAGCAGAAGACCCAGATAGGACTGCTCCTTTAGGGTGAAGACTCCGATCAGAGAGCTCTTTTAGAACATAGAATTAGCTCCTTTAGACAATATACTTTATAAGACTGCTCCTTAAGGATGTAGACCCTGATAAGACTGCTCCTTAAGGGTGTAGACCCTGATCTGATAAGACTGCTCCTTGAGGCTGGAGACCCTGATAAGACAGCTCCTTAAGGATGAAGACCCTGACCTGATAAGGCTGCTCCTTAAGGATATAGACCCTGACCTGATAAGACTCTCCTCAATGATGTAGACCTTGACCTGATAAGACTCTGCCTAAGGATTTAGAACCTGACCTGATAAGACTGCTCTTTAAAGACGTAGACCCTGACCCGACAAGACAGCCCCTTAAGGATGTAGACCCTTATAACACTGCTCCTTAAGGATGTAGACCCTGATGAGACAGCTCCTTTAGGCTGGAGACCTTGATAAGACTGCTCCTTAAGGCTGTAGACTCAGACCTGATACGACTGCTCCTTAAAGATTTAGAACCTGACCTGATAAGGCTGCTCTTTAAGGATGTAGACCCTGACCTGATAAGACTGCTTCTTAAGGATGTAGACCCTGACCTGATAAGACTGCTCCTTAAAGTCTCCATAGTCCTATCAGCGGTAAAAATGCCTAAACGCAAATCATTGTAAAAAGCGGTTCAACCTTCAGGTCTGGTAATAAAATGAGGATTAGTGTTCAAATTTTGAGTCATTTAGCTGCCGAAAAGTAGAGAAAACAATTTTTGAAAAATAACAAATAGCTCCACAAAATACAATTTCCTGTTCTGGTTTCCCGTCTAGAAATGCAATATTACCTTAGGCGGAATAGTGTTTGGGACTCCAATCTGTACATTGTATTTTTACCATTTTGTGAAATCGAAAGTAGGTCATTTTAGTTGCCAACTAAAATGACCCAAATAAGGTTTCAAACCCTTTTTATGTGAAACTCAAGCATGTTTTATTTGTTTAAAGTTGGCTTATCACGGTCATTTACAATTACGAAACTACAGTGAGAAGCTTGCAGCGATACCTCATGATAAAATTTTTCATGCTGATAGAGCTACGGGGCCTTTAAGGCTGGAGACACTGATATGACTGCTTTTTAGGATGTTCATCCTGATAAGACTTTTCACTTAGGATGAAGACCCTGATAAGGCTGCTCTTTAAGGATGTAGACCCTGATGCTCCTTAAATAGAATGCAGACCCTAATGAGACTGCTCCTTTCGATATTGACCCTTATTAGATTGCTCCTTTAGGATGTAAACCCAGATAAGACTGCTCCTTTAGGATGATGACCCGATAAGACTGCTCTCTCAGGTTGTAGACCCTGCTGAGAATGCTGCTTTAGGATTTAGACCCTGATAAGACTTTCTCTTTAGGATGAAGACCCTGATAAGATTGCTCTTTAAGGATGTAAACCTTGATGCTTCTTTAGATTGTAGACCCTAATGAGACTGCTAGGATACTGACTTCTTATTAGACTGCTTCTTTAGGATGAAGACCCTGACAAGACTGCTGATTTAAGATGGAGACCCTAATAAAACTGCTCCCTTAGGATGACAACTTTGATTAGACTGCTCCTAAAGGTTGTAGACCCTGATAAGACTGCTGCTTTTGGATGTAGACCCTGATAAGACTGATGCCTTAAGATGTATAAACCTTGATGAAAATAATTATGTTAAATGCTTAAAGGCCCAGTTTTTAAAATGTTTACGGGATTTATTTCTATTCACATTATATTACCAGTTTCAAAACCTGCAGTATAAGCAATAGCCAGAGTTGTAAAACTCCTATTTGTAAACTATTACATATATGACCTGTCTGTGAACTTCTGCTAGAGGTCATAAAACTGGTCCCTAGTAAAAGAGGGGAAATTGAACTTTGCTGACCTTCCTGAGGGAACCTCTATACTGGGTCCCAAGAAGATACTTCTCCAGGCCCGTGTATTTCAGGAATGGGCAAGTAATAAAAGATCTTGGTGAAAGTAATGTTCCGGTTATGTACCTTGCCATACACAAAGCCAGAACCTAAATACATGGGCCGAATGCCAGGCTAGAGTTGTAGTAGCGCTGTTGTGTTATGTGACTCAAGCAAAACGTCCAGTTCAGTACATTCCCGTCTTAAATCCAGTAATATAGGTCTTCTTATATGTTCAAGGGATTCACACTGAAGCACAAAGTGCTCTAGAGTTTCATCTTCCTGTTTACAAAGTAGGCAAACAGGGCTAATCTGGTTTTGATTAAATGAAGATCTGTTCACTTGTAATATGTACGTTCCAGTCACCAGCCTGATCCTGGTGTGTATTCTTGGTACGTCTCTAATTCCACTAGGGTCTTGTATAAGGGTTGATCTCACCCCTGGCTGGTAGCAGTCTAAATTAAGATGATGGAGGCTTGGATATAATGCTGCCCTGGTGATGTTTATGTCCGGATGACTTTCCATGACCCTTCTGTTTGGTGTGACTGCCGCCAGGACGACACTCTTTGATGGTTGCAGTACATATTTCTCCAACTTGCTATTATCTACCGCTGTTGTGACCAGACGTTGCAAAGTGTCCAGACTCGCTGCTCCCAATGCCATGTCGTCAGCCGTCGTAGGGGCCGCGCAGCAGATATCGCTAATATGACTTCCAACACCCATTCTCTGTATTCTGTCAAGTTGGTCGTTCCCGTAGAGTTTATATAAGTCTGTACTCAGAATCCCTCCTTGTCTTACTCCCTGGTGGACCGAGAAGCTACGGGAGGTTGATCCTTCCCACTTTACAACAGACTCCGCTCCACAGTGAAGAGAATGGATAAGGGACCACTCTGCACCTTCCAGTCCTATATGGAAAAGTTTCCTCAGCATACTGTCATGAGACACCACGTCGAAAGCTGCTTTAACATCTAGGAACGCAATGTACAGGGGCTGTTTTCTGTCCTTACTCTCTCTTATAACCTCCTCAAGTATGAGGGAGCAGTTCATTGGTGAGGAATTTTGAGTAAAACCACGTTGGAGCCTATTTTGAACTTTTTCCACTGCCGGTCTCACAACTTCCCTTAAAACAGTTTCAAGAATCTTTGTAATTGTTGGGAGGATTGTAATCCCTCTATAATTCTTCGCTTCTGTATGTGGGCCTTTCTTTTTGTAGACTGGAGTCAACACACCTGTTTTCATACATTCTGTTATAGCGCCCTGCCTGTATAGGCTGTTAATAATATCTGTTGTGGTCTGGAGTAACTCTTGTCCCCCATGTAGGAAATGCTCAGCTGTCACACCATAGATGTCAGCGGCTTTGCCTCTATTCAGTGAAGCGATTGCCCTTTTCACCTGCTCTTGTGTAACTACAGTTGTTTCTCTCTGACCTTTGGAGCACATACCCAAGATTTCACTGACTTCCATCTTCACTAAGTCACTGTGTTTTGTGTCATAGCTTGAGTCATCACTTGGCATGGCGAGACTATCAAAATGCTCCCGAAAACCATCCAGAATCTCATCTTTCGTAGTGTATACTTTATCCCCCACCCTCAGTTCATTCACACACTGTAAAGAACTACATCTTTGCCTTTTTATCATCTTGAAATGTAGGTTAGTCGGGTTTCTTTAATATTGCTGTAGATGCTGTTTAATGCTCCTTTGACCTAATACAAGTACTATCTTTCACATGAAGCTAATATTTGGTTGTTAATAATCAGCTGCTGAAACAGGCGAATCAGTCTAAGTCACGTAATTTGGAGAATCAAAATTAAAAAAGGATGTCGGAAATATAACGATATGGGACATTTTACGTAACGTTTTTAAAATGTTGGCAATATGAGTATGCAGCATCAGTTCCCGGTATTGTTTAACGGCTGTTTTCTAAGAAAATATACATTTCAAACCAATTAATGATATACACAATCAATTCTTACGTCATACATATTCACTCTTCTGAATATCGCGTTTCAGTTTTGCACAAGCATGTTTTCCTCGGGTTCTATAAATTTACAGTACATTAGTTGCATGTATTTATAGGCGTACTTTAAATTGCTAGTATGTCTATAAATAAAAATCTTTGCATAACCTACACATAAAAAGAGGGTTATTACAGCAGCTGGTAGCTTTTATATTTTTGACAACATTTTGGAAATTGTGCAGTCATTCAATGTGAACTCTTGAAATTACACGTCGATTTTCTCGCTTTTATTGCATGGTTGTTAAGGGTCACTGATGAGAATTTGTTATCCAAAATTGCGCAATATGTAGCTCACCACTAGGTAAGCCGACGTCCGTCCATGCGTCTCTGCGTCCGACCACGCTTTCAAACATGAAAAGGCCAATCGCAACCACATCATTGGGGTGGGGGATTGGCTGCAGTAGGTTTTGGGCAAGATTGGATCAGAACTCTGGTTTCCATGGCATCAGATAGCTCTTATAGGGTCACACGCGTCACAGGCGTGTTGGCTGTGGTTTAGGTGTCATGCGGCGGTCTACATGCTTGGTGATTGGCCCAGACGCGGTTGATGGCTTTGCTGCGCTCTTTGGTCGTGCGCCGGTGGCTCGGGCGTCAGACTCTATTATGGCCCCTACCTGAAGCTATTCATTTTAGTTGGTAAGGACTGGAGCTATTTCGTCTGTGGCTTAGTCCATCGGGGCTCAACTGATGATGCTTCAGATTTCCAGTGTTGTTGTTTGAGAAATATCTGGGCTAACACAAGTAATCACGTCATTGGTAGGCTTCATTCATTCTCTTCAATCGCCCAGCGTATATTGTATTCAAGCAATCAAACGTTAAACAATAAATATCTTTAAAAGATAAATGTCGACGATATATTTTCTGTTACAATTGTTTTGGAGAAAAAAAATGAGGGATACGCTTAAGAAAATTATAGAAACGGGAGAATAGCTAAATATTTTATGCATGTCAATCATGCAGCTGAAAAGTAAACATTTGAATAAATTGTGATGTTGATGCTCGATACCGTTTCTTGATTATTGAATCTCACGCAAGAGGTGCGTTTGATGATACTTTTCTTACACAAACACCTAAAAGACGACTCAGGAAGTAATGTGGTTGACAACCACTCCTGAACATGTTTTTTAAACTGTGCAGATTCTAGTGGAGATCCCACTCAGAAGATGTCACGCCCTTACACAGGCGGAGTATAAGACAACAAGAGAAAGAGAAACACCCGGATGTAGGTCAAATTTGATTTGATGTCTTCGACAAACAATACATAATATGACAGTTAATTGAAGCTTCTCCCACCCAGCATCCATACTGACTCTATACCGTATTTAACAACACTAAACCTTTTCTTTACTTGAAAGAAATGAAGAAAAAGAATCGCATTTTCTGATGGCTGAAAAATATGAACTCGATAACTGCTAATTCAATAAACAAACCTTTAACGCCATAAACATGCACTTATGGAACTGAAATAATTAATTGAAAACAGGAAAGTTATAGGCGTTTATTTTTAGCTCACCTGAGCCAAAGGCTCATAGGTGAGCTTATAGTATACCCATGATCCGTCGTCCGTCCGTCCGTCGTCCGTCCGTCCACCTTCTCCTCCAAAACCGCTCAGTCAATCAAAGCCAAATTTTATGTGGAGCCTCCTTGGGTAGGGGGAACGAAAGTCCGTCGTCCGTCCGTCCACCTTCTCCTCCAAAACCGCTCAGTCAATCAAAGCCAAATTTTATGTGGAGCCTCCTTGGGTAGGGGGAACGAAAGTTTGTTTGCGGCCTCTGGGTCACAAGACCAACATGGCCGCCACGCCCATATATGGAAGAAACCCTTCTTCTCCGAAACCAGCGGGCGTATCACCACGAAACTTAGTATGTAGCATCGGGGACTCCTGCCCATCATAATTTGTTCAAATGATGACCCTAGGCTGACCTTGATCTATTTTACGGCAAGGTCAAATTTTGATACAGAAGCTTTTCTATAGGAAAAAGTGAAAACAAAGGATTTTCAGAAATTAATGCAGCCTGTGACCTGAAAGTTGATACATGCAGCCAACTAATAGAGTTTATGAGGGTATGTGAGCATTGAAGGTCAATGTCATTTACATTTCAAAACTGAAACTTGCTTTTGTCAGAAACCACTAGGCTGTTTTTAACCAAATTTGTATGTCAGCTATTAGGTACATGAAAATGAACATTTTTAACATGATGCTGGTCACATGACCGAAATGGCCGCCATGCCCATATATGGTAAAACCCTTCAATAATCTTCTTCTCTGGAACCAGTGAACAGATTTCCACGAAACTTTGTATGTAGCATCTGAGACTTCAGCTCATTATAGTTTCTTCAAATGATGACCCTGGGTTGACCTTGACCTATTTTACGGCAAGGTCAAATTTTGTAACAAAGGCTTTTCTATAGGAAAAAGTGGAAACAGTGGATTTTTCAGAAACTATTATAGCCTGTGACCTGAAAGATGGTAGATGCAGACAACTAATCGAGTAAATGAAGGTATATTGGTATTCAAGGTCAATGCCATGATCTTGGCCCAAGGTCATTTGCATATGAAAATTAAAACTTGCTTTTCTCAGAAACCACCGGGCCATTTTTAACCAAATTTTGTATGTAAGATTTTAGGTACATGGAAATGAAAATTTATTAACATGATGCTGGTCACATGACCAATATGGCCGCCATGACCATATATGATAAAAACCCTTTAAAATTTTTCTTTCCCGGAACCAGTGGAACAATTTCAACGAAATTTGGTATGTAGCATCAAGGACTCCGGCCCATCATAGTTTGTGCAAATTATTACAATGGGTTGACCTTGACCTTGACCTATTTTTCGGCAAAGTCAAATTTTGCAATTTAGGCTTCTATAAAGAAAAATGTGGAAATTATTGCAGCCTGTGACCGGAAAATTGGTAGATATACTTAACTGAATGAGTAAATGAAGGTATATAAGGTTCCCTTGACCTTTCTGAACATCATATAGATATCCTAGACCCAGATATCGGGTGAACGTTTAAAGGAGCATTGGTCCTCTGGTTTCATTGACCTAAAACCAAGCTGTCGAACGAATTTGTTTATGATCAGTTTATATAACTACACATTGTTGAAACAGTAAAAATATAAAAATGAGTTCCTTTATGAGTAGTGACAACATATAAAAGAAAGAGGGTAGGCCAGACAGAGCTGTTTCTGATAATCAATCCTCTTCAGTGACCCTGAATGAACTGGCAATGAAAGCCAGAAAATCATACTGTAATTTCAAGCTTCGGCAAAGAAGTCATACAATGACTGATATATATCTAATGAGGTTCAAATCATTTAAGTTCTTTAGAATATATGAATTTAAACCTATAATATTTTTACTGAATCTCAGAATATTTCTGCTGATCTGAAAGGATCAAAAGTAAAAATAAACTGCACTATGGGCAATGTACGGGGCCTCTTTTAAGGGCTGCTACACGGCACAACACCAGCTTTAGTAACAACAAATGAGATATAAAAATGAGTTCCTTTAAGAGCAGTGAAACATCAAAAGAAAGAGGGTGGGTCAGAAAGATCGGTTTGGGATAATTAATCATCTTCAAAGACCCTGAATGACCTGGCAGCAATGAAAGCCATAATGTCACACTGTAACTTCAAGCTTCAGCTAAGAAATCATACAATGACTGATACAAATCCTATTGAGGTTCAAATAATTTAAACTATTTAGAATATGTGAATCTAAACCTATAATATTTTCTGATTTTTTCAAAATATTTCTTCTGATCTCAAAGTACCAAAAGTAAAATATAAACTGCACTATGGACGATGTACGGGGCCGCTTTTTAGGGCTGCCACAAGGCACAACACCAGCTGCAGTGACAACAAATAAAATATAAAAATGAGTTCCTATAAGAGCAGTGAAAACATTAAAAAAAAGAGGGTGGGCCAGATAGATCTGTTTCGGATAATCAATCCTCTTCAGTGAGCGTGAATGAACTGGCAATGAAAGCCAGAAAGTCATACTGTAATTTCAAGCTTCAGCAATGAAGTCATACAATGAATGATATAAATCCTAATGAGGCTCAAATAATTTAAACTGTTTAGAATATATGAATCTATGTTGACTTTAATTCAAGTCAACCGAATGATAAGGTTTAACTGATATATCCGGTGCACATGTCTTTAAGATTTATCCACAGAATATTTTTAACCTTATTCTAGATCCTGAAAAAGACTGCTCTAATTATAAATGTGTGAATAATCCGAAGGCTAGAGAGACAGTTTTAAAATTTATTGATGACAAAAATGCAATAGACACTTTTAGAGATAATAACCCTGAACTTAAAAGATACACTTGAAGAAAAAGAAATCCTCTAAAGCAGGCAAGGTTGGACTACTTTTTGACTTCTGAAAGTATTGTACAATTTGTTAAACGCTGTCAGATTGAATCAAGTTATAGGTCTGACCATTCTGCCGTTAGCCTTTGCCTCAGTTTTACAGATTTTGAACATGGAAAGTCATACTGGAAACACAATAACTCACTTTTAACAGACATAGAATACCTTAATATAATGAATAGGAAAATAACTGAAATTAAACAACAATATGCACTGCCAGTATATAATATGGACAAAATAGAAAATATACCTGATAATGAAATACAATTTACAATAAATGATCAGTTATTTTTGGAAACATTGTTAATGGAACTTAGGGGACAGTCAATTTCATATGCCAGTTATAAGAATAAACAAAGAAACACAAGAGAAAAAGAACTAATAAGTGAAATTGCAGATTTAGAAAATAACTTAATCAATGAAAATACAGAACAGATAGATGCTTTAAAAACTGAACTACTGGATTTAAGACAAGAAAAATTGAAAAGACAAATTATAAGATCAAAGGCACAATATATTGATAAAGGAGAAAAGCCAACAAAATATTTATGTGATCTTGAGAAACATAATTACATCTCGAAAACAATGCATAAATTCGAAAAAGAAGATGGAACAATATTAAATGAACAAAAAGCTATTTTGAAAGAAACCGAATTTTTTTATAAACATTTGTACTCTAACAGAGACAGCTCTTTGGATAATGTAGACCTAAATGAATATGTAGGACAAAACAGCATGAATAAATTAACAGAAGACCAAGCAGATAATCTAGAAGGAAAGCTAACATTAACAGAAATATCAGCAACTCTTAAATTAATGAAAAGTGAAAAAAGTCCAGGTCTCAGTGGTTTCTCAGCAGAATTTTTCAAAGTGATTTGGATACATTTAGGTAACCTTGTTCTTAGATCTTTAAATTATGGTTACTTATCAGGGGAACTATCGGTCTCTCAAAAGCAAGGGTTAATAACATGCATACCTAAAGAAAATAAACCCAAACAATATTTAAAAAACTGGCGCCCTTTAACACTCTTAGACACAGTCTATAAAATAGCCTCTGGCACAATTGCAAATAGATTAAAAACAGTGTTAGACTCCATTATTAATAAAGACCAAACAGGATTTATTAAAGGGCGGTCAATAGTAGAAAATATACGCACTATATATGACATTATGAAATTCACAGATGACCATAACATTCCAGGACTTATATTGCTTATAGATTTTGAAAAGGCTTTTGATTCTCTGTCTTTGAACTTCTTACATAAAGCTCTAGAACACCTTAATTTCGGTGAATCACTCAAGAAATGGATTAGAGTATTTTATAAAAACATAACATCAGCAGTCATACAGTCAGGACACTTATCATCCTTCTTTAGTATTAGTCGTGGATGTCGCCAGGGTGACCCTCTCTCCCCATATCTTTTCATAATCTGTGCAGGATTCTTGGCAACAAAAATAAGAAAAAACAAATTAAAGGCATCAGAGTTAATGATACAGAGTTTCTGATATCACAATTTGCGGATGACACCTCTATCATGTTAGATGGCACAGAAATGTCTCTCAATCAAACACTATCAGAGCTGGAAATATTCTCAAGGATATCTGGTCTAAATGTGAATTTTGATAAGACTCAGCTTGTATGGATAGGTTCTGAAAAATACAGTATAAGGTCAATAAAAACAAAATGGAAACTTTCATGGGGTAAAGACACATTTAAGCTGTTAGGGATTAATTTTAACACTGATTTAGAAAAAAATGATACAAGATTATTATGCTTCGAAAATTCAGCAAATAAAAAAAATCATAAATATGTGGAATAAAAGAAGTTTATCACCTGTAGGTAAAATAACTGTTATAAAAACGCTAATAGTACCAGTCTTTAATCTCCTATTTATATCTCTACTAAACCCCAATCCGGTGGTAATTAACACTATTAACGATATCTTATATGACTTTTTGTGGAATAAAAAAGCAAAGATAAAAAAATCTGTTATAGTGAAACAATATTTTGAAGGAGGACTTAAGATGGTAAATTTGCAAGCATTTATTTCTGCATTAAAGGCAACTTGGATAAGAAGCTCGTAATAAATGTTTAACTGCTAAACTTCTTCAACAGGGCTATCGGTATCATAAGCTTAGAAAGGCTTTTTCTAAATTCTATCGCAGACACCATGAATTGGTTTCAAAATTTGATGTCGGATTAAAAATTTTTTTACACCAAGGCCTATCGGAACCAGAATTTTATGGTGACTTAGTATACAAATTCAAAAAGATTAAGGGTAGGACTGATTTTTCTGATCAATTCCGAAAAATAATAATACGTCACAAACGTATTGGCTATAATTTAAATGTTATGCGACAGTCTGCATGCTTAGTGATTAACCCAATCACGGTTGATAGCTTTGCTGCACTCTTTAATTGCACACCGGGGGATCGGTCGTCAGACTCTATGATGGCCCCGACCTAAAGCTATATATTTTAGTTGGTTGGGACCGGAGCCTTTTTGTCTGTTGCTTGGTCCACCGGGGCTCAACTGGTGACCTTCTTTTGCTTCAGATTTCCAGTGGGGTTGTTTGGCAGGACAGTTCTCCACCTGTCAGACGGCCCGTTGTATCTGTTGAGTCCTCGTCTTTGCTTTTTCATGGTGTTGAAATTTGATTTATGTGTTTACCGTGATGATTCATTGACGAGTTAGAGGGTTATCATGCGAACCGAACAACCAACTAAATGTTTTGTACCACTTCAGAAACTGAGGGTGAGGTTGGGCCTGTAAAATCGATTTAAGCCCCCCAGTAATTCATTACTGACCGTTCCAAGGCGGTAGTTCTGTTGTGGTTCTTTGTTGCCTGTTTTTGGTGTCAGAGTTTCTGTGATGTTTTACCTTATGTATGTTATTATTATTTTTGGTTCGGTTTGGGTTGCTGAGTGGCCACCTTTTGGGAACAAGCTGCTCACTCGGTTGGCCATATGTTCTCTGTATCTTGATTATTTGTAATCTTAGTTGTTTCCAACTATGGTTTGAGGGCTGGATTTGGATTTTGATTGTTTCAGTTCCTGGTCTTTGCATACTTTTTACTTTTATTGTAAGTAATAGTAAATGGCAAAGTTATATCACTAGTTACATTAGTTTGGAAAAATTAACAGCTTTAGATACTGGATATGTTGAAGAAAAAAATAAAAAATTTAAAAAACCATTTTTGGCAAGATGTCTTAGTGTCACTATTGAAATTAAAGGAAAACTTAGAGGAACCACAAGAATCTGTTTTAAAAAGCCCTTTATTCTGCAGCCACAATATTACCATTGATGGGGCAAAAATACTTTATAAAGACTGGTATAGTAAAGGAATCAGATTTATAAATGATATGATAAAAGAAAATGGAGACTTCTATAGTCAGCAAGAAATAATAATTAAAACTAAAATAAAAGTAATTTTTTTACAATATTATGGTGTTATAAATTCAATAAAAAAGTATTTACAGAAAATAAAATTAACATTAACTAAAACTGTTGAAAGCCCATTTATACCATGTCATATCCAGCCAATATTGCAACAAAGTACAGGAGCGCAAATAATATACAATATTTTGAATAAAAATGATTCAAAAATAATGAAAAACCAACTGGAGTCAGGTCATGGAACAAAAAATATAACATACAGGATGATGACTGGGAGAAAATTTTCAAGGATCCTTTTTGCATAACAAAATACCCTGCCATTCAATGGTTCCAAACATCAATTAATCATAATATTCTTGTGACAAATAGTCTGCTTTACAAAATGAAGTTAAAAAATGATCCGTTGTGCTACTATTGTCATCAGCATGAAGAAACTATAACACATTTGTTTTGGCAATGCAACCAAACATATCAGTTCTTAAATGATTTGTTACAGTGGCTTAAATCATACAATATACATTGTGAAATATCAGAGGAATTTTTTATCCTTGGTTTAGCGAAAAATACTATACCAGCAATCTTAAGATTTATAATATTATATGCCAAATATTACATATATATCACTCGTTGCAATCAACAAATTTTACTTTTAGATGTATTTAAGAGAAAATTGCTCCTGATGTATAAGATACATATGGAAATTTCCATATCAAACTATAAACTGGTAGAATTCCATAAAGATTGGAGGCCATACCAATTACTGATAGATAGTATAGTCTAACTAGTTTAATTTTCAAAGGAGTCACATTTAGACAAGGATATCAGAGAAGAATTTAATAAGAACTATTCTTATAAACATTTCAAATACTGAAAACAACCCAAAAACATTAAAACAGAAAAATAAGTTCTTTTTTCAATGCCAGGTCAGAAACAAGGGAGATACAGAAATTTCCTCCTTCCCCTCTTTTTTGTATTTTTTTTTTTGTATTTTCTTTTCCCTATAAAGGAAGAATATTTTCTTTTGTAAAAGTGAGAAAGGTATAAGGGCAAAAGTTGTACTTGAAATCTGTAATAATGTAATGGTTTATATACATCCACTGTGTAACCCTCCTCAAAGATTGCCCGGGTCTTTGAGGACCTTCTCTGTAACGGGAAATGAAAATAAAAAAATATTTTCACAAAAAAAAAAAGATTTATCCACACAAATGTCATATCACAATATCGTTTCGGCGCCGTCAAATTAACTCTGTCTTTCATTTCTCTGTGGTGGGTCTTGATTTGAAGTCCCACATTTTTTCTGTCCCGTAATTAGGTCTTACATGTGTGACATTCCGATAAAGAATTCTCTCAATGTTTGCGATGTGCCATTTTGTTTGACAACCGTGTAAATTTTGTCCTGCCAATTTTGTAATATCTTTCTGGTACTTTAAGACTAAGGCTTTTTGACCAAATGAATATTTCCTTTATGTTTTTGCCTAATTTTGTTAGCATGAAACCTGATCTTTGTTTTTTGCGCTCTGTAAAAAATGCCGTGAAAATGCATTTTTGCATTATTTAACTTTTAAATTTCTCGGTACTTTATATTTCTGCTGTTCTGGAATTTTGGTTCTCAATTCGTGGTACATGAGAAGCATGCTCGGAGAATGATTTATTGTCCCATGTTTCGTACTTCTGTAATGAAGTAAAAACGTTTGCAGCTCATTTTTTCAGTTTTTGCCTTCCGCTATGGCTGTTCTAATGCATTTCTTGAGTGATTTGTTGAACTTTTCAACAAGGTCATTTTATCGTGCTAAGTATGGCATCAAACGAAAATGTCTATTGCCGTTTTCATTGAAGAAATCACTCATCTCGGAACTGACAAAATTTGCCGCATTATCTGTTTTTATGACAACTGGATTCCCCATGATTCCAAACCATTTTCTCAATTGATTGATTATTGATTCACTCGTGATAGACTGCAAAATTTTACCATCGGAAATCGTAAATAATAATCTACTACGGCGAGCAAGTAGTACCTAATTTGGAACGGACCCGTTGATGTCCACTGATAGTTCACGCCATGGTCCATCGGGTAACTTTGTCATCACGACAGGAGGTTCATTCGGTTGATTCCCCCGTGATCGGTACAGTCTTGACATCGATGCAGGGGGCCATGCTGTCTGGACATTGGTTTCTGCCACATATTCAATGCACTTGACTGTGTCTCCTTTCGTTGGTGCATATGCCATGAGGTCAGATTCCCATCGTGCGCGTAAACAGACGCTAGCCCAGGGGTCGGGTCGCTTGTAGGTGGGGAACTCTTCCAATCACTTGGGACAGTCTCTTGGTGTCAGTTCTGCGCGGGGTGGCGAATACTTGTAACGTTTTTACATTATTTAACTCGTAACGATATAATGTTCTCAAATATCGATTCAACTGTTATATTCGTTGCTGTTTTATGATGTATATAGTTTTTCATGTTGTATATAGTCTCTTATAATTCTGTATAGAACGGTCTAGTGTAATGTATATTCGCCTGTATCGTTATATTGTGATTCTACACTAGAATGAGGCTTCAATAGACTATTAAACTGCTACGTGCAGACTAAGTCATTTATGTTATTTGTGATAATCTGAAGCGTAATATAAATTACTTGAAATTGCAGACCGATGGTGTGTGTCAGGAACTACCTTGGTGGGCCCCTTTGCCAATCAGAAAGCTTCCTGACTCATGCCATCTGTACTGCAGTTTCTTTTATTTTCCTTTAATCTTAACATATTTCTTTAGTTCGGATTAATGTATACGGTAATATTGCAGCCTCCATTAAGAATAATCCTAATTCATTTTAATGGTCTTAAAAAATTCTGTATTAATCATTTATATTTTAGATCTCGGTGTATTATGGTGACTGCTTGCTGACGATGTGTGCCAGCAACGACCTAGATGGCAACTCGGACGATCAGACAATTTGCTGACACACAATTTCAGTCTGCGGTCTCACCTGCGTCAACACACATACTAGTATAATGCATTGATCCTTTGTTTTTGATATATTGTATGTGGTACGACTGGCTATTCGTGTATATATTCTAGGATATTTGTAAACTGTGAAAGTCTCTTGTAATTCTTAATAGAATGGTTCGATTTTTTTGTGTATCTAAAAGAGACTCAAATAAACTAATATATATACTACCGCTATTAGGTCACTGTATCACCACGTGGTATGCAATGGCCCGGTATCTTGTAAAGCTAACGGAGTTGGAAACCAGTTGGGGGCATGGTGATACAGTGACCTATTAGCCATAGTATACTCGGTAATCAAAGTAAAAAGTATGCAAAGATTAGGAACTGTAGCAATCAGAATCCAAATGCAGCCCTCAAAACCAAAACGGGAAATAACTAATATTACAAATAGCCAAAATACAAGAGAACATATGGTCAACCGAGTGAGCAGCTATTTCATAAAGGTGGCCACTCAGCAACCGAAACCGATCTAAAAATAATATAAACACACGTAAGGTGAACGTCACCGAAACTCTGACATCAAAAACAGGCAATAGAGAACCACAACAAAACTACCGCATTGGAACGGTCAGTAATGAATTACTGGGGGGGGGGGGGGCTTAAAGTAGTTTTGGTCTATAAAAAATTCTGGTGAGGTACTTAGTAAACTGAAGTCAAGAGGGTTCCGTGCGACTAGTTTGTCCACTTATGATTTTTCTACTCTTTATACCACATTGCCCCATAATTTAATAAAGGAAAAACTTGTTGATTTGATTGAAAGGGCCTTCAAAAAGTTCTCCAAAAATGAAGATACCCTTTATATTGCCTGTAACGATAAGAAAGCGTTTTTCACTTCTACTGACCGTAAAATATATAGAGGATATAGTCTTTGGTCATGTCAGAATGTATGTGACGCCTTATCATATCTCTTAGATAATATTTACATCAGATTTGGTAATAAGTTATACAGACAAATTGTTGGTATTCCGATGGGTACAAATTGTGCTCCTCTTGTGGCCGATTTGTTTTTATTTTGTTATGAAAGAGATTTCATGAAATCTCTTTCTGTTGATAATCAAGCTGATATCATTGAGGCATTTAACTCAACCTCTAGATATTTAGACGATCTTCTGAATATTGATAATCCTTATTTTGAATGCATGGTTAACCAAATTTACCCACCTGAACTTAAATTGAATAAAACTAATACTTCAGATACCGAGGCCCCCTTTTTGGATTTACATCTATCTATTTCTAACGGTTTTGTATCTTCTAAAATTAATGATAAACGTGATGACTTTGACTTTGATATAGTTAATTTTCCATTTTTGGATGGTGACGTTCCACGTCGTCCCTCTTATGGAGTGTATATTTCTCAACTTATAAGATTTGCTAGAGTGTGTAATCATGTAGATGACTTTAATGCTCGTAATAAATGTTTAACTGCTAAACTTCTTCAACAGGGCTATCGGTATCATAAGCTTAGAAAGGCTTTTTCTAAATTCTATCGCAGACACCATGAATTGGTTTCGAAATTTGATGTCGGATTAAAATTTCTTTTACACCAAGGCCTATCGGAACCAGAATTTTATGGTGACTTAGTATACAAATTCAAAAAGATTAAGGGTAGGACTGATTTTTCTGATCAATTCCGAAAAATAATAATACGTCACAAACGTATTGGCTATAATTTAAATGTTATGCGACAGTCTGCATGCTTAGTGATTAACCCAATCACGGTTGATAGCTTTGCTGCACTCTTTAATTGCACACCGGGGGATCGGTCGTCAGACTCTATGATGGCCCCGACCTAAAGCTATATATTTTAGTTGGTTGGGACCGGAGCCTTTTTGTCTGTTGCTTGGTCCACCGGGGCTCAACTGGTGACCTTCTTTTGCTTCAGATTTCCAGTGGGGTTGTTTGGCAGGACAGGGATCTCCACCTGTCAGACGGCCCGTTGTATCTGTTGAGTCCTCGTCTTTGCTTCTTCATGGTGTTGAAATTTGATTTATGTGTTTACCGTGATGATTCATTGACGAGTTAGAGGGTTATCATGCGAACCGAACAACCAACTAAATGTTTTGTACCACTTCAGAAACTGAGGGTGAGGTTGGGCCTGTAAAATCGATTTAAGCCCCCCAGTAATTCTTTACTGACCGTTCCAAGGCGGTAGTTCTGTTGTGGTTCTTTGTTGCCTGTTTTTGGTGTTTTGGTGTCAGAGTTTCTGTGATGTTTTACCTTATGTATGTTATTATTATTTTTGGTTCGGTTTGGGTTGCTGAGTGGCCACCTTTTGGGAACAAGCTGCTCACTCGGTTGGCCATATGTTCTCTGTATCTTGATTATTTGTAATCTTAGTTGTTTCCAACTATGGTTTGAGGGCTGGATTTGGATTTTGATTGTTTCAGTTCCTGGTCTTTGCATACTTTTTACTTTTACATGCACAACCTCACCCTCAGTTTCTGAAGTGGTACAAAACATTTAGTTGGATGTTTGGTTTGCTAACACGTCAATGAGTCTCATCACGGTAAATAGATAAATTACGTTTTAATACTGTGAAGAAGCAAAGACGAGGACTCAACAGAAACAACGTGTTGCGTGAAAAATGGAGATCCCTGGTCTGCCAAACAACACAGTTGGAAATCTGAAGCAAAAGAAGATCATCAGTTGAGCCCGGGTGGACCAAGCAACAGATGAAAGAGCTCCGCTCCCAACCAACTAAAATGAATAGCCTTAGGTTGGGGCCATCATATAAGTCATTTGGTTATGTTCATTCGTTCTCTTCAATCGCCGAGCGTATATTGTACTCAAGCAATCACATTTTAAACAATACATAATATGACAGTTAACTGAAGCTCCTCCCACTCAGCATCAATACTGACTCATATCATATACCACATCTAACAACACTACAGTTTGGCAGTCCTGTTTTTTTTTTTTTTTTTTTTTTTTTTTTTTGCTTCTTCGTGGCGCTAGGGCGTGATTTATTTGTTTGCCGTGATGGTTAGTTTGCGGGTTGGGGTTTGTCGTGCGGGCCGAGCGGCCAACTAAGTGTTTTGTATCACTTCGGAGGTTGAGGGCGAGGTTTGCGCCGTGGAACTGGTTGTGGTTCTCTGTTGCCTGTTTTGGTGTCAGGGTTAATGTGGCGTTTCACCTTGTGTGTTTAAAATAATTTTTGTTTCGGTTTAGGTTGCTGGATGGCAACCTTTTTTTCTTTGGGGAATGGGGTTGCTCACTCGGTTGACCATATGTTCTCTTTGTGTTTTGACTATTTGTGGTTTTAGTTATTTCCTGTTTTGTTTTTTGGGCTGGATTTGGTTCAGTTCCTGGTCGTTGCATACTTTTTGCTTTTACTTAAGAGGATTTAATAGCAGAAGCTGCGGTATTGCCCATCTTTTCTTATAAGTATTTTTTCTTTTGCTCTTTAAGGGTCTTAACTTTTTCATTATTATTTGTCATCACTGCGGTTGGTTTTGTGCCATGTGGCGGCCGTAAAACGTCTCCCCGCACTCATCTTAAAAGCAAATTATATTTTCCTTTGGTCCTTTGAGATCAAAGAATGTATTCTGAGAACTCAAATATAGCCATAGGTTTAGATTCATTTTCTAACCAAATTCACTATATTTGGGTTATCAGTCATTAAGATGGGACTGTATCTGGTGTCCGTGTTTCCACACTTGCAAGCATAAATGTATCTGAGACCAGCTTTGATGTAAAGCCTTATTGGGTTGAGGGATTGGCTGTATATAACATGATTAACATCTGTGAAAATATAACGGATATGTTAGGTTCGTATTTTATCTGGTATAATATTCTTTTACAGAGTGACTTAAATGGACCTTTAAGAGACTGTGAAGAACACATTCTACAAGGAAAAGACAAAGAGGGTTTTTCTGTTATATACATTAATGATGAAATTGGTAAGTTTATGTTGCTTAACATGCCACTGTGGCACAAATGCGAAATACATATACTGTAAAATAATGTAAGACAGTCCTAGAAGAGTACAGTTTCACTAAGAATATGATATTGATAAGGGTCATCTGTTTCACATAGATACGGTAGCAACAGGTGACTCATAAAAGAAAGTTATTGCTCATACATATGTTGTTTACCAACGCCACTTTGTCATTCCCTTATGGTGGTTTGGGCATGGTTGGAATCTGATCGCATTATTTTTCAACTATAATATCAAGCCCGTATGGAGAACTGAAACATATGATTAGGCATTGCAGCACTTTATGTCTTTTAAAACAAAATGTTGTTGTAGGAGTATGAAGTTCGCTAAATGTGATAAGATTATTTTATGTAGGAGATTTTCTAAAATTGAACAGCCATGTAGTTGCCATAATTTTCATACCGATGTCATCTGTGACTCTATCCTTCCAGTAGTTGTTATGACTTAATTATTCTGTAGTTTTGCAAAAGGAAGCTTCGGATGTGATCATAATGTCGGAATTTTCCTGAATGTAAACCAGTTGCTATTTTTTCAAATATTGATAACGAAGTCCAAGTTGTACAATCCTGCTCGTCAAGTTTTGCCAGATCAAGGTTTACACAGAGGCAAACAAGTCTTTTGGTACAACCAAATACTGAACCTTGTCGATGGAGAAATCGTTTCAACATTCGTGCCCAAACAGCTTATAATGTAAACTTACATTCTCATGTTTTAGGTAAAGGAGTTTTCACAACGAAAGACTTCAGACACGGTGACTTTTTGTTAGAGTATCCTGGAGAACTTATCTCAGTAGAGGAAGCCAGAAAGAGGGAAAAAAGATATCCATCAAAACTTGGAAGTTTCCTTTTCTTCTTTAATAGCAAGAAAGTACAATTATGGTGAGTAAAATTCATGGCACAGATAGTCCTGACAGACTAATGACGTTTAACTCGAAACAAAAACAGAATGCTTAGCAAATGTTTCTTGCGTTTTTGTTGCGGACAAACTTTCCACAGGACCGAATTTTATATATTAAAAGCACAAATACATCTTACAAGTGAGTGAAAGAGGTATGAAAGGGATCAAATTAACATTTAGAACTGCATCACATATTTGTAAGATTTGTAGATCTTACAAATACGTTACGAGCAGATTAAAAAACAAACAAAAACACGCATACGAAAAGCGAGTATGGTTTCAAAGGTGCCAAAGAAACAGTTGAATTAAATGAGCATATAAATAATAGGCGTTATATTCCATGACGCATTATATTCCATGAAAAAGTAGACACCATTTTCACAGCCGAAACGCAAAAGTAATGGGCTTAATGCGCACTTGTTACTTTGATTTTAAAATATATAGAAATATAAATTTGATTTTAAAACACATGAGAAACACTTTTATTTCGGATAAGTGCTTATCAGTACTAGACTAAAGTTCGTCAGTTTGGATAACTTACACATATCCACAGACTGAAACAGTGCAAAACCAAGTGATCATTTACTTTCTTAGAGTTCATAGCCAGACGACCATAGTTCCTGTAAAGGCTCACCTGACACCTGGTGCACAAAACTTCCTCACAAAAATTATTTTTTTGTTAAACTGGTCGTTTGCCGCAAGTTTTTCCCATAAATGACTTTTTTTTTTTTTTTTTTTTTTTTTTTTTTTTTTTTGACTTGGTAACAGCTTTCCACATTCAAATGCATAGGCAACCAAATTTGACATCGTGTAAAACAGCTCAAGTTCAACCCAGGGACATCATTTATACAAATTGCGTGAAGTTTGAGGCCCTAATGTTACATGCCAAGCTTCAAGATCACATGACTTTGGATTCCGGAGAATTTTTTTTTCATATATGGATGTGGTAGCCAGCTTGTTCATGTGATCTGTAAAATGAATACAAACTTTGTTCCTCCCTTCCCATAAAAGCCCCATATGAAATTTGGCTGTAAATTGCCTCTTAGAGATAAAGATAGTAAACGATTGCAATGAGACACATTTGCAAATAATGGTACTTTTGCATATTAATAGCATTTGGGCAGGGGTAGATAACTCCCCTAGGTAATACATTTATCATAAACGTTATGTCTTTTTAGAAATTTCCTGCAAGTTTGTCCCATTAAATCATTTTAACAGTTTTCCCCATTCAAACAAATAGTCAACCTAATTTTGTCTTGCCGTAAAATAGGTAAAGGTCAACCTAGGGTCATCGTTTGAGAAAAAATATAATGGGCCTGAGTCCCCAATACTACATACCAAGTTATGTGAAGATCTGTCCACTGGTTCATTAGGGGCCTGGATAGCGCAGTGGTTAACACACATGCTTGCCACCGCTGCAACCCAGGATCGAATCCCGGTGTCGGCATGTAACAGGGTAGTTGTCGCCCGTCCATTGTCGGTGGTTTTCCCCGGGTTCTCCGGTTTCCTCCACCACATATGACCACAGAACGCCAACATCTGCGTCTATAAGTTCTTTGAGCTTTCCTTGTAATCGAAGTTAAATAAATAGTGTTTAAACTTTGGATCATATGAAAATGTTTTGAGGTGTTTTTACAAAATATAGCCAAAAGGCCAACTTGGTCATGTGACCTGGGCCATTTATACAAACTTTTATCCTTTTTTCCAATAAAATCTCCATATAAAATTTGGCTTTGAATGGCCAAGCCATCTCAGAGATCCTCTGGATCTAAACACATATGACCATTTTCTGCTTTGAAACCAGAGCATCTTGCAGCCCTACCTTTGCAAGTGGGTCAATATTATCGAAACATGAGAAAAGATGTTTTGCAGACTAAACTTAACAAGTCATTTAATATTACCCAAACATATGCTAGCACATGAGCAAAGGTATCTTACAGCCACAACTTAACACGTTGGTCAATATTATCCAAAGCTGAGAAAAGGTATCTTTCAGGCATAACTTTACAAGCTGGTAAATATTATCCAAACCCAAGAGCCACTACTTTACAAAATAATTATATGGAAGGTTCAGGGAGTGCCACAATAAAATAACGCAGCCCACCCAAGCACCCAGAGAAAGAGGAAACCTCTCCGAACAGAAACCACATGATTACAAGTAAACGATAGCAGACAAATAAGCTCTCTCTTCCCCAACCAAAGTAATTTATATTGTGGCTGTAAAATATTTTGGTAATGTGCTGGCATATGTTTGGATAATATTGACCCACTTGTAAAGTTGTGGCTGTAAGATACCTTTTTTCGTGTGCTGCCTTGTGTTTTGATACTTATATTTGGATAATATTGACCAACTTGTAAAGTTGTGGCTGTAAGATACCAATGCTCATGTGCTAGCTTATGTTTGGATAATACTTGTACAAGTTGGTCAATATTATCCAAACCTGAGAAAAGGTATCTTTCAGTCACAACTTTATAAGTGGTTCAATATTATCCAAACATAGGAAAAGGTATCTTACAGTCACAACTTTACATGTGGGTCAATAGTATCCATACATTAGCCAGCGCATTAGCCAAATTATCTTACAGCAATAACTTTTCAAGTTTGTCAATATCATCCAAACATAATCAAGCACATGAGAAAATCTTACAGCCACACCTTTAGATGTGGAAAATAGTATCAAAACACAAGACAGCACACGAGAAAAGGTATCTTACAGCCACAACTTTACAAGTGGGTCAATATTATCCAAACATAAGCCAGCACATTACCAAAGATATTTTACAGCCACACCTTTAGAATTTAAACATCAGCTGTCACATAAGAAGAGGTTTCTTACATCCACGACTCTACAAGAGGGTCAATATTATCCAAACTAATGCCATCACATGAGACAGGGTAAATTACTGGGTGAGCCAGCACTTAACCAGTTGGTCAATGTTATCCAAGCATAAGACCAAATGTTATCCAAACATACGACAGCACATGAGAAAAGGTATTTCAGCCACAACTTTACAAGTGGGTCAATATAATCCAAACATAAACCAGCATACGAGAAAAGGTATCGTACAGCCGCTACTATTACACGTGGATGAATTATATCCAAACATAAGCAAAGTAAAAAGTATGCAAAGACAAGGAACTGAAACAATCAAAATCCAAATCCAGCCCTCAAACCATAGTTGGAAACAACTAAGATTACAAATAATCAAGATACGATACAGAGAACATATGGCCAACCGAGTGAGCAGCTTGTTTCCAAAAGGTGGCCACTCAGCAACCCAAACCGAACCAAAAATAATAAAAACATACATAAGGTAAAACATCACAGAAACTCTGACACCAAAAACAGGCAACAGAGAACCACAACAGAACTACCGCCTTGAAACGGTCAGTAATGAATTACTGGGGGGCTTAAATCGATTTTACAGGCCCAACCTCACCCTCAGTTTCTGAAGTGGTACAACAAGCATGTGAGAAAAGGTATCTTACAGCCAAACCTATACAAGTGGTTCAATGGTATGCAAACATAAGCCAGCACATGAGAAAAAGTATCTTACAGCGGCACCTATGCATTTTGGTCATGTTCATCCAAGCATAAGCCAAGACTTTAGAAAAATTGTCTTACAGCCACATTTATATAGGTAGGTCATGTTCATTCAAACATAAGCCAGTACATAAGGAAAGGTATCTGACAGCCCTACTTATGCAAGTGGTTCATGTTATCCAAACATTAGCCAACACAATAGAAAACGTATTTTACATCCCTGCCTATATAAGTTTGGAAGTGCAAGCACTGAAAACAGTTTCTGCGAATTGATGGCTTGAATTCAAGTACATTCATGACATCCTCTAGGACATGTATCACGTCAGAAGAGCTACACTTCTGTTTGGAGCTCTTGCACATATAAATATGTGATTATAATCCAATTTAACTGACTTTTGCTCGATATTTAATTCTGGATTATAAGAGGATTAATTTCATGTTTTTTTCTGGAGTCATTATTATGTAAATTGCAGAATTGTCTTCAGTGTGTGATTAATGATATGCATTTTCAGTCTGTGTGTATAATATCTGTTTGTAGCATAGACGCAACATTCTCCAACAGGAAAGGCAAATATATAAATGATGGGTTTGGAGGGACACAAAATGCCGAGGTGAAACTTGTAAACGTTGGTGGCAGAAATCACCTTGCCATCTTTGCAACAAGGAATATAAAGTCCGGTGAGCAGGTTCTCTATGACTATGGAGTCCCTTCGCTGCCATGGAGAAAACCAGTAAGTATTGGAGTATGGGAAAATAAATAAGCAGCTAAATGAAACAGTCAGCTTTCTGCATATGCGAAAACAAAGGTGCAGATCAGTTGTACAGTAACTGTGAAGCTGATCAGTGCATTTGTTTTCGCTACTGAGATTGTACAATACCTCTACATCTTCAATCCGAAAGTTCAAGCCTCTATCAATCTTCTGTGGCGCTACAGCCTGGTTAGTTTTTAGCTCGCCTGAACGAAAGTTCAGGAAGAGCTATTGTTGGTACCTAGGCGTCGGCGTCCGCGTTCGAATTGGATGTTTTGCTTAAAGTTTTTTTAAAGACCTATATCTCCTTAACCCATGGATGGATTCTTTTGATACTTGCACTGTAGCTAGATATTGGTCTAAGGTTTAACAGGGTCCCACCCCCGCCCCACTCTGTGACCTTGATGTTGAGGTCATGGACTTAGAAAATTGGTGTTATTTTGGACTGGATGTTTTGGTTAAAGTTTTATAAAGCCCAATATCTCCTGAACCCATGGATGGAGTCCTTTGATACTTGCACTAAAGTTAGATATTGGTCTAAAGTTTTCGAAGGTACTACCCCCACCCCCTCTGTGACCTTGATGTCAAGGTCATGGACTTAGAATATTGTCTTTTTATTGATTGGATGTTTTGGTTAAAGTTTTTTAAAAACACATATCTCCTGAACCCAGAAATGAATTCTTTTTATATTTGCACTGTAGTTAGATCTACAGAGTACTACCGCAACCCCGCTCAGTGATCTTGATGTCAAGGTCAGGGACTTAGGAAATTTTTGTCTTTTTTAAAGTTTTGTAATTGCATACTGATTCATAATGCTTTGCAGAGATTTAGTTTATACTTGAACTTATGTTAGACTCTTTTTTTAGTTTTTACAAAACACCTTATACTTACCCCACTGGGTGACCTTGAAGTCAAGGTCGTCGACTTAGAATTTTGTTTTAAAGATTTTGGTTAAAGTTTTATATTTATGAAGACATAATTTCACAGTGCCACGATGATGGACTCAGTTGATACTAATACTTGGGCTGATGTTAGATAATGGTTCAGGGTTCTGATACATACTAGCAAACCCCCCCCCCCCCCCCCCCCCCCTCCCACCCGTCAGTTTTTTTACCTCAAGGTCATGGACTTTGAAATTTCATTTCATTTTTTTATTTTAATTTTATTTTAAGACTTATTTCTGAGATAGATTTTGTGTTTTCATTATGGACATGCTTGCATGAAGTTTTATGCATAGCAGTCCACATAGCCCCCCCTCACCCCCCACCCGTCAGTTTTTTTTTACCTCAAGCTCATGGACTTTGAAATTTCATTTCATTTTTTTATTCTAATTTTATTTTAAGACTTATTTCTGAGATAGCTTTTGTTTATAAATGTGTTTTCATTATGGACATGCTTGCATGAAGTTTTATGCATAGCAGTCCACACCACCATAGCGGCTGAGTGATGGGCAAGCACCAATTCAGGCGAGCTATGCTGTCAGGCGACAGCTCTTGTTGACCTGGTCGGAAATCCCGAAGACCGGTTTTTTCATCACGATATTGATGTGATTCTACTGCTACATTAAAGTACAAGTCCAACAACTAATACTTAAGTTAGTGCCATTCCCCTTTATAATTCTTGAAAATGTGTCTGTCTGGGACACTTCAGAATCAGAATATTTTACTGGTGAAACGCCAAAATGACAATACCTCACCAGGGCTTGGTTTGTAAAACAAGTTTTCATGCAAATGTTACAACCGTGAAAAAGTTTTCAATATACAATGCGGTACAATTTTGCACTGTTTATGATTAAATCTCCCTATATAAATATTCCAATCATAATTGTATCCCTCACAGGATCCAGTGCTACGAAAGGGATTTTTGTTTGATGTATTGCCCCATATCTCCCCTTATATATAAAGAGTTGTATATATACTCAAACAATACAGTTACGTCCGCTTGACGTTTACGTCTGTAGCTTCTAAATGCGAATACGTATTTCGTTCAAATGTTTTGCATCAAATAGTTTAATTACTTGGCAACATAATGCACCACCAAAAACAATTTCAATCGATAATCAGGAGAGCCGACGGCGAAGTAGCAAACACGAGAACCCTTGAAATCAAAAGTCACAAGATCAGTAGCTTGTGAGACAGTCATAATCCTGGACCGTCTCAGCACATCTAAACATCATTGAGCGGATTCTTTGGTAAAATGTTATACGCGCTAACTGTATTCCTTGCTTTCACGACCATTGGCATAAACTGCCACGTATAGTGACCTCACAAAACGTCTATCACGGAAATGCTTGAATAAACCAAATCAAAACGTTGTCAGTCTTGCAGTTTGAAAATTAATGGTATCGGGCAAATTTGAATTTCATTTTGGCCATTAAAATCATTTCTAGATAAATTTCGATCACTTAGCATAAAACAATTTGATGGAAAAAAATGGTCTTATTTTTTCCTGTAAGAGATTGGGCATAAAACGCAGTTTTGTGAACCTTTGATGGCAGACGTCAGCCATTATTTGTATTAGTCTTATGCATGGGATAATTGCTGTACACAAGAACAACGAATTGAAAATAAAATGGTGTCAAAATGATGTGTGGTTATGAGGATACGGACGTTCCTAAATCACTATTTGTTTAATTCAAAGGGGGGTAATTTCTTAAATCAAAGACTTTGAACTACTGTTTTGTTTTTTAGTAAGCTGCGTTTGTGTTTTAATGTTTTTTTTTTATAATCTAACATTCCTGGCCGTCATTTACCGTAACAAATGCCACAATTTGACAATTAACTTCTTTGCAATAACGAAAAAGGCCGTTTGAGCATTACGTTCGATAATTCTTTAGGATTTGAAGATTAATTCAAATAATTTCCAGTTTTCGTGTGTCCGGCGTTCGGAAAAAAAAAATTTGGTTTTATTTTTGTGACGACAACGTAATTGGATCGAAATATACAGAGCCATAGAAATTTTGGAGTATATAAAATGAAAAAGTGGTGACTCAGATTTAGAACGCAACTGAATGATAAGGACAAACAGAAATAGAAAAAAATGAGGAAAAAATTTTGGTTTTATTTTTGTGGCGACAACGTAATTGGATCGAAATATACAGAGCCACAGAAAAAGGACGTAACTTTTGTAGTATATAAAATGAAAAAGTGGTGACTTAGAATTAAAACGCCACTGAATGATAAGGACAAACAGAAATAGAAAAACAATGAATTTGTAAATTCATGAAATAAACATGGAGGAGAAACATTCATCATGAGTTTAAGCATACTTCGCATGATCCTAACCTTCACCCGTAATTGCTGCATTAACGAGAAAACCTGCTTTATCTCTATGCAAACACAAGAAACTAGTCATGTTGGTCGTCAGTACCCTTTAAACTAGCATTTAGAATAATGTGTTTCAATGGAAATTTTAAAACTATGATAATGAAATTCTTATTTGACTTTATAACTTTTTGTATCAATACAATGTCCCACTCATTTGTTTTCTAGGTAATGAATTTATGCAAAAAGAAAGATGGCAAGAATGGAACAAAAAATGCAAAAGACACACATACTGATCCAGGTAATTATAAACTAAATAAATCATAATAAAAAGTATTGCATGCATGAATAAATGAATACAAGCAATTTGTTTGAAATGGTAAAAATGCAAGTTATTTCATATAGCAAATCTGCAAACACATGGCTGAGAAGTGTTGTTTATCGATGTGGCTGGGCATGAATTTCCACAATCGTTGCCCTAACCGTAACGTATAAAATCTGTTTTGTAAATCATCTACTATGAAAATGATTATACCCCCACAGTTATATATTGCATTTGTCTTTCCGTTCGTTCGTTCGTACATATGTACCTATATTCGTTCTTTACTTTTTGTTGCATTAGTGGAATCTATTTTTAAGTTTTTGTTGAAGTAAAATTGCTAACACATGCCGTAGAAATGTTATTTATCGATGTGTCTAACAACGAATTTCTAACAGTGAAATATCAAATATTTTTGTGAATCATCTATTATCAAAATAATTGTACCGCACGGGGTATATAGCATTTGTCTTTCCGTTCGTTCCTACATATGTACGTATGTTCGTTCTTTACTCCCTGTTGTGTTAGTGGAATTTATTTTTAAGGTTTTGGTCAGAGAAATATCTTTTTAACCACTCATCAGAAACTGTTCTTATTTAAACCATGGGTACATTAGAGAGTCTGCTTTTATTCCTTGAGTAATAGCCCAAGGGTTCATACCATGTGGTGGGACTGGGTTTCAAAAGCTACTACAGATTAAAATGTGCTTTTATACTAAGTCAAAGTTCTATATGCAAATTATAAGGACTGCTACCATTCAGATACCCAGTGGTGTTAGTTTTCATTCCATGACAACCTACCCTAGGGTCCATGACCTAGGATGGGGCTGGAGATAAAAACTAGTACACTTAAAAGTGTTTTTATACTGTATGCAAGTTTTTTTGTAAGCTTCATATCATTTTAATAACTACTCGACAGAAAATACTCAACTGGTTCAATTTTGTATGTAAGGTTTTAGGTACAAGAAAATTAAAAAAAAATATTTTTATGATGTTAGTCACTCGATCAAGATGGCCGCCAGGCCTATATATGTTAAACTTTGTCTCTGACCCAGTGGGTCGATTTCGACAAAGCCTAGTATGTGTTCCGTCTGCTAAAAACACATAATTTTTTCATCTCCAGATGATCTTGGCATAGAACATCTATAGAGATTGTATAAACTTCAAAATCAACTTGTGCCAAATTTGTTTAATGATCTGACAGATATCAGGTTGTACAGTAACAAAGCCTTTTAACTACAAGACATTTAGAAACTTTTGAAACATGAGTCATTATGTTATTTCGCTTGACCTAAAAATAAAATATAGGTCACTTTAACCTTTATGTCATGGTCCACAATCTGATACAGTAGGGCTACACTGTCAAATGACAGCTCTTATTTCAATATTGTATTGTCTTTATGGCTAAAGTTTGCGTATATCATATATATTTTTTAGATTCGAGCAGCAAAGGGGCCAAAAGACGTTACATGACGGCAGTCACAACATCCGCAGCACAAATAAATCGTGCTTGTTTGCGACAGTCATCTGTGCCGACATCATCAGGCATTACATCAGAAATAAGAGACTGTCACATATCTACAGGAACTGATGATATAGTACCCCAAAAAGATTACGCCATTACAGAGCCAATGGCAGAGCAAATAACTTTGGTTGCAGATGAAGAACCTTTTACCATTGCACCTTCAAACTTTGATCAAGTCTCAAAACAAGTTCCATCCATCCAAACTATGTCAACTCCAGAAGCAAGAGAGACAGTGCTAGATGACCATTTGTTAGATGAAAATGCACTGGGTGAAATGTGTATATCAAAATCACTTTCAACAAACACAAACCAAATGCCTTTAGCAGAAACTGAATTTTCGATAGTTGATATATGCTCACCAACCGAACAAAATTTGACAAATGCACATTCACCATTCAAAGAGCCCGTTTCTCCAATTGAACCCGAAGCAATAGATAAAAATTTACCCGACGAAGCAATAGGGAGGGTAGCAATACGTGATGTTGGTGCTTCCGATATGTGTTCACTCATTAAAGCAAAGCAGTCTATATACAATGTATCAACCCCAGAACATATCTGTGTAACAAGAGCCAGCACACAAGGATCAAACCCTAGTGCAGTATCCTCAGATATGATATCAGGGTCGTCAATTGAAGTCTGTGTGACTGATGTAGATTTACCAAATAAAGCACAACAGAAAACAAACTATGCTTGTTTGCGACAGTCATCTGTGCCGACATCATCAGGCATTCCATCAGAAGTAAGAAACTGTCACATTTCTATAGGAACTGATAATATAGAGCCCCAAAAAGAGTACGCCATTACAGAGCCAATATCTTCGGCTGCAGATGAAAAACCTTTGGCCATTGTACCTTCAAACTTTGATCAAGTCTCAAGAGAAGTTCCGTCCATCCAAACTATGTCAACCCCAGAAGCAAGAGAGACAGTGCTAGATGAACATTTATTAGATGAAAATTCACAATGTCAAGTATGTGCATCGAAATCACTTTCTACAAGCGCAAACCAAATGTCTTTGGCAGTAACTAATGTTGCAACCTTTGATGACACAGTTACGGAAAAACAAATTTCAAAACTAAGTAAGGTTACTGCAGAGCCAATATCAGCGTCAGTAACTGAAGTCTGTTCCACTGACGTATTATTACCAACTACAGAACATGTAAAAGGAGTAGCTTTAGACGCCAAAGAATCGGAGGAAACAGCCAGTGTCTCTACCTTTTATGTGTCCCCAAACAACAACGAATTCAAACCACCTGTATCAGAACATATCGATGTATCAAGCCATGGTTCAAAAACAATAGGACCGCTATCAGTGGCTGAAGTTCCAATGTTGAAAGTCATCTTGCCAACTAGTCTGCCTGAGCAAATAACCAACGAGCCCCAGTCAGTGTCGATATTTGAATGCAGTGGATCTGATAAACATATATCAGTGGTAGCACAAGAGGTTATTGCAGCAGTTGAAAGAAATCAGGATGGTGATGTATGTACAGGTATGATAAATAATATATTAGTATATACAATTCAATAAAACTAACCTACAACTATACATACGTACTATGAGCCGCTCCGTGTCAAAAGTATCGGGTAAGCAATGACCAGAAACCAGTACAAAAGGACCAAACTCCTACCCTCAAAACCAAAATATAAAATAACTGTTATCACTGATAAACATATCATAATTAGACCGTACGGTTGACCAAGTAAACAGCTCTTTTTCCCTAAGTGTTTTCATTAAGCTGCCTTTACCGACCTTTATATTATCTGCACGCAAGAAAAGGTATAGACAGCCCCGAAACTGACATCAATAACAAGTGACACAGAACACCACAACAGAAGAACCGCCTTGGAACGGCCAGTAATTAACTTCTGAAGGCTTAAACCGGTTTAATGTGATCGCAACCATGCCCTCGTCTTCTGCAGTGGTTCAAAACATGTAGCTTATTAGTTGATCCGCATGATGAACCTCTATCTAGTCAAAGAATTATCATGGTAAAACAAGTTAATAACGAAAAGTACCCTTGTGAATCAAAGTAGAATCTATGGAAACAACGTGTTGCGGAACCTGGAGATCCCTAGGGGTCAAACAGAACTACTAAAAATCTGAAGTAAACAAAAATCACCATTTGAACCCCGGTTTGCCAGGCAACAGATGAAAATTCTCCTGCGCCAACCAATTAGTATAAATAGCTTTTAGTCTGTGTCATCAAAGAGTCTGACGCCCGACCCACCAGCGTTTAATTAAACACGGAAGCAAAGTTGTTAACCGCGACTGGGCTAACCACCAAGCACCCAGACCGCCGCGCCATATTTTAATTGCAGCCAACAGGTGTTCAATGTATTATAATTTTTCAAAACCGATCAGAAAAAACAGTCCTACCAATAATTTGTTTGAACCTGCATGCAAAGACATCGCAAAAACTTCGGCTCTGCTAGGCCCCGACGCAAGAGAGTTTCTAATACGGGATCGATCCCCGCCGGAGGCCGAGTTCTGTCCATCCTAAACGGGGTTCACTTGCACAAAGCCTTTCATTATCATCCGCCCTCCTGATATGACTGAAATGTCAGGTAAAGCATGCATTTTAAGGGATGTTTTCTGGAAGAAAAGAACAAGTGTGTCTTGAAATACAAAGGAAATACATTTTAATGCATTTTGTTTATTTTCAATACTTTAAAGCAGATCTATGCATACTGACGAAAAAAATCTAAAAAGGTTTCCTGCCTACCTACTCTTATTTCACTCGAGCTGTAACCTGAACCACATCTTTTTTAGCTCGCCTGAGCCGAAGGTTCACAAGGTGAGCTTATAGTATAGGCTTGGTCCGTCGTCCGTCGTACGTCGTCCGTTCACACGTTTAAGCATTAATATCTGCTAAAGTAGCCGGCCAATCTTGATCAAATTTTATGTGTAGCATGGTTATGGTGGGGGATTGATTGCCTATAGTTTTGGAAAAGATTAGTTTAAAACTGTGGTTACCATGGCAACAAAAAGGTCCCATAGACTTATAATGGGGAAAATGTTGTCCGGGCCCTAGCTTCTTCATTTTTGATTGCAACTTAGTGTAATTTGCAGATATCTAGAACAGCCAACACATCTCGGACCTGTTCGAATTAAAGCCAGGTTGGGCGATTCTTTACAGAGTTACTTGCCCTTGAGCGATAAAATATTTTCCCATAGACTTATAATGGGGAAAATGTTGTCCGGGCCCTAGCTTCATCATTTTTGATCGCAATTTCTCGTAACTTGCAGGTATTCAGGACAGCTAAAACATCTCGGACCAGTTCGAATTTGGGCTAGGTTGGATCATTCTTCTAAGAGTTACTTGCCCTTGAGCGATGAAATATTTTCTCATAGACTTATAATGGGGAAATGTTGTTCGGCCCTAGGTTCTTCATTGTTGATCGCAACTTATTGTAACATACAGGTATCCAGAACAGTCAAAACATCTCGGACCAGTTCGAATTTGGGCCAGGTTGGATCATTCTTCTCAGAGTTACTTGCCCTTGAGCGATAAAATATTTTCCCATAGACTTATAATGGGGAAATGTTGTCCGGGCCCTAGCTTCTTCATTGTCGGTCGCAACTTATTGTAACTTGCAGGTATCCAGGACAGCCAAAACATCTCGGACCAGTTCGAATTTGGGCCAGATTGGATCATTCTTTTTTAGAGTTACTTGCGCTTGAGCGATACAATATTTTCTCATAGACTTATAATGGGGAAATGTTGTTCGGCCCTAGGTTCTTGATTGTTGATCACAACCTATTGTAACATACAGGTATCCAGAACAGTCAAAACATCTCGGACCAGTTCGAATTTGGGCCAGGTTGGATCATTCATTTCAGAGTTACTTGCCCTTGAGCGATAAAATATTTTCTCATAGACTTAAAATTGGGGAAATGTTGCCCGGGCCCTAGGTTTTTCATTGTTGATCACAACTTATTGTTACTTGCAGGTATTCAGGACAGTCAAAACAGATTGGACCACTTTGAATTTGAGCCAGGTTGGATCATCCTTCTCAGAGTTACTTGCCCTTGAACGATAAAATATTTTCTTATAGACTTAAATGGGGAAAATGTTGTCCGGGCTATATCTCCTTCATTTTTGATCGCAGCTCCGTGAAACTTGCAGGAATCCAGGTGGCCAGAACATCTCGGACCTTTTCGAATGTGGGCCAGGTTGGATTATCCCCTCGCACAATGAAGTTATGGAGGGGATATAGGCTCTTTCCCATACATAGGTATATATGTATGTACGTATGTTCACCTTTTGTCATCGTTCTAGCTACCTCATTTATTAATCAATTTTGATGTAAGTTCACACAAGTATTGGGTATGACATGACCTCGAACGAGTTTGCATTTCAGCATGATGGAGTCAAGGTCAAGGTCAAAGTGGCTTTTTTTAGAAAAACTTTTCATCACTCAAGCCCCTTCATTTGTGGACTGATTTCGATTTAACTTCACACAAGTGATAAGTATGGCAATATCTTGGACAAGTTTGCATTTCTGCATTCTGGCATCAAGGTCAAGGCCACAGTTGCTAATCTAAGAAAAACTTTGTCATGGCTCTAGCGCCTTGATTTGTGGCCCAAATTCAGTTTAATTTTACACAAGTGATTGGTATGACAATATCGTGGATAAGTTTGCGTTTCAGCGTTCTGAGGTCAAGGTCAAGGTCACAGTGGCTATTTTTAGAAAAACTTTGTCGTCGCTCTAGCGCCTTCATTTACGGACGGATTTTGATTAAAACTTCACACAAATGTTTAGTATGACAATATCTTGAATAAGTTCGCATTTCAGCATCCTAAGATCAATGTCAAGGTCACAGTGGCTATTTTTAGAAAAATTTTGTCATCATTCTAGTGCCTTTATTTATGGAATGATTTTGATTGTACTTCACACAAATAATAAGTATGACAAAATCTTGGAAAAGCATATGTTTCAGCATTCTGAGGTCAAGGCAAAGGACACAGTGGCTATTTTTATAAAAACTTTGTCATTGCTCTAGCACCTTCAATTTGTGGATCGAATTCAATTTGATATCACACAAGTGATTAGTATGACAGTATCTTGGACAAGTTCGCATTTCAGCATTCTTGGGTCAAGATCAAGGTCACATTGACTATTTTTAGAAAAAAAATCATCCCTCTAGCGCCTTCATTTATGGACCGATTATGATTTAAACTTCACTCAAATGTTTTGCATGTCAATATCTTGAACAAGCTTGCGTTTCAGCGTCATAAGGTCAAAGTCAAGGTCACAGTGGCTGTTTATAGAAAAACTTTGTTATTGCTCTAGGGCTTTCATTTATGGACCAATTTCGACTTTACTTCACACAAGTGATAAGTATGGCAATATCTTTTACAAGTTTGTGTTTCATCATCTGGGGTCAAGGTCAAGGCTAATTTTAGAAAAACTTTGTCATCGCTTTAGCACCTTCATTTATGGACCGATTTTCATTTAACTTCACACAAATGTTAAGTATGATAATATCTTGAACAAGTTTGCATTTCAGTATTCTAAGGTCAAGGTCTTAGTTACTATTTTTAGCTCACCGGAGTCAAAGGCTCACAAGGTGAGGTTTTTTTGTATAGGCTTGGTCTGTCGTCCGTCGTATGTCCACACTTTTAAGCATTAATATTTGCTTAACTAGCTGGCCTTTCTTGATCAAATTTTATATGTAGCATTGTTGGGGTGGGGGGTAATTTCGTATAGTTTTGGGACAGATAGGTTTAAACTGGTTTCCATGGCAACAAAAAGGTCCCATAGACTTATAATGGGGAAAATGTTGTCCGGGCCATGGCACCTTAAGTTTTGACCGCAACTTCTTCAAACTTGCAGGTATATAGGACAGCCATAAAATATTGGACCAGTTCGAATTTGGGCCAGTTTGGATGGTTCTTGTCTTTTTCATTTTCCACCCTGAGGGTCAAAGGTATGATACCACCACCTATCATGTGTTCAATTTGCCTAAGAGTACCTTACCCTAGAGTACTGAGGCTGAATGGACTCAGGTGAGCTACAGGACCAATGGTCCTCTTGTTTTAATTTGGTCTCACTGATCCTAACCTATACATATTAGATGCAATACAATAATTTGTTCTAATATAATTCATAATTTGTGAAGGTTCAAGAAGTGAAATATCTTCAACATATAAAAGACGTGCAGTGCGACCATTGCTAGAACAACCAACAGTAACTATAAATCCTGAAAGTCGAAGGAGTGAAACATCATCGACTGAGACAAACCCATTAAGACAGCTACCTCTAGTTAATGACGAATCAAGTCTACATGATGTACAGGATGATTTAAGAGGATCGGCAACAGCCAGTGTATCTCAGAAAAGTAAGTTTTTTTATTACAAAGAAACTCAAGAAAATTCATTATACATATTGTAGCCGGTCTTAAGCTAAACTAGAATATAAAGAAAATACTTTATTACATATTTACATCGTATTTAGTGTCTAAATCACACCAGGTGACCGTATCTGTAAAGTGGTTGGTCCTACTGGCCTTCTGGCAACATTTTATTTTGCTATTAATAGTTATCGTCAACCGACAAAAGTAATCTTTGTTAATAAATCTCAATGGCTTTTGAGTACTGACAGAAGTGATAATCTCTTCTACAAAATTAGTTTCATAACGATTTTTGTTTCCAGGTCTTTCAGGACTGCGTACATGTAGCGTTGTGTTGGATAAACTGAGTTTTGAAAAGGACCGATTCAGTAAGTAAGCTTTCATTTTGTCTCTTCCCCTTAGGGTTGGGAAATATATCGTATTTTACCCGGGTCGCCTGTCCGTCCGTCCGTCCATCTGTTGCACACAATTAGACGTTTTTAATCAGTACAGGCTTTGTCGAGACCCAAACTCCAAAAAAGTTAAAAGGCCTTTCCGGTTGAACTAAGAGGAAAATTGTTGTGAAATCTTGCAATCAAATTGCTTTCCCAACCCAATGATGCTACAAATCAATTTGATTAATTGGGGCTAGTGTTCAAAATCTAAAACACCTTTAATACTGCAATGTTGATTTACATGACAGTCTTAGGAGGTCATATCGCGACAAACTATCATCATACTTAGACCACAGTGCAACTGGTGGGTTGATGATTTTAATCATGTGGCAGCTAGCTCCAGAGTCTATGCCCGGGAGGGGGCAAGAGGTCATTATATAGTACACCTTTGGAAAATTGATTTTCTGATATTCCTATATGAAAAAAAAACTTGGGCAGATAGTTTGTCAGACGTCTCTCAACTTTATATATTGACATGTAGGTAATGAAGTTTTGATCAGCTAGACTGACTTTTCATGGCCCCGTAGATTTGCCTTAGATGAAAATTCACAAGTTCAAATATGTGTATCAAAATCACATTCGACAAACACAAAACAAATGTCGTTGGCAGTTACTGAATTTATGTCTGAACATAATGCCTACTGATAATGTGAAAAATAACTTTAAGTTCGACACCAAAACTAATGTAGGTCACTGTGTCTTATATTTATCGTCCGGTTTATTCATATTTCTTCAAGCGTTTGATTCCAAATTAAACACAGGTTTATGAGACATATTGCAGGGTCCAGTGATTTGGCTTATACCTTAAGACCATCTTCTATATGAGCATCATACCTTTGGATCATTAGTCAGTGTAACCAAAAGTACGACCTCAAAATAAATGCAGGTTTCTCGGATCTATGAAATTACCTATGATGATGTTCTGTTCAATTCTCCTAATGACGTTCTCCAAGTGGCTCAGCCGTAAGTTGCACACACCTGGCGCCAAGTATCCGTCCAAAATTACCTATGATGGTCCCGTGAGTTTTTATGCCCCCGCCATGACATGGCGGAAGGGCATATAGATTTTACCCTGCCCGTGTGTATGTATGTATGTATGTATGTATGTATGTATGTATGTATGTATGTGTGTGTGTGTTTGTTTGTTTGTGTGTTACCGAAATTGTGTCTGATCCATAACTTTGGACTGCATCGTGGGACATAGGCTCTAATAAAATATGTTCGTGTCCGACCCATAACTTTGGACTGCATGATGGGATTTAAAAATAATTTGGCACAAATGATCATCATGACTAGACAATATGTTGCTTGCAAGAACCATGTCACTATCTTAAAGGTCTAGGTCACAGTCCGCACTTTGACTTTGTGCACAGGCTATAATTAAATATGTTGGTGTCTGGTTCATAACTTTGTCCTGCTTGGTGGGATCACAAAATAAATTTGCATAAATAATTGTCCTGACAAGATGGTGTGTTGTGTGCAAAAACCACGCTGCTAGCTTGAAGGTCAAGGTCACAATCAGCACTTAAGCTTTGTGCATAAGCTGTAGTGAAATTTTGTCCTGCATGATGGGATTTCAAAATTATCTGGCATAAATAATTAACATGACAAGTTGATGTGTCACATGCAAGAATCATATCGTAAGCTCAAAGGTCAAGCTCACAGTCTGAACTTAAACTTTATGCATAGGCTTCAGTGAAAATGTTTATGTCATTTCCATAACTTTATCCTGCATGATGGGATTCAAAACTATATTGCATAAATGATCATCATAACAAACCCCTAGCTTGAAGGTCAAGGTCAAACTAGTGAAAACAACTTTGTGTCTGGCCTATAACTTAGTCCTGCATAGGTCGTTTTGATATTTCATGTCTCTTGATTTGCCATTTATATTGTACAAGTCTGCCTCTATGAACCTAGTTATCCTACAAGTGCCAGTAACTTAATCAAGGTGTCATCTTACTCAAGGCACTAGGCAGGACATCCGTGTCCTATGGACACATTTCTAGTTTTATATGTTTATAACTAATTGAAATTTAAACATGATGCCTTCTGATTATGTGTTAGTATGTCCTTAAGATTTAATGTAGGTCACTTTGACCTATATATCAAAGCATTTTACCTTATAACTACAAGACTCTGTGATATACATACATCATACTCTGGAATAAAGAGAATTATATAACCAAACTTTTGACTCCAAAATCAAAATAAATGTAGGTCACTGTACCCTATATATGTTATGGTTCAGTGAATTTGCCCTATACCTTCAAGACTGTGTGATATATGAATAAGATGCTTTGGAATTGTGAGTCAGTATGAACCAAAGATTGACCAAATAAATCAATGTATCTCACTGTGACCTATTTTCATGTTCCAGTGATCTTGCATGTAGTTGCGAGTCCTTTTGATGTATGAACTTTCCTTCTTGAGATAGTTAGACTCTGTGATCTGTCACATGATCCCAAAAATGATTATAACTCACTGCAACCTATATTTCATGGCTCAGTACTTTCGCCTCATATCTCCAAAACAATGTAATCTATGAAAATCATACTTTAGAATATATGAAAATCATACTTAGGGATTATGCATCAGTATGAAATAATGTTAAACCAAACAGTTAACATAAGACATACTGACCTCTATTTCATGTTCCAGTAATTTTGCCTTATAGTTTCAAGACCATTGTGGTGTATGATCCTTTATTCTTGGGATAGTTAGTCTTTATAACCTGTCAATAACCTCAAAATGATAATAAGTCTCTGTTACTTATATTACATGGTTTAGTGGCTTTGTTTAATACCTTAAAAACAATGTGATATATGAACATCATACTTCGGGATATGCATCAGCATTAATTGATGATTGACCCTTGATAAAATAAGATACTAGATTCCATGTTCCAGTGAATTTCCATTTTATCTGAACACAATCTGATCTAGAAACATCATCCTTAAGGATTACAGGTCTGTATAAACTAACAGTTGACTCCAAAAATAACTTTGTCACTGTGACCCTCATATCATTGTTCATTAATTAAACATTTTATATACAAGACACTGAGGTTATATGAACATCAAACGTTTGATACATAATCAGTCAGTAGAATCTTACACTTGACCTACAAATAAAATATAGGTCACTTTGACCTTTATGTCAAGGTTCAGTGATTTTAATTAACCACTATGAACGCAAACACTTATAGTTTTATGGACACAATCTGATACAGTAGGGTTACACTGTCAAATGATAGCTCTTGTTTCAATATTGTATTGATTTTATAGCTAAAGTTTGTGTGTATCATAAATATTTTTAGATTTGAGCAGCAAAAGAGCCAAACGACGCAACAAAACGGCAGACACAACAACCACAGCAAAAACAAACCATGCTTGTTTGCGACAGTCATCTGTGCCAACATCATCAGGCATTCCATCAGAAGTAAGAGACTGTCACATGTCTACAGGAACTGATGATATTGTACCCCAAAAAGTTTACGCCATTACAGGGCCAATGACAGAGCCAATAACTTCGGTTGCAGATGAAGAACCTTTTACCATTGTACCTTCAAACTTTTATCATGTCTCAAGAGACGTTCCGTTCATCCAAACTATGTCAACCCCAGAAGCAAAAGAGACAGTGCTAGACGAACATTTGCTAGATGAAAATTCACAAGGTCAAATGTGTGCATCGAAATCACTTTCAACAAGCACAAACCAAATGTCTTTGGCAGTAACTAATGTCGCAACATTTGATGATACAGTTACGGAAAAACAAATTTCAAAATTAAGTAAGGTAGCTTCAGAGCCAATAACAGCGTCAGTAACGGAAGTCTGTGCCACTGAATTATTATTACCAACTATACCACATGTAAAAGGAGAAGCTTTATCCGCCAATGGATCGAAAAAAACAACCAGTTTCTCGACTTTTGATGTGTCCCCCAATAACAACGAATTTAGGTTAACTTTATCAGAGCATATCAATATATCAAACCATGGTTCAAAAACTATAGGACTGATGTCAGTGGATAAAGTTCCAATGTTGAAAGTCACCTTGCCAACTAGTCTGCCTGAGCGAATAACCAAAGAGCCCCAGTCAGTGTCGATATTTGAATGCAGTGGGTCTGATGCACATGTATCAGTGGTAGCACAAGACGGTATCGCAGCAGTAAAAACAACTCAGGATGGTGATGAATGTACAGGTATGATAAAAATATATTAGTATATACAATTCAATAAAAAATACCTACAACTATACATACATACTATGCGCCGCTCCGTGTCAAAAGTAAAGAGTAAGCAATGACCAGAAACCAGTACAACAGAACCAAATGCCTACCCTCGAAACCAAAATAAGAATTAGCTTTTATTACTGATAGACATATTACAATTAGACCGTAGGTTAACCGGATGAACAGCTCTTTCCCATGTGTTTTCATTCAGCTGCCTTAAGCAAACTTGATATTATCTGCACACAAAAGGTAAAGACAGCCCCAAAACTGACATCAATAACAAGTAACTCAGGGAACCACAATAAAAGTACCGCCTTGGAACGGTTAGTAAAGTAATTAACTTCTGGAGGCTTAAACCGGTTTAATGAGTTGTCAACCATATCTCAGCTTCTGCAGTGGTTCAAAACATCGTCACCTTGGCGCAAAAAGTCAATAACTCCATTTGTCAACTTTTCAGGACAAGCAAAAAGCATTTTATCTCTTTTGAGACAAACTAAATGACCATCAGCATTTTTAAGTTAGCTGTAGTTTCCCTTTATGGTTTAAGCTAAGCATTAACAAATCCAAACTGTATTTTTTTTTTACAAAAAAAAAATAATTTAGGAAAAACTGTAATTATCACAAACTTACAACCAGAAAGTTTGGTGCAAAAAAACAATAAGTACACTTATACTGTTTTTGCGCTAAAATAAGTTGGTGTAAAAACTCTATAAGTGAACTAATTGAGTTTTTGCACCTAGTTTTCTATTACGATATGGACTTAGTCCAGAAGAAAATTTTGGAAAGGCATGCTACAACTTGAAAATAATTGAAAGTGTTTTTGTCTAATGGTACTAGACTGAAGGAAATGACAATAAAGAATGATTAGAAAATATTTGGTTTCATGAGCTGAGAGAAATAAGTTGGCTTTACTTTACTTTCAAGTATAGAACTGGGGGCAAGCACATCGGCATACTTGTATACAATGTAACAAGACCACAACTTTTCACACGCAAAGAAGCTATAGACCTATAGCCAACCTGGTGTCTTCCCACTTTTTGAATATTTTGTTAAACATATTCATATGATGGGCAAGGGCAGGTTAAGGCGAGATATCTTGTGCCCGGGCAGGTCTTGTTTTAGTGACATTTTGGTTCGTGTTAGATGTATAAGACTTGTTAGATGTTAGATGTATGAAACCAATGCACATAACATATTTCTTCTAATAAATTCCCGGGGACACTGCAATACTGAAGTTCTATAAGTGGCATTTATAAAACAAAATTGGGGCAATATATAAAAACTTTTGGAGGTCTAAAGCCAGTCTTGTTGGAATTTGTCACTTTTTACAGAAAAAGTGAGTGGAGGCATTTTAAGAGGATGGATGGTTATGAGGAGATGTTAATTAGAAGCAATACAGTACACATTGTATCAAGTTTAAAGAATGTCATGATTTATTAATCAGAATCAAGATCGGGATAGATGGGCGGATATGTGGATGTTGAATTCTATTGTGGGTATAAAATATTGGTAGAGACAGGCTGTTCTCAACAACTGAAAAGTCATAATCCTAGCGTTAAGCTATAGGTTTTATGTCGCAGACAAGACCTAGTTAAGCATGAATCATACCAGTAGTTTGTAACATTACCACTCGCCCCAAGTAGCAGCTCTAATATCTAGAATTAACCCATTCAGGGCTTTCACTGTACTTTAGTCATTGTAAGTAACTGTGATTGCCCAGCTTTACATGAATAAAATGTTCTTGAAAAGTGTCTTAAAAGCGTTGAAAAATTATTTCGGTCATTTTAGTTGGCAACCAAAATGGTCCTCTTTTAATAATGTCAGTATTTTTATTATGGCAACACTACAGTGTACAGTGAAGGCTCCCATTCAATGCCTTGTCAGGGATTTTCCTAGGACGAATTTGGGGTGTAATATTGGCCCCCTTTTTCACAATTTAAAGTTCAAATTTCCCAAATAAAGAGAATAGTTCCCAATTTCCCATTTGGTTCTGCATTTGGGTGAAAATTTCTCAAAAATTGGACCAACTAAAATTAGCATAATTAAAGAAGTTAACACTCAAATTTGTAGCAATTATTCATACATAATTATAATAAAAGCAAATTCAAAATAGTTCAACATGTCAAAGCTTTACTTTATTGTGATTTTAACTAAAATCAGAGATTTTGTTTTAAACATCCATTCAAATTTCCGAATTTCGATGATTCCCGCACTGTTTTCCCCAAATTCAATGGCCCCTTGACCCAAGTTCAGAAAGGTAGGGGAATCACTGTTTGCATTTGTATTTCATAGCTCATAGAGAAATCATAATAAAAAGTTGACATTTTGTGGAGAGATTTCTCAGTATTCAAAAACATGTTCTCCGTACTTTTTTATACGTTAAATAAGGTGCAATGTATGTTTATCAACCAACATTCTGTCATCAAAAGTGAAGGTACAACCACTGTATATAAAGATATGTTTTCAGATGCTTACAACAATGCGACTACTATGGGCACTTAAATCTTTCTTATGAGATTGTCGGTTAAGGGTATGGGTATTACCGACCAGTTGAATATTAATGCTACTTTCCGTCCCAAGGAGGCGGTACTTTTGTTGCGGTTGCATTTGTTTTATGTTCGGTGCTGTTTAATTTATTGTGTTCTCAGTTTAACCCTTCTATCATAAAAATAGAAAATAGGTAAAAATAATTGTTAAATGTTTTTCATATAATTTGCTTAGTCTGTTGTAACCCTTCTGTTGGTCTAAATTATTTAGTTCAATAAAGATAGCTGAGTTGCCACCTATTTGGGAAAGAGCTGCTGACTCGGCTTCTCACTTATAATTCATTGTTTGTTGGGATGTCTTTGTCAATCTTTCCCTTTGATGTTGGGGATAGGGTTTGGGATCTAATTCAGTCAGTTCCTGAAGTGTAGTTACTCTTTAAATTTTCATTAAAACAATAAACACATACTTGAAAATGAAAGAAAATTCAGGTGTTGTTGTAACAACATGTTACTTTTGTTTCTCTGTTATGAACTACAAATAAAATATATTTAGAATTCTTTACTATTTGCCCTACAACTTGAGGGGTGAGGTGATTCACTTTGTTAACATTCATCAATGTTGCTGAGTGTTGACTTAAAAAATGATTATTACAAACATTGGACTTGGTGCTCCTATCCTTAGACTGTGTACTAGCAGTATGTACTGCAGGACAATTATTTACTATGGCACTTAAGTTATGTATTAACAAAACAAACACAATTCCTAAGTGCTATTTCCTTGATCAGGTGCTTTGTGAAAACAACAGGTCCTTCTCCTTGCGGTCAGATGGAATGCACTTTTTTATGTGGCCAAGAGAAAAAAAAATATAACTATTTTAGATCTTCACTTGATCATTGTGTTTATTTATTATATCCAGCTCTGAATCTTACAGTTATTATTATGGTTTATGACAACATCAACATGTACAAAATACTCAGAAAAGAATATGTTCCCTTTAATTTCGGCAGGAAATATAGAGGCGTGTAGCTCCAAACTCGAACCTTGTACACCTTGGTCTTGCTCATTTGAGTAGTTCATATTTGCATATTCCTGACTCAAGTTTCTTCCATTGACGGTAGCTGGATTTATTCAGAGGAAAGTCACTGAATAAGTGAGCATTATTCTGCAGCCATTCCATTTAACATGAGCCCATTGAAATCCGACCATCAGATATAGAAAATAAACAAAGCACAGTAACTCGTAAAAAACCGACATAACTTCACTGGATCTACCATCTTCATACACTCCGTTCCGTCACTTCTTTGGGTTGAATCAAGTAAATCTACTAATGTTTGCTGATTTGGCCAAAATAAAATTAAAGTGTCATCTGTAACAGTTCTTTGTAGGGCGGGAGCAAACTAACATACTTTAATGTTGCACTAAGGACACAGATGCTCCTTCTGCTCAATATTTATGTATCTCTTGTCTTCAATAGCAAATTTGTGGGCCGAAAAATGAAACCAGGAAAGTGCTGATATTTAGTATTGGTGACACAATCTAAGTAATTATCTCACTTAATTTGAGAAGCCCTGGAAGCTCAGCGGGTTACATGCTGGCCTGTGATCTAGCAGTCCCGAGTTCGATTCCAGGAGGCAGCAAACTTTTCAACCATAATGGGGTTCCGTTGCTCACAGCCTTTCATTATCACCCTACGATTGTATTTATATGAATGAAAGAAATGTTGAAAAGGACATAATATGGCAAGTCATCCATCTATTCCTGAATTTAATTATATGTAATTAAATTTTATCATCGCTTATTTCTGAATGAAAATCTTGTAAATACTAATCAGTCTTGTAGGGGTAATACCAATTTCCCTACCTTTGATGTTGACCGAGCCAGTTATTTACCATACATGCAAAAGTGGCTGTCAGTTGAGACACTTGACAGCAGTATCATCTTTCGACAGCCATTAACAATAGTATCATTTACTGTTATTGGTATTGTTTATGCTGCCTTCTCGTCAACAGCCACTTAGTACAGTACTTGATTGGTTGAGCATAGGCTAGCAAAGTGGCAATACCACTGAACTATTCGCTGTTTCGACAGCAATTACATGTAACAATAGTATCATTTACCGTTATTGGTATAGCTTATGAGTGAATTGCTGGTCGACAGCCACTTCGTATAGTACCGGATCGGTCGACAGCACAGGAAAGCAAAGTGGTATTACTTTAATGCTAATTAATTCCATTCTCTAAACATAAGGGAGTAACCTTATACTGTTTTACCTTCTGTAATAACCTAAGATGTTGACTAACGATCTATAGAGAAAACCACAAGGTTAATATTTTGCTTAAAAGAGACAGATTCATTGGACACTTCCTTGTCATGGCTTATTAAACCACATGGTTTAAATGCTTATCACACACAAGCTGTCATCGCCATCACATTCGCTCACATTTTACCACATTATGGTGGTGTCATAAAACCAGATATCTGTATGTAGGTACCTAATTTTGGTATCAATGTTGATATTATGTCATGACAGTGGTGTCAATAAGTAATGTCATAATGATGACAAAATGGAGTCCTACTTTTACGTTTTGTGTGCTTATTGTGAAACGGACTCATTGCTTACTACTATTTAATATTATTTATTAAAAACAGTAACAGTTTACAAATCTATCTGTGTTTCATAATGTTCAACAACAAAACAATGGCTTTTATGGTATTTTTGCACCAAAATAATTTAAACTCACAATAAAATCTGTTGGTGCAAAAACTCAATAACTGCTCTTATACAGTTTTTGCACTAATTAGTTTCATATATATTTCAATATAATTTGGAGCAAAATCTCAATAAGTGTTCTTATTGAGCTATTGCACCAAGCTAAAATAGAGTTGCAAATAGCCCATTTCGCATTTTATGCCAAAAACACCTTTTTCGTCCAGAATAAGATCGTGAAATTTTAATATGATATGAATATCAATATTTAGAATCAAATAATGCAAAAAAGTAATTTTTGGAAATTTTCGAGTTGTTGAATTTTTGCGCCAAGGTGACGACATTTAGTTAAGTATTTGGTCCGTTTAATGAAATTCTAGAAGTTCTGAGCCTAGGACACTTCCAGTGAATCTGCGCATAAATGCTTAACATGAATGTAATTATCTGCTATTCACTAGCTTTGTGTCGAAGTTTGAATGATTTCTGGCGAAATGTCATGTAGGGGCTCTAGGGGGCGGGGGAACGAAAATTTGTTAAAACGGTCGTAGTCACAGATCAACATGGCCGCCTCGCCCATATATGGTAAGCCTTTAAAATTCTTCTTCTTCAGAACCAATAGGCCGATGCCTTGAATCTTGGTACGTAGCATTGGGTACGCGAGTACTACCAACATTATTCAAATAATGACCTTAGGCTGACCTTGACTTTTTTATGGCAAGGTCAAATTTGCTTTCTTGTGTTTTTATATGGGAAAATGCTAGAACATAAGATTTCTTAGAAACTTGTGAAGATTTTGACCTGAAAATTGGTATATACAATCATCTTAATGAGTACATGAAAATTTATGCGTACAAGAGGTCAAGGTCATTATTAGGTTGACCCTGGTCTCTCATATTTTGACAATTTCTCCGGGCCGCGTAGCGCAAACGGTAGGGCACCTTACTCATAAGTCAGATGTCCTGGGTTCGAAACCTGGTCTGGCAACATACTTTCGTTTCTCCTTCCGCTGATTCAAGAAGGGCAGTTGTCAGTTACTGGCGAAAGTACGTGCAAATAGTACTGGTTAACCGCTTAGGAGGTCTAAGCCTGCCCAGGGAATGGTGTGATTATCTTAACTGACCATCCCGACATGACCTTAGCTGTTTACCGTGGACGTTAAGCAACAAATCAATCAATCAATCAATCAATCAATGTTGACAATTTCACACATCTACTCAAAAGCTACTGGGCCAATTGTAACTAAATTTCATGTGTAGGCTCTATGAAACGAGGGAACGAAAATTTGTTCAAACGGTCGAAGTCTCATGACCAACATGGCCGCCGCGCCCATATATGGTAAAAACCTTTAAAAGTCTTCTACTCCAGAAACAATAGGCTGGCGGCCTTGAAACTTGGTATGTAGCATCGGGTACGCATGTTCTACCAAGATTGTTCAACAAATGACCTTAGGTAGACCTTGACCTTTTTTACGCCAAGGTCAAATTTGCTTTCTGGTGCTTTTATATGGGAAAATGCTAGAACATAGGATTTCTTGGAAACTGATGAAGATTTTGACCTGAAAACTGGTATATACAGTCATCTAAATGAGTACATGAAAATGTATGCGCACAAGAGGTCTAAGCCATTCTTTGACCTTTGACCCTGGTCTCTCATATTTTGACAATTTCACACATATTCTGAAAAGCCAACAGGCCAATTGTAACCAAAGTTCATGCAGAGGCTCTAGGGGACGGATAAATGAAAATTTGCTCAAACGGTCGTAGTCACATGACCAGCGTTGTCGCCACGCCCATATATGGTAAAAACCTTCAAAAGTCTTCTACTCCAGAAACAATAGGCCAATATTTTGACAATTTCACACATCTCCTCAAAAGCCACCGGGCCAATTGTAATTTTATTTCATGTAGAGGCTCTTTGGGGCAGGGGAACGAAAATTTGTTTAAACGGTCGTAGTCACATGACCAACATGGCCGCTACGCTCATATATGCTCATACCTTGAAAAATCTTCTTTTCCAGATCCATAAGCTGATGGCCTTGAAACTTAGTATGTCGCATCGGGTACGCAAGTACCACTAAGATTTCAAATAATGACCTTGGGTTCACCTTGACCTATTTTACGACAAAGTCAAATTTTCTTTCTGGTGCTTGTACATTTGAAAATGCTAGAACATAAGATTTCTTGGAAACTGTTGAAAACTTTGACTTGAAAATTGGTATGTATACAGTCATCTTAATGAATACATGAAAACTGATGCGTACAATAGATAAAGGTCATTCTTTGACCTTTGACCCTGGTCCCTCATATTTTGACAATATCATACATCTCCTCAAAAGCCACCGGGCCAATTGTAACCAAATAATTTCATGTAGAAGGTTTTATGGGGCGGCAGAACGAAAATTTGTTCAAATAGTCGACGACGGTCACAGACTAACATGGCCCCCTCGCCCATATATGGTAAAAGCCTTTAAAAACCTTCTTCTTCAGAACCAATAGACCGATGGCCTTGAAACTTGATATGTAGCATCGGATACGCAAGTACTACCAAGATTGCTCTAGTAATGACCTTGGGTTGACCTTGACCTTTTTTGTGGCAGCGTCAAATTTGCTTTCTGAAGCTTTTATATGGGAAATTCTAGAATATAAAATTTCTTAGAAACTGGTGAAGATTTGAACCTGAAAATTTGAAAATACTGTCATCTTAATGAGTACAAGAAAATTTATGCGTACAAGAGGTCAAGGTCATTCATTTACCTTTGACCCTGGTCTCTTATATCTTGACAGTTTCACACATCTCTTCAAAAGCCACTGGATAAATTGTAACCAAATTTCATGTAAAGGCTCTAGGGGGCGGGGGCACGAAAATTTGTTCAAACGACCCATGTCACACGATGGCCGCCACGACCATGTATGGTGAAAATCTTCTTCTCCGGAACCATTAGGCCGATGACCTTCAAACTTGGTATGTGGCATCGGAAACGCGAGTACTACCAAGATTATTCAAATACTGACCTTAGGCAGACCTTGACCTTTTTTACGGCAAGGTCAAATTTGCTTTCTGGTGCTTTTATGTGGAAAATTGTTAGAACATAAGATGTCTTGAAAATTGTTGAAGATTTTGACTTGAAAATTGGTATATACAGTCATCTAAATGATTTCATGAAAATCTATGCGCACAAACGGTCAAGTTCATTCTTTGACCCTGGTCTCTCATATTTTGACAATTTCACACATCTCCTCAAAAGCCACCAGGCCAATTGTAACAAAATATCACGTAGAGGCTCTAGATGGCGGGGGAACGAACATTTGTGCAAACGATAGTAGTCACATGACTAACATGGCCGCCTCGCCCATATATGATAAAGCCTTTGAAAATCTTCTTGTCCAGAACCAATAGGCCGATGGCCTGGTAACATGGAATGTAGCATCGAGTACGCGAGTACTGTCAGGTTAGTTCTAATTATGACCTTGGGTTGACCATGAATTTTTACACGTCAAGGTCAAATTATTTTGTTGCTTTATATGGGAAATTCTAAAACATAAAGTTTCTTGAAAACTGTTGAAAATTGGACTTGAAAATTGGTATATACAGTCATCTTAACAATTACATGAAAATTAATGTGTATAAGAGGTCAAGGTCTTTGTTTGACCCTGGTCTCTCATATTGTGACAGTTTCACATATCTCCTCAAAAGCCACTGGGCCAATTGTGACCAAATTTCATATAGAGCATCTAGGTCCTGAGGGAATTAAATTGGTTTACACAGTCTTGATCACATGCCCAACATGGCCACCATGCCCATATATGGCAAAAACCTTTACAATTTTATCTTCTCATGAAACAAATGATCGATGGCCTTGAAACTTGGTATATAGCATCAGGTACTTTGAGTACTATTAAAATTGTTCAAATGATGACCTTGGGCTGACATTGACGTGTCTTGTTAAGGTCAAGTATGGGAACATGCTAGAACACAAGATTGCATGGCAAATCAAGATGGTTTTGTCCTAAAAATAGTATATACAGTGTTTTAGTTAGTGCATCGGAGATTTATGGGTACAAGAGGTCAAGGTTATTCTTTGTCTCTGTCTCTCATATTTTGACAATTTAAGACATCTCCTAAAATGCCCCTGGGCTACTTGTAACCAAATTTCAAGTATGGGAAAATGCTAGAACATAACATTCCATGGCAAGTTTCCAAGATTTTGGCCTAAAAATTAGTAATTACAGTCGTCTTAGTTAGTACATGGGAGATTTGCGGGTTTAAAAGGTCAAGGTCATTCTTTGACCTCTGTCCCATGTCTCTCATATTTTGACAATTTAAGAAATCTCCTAAATAGCCACTGGGCTAATTGTAACCAAATTTCATACACAGCCTCCATGGGCTGAGGGAACGAAAATTTATTCAAGCGGTCTATGTCACGTGACCTACATGGCCACCATACTCAGGTGAGCGATTCAGGGCCTCATGGCCCTCTTGTTTTTTCCTTTGATCAGTTTTACCAATGCAAATATTTAATAAAAACACAAATGTGGAATGGTGGTAATAATAAATACAGACTTCTTGCAGGTCTACCTAAGGAGCCTTCTTACGTAATGGCCCAGCCAGGTTATGATTCGGTACTGGTGACTTGGAATGCTCCAAGCAATGCTGATGAAATACAGGTTGATGGGTATTATGTCATGGTGAAGGAAGAAGATGGTAGTTTTTGGGAAGAAGAGAGGGTTACAAGCAACATGAAAGACTATAAGGTTGAGAACGTTAAGCCAGAAATTGCATATGTTTTTGCTGTAGCAGCTGAAAATGCAGTTGGTAGAGGTCCATATACTGCAGTGAAATCTGTTTTCTTGAAGAGGAGGCCAGGTATGAATTCAGACAATCATATTGCCCTTCAACTTTAAGCATTTGGCTTCATAGATCTGTATAAAGAAAAATCTCCATGTTTTGATTATTAAAATCAAGATGAAATTATGAAAGCGTTTGCTTCTGTTGAAATAACACCTGGTGATATGCTTTAATTAAGCTTCGTTTATACTGCCAATCAGATAAATTCGATCAAACCTAATCAAGTGATTGGGGACAGGTCGAGTTCGCTTGGCAGGAGTGGTCTGAATGGCCTACCTTAATGAGCCTCTCTCAGGCTTCCGTCCCAAAAATTTTGAACATGTCAAAACAATTCAAGTATCAGTCGAGTAATCAAGTGCTCGAGAAGTCATCCAGAAGAGATCGAGTATAAGTGGAGCAGAGATCCTGATAGTGGTCATGAAACGGTCCTGTAAAGATTTAGTTCGGTCGGGATGAAAAAAAAAATATTACTAATCAGAACCTGATCAGCTCGACTTCAGTTCGCTCAATATCTGATGGTTTCTCGGCCAACAAGATTCATACTAGATCTGTTGTCCAGACCAAGGCGATCAAGCCGATGTCTACTCGACTGCATTCGATTGCTCACAGATGATTCGTCAAAAAGGACGTGTAGATCTGGCCACCTCTCATTGTCTGCTACAAACTCGGAGAAAGCACAACAGGATGCCGCGAAAAGGGGAAAATGCAAAGAATGCTATCCAAAATGTTCAAAGTCTTCATAAGAAAAATTCTCCATACATAACTCACAAATCATGACCTATGAAGGTCAAGGTCAAACTAGTCATGTCAAGATCGAGTACAGATTGAGTTATGGTCGAGTTTGTCAAGTAAGAATCGTATAAGAACTGAGTAGAAATCAAGTTTTTTTTGAGAAAAGATTACGTAGGGATCTTGTTTGGATCACTATTATCAAGTAAAGGCTAGGTTGTTTGTCGGGTTGAAGTTTTGGAGGCATCTTGAATGGTCTTGTGGGTGTCGTGTATGGGCAAGTAGTGGTCGCGTAAAGGTCGTGTACAACCCATTGATCGTGTTCGGTCGGGAAATTTTGGCAAAAAAATGTTGGCAATCGGGACGATTGGGTTGATCTGATCGGCAGCGTAAGCGCAGCTTTACATCCATATCAGCATTTCGGAAATGATTGTTATAATGGCTTTAATAATAATAACCACCATATACCAAGTGAAGTGTGATTTCTGGAAATATCAGTCTGTAAACATTTTAGTGATAGATTATGCAATTTAAACACTTATCAAAGGTACAACAGCAATCAGACCAGGATGATCCTTATTTCAGCTGTCAGTATCACACACATTAATTTAAGGTAATTACATCACTTTAATGTTGCTTATTATGTGCAATGCATACTCTTAATGCTGATTAATAATCCTCTCATGAGAATGTAAAGTGTTTTCCTGAAACTTTTTGCACTGATAGTAGAACGTTTAGGATGTGTGAATAGATGTAATATGATCTTATCTGGCTGTGTGCCTATGTAAACCTGATTGTGGAGTATTTTGTTCATAATATAAATGCAATATAGTTTCAGAGTTGAATGACAGTGTAGAAGATGTAGAACATGTTTTTATATCATATGGGGCATTGTATGAGAACAAAGAGAATGGAAAACAATCACAAGTAGATGGCATTACGACAAATAGTACTGACAAAGAAGATCAATCAGGTATCGTAAATTATACTCTCTTGCCATTATATTGAGGCTAAAAAGATAAATTGGTTTATTGGCAGTCATAATTCTGTTAGGTAAGCACTTAATCAAAACAAGTACCCATACATCAAAGTCATAGTGACACAGCAGGCCATAAAGACCCTATCAGTACACATTGTGCGGACAATGTACATGTATTTCATTTATATGGAATGTCATTTAGACCAGCTAGGATGCATTTAACAAGCGCATCTAGCTTAAAAGTCCAGTACTTAAATAGTTTGCGTGGCAATTAATATACACTGCTCAAAATATTTAAAGGAGCAGCAGCTATTTTTCCATTAACATTACAACAACATATACCCACTTCAGCTACCCATAAATCCGACCGCCAGTGAGGAAGAATTCCTATCCTTTTGTAGCATTTTGAATAAGGATCGAAGTTTAAGACAACAAGAATTTCAATACAAATAATGTCCTGTTAATTTCCATGGAACAAATGTTGCAATTTTCGAAATTTCTGAAATTGAGATATTTTGCTGGAAGTCTGATGAGTCTGATTAGCTTCATTTCAAAGTAATCCTTTCAAATGGGCCACCTATAAGACATCTAGTTTAATAAACAAAATAAACGTTTTGATTTTGGTTGACATTTTCAGACTTTTTACCTGTTCTGAAAATTTACAATCTTTTACAAAAATTCCAATTTTACAAAACCCTCTCCATGGACATGGGCAGGGCAAATATTTAATTAAAACTTGTGCTATCAGTTACATTGACCCCCCTCCCCCTTGAAAAAAATGGCAAAATAAACGGAATTTCCGTCTCTTTGTTGATCGAAAGTAAATTATCTCAAAGAGAAGATGCATTGCACTGGCATTTATGGATAAACATTAGGTGCTCCTTTAAATAATTTTAGCAGTGTATATTAAGTGGTATTGTGGTATTGAGTCTGAAACCTGTGGTTTGTTTACCTTATATTTTGTGCTGATGTATCCTTTGAGCTACTCCGTGTCAGAATAAACTTGACATGAATAATTGTAACACCACTAACAGACTTGAAGGTTTACTTGATAAATTAATGAATATGGAGTTGCTATATGATGGGAATGACGCTCATGTATTTATGCCCCCAACTTTGAAAACGTTGGTGGGTCCGTGTGTGTGTGTGTGTGTGTGTGTGTGTGTGTGTGTGTGTGTGTGTGCATGCGTCTACTTACCATGCTTGTTGTAACTTTCGAACCCTGCCAGCTAGGGCCTTGAACTTTCATATATGGATTCCTCATCGAAAAATAGCTGAGACGTATTTTTTCTTTTCCCAGTTTTGTCCCTTTTTGGAGTTGTGCCCCTTTTAAAAAATGATATGACTATTTTGTTAGCATGATACCTCAAAAAGTATTTCAGCTATGACCTTGACATTTGGTGAACCGATTGTGTATGAGAAGTAAATTACCTGAAGAACTTTTGGGAAAATTTCGTAAAATATTGATGGAATTATGTCCTTTGTTTGTATTAGACATTTTTCCATGTTTTGAACCCTTGGGCTAGGAAGCTGATTTTTTGGTACAGTAGTAGTTCTTGATGTGTTAACTACTTTAGTATAAGTTACATAACTCTGAATTCATTATTTACGGTGTAACTCCCCCTGATGTTCAATACTTACGCAGCCACTGAGTCCAAGAACCACTGGAAATAGTTATTTTTTTCTTTTCCCAGTTATGCCCCTTTTTAGAGTTATGCCCCTTTTAGTAAATGATATGAATGTCTTATTAGCACGTTACCTCAAAATGTAGTTGAGCTGTGACCTGGATATTTGGTATATGGTTTGAGTATGAGGAGTAAATTACCTGATTAACTTTTGGGCCAATTCCATATATATTGACGGAGTTAAGACCTTTGTTTGAATTTGGCATTTTTCCTACCTTTGAATTGCTAAAGCTATAAAGCTGATTTTTTGTTTGATAGTGGTTCTTGATGTGTTAACTACTTTAGTACAGATTACGTAATTCTGCATTCATTAGTTACGGAGTTACTTCCCCTGTTTGTCAATACTTATGCAGCTACTAAGTTAAAGAACCACTGGGCATGGGATTTAGAAATTTTATATATAGATTCCTCACGGAAAATTTACTGACTTGTATTTTTTTCCAGTTGTGCCCCTTTTTAGAGTTATGCCCCTTTTAGAAAAATGGGATGACTATCTTGTTACCAAGATAGCTCAAAATGTATTTGAGATTTGGCCTTGATATTTGGTATACTGATTGGATATGAAGATTTGATTACCTGATTAATTTTCAAGATAATTCCATAAAATATTGATGAAGTTATGGCCCTTATTTGAGAGTGGCATTTTTCCAACTTCTGGATTGCTTGATCTGGGAAGGTGATTTTTGGTTTAATGGTTGTTCTTGATGTGTTAAATATTTTAGTAAAGATTAGGTAATTCCTTTTTAGATTTCGACATTCTAAACTTTGACACCTTCAGAGGCAAGCATATGGTTGGGGGCATAGTGTTTCAAAAAACAATTTCTAGTTTCTATTATACATCAAGAGCAAATGTTAATCATTAGACTGGTTTTAATTAGGGTAACTGTAGATAGTGTGTACAATTTTAAGGTGTGCAGATGTGGCACTCCGATCATAAGCCTTAGGTTTACTATGAAAACGAAAATGAGAGTGATCAACTAACCTGTGCGGCTGTCAACAGCCATTTTAGATTTAGAAACAGAATGATTGTTAGCACAGAGCCTCGACTATAATCTTTCTAAAGTGTTTATACAGTCGAAATTTAGAAATGTTTGACATAACACAAGAAGAAGGTAAAAATTAAAGAAATTTTGTCAAAAGGTACTTTTTTCTTTCTTGCTTTATTTGCCGCGGGCAAAGGTATTATATGGCCAGCCATGAATGAGTTTTCCTTCTTTTCCTACATACAAGCTTAGCTTGAACATATACCTGCACATCCAATTGAGACTGAATTGGACATTGTAAATATGCATTTTAGTTACATAATAATAAAGCTGGGTCCAGTACTCAGACGGGGATTAACTATCTGAGCAGGTGATGTGATTTAAAATCACCACCATTATGAAGCACATATAAGCCATCAATCGATGTGTGATCAGCATTATTATCTACATAGAAACTGTTTCAACCAGTGAAGAGACTGATCTCAAGGGATACTGTGTTGACGTGCCTTACTCGAAAGTATTCTGTCATCATGTATTGTGATACTGACTTATTCTTCTGGCTAATTAGCAAAGTCATCACCTGCTCACTTGGTATATGGTTCCAAGTAAGAGGTGATAGAGCATATTCATTTCATGGATAAAATCGTGCATTAAAATGATATAGGGAAAATAATTCTGCCATGGGCATGACAACATATCTCTTAAAACAGTTTCCCCATACATCATCCATAGTGCAGCTGCTATTTTCCTTTCTTTGAGATTAGAAGATATTTCTGAGCAATCAAAAATTTCGATCTGGTTATCTTAATCATCATATTTTAACTATTTGGACCCTTTTTGATACTAATCAGTCTTTGAACTGACTACTTATGAAAGGGGGTGTCTCCATAAGGCACTTCCCCTCCTCCTGCATCCCCCCCCCCCCGCTCCCCTACAAAAAAAAACAAAACAATTTTTATATTTTGCATAAGATTTGGCAAACATGTCTACCTTATGACAGCATACCTGTGGTGATGTTTTGAGATGTACGCATTTGAAAGTGGGTGGGGTAAATCAACCCCATCAGATAGTGTATTTTGAATACTATTTTTATACGCAACTGTCTGTCAGATAGTGTATGTTGAAACTGTATACATCAGCTATATTTATATTAAACCTGATATTTTTCACATAAATGAGAAGAAATATACTTATAAAGAAGTTATAAATGTAATCCACAAACTTAATTTTGGCAAATAGGCTCACATTATGAAAATTTGCTAGAATTTTCAACCTAAAATTTAAAATTAGCTTTTAGCTGAAGTTCTCAATGAATTTTAATCAACCTTGCATGCTTAAATAATTGGAACAGCGTAAAGAGCTGGTAAGAAAATCGTAACTCTGACTTTAATAGCAAGGTTAATTGACCAAACAGAATTTCATATTTTGCCCTAAAAATGTTTGTCTGAATCATGCGTCTCATCACAAACGATGTATCCGGTCCATATTTGCATAAAATCTTAGCTTATGGAAGACGGCAATTTGTTTTAAAACTTTAGGTGACCTTAATCTTCCCTTGAAAGTCACTTACAGACTCGGGTTTTAAAAAGGGGACTTGCTCAAAGGACATATTTTGTAAGCTGTTAAACACTATTGTCAGGGTTGCTTGATATCTCCATAATCTGTTGAACACATGGCTTTGAAGAATTTGAGTTATGTAAATTATTTGGAAACTCTGGAAAGCTACAAATGTTTTATGCACAAAAATTCCTAAAATAATGATACAATAACCTTAAAATAAGTGCCAGGAAAAAAACAACATGCAGTCCAGGACAGAATACATATACAATGGCTCCTTGTAGTTTTGATAGAAATTTTGACCTAATTTTTAATATTTCTTTTCAGCTAAAGTATTTTAACACTCTAAATAATGACATGACTTGAAATTAGGTCAAAGTCAGAACAAAACAATTCGCATACTGTCCTTCTCTATACTATGCTACGTGTACGTTTAGCCAACTTACAATGATATATCAAGAGCAAAAATAGTTCATTATATCTCTGTTCTCTGGCAGCCTTGAAATAGTCTCAATGTCACAAAATTTGTCAAGCAATCATAAACTATTAACCTATACAGTATGTTTCTAACAGTGATTCCTTACACCAGAATATAACCATTGCTTTAAAGAGATAACCTGCTCAAAAGTTTTTTTTTTTTTTCAAACATTTTAGGTCCATATGTAATCTAGGTCAAACTCACAAAACACCTTGGCAACTTTGATTGTTCTCTTTATTATACTTAAAAGCACATAAAGTGAAAATCTAGAAGAGTTTGGCCTAAACAGTGGTAAAAACAGTCATTTTAATTAGTTCATGAAGATTTGTGAGTACAAGAGGTCAAAGTCATTCTCTGACCCAGGTCTCTCATATTTTGACAATTTCAAACAATTTCCTCAAAAGCCATTATGTCAATTCTAACCAAATTTCATACAGAACCTTCAGGGGCTGAGAGAATGAAAATTTGTTAAAATGAACTAGATCACTATGGCCACCATGCTCATTTATGTAAAAAAAAATCTTCGCCGGAACCAATTGACAAATGGCCTTGAAACTTGGTATGAAGCACCAGGTGCACAAGTACTATCACGATTGTTCAAATGATGACATTGGGTTGACTTTGACCTTTTTTACGGCAAGGTCAAGTATGGGAAAATGCTAGAACCTAAGATTTCATTGAAAGTTTTGAAAATTTAGGCATAAAATGTGGCATATACAGTCATCTTACTGAGTACATGAAGCTTTATGAATACAAGAGATCAAGGTCATTCTTTGACATTTGATCCTGAATTCTCATATTTTGACAATTTTAAACTTCTTCACAAAAGCCTAGGTGCCAATTGTAACCAAATATCATATAAAGCCTCCAGGGGTTGAGGGTACGAAAATTTCTTCAAATGGTCTAGGTTACATTATCAACATGGCCGCCACGCCCATTTATGGTAAAATCATTAAAAATTTCTTCTTCAAAAGCAATTGTCAGATGGCCTTGAAACTTTGTATGTAGCAGTGGGTACTCGAGTACTCTCAAGAATGTTCAAATCATGACCTTTGGTTGAACTTGACCTTTTCATCAGCAAGGTCAAATGTGGGAAAATGCTAGAACGCAATGTTTCTTGGAAAACCTAAAAGATTTAGGCCTAACATTAGGTATATACAGTCATCTTAATGCATACACGAGGTCTACTGAGTAAAAGCGGTCAAGGTTAGTTTTGGACCTTTCACCCTGGACCTTCATATTTTGAGGCTTTCAAACATTTCCTAATGCCACTAAGCAATTTGTAATCAAATGTCATGGAGAGCCTCCAGGAGCTGAGGGACTTTGATAATATTTTGGTAAGGTCAAATTTGCATTCTTGTGCTTTTGTGTGGGAAGATGGTTTAATATAAGAGTTCATGGAATTCGAGGAAATTTTGGTGCAGAAGGTAATAAATACAGTCAAATAAATGAGTACTTAAACATTTTAAGCAATAGAGGTCAAGGTATTTTTGGGCTTTAACCAATATCTCTCATATTTTGACAGTTTAAACTACCGGGTTTTTTCAAATGATGATCCTAGTTTGACCCTTGATTTTTTAGCTCACCTGAGCCAGCGGCTCCGGGAGATGGTATAGGATGGTAAGGCTCCGTCGTCTGTCGTCCGTCCGTCAACATTTTTAAACGACATCTCCTCTGAAACCGCGGGGCCGATAGTGATCAAATTCCATGTAGTGCCTCTAGGGGGCGGCGGGGGAAACATGAAGTTGTTCAAACGGTCCTGGTCACAGGACCAACATGGCAGCAACGCCCATATATGATAAAAAAAACTATAAAATTCTTCTTCTCCAGAATCAATAAGCCAATGTCCTTGAAACTTAGTATGTAGCATCGGGTACGCAAGTATTACCATAATTGTTCAAATTACGTCGTTGGTATGACCATGAACTGTTTTACGGTAAAGTCAAATTTGCTTTCTGTAGCTTTTTTTATGGGAAAATGCTAAAACATAAGATTTCTTTGAAACTATTGAAGATTTTGACCCAAAAATTGGTATATACATTCATCTTAGTGAGTACATGAACATTTATGCGTACAAAAGGTCAAGGTCATCCTTTGACCTTTGACCCTGGTCTATCATATTTTGACACTCAAAGGCCACTGGGCCAATTGTAACCATATTCCATGTAGAGCCTCCATGGGGCGCGGGGTGGGAGGGGGGGACGAAAATTTGTTCAAACGGCCCAAGTCACAAGACCAATCCCAAGACCAACAAGACCAATATGGCCGCCATGCTCATATATGGTAACAACGTTTAAAAATGTTCTCCAGAACCAGTAGGCCAATGGCCTTGAAACTTGGTATGTAGAATCGGGTACACAAGTACTACCAAGATTGTTCAAATTATGCCATTGGGTTGACCATGACCTTTTTTACGGTAAGGTCAAATTTGCTTTCTGTAGCTTTCATATGGGAACATGCAAGAATATAAGATTTCTTGCACACTGTTGAAGATTTTGACCTGAAAATTGGTATATACAGCCATCTGCTGGTATATACAGCGACATGAAAATTTTTGCGTAGAAACGGTCACGGTCATTCTTTGACTTTCGACCCTGATCTCTCATATTTTGATAATTTCTAACATCTCCTCAAAAGCCACTGGGTCAACTGTAAAAATTTTTCATATAGAGCCTTTAGGGGCTTCCGGAAAGAAAATTTGTTCAAACGGTCCAGGTCACATGACCAACATGGCCACCATGGCCATATCCCAGCAAGCATGGCTAAATGGGTCCCATATGGGCAGAACCTGGGCAAAAAGCCCAAATAGGACCGATGTGGGTCCCATATAGGAAATTTAGCCCATGTGGGACCCACATAGGGCCATTATTGGTTATCTTATTTTCAAAACACATACAATTTTGTTGTGGTGAAAGGAAAATGTATATAAAGGGTGCTATTTGATTTTCCTGTATACCGTTTCTCTTTACAAGAAAGTTTACGTGGTTATTTATGGACCTTTATTTCAAATCATTACCAAACGGGTCCCATATGGGCAAACCCATATTTTGCCCACATTCTACCTGAAAAATATCTAGTAATGTTTTAATTACAATCAATATACTCATTCAATTACAAAACTGAAAACAAATTCAATCAAGTTTAATACTTCTTTCACCATTTGCATCTCTTTTGTTGGTCATTTACATCTTATCTCTTACAAATGTGCCATCAAAATTCAAAACCTACTGGCAATAATATTTTCCTGCAATAAGTTTACCTATGTAGTATGTATTTAACATCTCGAAAAACTTCCCACAAATCGCTCAATGAGCGATGATGGGATACTTCATTTGTGCATTTGTGCACATTTGACATCTTCTACAACTTCCTGGAAGCTATTGAAATAATCAGTAACACAAAAGTATCAGAGTTAAACCAGTAATAGATGTACAAAAGTGGGCTGGACATGGGCCAAATCTGGGATGGGGCCCGTATGGTTCCCATATGCCACCCATATGGGCTTGCACATGTGGGTCCCATATGGAGCCCGGTTGCAAAACCCATGTTGGTCCCATATGGTTTGCCCATATAGGACCCATATAAATACCCACATGGGGCACATATGGGTCCCATATAGTTTGCTGGCTGGGATATGGCAACAATCTTTGCTTCAGAACCAAAGGATCGATGGCCTTGAAACTGTGTATATGGCATCAGGTACTTGAGTACTATCAAGATTGTTCAAATGATGACCTTTGGCTGACCCTGACCTTTTAAGGCAATGTCAAGTATGGGAAAATGCTAGAACATAAGATTTTATGGCAAGTTTAGACGATTTTTGCCTAAAAAATGGTATATACAGTCGTCTTAATCAGTACATGGAAGTTTTGCGGGTACAAGAGATCAAGATTATTCTTTGACCTCTGACCCATGTCTGTCACATTTTGAAAATTTCAGACATAACCTAAAAAGCCTTTTGGCTAATTGTAACCAAATTTTATACACAGCCTCCAGGGGCTTAAGGAACAAAAAATTATTCAAGCAGTCTTGGTCACATGACCTACATGGCCACCATACTCAGGTGAGCGACTCAAGGCCTCATGACCCATTTGTTTGCTTGGTGAGCGATTCACGGCCTCATTACCTCTTGTATTATTAAGATGGTGTCCTCGATTGTTTGACATTCCTATTTTTAAAGTATATTTTAACTATGTTGACTGTAGAACTTAATGTTTATATTTGCATCTTTTCTTGTTTTGAAGTCTAATTTGCTCCAATTTTACATCAGACCTAGTGGACACTTTCCTCTATCTATGGTGTCTACTACTGAGAAAGCAGAAATTTGATCCCGACTGGGATCGATTTTTGATGCGGAAAACTATGCTTTAGTTGTACATTTTTGTGCTATGTATGCAGAAAAGTGTTTGTAGAATTGAAAAAATAAATAAATTGAAAAATACAGCATACCTAGGCTTCTTTCCATAGAATTACTTCATAAACAATAATGAAGAATAGGATCATTGGACACTGATTGCATGGGACTCTTGAAGCACCAACGATGAATTTTATTATAATATTGCTATAAAACTAATTGTATTGTGATAACTTGATTTTTCTATTTTTATCATACAAGTAAATAAAACGTCTCTCCATTCTGTCTGGTGTACCTCAGCGTCAACAAGATCCTCTGCCGTTGGTAAAATATGGACTTTGGTATGCATAGTGTGCTAAATATAGACATACATAGTTTTCCACTGCTCTAATTGGTTATTATAAACTATCACGTTTTCATTCACCAGTCAATAGCGGAAAGGTTATATATGTTTCCAGATAGAGACACTGTTGGCCAGAACAATATTGAGAAGGTGGCAATTGACGCAGTTGTTCCCAATAACCAGGTAAGATATGGGGGTCGATCAGAAATACCAGATTCTGTAAAATTATCATAACTTGGTACAGAATGAAAATAAATTATTACTTATTTCAAATCATTGTGAAATGTAATGGACTGTTAAAAATGAACTGACTCAAACTAATCTGGACAATTTCATGCTTGCCAAGGTAACCCTTGGTAGAGATATGCAGATCAGTTATGAGGATTTTCTATCCCCTTAATAAAATTCTCTATTTATGTATTTTTCGCCTAAAATTTGCAATTGTGTTTTAAAATGAGTTCAGAGAATGAAATGAGTAAATTAACTGCAGTAACTGACGGAGTAGGTCCCTAAGACTTTACCCCAACACCAATGGGTAAGATGGACAAACGCATCAAAACATACACTACAACCACAGGGGGCAAGCCGAATCAGCAGCTCTTTTCAAGACATATGGCAGCTCAGATATCTTTTCTGAACTAAATGGGTTTTGCCCACAGAAGTACTTAAATAGGAACACTAAAAGTAACTCAGCACTCAACACAAAACAAATGCAACCACAATTTAAAGGTAGCACCTTGGAATGGTAAGTATTAAATGTTGTGTGTATTGGTGGGGGTGGGGTAGGAATGGGGGTAACTTGTACTTTACTGGCCCCAACCTTCACCCTCACTCTCCCCATGGTTTACACCAATTTGTTGGTTGTTTAGTTTGTGTGCAAGTCCCCTTTCTTATCAGTCAGTCACCACTAGCAACAACTGAAATTAAGAAAAGCCTGTGATGTAGCAAGGATGAAGACTCGACAGCCAAAACTTGTTGAGACACCCAGAGATTCCCCGAGGCATCAGCAACACCACTGTAACAGGAGCAAAAGAAGACTACCAGATCAACCACAGTTGGCAAAAGAAAACAGACAAACATCCAGCCCCAACCAACCAAAAATGCATTATGTTGGGGCCATTAGTAAGTCTGAACCCGACTCACCAGCGTACGATTCAAGAGGAAGCAAATTTGCAACCCATAATTGGGACAACCACCAAGTATTTGGACTTCTCAGCGTCGCTAAGAGTCAAACTTTAATACATCCTCCCCTTAGAAGCCAGAAAGACAATTGAAATCATGTTTTATGCAATGGGTGAATGAAAAGGTGTTCATAAAATCAAGTTTACATGACTTCAGGGTTGCTGTAAGTTCTGTGGTCTCAGTGGAGCAATAGAAGACCATTGGTACTGTGGTGTTTGATTGCTATTATTTCTGTAACTACATGCATACTGTTTTATTATTACCTCTCCCCCCCCCACCCCTGCAATCATGTTCGAGCGGGTTATACTGTTTTCACGTTGACTTTCGTTCCATCCATCTGTCCGCAACACCTTAAATGTGCTACGATTTGTATTAAATTTTGTTTATGGATGCAGCATATAAAAATAGTCGATATGTATGTTTCATTTTTCCCGGAAGGGTTTTGATGCTGAGTTATTCCCCTTTGTATTTGTCGTAAGAAAAGCTTATCGCAACTCCTAGACTGTTTGACAGATTTTCTTGAAATTCAGTATATGAAACCATATTGGTCAGAAGTTTTGTGCATTAAGGTTTTGATTTTTAGTTCTGGCCCCTTTTTTGTGAGAGTTATACCCCTTTTTGATATTTTCCCAATATTTAATGGTGTTTTGTCCGTTGTTTGCTTTGTTTGCATTCAAATATTGTTCATAGATGTAGCAAAGGAAAAAGTTGACACATTTTTTTTCAGTTTTTCCTGGAAGGGTCTTCCTACCATGTTATTCCCCTTTGTAATGTTCGTAAAACTTTTTGTTATTGCAACTCCTCCCAGACCGTTTGACGGATTTTCTTGAAATTAAGAAAGAAGATGTGCATTAAAGTTTCCATTTTGAATTCTGAGCACTTTAGCCTGACTTATGCTCCATTTTATTTGTTGCCCTACTTGTATGAGTGTTTTGGCCATTTTGGTTTGATAGTATTCTAATTTGGTTCATATGTGCAGCATAAGAAAAGAGTTGGCATGTATTTTCCAGTTTTCCCTGGAATGGTTGTCCTGCTGACTAATGCCCCTTTGTAGTTTTCAGAAAAAAGGTTTGTTATTGCTTCTTCTTATAAACATTTAACCGAAGTTATTGAAATTAAGTATATGGACACATATTGGTATGTACATTTGTAGATCAGCCCTTGCTTTAGTGTTTCAAACTTCAGCATATTTTCTGAGTGATGGTCCTATTTTATTGTGTGTTTTTTCTTTCTCTCTACATATATTTATTTTGGTTTTTTTTTACTCTGATATCTTGCAGATTTGGTCAGGAGCCAAGCTAAAAGAGTTGATACTTTTTTTTTTCAGTTTTTTTCCTGATGAGGTGTTTGTAGTTTTTGCAACATGTATATTGGGTATATGTAAAAGTTAGATGACAAAGCTAAGTGTTAAATGCGGGGGATATTTAGTTAGTCATGCCTACTGCCACCTCTAGTTTGGCATATAATATCTGTATAGCATCACATTATAATAGTAAGCAGAATCTCTGGGTCAGTCCCTTGATCAATAATTAGGGCATAGCCACTTATAAATGTTTATATTGTAAGTTACAGTTGTAGTTTCTGTAACCTTATGGAACAGACTTATGATACTTGAAGCACAGTTATATTTATAGCCCCGCTTTGAAAAATGGGGCTATACTGGATTTGGTCTGTCCGTAATTCCGTAACTACGTAACGCTTTTTGTCACAGTTTTCTCAAAAACTGTTGAAGCTAGAATCTTGAAAATTGGTATACATATGGACAATGACTAGTTGTATTGTGGGATTGAGAATTGGGCTCATTGCTTCTATTATTCCCTTTATTTATCCATTTTTCTGTCTGTCATTTGAAGGTAAGTTTGTGTCACAGTTTTCTCAGGAACTGTGCAAGCTAGAATCTTCAAACTTGGTATACACATGGTGAATGAGTGCTTGTATCGTGAAAATTGAGACTCGGGCTCATTGCTTTTATTCTTCATTTTATCCATTTTTCTTTCTTTCCTTTTTTGCATTTCAACATTGAACATTTGTGTCGGAGTTTTCTCAAGACCTAATCAAGATGGAATCCTGAAACTTAGTATACATATAGATAATGAGTTGCTGTATTGTGGGAAAGAAAATCAGACTCATTTCTTATATTCCTCTCTTTATTTGTCCACTTTGCTGTCTTTTCAAGGTAAATTTGTGTCCCAGTTTTCACAGGAACTGTGCAAGCTAGGATCTTGAAACTAAGTCATAATTGGTGAATGAGTTATTGTATTGTGGGATTGAGACTCAGGCTCATTGCTAGACGTCTGACCTTTTTTATCCATTTTTCTTGCTTTCCCTTTTTTGTCCGGATTGAAAACTTGTGTCATAATTTTCTCAACTACTTTTAATGCTAGTATCTTGAAACTTGGTACACATACGGACAATGAGCTGTTGTAATATATGTCACTGCAGATATTTTGATAAAACTTTTACAGAAATGTTCCTTGAGTAGTCCTCTATCAACCACATGAAATTTATGTCAATTGCACAATTTGGCTGGGTGCCATGGCAACTGAATGATTAAAAATAGAAGAAAAATCAAAATCATCTCCGCAGAAACTATGCAACCATTACAGCCCAAACTTCACAGGAAGTATCTTAGTACTGGCTTCTATAAAAGTGCTGTTTTTCTTGGCAATTGCTCTAGCAGTTTGGTTGCTATGGGAACTTAAATTTGCCAATGACTTATAAAGACAAAATAGAAAATTGGCATTCACATGTCACTGCAGATATTTTGACAAGACTTTTACAGAAATGTTCCTTGAGTAGTCCTCTATCAACCACATAAAATTTATGTCAATTGCACAATTTGGCTGGTTGCCATGGCAACCGAATGATTAAAATAGAAAAAAATATTCAAAACTAATCTCCTCAGAAACTATGCTACCAATAAAGCCCAAACTTCACAGAAAGGATCTTAGCACTGGCTTCTATAAAAGTACTGTTTTTCTTAGCAATTGCTTTAGCAGTTTGGTTGCTATGGGAACTTGCAAAATAGAAAATTTGCATTTATTGCTATGTCGGTGCAGATATTTTGACAAAACTTTTATCGAAATATTCCTTGAGTAGTCCTCAGGCAGCCTTATTAAATTTATGCAAATTGCAGAATTTGGCTGGTTGCCATGGCAATGCAAAAATTGAAAAACTGTTAAAAAATCATCTTTAAAACTATGCGACCGATACAGCTCAAAACTTGAGAGAAGGGATCTTAATACTAGCCTCTATAAAAACACTGTTTCTCATGGCAGTTGCTCTAGTAGTTTTGTTTCTGTTGAAACTTTACGTTGCCATTGACTTATAATAGGAAAGTTGAAATTTTTCATTCATAGCTATATCGCTGCAGATATTTGGACAAAACTTTTACAGAATTGTTCCTGGAGTAGTCCTCTAGCAACTGCATGAAATTTATGCAAATGGCACAATTTGGCTGGTTGCCATGGTAACCAAATGGTTTAAAACAGAAAACATACTCAAAATCATCTACTCAGAAACTAATTGGACGATAAACCTGAAACTTTACTGAAAGGATCTTAGTAATAGCCTCTATTGAATTACTATTTTCATTTTTGTTGCCCATGTGGTTTGTTGCGATGGCAACGTAAAGTTTCCATAGACTTATAATGGGAAATATGTAAATTAGCATTTATTTCTGTGTTACAGTAGATATTTTGACAACAGTTTTACAGAAATGTTCTCAAGAAGCAGACTTCAAAATTCTGTCATAGTGTACAATTTGCCTTAGAGTTACTTAACCCTGAGTGCTGAGGATGAATGGACTCAGGTGAGCTACAGGACCAATGGTCATCTGGTTATCCATTTTTTTTTTCTTTCTCTTTTTTACATGTTTACATTGAACAGCTGTGTCAGAGTTTGCCAGAAACTTTTGAAGCTTAACTCTCCAAACTTTGAGAACATTTGTACAAAGAATTTTTGTATTATGGGATTGTAAATCAGGCTAATTGCTCTTATTCCTTCCTTTATCTGTCCACTTTTCTGTCTTTCCATGGTAAAATGTTTTGTCAGTTTCTCAGGAGTCATGCAAGCTAGAATCTTTAAACTTTGTATACATATGGAAATAAATTGTTGTATCTTGGGATTGACACTCAGGCTTATTGCTCTTATTTTTCCTTTGTTTATGTTTTCTTTTATTTATTCCCTTTTCTGCATGTTCTAGTAAATTTGTATCACAGTTTTCTCAGGAAAAGACACATCATTTTTGAGTACTTGTATTGTGGGATAGACAAGCAGAATTTATTCAAATTTGGTAGACACATTAGTAGTGAGTTGGTGCACTGTATATGATTGAGAATGAGATCCACAGGCTCTTATTCTTCCTTTAACTCATTTTCGCAGAAACTAATCGTCTGTTGGCTTGGCTAGGTGGATTCGATATCTATTGCTCTTCTTGCAGTGACAGGGTGTTTAACTAAAGCAGTACAGCGGGGCTATAGTCAGATTCTCTGACAGTTCTAGTTGGGGATAGACAGCAGGTTGCAGTGATCTGTATCATTTCAATTTATTGGCCATTGCAAATTATTGCCGTTATGGAAGTATCTCAGCAACAACAAAAGGTAGGCTCACGATAGGTTTTACACAAGGCATTTGAAAGCAGTGTCCCATTTCTGACTGTTTAATATGGTTCATTGATCTTAGTGATTTTTTTGCATTTTAAACAGTGGTCCTTCTACCTTTTGAGATGCTGTCTTGATCATGCATAATTCACTGCTGTTTGTTTTTACATGAAAAACTTTTAAATGGTAAAATGTAAGTGTCACATGACCGCTATTCCTGACAATACCTCAGGTCAAAAACTAAAAAAAAAAAAAAAACAGTTTTGGTGTTGGTACTCTTCGGGGCTATATATGAAGCCTTGTTTAATTACTTAAGTGATTGAGTAATTAACTAGAATTACAAGAATTAACGTCAAATTAATTTGTCTTTTCTCTTATCTTTTCAGCTGATATCTGATGAAGGGAACAGAAACTCTGATTTTGTTGTCGGGATTGACGAAGTTCTAACAGCTGAAGCTGAGGATTCAACCTGCCAGATGACACATTCAGTTGCTATCAATTCAGGTAAGTAGTGTCTGATTTCAATTTTTACTTTTTTCTCATGTATTCAACGTTTAAAAAGTATTATATTACTTGATGTAAAGTACTGCATCCATGTATTGTTCGTTTTTCCAGTTACATAAGGGCATTTTATTGGGTAGATGCACGTAGTATAGGTTAGCATAAGTGGCAGAAACATTCCCAATCTGCGGTTTGCCGATGACATAGACGCTCCAGCCGAGGAAGAGCAGGAACTAGAAGTCCTAGTTGAAAGTTTCGACAAAACCTGCACAAGGCATAAGATGAAGATCAGTGCTGAGAAGACCAAACTGATGCCAAATTACGCAGATGGCATCCAGAGGGAGATAAAGGTAAAAGGGCAGAAGCTGGATACCATAACAAGCTTCGAATACCGTGAAGCAGTTGTCTCAGATGATGGCTCAAAACAGAAAGTTCTCTCAAGGATTGCAATAGCCACTTCAGCTGTTACCAAGCTGAAACCAATTTGGAGAGATAACAACGTATCTCTTGTATCAAAGGTGAAGCTTATGCACTCGCTTGTCATTTCCATATTTTTGTATGCCTGTAAGTCGTGGACCTTGACGGCAGAGTTAGAGAAAAGAACACAGGTCTTTGAGATGAGATGCTACCGAAGGGTACTGAACAATACGCACAATGAAAGATCCAATCAGCAATTGGATAATATGACGAACTCCTACCGTTGGTCAAGAAACGGAAACTAAGGTGGTTTGGCCATGCCTCAAGGCCTTTTGGTTTAGCAAAGACAATTTTACAGGGCACAGTGAAAGGAAAAAAGAAAAAGAGGTAACAGAAGAAGAGGTGGGAAGACAATATAAAAGAGTGAACATGGATGGATTTTGTTAGCTCAACTAGGGCAGCTGAATGCAGGACAAGGTGGAAAGGGATTGTTTCGAAGTCATCTGTGGTTCCCCAACCATCTTGTTGGGTTATTGGATAGAATAAAATAGAATAAAAATAGAAAAACGTAGAAATATGAAACATCTGGTACTTTTGCCTAATAATCTACAGGGCTTCGGTATTATGGTGGCTGTGATAAACTCACGAAACAAGCTGATTTTAATTAGCTTTCAGGTATCTGAAATGGTCCACAGTGTTTTCCATTAATGGACCGTGGATGTTTCCCTTGAACATGCTCAAAGTTGAATAATAGAACTATACTATAAGACATCTTTCTAACTCCTGGCTCCAAACAATGTTTATTCATGCATCATATTGTTTTTATTGTTTTATTTCCCTGCCGTACAACAATTCATATAACATTATGAAATTAAATCACGTGGCTCAATCATTTTAATGCGCCTTTGCGAAGGAAAGGAGAGCTTATGCTATACCCCCGGCGTCGTAGTCCGAGTGTGCGTCAGCGATTGCGATCACGTCCGCGTCCTTTAACCTCTGTTAGGTCCTTTTCTCACAAAGTATAAGGGCTAGAGTAATGAAACTTGGTACACACTTACATCCGAACATGATCACTTGAATGTATGCACCATGTATAACCCTGACCTACTGGTTATGGTTTACTGACTTTGAAACAATTTAGGTTAGAGTAGTTTATAGGCCATGAGCCAGAAATGGTTTACCTCCCCCCCCCCCCCCCCCCAGGGGGAATTTTGTAGACCATACTTATCTTAAAGCCCAGCATCTTAGAAGTATTTTGCAGCATGTTAGCCCTCTGGCGAGTGGGGCGTTAAGCTGTAACAGCCTGTTACAAACGTTACCCATTAAAAAAATAAACATAAAATAAAAATAATCAAAAATAATAAAAAAATAGAAATCACATTCCTATGTTTAAAATTATAGGAGTGTCTAATAGAACATTCCAGTAGCTATAAGTTATGATGTTTGACAGGTCACTTTGGCCCACATGGTGTCGTATACGTGACATTTGTCTTTACATTTCATTAAAATTGCTATTTCTATCCAAAATACTTTCTTTTTGTAAGTTACTCCTTTATTATTAGACCATATGTTTGTTACTGTATTAAAGACAATTTATTGCTCTTTTCAGATCTGCAAAAATTATTATCCTATCTTGTATACTTTGGAAGAAATAGGATGTTTCACACGGTACCCCCTTGTAAATGTTCCATATTACAATTATCACTTTCTGTATAATTCAAGTGCTTGAACTACACTGTATGAATTAAAAAACAACAGGAAAAGGTAATATTGAATATGCCAGCCTATCTTAACAGCAACGAACAGTTCCACAATGTTTTGAACGCATTTTAGTCGGCCATAATGATCGATTATATACGTTACCGAGGGCTATTTTTGTTAAACTCACATAATTTGATGATAGAATCATTTTATTTTCATTGGTAGCAGTTTCTTCATGAAAGAATCTTTAAATATAAAAGAAAACATGCATTCTGCTTTATTTTCTATGATAAGTCATTACTAGAAGTAACGTAAATAACATTAACATTTAAAATAGTTCATTATAATACCTTTAATCAGAATTTTTCCCACTGTCACATAAAAAAACAATAACATATATGAGTCTGGGTGTTCTTATGATATACTTTGTACTTGGACCTAGCAACACTTCTCTCAGTTATTACTCTTAGGGATTCATGAGGTGTGTTTTATACGTGATTAAACACAGTATACTACAAATTGTAATGTTAAGGGCATTGACATATTCTGCACATGTAAAACGGGTTTTTTGCTGGCAACTTTGTTATTATTTCAAAAATGAAAGTATTTCATAATGGCTTTGCCCAGTTTGTTTCTTTTACAATTTGTACATTTGAGTTCTAAAGGCAGTAACATACGTGAAATTTTGTTATATACAACTTAAAAAAAATAAACAAAATACCACATCAGAAAAGATAAAAAAAGAAAAAGCCGCAGCTAAGCCAGCATAGATTTTGCATATAGGGCTCGAATAAAATGATATACAATCAGTATGATAACATTAAAAGCTATGCGCTTTTGACGTGTTTAGTATAAAATCATAAAATAATCAGTAATTAACAATGCAAATGTAGTACCACCTTGTTTACTGACAGGATTTGGTATAGTTTTTACGTGCACACTGTAAAAACTATTAAGCAGAACAGTAAACCTGAAGTTTAAAGACTTAAGCCAAATACAGTTCTGCATCAAAGCTAATGTAGATATTTGCTGGCAGCGTATTCTTACTTTTGTAAGACTATCGTATATTTTACGTTACCAAGGGAAAAAACATTGCTGAGTTACAGTTAAGAAACAAAATTTTTGAAAATAATTAATGGTAGTGTCAACTCATTGCTTTATTTAGTTCATTTATGTATTTAAAAATTAATGTGTCAACCAGGAGTTTGGGAGAATAGTATCAGAAACATTTAATACAGAAAAGAGACACTGGCAGTTTACAAGCATACTGTAGCAATCTATAACTGCTATGTTTAAGATGATCTATATTTCTATGCTTTTGTTTCTTTCTTTTTAAAGTCTAAATACTTTCGATAATCTCTTAAAGAATCTAACTACATTCAACCATCTATTAAAGCATCTATTCACCAAAGAACATAAAGATACGTTTAGTTGGACAAAAATGTTTCAGGGACAGTGTTCCAGTAGCTCTGCACGCATAATGAAATGGTAAATGAAAATGACCGAATATATTAATGTTAGTCCTCGCTGTTCAGATATCTATGAGCAAATCTTAGTTGTTCTCCTTCAGAATGTATTCGCCTGCACCGTAGTTATGCTTTGCAGCATAATATTGAGGGAAAAAAGAAAAGAAAGGCCGAACAAGTAACGTATACAACGTATTCATTGCGAGTTTATGGATTCTTCATTTCCGATATCCTTAACTAGCAAAACAGTATTTCTAAAGAGCATATAATCAAACAATAGAAATAGTGCATACCTATGGTTTGAGGGCTGGATTTGGATTTTGATTGTTTCAGTTCCTGGTCTTTGCATACTTTTTACTATACATGCCAAGGAAGGGTCAACCTAAATAACTTACTGCATTTGATCTCTGTGACCTTGTATTACCATATTGTTTACTTTTTAGCAATAAATATTGTTGAAAACTGCTTATTTATGACATCTTACTGCTTATCTTATCATCTTTGTCCAAATTTGTTAAATACTGTTAGGGAATACAGCATTTTGGCAATATCCAAACAACAATTTTAGTTGCTTACATATTGAAAAATTGTCTGACTGAAATTTGTATTTCGTAACACCTTTAGTCCGTGATAGTAACAACAAGTGGGAATAAAACCATGGGGTTTGCAAAATTACCTGACCAGTTAAATATTTGTAACAACATAATGAAAAATAGAACTCCTGAACAAGCTGATGACAGAATGATGTATGCGTTATAAAGTATGTCACTTTCTATCAGCCTTAAAGTTTCACATTGTTAATAGTTTGTAATGTATTTGATGGCCGGGAGCTGCATAAACAGATCACGTAGATCACAAATTAATATGTAAGTTATGATCACAGGAGCCACACATATTTGCTAATCTATGTAAAGCAGTTACTGTGCAAAGAGGCTCGTGGCTGACGATTCCACTGACAGCATAGAAAAAATGGTGTTTATCCCTGTTTGGAGAGTTTGTACTGCTTTTGATTGCCTCGGCTGGCAGTCACAGTCGCATATTTGTATGTAGGGTAATTGAATGGCTCAGCCAACAGCACAGGTAGCGAAATTGGTTTTATCCCCATCATGACGAGAACCTGAATATTAATCAGTTGCAGCATATATCAACTCTTACTTATTTCATTCTATGCATAAAATTTAAAAAAAAATCATCTTAATGAAGTCACTTTTAAGTGAAACTGAATTGAAGGCAAGGTCGAAATGCTTCAGCTATAACAATCTATGTGCGTCTTGCTGAGTTTTTGTGTATTTCAAAGAGCTAAATTGCCATCTGACTACCAGTGGTAAGCTAATACTACAGCAATGAATAATTCATATTGCCCGGGAACTAAATTTTTGATAACAGATGACTCACAAATCTTATCCCCCGACATATCACAATTATGTAACGTAACATTACTGTTAGATTGCTTTTTATATATACACTATCCGAAGATATTTTTTTATAGTTTGAGAACATATAAAACTGGCGTTTCTTCATATTTACATATACAACAGTGTCTACTTAAGACATAATATAGGTAATATTAAAATGAAATGCAGCTGATGTTGGCTTTCTTAGCTTTTCTCGTCATTTTGTAGATTAAATTCTTCAAAAATAAGATAGTTTCTGTCCACATTTGATATATCCACTGCTAACTGCTGCCTAACTTATCTATGCTGTGCATGAATCAAAGAAGATTGATGGAGCAGGTATAAACTTCAGTCCACCAATTCAGAGATATAGTCTTGTTGTTTTTTTTCGAATTTTTGTTGTAGTTATATACGTTACATATTTATCGTGACTGCTGATGAGTTTTGTAAGACTTTAGTTTGTTTGTTTTTTATACTAGACTATTGAAACAATCATATATATGACAATTACTTTTCTCTTCACTTCATTCTTACAATTTGCTCCTTATATTACATGTATTTAGACACTGAAGGGGAAAAACGTCAAATACAACGTAAACTACGTTATACGGGTTAGTCAACTTATCGCTGACAATGTCAATTACCTTGAAACAGCGATTTATGTACTAGCAGACAAAACCCAACATTATTTAGGGCGAATACTAACATGTGTATACCAATGTGTATTTTTCTATTATAACGTGAATATGTAAATTTGGGTAGTGTAAGTAACGTTGACGTTACACGTTAATGCCCCAACGTACAGAGGGCTAACATGTGTCATTTTGTTTCGTATATAACGTAGTTTCAGAAGATCATAGTGTCCAAAATTCCCCCGGGGGGGGGGGGAGGGGGGTCTATGGTCAGCTCAGGGTCTATTAAATTTAGGTTAAAGTAGTTTAACCTATGTTAACCATTTGCATTTAGGTCTTTTTCTCGCAAAGTATAAGGGCTAGAGTTATGAAACTTGGTACACACTAACATCAGCAAACGATCACCTGAAAATTTGCACCATGTATGACTTTGACCTACAGGTCATGCATGGTTTGCTGCCTTTGAAAGAAATTAGGTTAGTGTATGTTAAGCACTTTTGTTCAAGTCAGTTTCAAAGTAGTTAAAAGAGTTAGAGTCATGATATTCGGTCATTACGTGCATCTGGACGACGGCATGTGAGTGTAACCGACCATGTAGTTCAGTGACATACATTTTTACGCTTCATTGACTTTACGATATATATATATATCTATATAGGTTACAGTTATGATACTTTGCACACACTTACACATGGACAAGGTCATTTCAGCAGTTCCCTCTTTGTATGGACTTGAGTATATATTATGCTTCATTTGACATTATGATACGCTTCACTGACTTTCAGCTCACCTGAGCCAGAGACTCCGGGGGAGCTTATAGTATGGGCAGGCTCCGTCGTCCGTCGTCTGTCCGTCCGTCCGTACGTCGTCCGTACGTCCACAATTTCAAACGACTTCTCCTCTGAAACCAATGGGCCAATTGTAACCAAATTTCATATAGAGCCTCCAGGGCTCATGGGAACGAAAAGTTGTTCAAATGGTCCTGGTCACATGACCAAATGGCCGCCATGCCCATATATGGTAAAAACCTAAAAAAACCTCTTCTCAAGAACAAGTAGGCCGATGGCCTTGAAACTTGGTATGTAGCATCAGGTTTGCAAGTACTACCAAGATGGTTCAAATTATGACCTTGAGTTGACCTTGACCTTTTTTTACGGTAAAGTCGAAATTGCTTCTTTGTGCTTTGTAGTATTATTCTTGTCTACGCAACTTCTCTTTAAGTATTTGATGCAGGGATTTGAAACTTGCAAGACAGTTAAGACATGCATTGAACATATGCATAAAAGAAACAGATTTCCCTTTAAATATATATATATATATATATATGTAGATCATATTTCCATGCCTTCTGTACAGCAGTTGTGTTTGTGTCTCCGCCACTCTTCCTACAGTATTTGATGCAGGGATTTGAAACTTGCAAAACACTTCAGACATGCATTGAACATGTGCATAAAAGAAACGAAATTTTGATCCAGGTCATAATTGTAGAATTATTATCCCTTAAGTGACATACTTATTTTGATCATATTTCACATTTGTAGTACTGTCCTTGTCTCTGCAACTCCTCCTACAGTATTTGATACAGGAATTTGAAACTTGCAAAACACTTCTGACATGCACTGAAAATGTGGAGAAAAGAAACGAAATTTTGATCCAGGTCATTATTGTAGAATTATTATCGCTCAAATAACATACTTATTTTGATCATATTTCACATTTTGTAGTACTGTCCATGACTCTGCAATCCTCCTACAGTATTTGATACGGGAATTTGAAACTTGCAACACAGTTCGACAGGCATTTAACATGTGCATAAAGGAAACAGAACTTTGATTCAGGTCATTATTGCAGAACCATGTCCCCTTAAATGAGATATATGTTCATATGTTGACCATATTCATGTGTCAACCTGCATGCTCAACTATTGTAATCGCTCAAGTGACCTCGTTCGTCAACCAATTTCGATGTAACATCATAGCTATTTTGGTAATGACAAAACCTTGAACTAGCTTGCGTTTCAGGTTGATAGGGTCAAGGTCTTTTTTTTTAGACAAACTTTGTCATTGCTTGAGCACTTTATTTATGGACTGATTTTTATATAAGTTCACATAAATGATAAATATGCCAATATGTGGAATAACTTCGCATTTCAGCCCTGTAGGTCCAAGGTCAAGTTTACAGATGCTATTTTTGGAAGAAAATTTTTTCATCACTCTCGTGCTTTCAATTATTTTTGATATAACTTCACACAAATGTTAGGTATGACAATATCTGTGACAAATTGGCGTTTCAGTAGGTATAGGTCCAAGGTCAATTTTTTTCATCACTCTAGTGCTTTCAATTATTTTTTATATAACTTCACACAAATGTTAGGTATGACAAAATCTGTGACAAATTGGCGTTTCAGTAGGTATAGGTCCAAGGTCAAGGTCACAGTTGATATTTTTAGAAAACTTTGTCATTGCTCTAAACGTTTTATATATTGACGGGTTTTGATATAACTTCACAATAATATTTAGTGTGACAATATCTTCAAGTTCGCAATCGAGAATTTTAGGGTCAATGTCTCTACTGGTTTTTGTCGCACCTGCTTTGGCAAGGTGCGATATAGGAGTTCACTTTTCCGTCCGTCCGTCAGTCATTCCGTTCGTCCGTACGTCCGTCCGTACGTCCGTCCGTCAACAATTACGTCGACCCTAGTGTTTACTCCGTTGCTCGCAAACTATAATACCTACAATCATCAAACCTGGAATAAAGCTTTTTCTTAGAATGTTCTCCAGGGCTGTTGCTCTTATTTTTACCCTTGACCTATATTTCATGCTCTAATTACTTTGTAAAATTGTCCATCAACAATTACGTCGACCCTAGCGTCGACCCTAGTGTTTAAGAACATTTCTTGCAAACTATGATACCTACAATCATCAAACCTGGCGTAAAGCTTCTTCTAAGAATTTTCTTGAGGACTGTTGCTCTTATTTTTACCCTTACCTATATTTCATGCTCTGCTGACTTCGTAAAACTTACCACCAACATTTACGTCGACCCTAGCGTTTAAGTCTATTTCTCGCACACTATGATAACTACAATCATCAAACCTGGTATATAGCTTCTTCTTAGAATGTTCTGGAGGTCTGTTGCTCTTATTTATACCTTGACCTATATTTCATGCTCTGCTGACTTCGTAAAACTTACCACCAACATTTACGTCGACCCTAGCGTTTAAGTCTATTTCTCGCAAACTATGATAACTACAATCATCAAACCTGGTATATAGCTTCTTCTGAGAATGTTGTCGAGGACTGTTGCTCTTATTTATACCTTGACCTATATTTCATGCTCTGCTGACTTCGTAAATTTTTCATTCAAAATTATGATGATGCTAGTGTTTAAGTCCATTTCTCACAAACTATTATACCTAGAATCATCAAAACTGGCATCAAGTTTTTTCTTAGAATGGTCTTGAGTGCTGTTGCAAAATATTTTACTTTTGACATATATTTCATGCTTTGCTGACTTTGCAAAATTTTACACCCAAAATTGTGTCGGCCCTAGAATTTTAGTCCTTTTGTCTTGAAATATGATACCTGTAGTCATCACACCTGGAGTAAAGTTTCTCTTTGGAATGTTCATGAGGGATGTTGCAATTATTCCTACCCTTGACCTATATTTTATGCGATTCTGACTTAGTAAAATTTTACATCCAAAATTGTGTTGACCCTAGCATTTTTGTCCATTTCTCATACAAGTTCTTTTTAATTATAGTCTTTACTACTGTGGAAGCGCAATGCAGGTGCGACATAGCATTCCGCGGAATTCTTGTTTATAATACACTGTCATCTTTCTAACCCCTTTTTCTATAGACTGATTTCGATATAACTTCACACAAATACTTAGCATGGCAATATCTGGGACAAGTTTGTGTTTCAGCATTGTGGGTCCAAGTTCAAGGTCACAGATGCTATTTAAGGTAAAACGTCGTGGTTGTAGCGCTTTTGTTTGTGAACTGATTTTGGTATAACTTCACAAAAGTGTGTAGTATGACAATTTCTTAGACAAGTTTGTATTTTAGCATTGTAGGTCCAAGGTCAATGCCACATTTGCTATTTTCAGAAAGAAACTTTATCATCCCTGTAGCACCTTTATTGACAGATTTGATATAACTTAACACAAATATTTAGTGTGACAATATATTTGGCAATTTGCAATCCAGCATTGAAAAGGCAATGTCAGAGTCAAACTTTGTCATCCCTCAAGCACCCTTTTTTATGGACACACTTTGATATACATGTAACTTCACACAAATATTCGCAAATATGTCTAAACATGTTACTCATCTAGTGAGATTATGAGATTAAAATTAAGTGGGTTGTTTGACTCTAAAAGTATGTTGCATTGCCCAGATATAAGATACAAATTAGGCACATACAGTAATATAGCAGGAATGATGTACTCAGAGTCTCTGACAGCTTTTTTTTAAATCATTGAAAATCAATGAATACAGACAAACACATTGTAACGAATGGTGCCTTTTCGTATTTTCTCATTGCAATGCATCTTTCATCAGTTCAGAAAGGCATTCTTTCAGGCCTAATTCAAACATACTATAAAAAGATTAATTTGTTCACTCATTTTTTTCAGATTGTGGAATTGTTCTCAGAGACTTGAGGCTGACAAGAGATATGATCAGTAAGTATAAATCTGAGGGTTTTTTTATAAATTGAATGAGTATAACCCTGGCATGATTTGATATGCAGGTGTATTTAGTTTTGTCTTCTCCGTTTAGATGTGTTTGTGCATGTGTGTGTGTGTGTCTGTGTTTACTTCATTTCCCTCAAGGACTTCTCAGGAACTACTAAGGATAGAGTTATGAAATTCAGAATACTCCTTGGAGATGACTAGTAGACAGTCAACATTGTAGACATTCAGCATTTTAGTTGTTATCTGTCCATCTTCCGATCTTTCAACTTATTTTTCTGTCAAGTATTTCCCAGGAACATTAGATTTGATAGGCATACCAAGTGGCTGAGCACAGTTTGGTTTGATGGAAACTCATTCTAGAACAATGATCTATACATTTTGGTTCTCATCATTTTAACGTGATACATGTACTACAATTCGAACTGTATCAATTGAAATATCACACAAAAGCGTTTCCGAGGAAAAGGTGTACTTTTTTAATCTATGTTTAGTTTTAATGAGTAATACAATTTATATCCTCTGAAAACTAACAAAAAACAAAAAAATGATGCTGTGGATATAGCTAAAAATGAAAATAATTTGTATACAAATTTAGCAAATTCTAGAAACTGGTGAAAGTAATCAGAAATAAGTTAAACATTCTCATGCTATGAAAACAGTTAATCAGACCCTAAAAAGCCCTTACCTAAGAAGCCATAAATTCCACAAACGCTCACCGACATAATTGAAAATTTCACCCACTTACGACGAGTTGTTAGCAACCATGTTCCAGGAGTCATACTGGACAAACAAATCAACTGGAGTCAAACGAATCGGCGACCATTTGAGACACTTAAAAAACAAACAAGATATTAGCGCTTAATGTATGCTACGTTGGAAAAAACGCGATTTTTATCCTGGTGTCCGGAATTATTGCTGTACATTTATCAACATTAAACGTTTAGATGGGTCAAGTCTTGTTTGCAGAAGCTGGGTATCAACCACGTGAGATTGGCACTGGAAAAATTCGTAAGTTTTCGACGTATTTTCTGTGTTTAGATATCTCCAATGTAAGTGGTGTGGGTAAAAACTTGCTCTGTTAGAAATCAGATTCCCTCCTTCGTTGGAAACCCTCCACTGTTGGGGTGTACTTGGTGTCTGGCAGGCCTGACAAGCTCACGAAGTGACTTACCCCCCCCCCCCCCCCACAAAAAAAAAAAAAAAAAAAAAAAAGTGTATATACACGATTGCCATGCGAAGGGTTAATAAAGCAACAAATCTCTAATTTGCCAAATCTCGCACAAATTAACCTAAAAATGCGACATTAACATCTGTACCTGTGTAGCATCTATAAATGCGTAATATTTCATTCGTGATTAATATTCGATATGATGAAGCTTTCATTATATGTATAAATAGTGAATAATGCTTAATAAAAGATTAAGGTTGATGACCTTTTCACGCACTAGCCAGAAATCAAGCTTGCAAAAGCGTTTCGCCAAGAATACATTTGTTTAACACTGTTAGTCGATTATAATCGACTTCCTGTTCATTTATTTCATTATTTCCACAAAAACAAACGCTTTACGTGCTCCAGAGCTAAAAATTGAACAAACCTTCGAATTACTTCTCCTCCAAAACTGCTGAACAGATTTTGAAATAATTTCACCGAAATGTTACTTCGGGGACTTTCTATCAAAATTGCTCAAACGGTTCCGATTCGCTGGATAAAATGACCGCCTGAGCTAAAAATAGAAAAAACTTTAAACGACTTCCCCAAAATTGCCGGACAGATTTTGAAATAATTTCACAGAAATGTTTCTTTGGGGACTCTCTACCAAAATTGCTCAAACAGTGCCACTCCACTGAACAAGATGGCTGCCGGAGCTAAAATAGAAAATAAATTAAAAGATCTCTTTTCCTAAACGGGTGGAAGGATTTTGAAATAATTTCACAGAAATGTTTATTGGGAGACTCTCTTCCAAGACTGCTTAACAGATTCTGTTCTGCTTGATAAATGGCCGCCAGAGCTAAAAGAAGGGGAAAACCCCTTTAAATGACTCCTCTTCAAAAACTGCTGAACAGGTTTTAAAGTTATCACAGAATAGTTCCGTGGGGGACTCTTTATTAAAATTGCTTAAACGATTCTGTTCCGCTGAACAATAGAGCTGCCAAAGCTAAAAATAGAAAGAAACTTTAAAACGACTTTTCCCCCTAAAAGGGTGAAAGGATTTTGAAACAATTTCACAGAAATTCCTTGTGGGACTCTCTACCAAAATTGCACAAATGAACAATATGGCTGTCAGGGTGACAAATAGAATTTTTTAAAAATGACTTCTACTCCTAATCTGGTGGAACGATTTTAAAATAATTTCACAAAAATGTTTCTTCGGGGACTCTCTATTAAAATGGCTCAAACTGTTCCGCTTCCCTGAAAAAGATGGCCGCAAAAGCTGAAAATAGATTAAAAACCTTGAAATGACGTCTTCTCCAGATCTGCTGAACAGATTTGGAAATAATTTCACAGAAATGTTCCCTAAGCGACTCTCTATCAAAACTGCTCAAATGGTTCTGCTCCGTTACTCAATATGGCCTTCAGAGCTAACTAGAGGTGGCAGTAAGCATGGCTTACTAAATACCCCCCGCGTTTAACAGTTAGGCAAGCAGCTTTGTCATTTAAGTATTACATTTACGCAGCATACATGTTATGACAACTACAAGTGCACATCTATATATCAATATCTGTTCACATATTTAATATCAGTCAAGGAGTCAGGTTTAGGAGAAGTAGCGGCAAAAAACTCTGTTTTCCAAAACTACAAAGGGGCACAACAAAGCTGGAAAACACTTTTGAGAAAAACAGAGCAATTTGTGCCAACTCTTTCTTCTTCTGTATCTGTGCACCAAATCTGAATAAAATGGAAGTGAAAATGGCATAAAAAACTTCAAACTAGGGCATAACATATAAAAAGGGGCATAACTCATGCAAAAAGGGTTAATGCACATCTTCATACCAATATGTGTTCGCATTCTTAATTTCAAGAAAATCCGTCAAATGGTCTTGGACTAGTAGCGATAACAAACTTTTCTTACAAAACCTACAAAGGGACATAACTCAGCAGGAAAACCTTTCCGGAAAAACTGAACAATATGTATCAGCTCTTTCCATATGCTGAATCTAGTAACCCTATTTGAATAAAATGGAAGCAAAAAAGAAAAAAACCCTATAAAATAGGGCAAAAATATCAAAAAGGGGCATAACTCAGACATAAAGGGGCAGAATTTAAAATCAAAACCCTAATACACATCTTCATACCAATATCTGTTCACATACTTAATCGGTCAAACCATCTAGGAGGAGTTGAGATAACAAACTTATTTCACGAAAAATACAAAGGGGCATAACTCCGCAATATAAATCTTCCAGAAAAAATTGAAAAATACGTATCCACTATTTTCATATGCTGCATCCATGGACAAAATTTGGAACAAATTTAATGCAAAAACCCTATAAAATAGGGCAAAAAATATCAAAAAGGGGCAAACTCAGGCAAAAAGGGACATAATTTAAAAACAAAACCCTAATGCACATCTTCAAACCAATATCAGTTCACATACTTAATTTCAAGAAAATCTGTCAAATCATCTAGGAGGACTTGCGATAACAAACTTATTTCACGAAAAATACAAAGGGGCATAACTCCGACATAAAAACCTTCCAGGAAAAATTGAAAAATACGTATCCAATATTTTCTCATGCTGCATCCATTGACAAAATTTGAAACAAATCGGAGCAAATCTAATGCGTTGCGGACGGACGGACGGACGGAAGGACGGACGGAAGGACGTCAAAACAGTATACCCCCACAAACACAGTTTGCATGGGGGGGGGGGGGGTATAAAAAAAGAAAGAGAGCTTTTAAATGACTCTCTACCTAAATTTCTCAAACGGTTTTGCTCTGCTGAACAAGATGGTCGCCAGTGATAAAAATAGAAAAAAAAAACACATTTAAACGACTCTTCCTCCTAAGTGGGTGGAAGGATTTTGAAACAATTTCACAGAAATGTTTCTTTGGGACTCTCTACCAAAATTGATCAAATGATTCCGCTCTGCTGAACAATATGGCTGCAAGAGCTAAAAAAGAAAATACCTTTAAATGCCTTCTCATCCTAATCAGGAACCATAATCAAACTAGTTTGCTATGCTGAAATATATGGCTTAGACTAGCTCCCGTCATTTATTTTATTCATTTTTTTTCACAAATGTTCATATTTTAAAATAGTGTATCCTTTATCATTGGCTTGAGATTTAAACGGCTGGTTGACTGGTTGTATTGCCTCAAGAGTACAAGTCAACTCAACACATTTAATCACTGTCAGGCTCTAAAAGAAACAAGGTCAAATGTCCTATTAATTCTCCAGAATTATCTTTCATTTGTATTAAATTTCTTAAGAATGAAACAAACAGAGTCTTAGAAAATGTAAATTCTTATCAGATCAAATTGGGTATTTGATCAATGTTGATAGATCTTTACCTTTGATCACAAAATAATGCAACTGTAGACAAAAGAGAAGAAAAACTGCGTTTTTTTTATAAGTTAAACAGTCTTCATTATAATTAAGCCAGTGTTAATTCGTTTACACGTAGTAAAGGACCGCCAATCATTTATATTCTGCGAAGCAGAGGATGTGTGTGTGCAGGCAGTATGTGAGTTTGGGAGGGGGGAGGGGATGACGGGGCGGCTTTTTGAAAAAGTATATTGGCCCTGGATTTGGTAAAAACAAAATTACCTGGCCGTCTCTCCTCGATGGGGATGGAAATGCAAAAAAGAAAATCTTCCTAAACTTTTTCCTCTTTCATTGACACTTTGAAAATAGACCAGGATGCGTCTGCGACATAAAGGTCAGAAAAAGCATTCCTGAAAATAGTGTTTGAAGTCTGAATTTAAAAATATATCACATACGTACACCATAGCTTCTGAAGTGAGAGACATTACCTGTAAAAGAATCTTATAGCATTGTGTGAACTGCAAAAACCCAGATCAGCATGCATTTTTCTCTTGTCCGCACAAGGTCTTTATTGCTAATAACAAATGAATGAGTTCCTGGAAATATAATTATGATACAGGGAGTCCCTGATCAATTTACACAGATGTACAGGTTTTTTATGTGTCTTTTTTTCATATGATGCCACTCAGTCATGCACTGAAATACATTCGTCCGATTCTACCTTTCTCACAGACCATTACCACTATCAGAATTCACATCTATTTAACCTAGGCTGAGGTAACTGATGTATAGGTTAAAGTTAAACAGCTGTACTTTATGAGCGTGTTCCAAAGACCCTTGGGACACTAGATTCAGAATCCATCAGTCTTATAAGCTGAGCCTGAAGATCAAGAACAAAAACACATACGACAGGAGCCAGTCTGTAGGTGGCTATCAAACCTAAAAATAATAAAAAAATATCCTGGCATCGTTAATTGCTGGACACATTTCAAAATAATTTCACATTTCATAAAAATGATTCTTCTGTCATCCTCTAGAACTACTACATAAAGACATAAAGATGATATTTGTGTGAACCATGACCAATTTTGTTGATCCTGTCTTGGTAGGTAGATAAACATGAGAACTAGGACAAACGCACCTTACGTTACCTGTCATTTCATTTGTACAATAAAGATCAGTTAGCGATCCAGTGCCATCATGGCCCTGATGTTTTAATATGTTCTATGAAAGGTTTACCCTTTCGAAAAGACTAATACACCAAAGAACTGAAACTTTATCATGTTAAATAATTCAAGTTTGGCAAAACCTATGAATATTAAAGGTGAAGGTCATTGTGAGACATTTGTCCTAGTTTACATGTAGCCAAACTTAGAAACATCTTTTCCACTGGTCCTTTGGTTTTTATTTGTTGTTTTATTTGTTTTACAGGGATTCCAGAGGCACCTACAAAATTATCTGCAACTCTGAGTTCTGAAACTGTTCTACTGTCTTGGGAGGAGCCAAGGGATGATGGGGGTGTACAGATTGATGGCTACTCTTTAATGGTAAAAGAAGGCAAGAGCAGTTGGCAGGAGATAGCTAGATTAAAAAGCAACATCAAAGACTTCAAAGTTGACAACCTCAAGCCAGAAAAACCATACCTTTTTGCTGTACATGCAATCAATTTGATCGGGAAAGGGCCACCAGTTGAGCTGAACTCTGCTGTTATTTTAAGGAAAAGAGAGTTAGGTAAAAAATATTACTTTAATATACAGAAGGTTTTTTAGTCTGGAAAATAAAAAAAGAGAATTATTGCAGATTGCAGGAAAGACATTCATGAAAAGTTAAAAAAAAACTGACAAAGTCAGGAAATTTCATCATTTTCTATAATAGATATACCAGTTTGATACCAGTTTGCTGTAAAGTATCTGTTACAAGTATTTCTCATTTACAGGTCCTTACTTCCTGAATTATTTGCCCTTGCATAAATTTCCCGTTTACCCTGTAACTTCTTAAACGTTCAAAATATTTTAACGAAACTTTTACGGTAATGTGTACAGTATCAGACGTATGCCACTAAAATCGGTGTTTACATATTGCCAAATCTGCTGCATTGTCTGACAATATCTTAAATATTTGGGAAAGGATTATTTGATTGGAAGTATGCCTTCCAAAAAATCAGATTACAGCCATAATTATTTCTGAAAAATATAATTATTTCAGAGTTGATGAGCGCAAAAGCAATGTTTAACAATGTGTCTTTTTTATGTGTAAGTGTTTTTGATACTATGCTCCCTAAGTCCCATTTGACACGTTATCGTTAAGAACAGCATAACATGAGAGATGAGATTTGAAATGAATAATTCAAAAACACTCAATGAACAGTTATACGTTACTTTATCGGGCTTTCGGTCATAGCTTCTGAATGATGGACAACTAAGATTTGCACATAAATAGCTGAACAACAATGTCATACATCCATATAGTCTGTCAATTTTATTTGTCCTATCAGTATGTGGACAGAATTCACAGGAACACTGTCCCTTGAATTTTTTTTGTGAAAACAAAAACTAACTCTGTGTTCCATGCAAAATCGATTAGTAAGGAGATGGTTAAGAAAGAGCAAGGAACAAAATCATAGAAATAAAATATATTAAAAAAAAAGTTTGTACATTGCTGCAATACCTCATGATTCAACTGCCCATGTGTCTTTTTTACGTTTAAGTGTTTCTGATACTATACTCCCTAAAACCCATTTGACACATTATCGTTAAGAACAACATAAATGAATTAGAACAAGCAATTAACAATTCAGTAATACTCCTATTTTACTTCTTTAACGATAGGTTTGTTTCTCGACTGTCACTGTTATTTTCAAGAGAGCAATGGTATTTTGCCTTAGTTACGTAAAATTAAATACCTTTTAGACAGTAATAAACAAAACGTCTAATACAGAAAGAAAAACTTAAAATATGATTTTTTTTGTGTATTGGAACAGCAATTTTAATGGGGGGTAGAGACAAGTGTCACGTATATTACGCCATGTAAGCTAAAGTGATCTGTTAAGCATCTTAATTTGTAGCTAGTAGGTTGTTCTAGAACAAATAATGCTTTTGACATATAAGTGTGACTTTCAGTTCCACTTTTTTGATAGTTTCAATAATTTTTACCGGTACATTGCATTATATTCTAGATGGGTAATATTTTTAAAGGCTGAATATCTCAGATTGCTCAATGATGACAAGGTGTCATCAGTCAGATTCTTGAACGGCTATGTCTGGGCTTCAAGAATCAATTAACGAAAAAACTTCGAACCCTATTTCGCCGTCCCCTTAGAATTTGCTATATTTCTGTCGCACTAATGACCAGGGTCATACATGCATCCTTATCATTTGTTCTAGTTTTATTACATTTTATATACATAGGTAAATAACACGAAACTCACGTGTCAACTGTAATGCATTCTTATTTCAGATAATACATCGGAAATGCCAAAGAAAAAGGTGAAACCTCATAGACCCTGTCCCTACTGCCATACCTTCAAATCAGCTCTGTCAGATCATCTCAAGCGAAAGCATAAGGAAGAAGAAGCAGTAAAACAAGGGCTTTTATTAGCTGACAAACAACGAAAAAAGACTTTTAATGACCTAAAAAAACAAGGAATCATGAAGGCCAATATTAGAATGCTAAAAAATGATTCAAAAAATGCCATTAACCTTATAAGAGAAAGAAAGCAAGGATCAGGAAATTTAATATATTGCTCAAAATGCTGTGGCTTTTTTAGTAAGAAATATTATGGAAGTCACAGAAAGAACTGCTTGTCAGATGGAACAACAAATGTTCTACCACAGTCCATGCCACCTATGCTGTCTTGCGAACAGCCTTGTAATGACACAGATTTTAAGAGGGAAATCCTTAGAGCATTTAATAATGACACAGTTGGAAATCTCTGTATAACAGATGAACTTATTGTTGGTTTCGGTCACAGAGAATACAAGAAAATAAAAAATCTTAAAACTATGCAAGACGAAAGACGGGCAACCTTAAGAGGAAGTATGCGGAGACTAGGAAACTTATATAACTGTTTTAAACAAAAATGTCAGAAGTCCTCCGTTGATACTTCTTCAGCTACAGATATGTTCAAGCGAAAGAACTTCAGAATACTAGAAAGTACAATTATGTCAGTAACAACTAACACTGAAGGAGAATTAAAATCAGGATTGAAATCTGCTTTAGGGTACATGCTTAAAAAGGTCTGTAAGTTTTTACATGGTGACTATCTCATTCAAGAAAGAGATGAGGATGCTGCAGAGATAAACAGATTTTTGGCAGTATTGACATACCACTGGGGATCATTATTTAGTGATGCTGAACATGCAAATGTCATTAAACGACACACAAATATAAGGAAGCCACAGAATTTACCAGATCAATCAGATATCAAATTGCTAAGGGAGTACACCGTCAAAACAATACAGAGATTAGTAAATGACCAATATCTTTTCATTGCCAATACAGAATATTCTTTACTGAGAGACACTGTTGTTTGCAGGCTTACACTATTCAATGCACGAAGAGGTGGAGAACCCTGCAGGCTCCTACTACATCAGTGGAAAGATGCTGAAAACGAGGTGTGGTGTAAAGAAACTGAATCAGTAGATGATCCATTAGATAAAATCCTTTTGGGAAGATATAAACTTGCTTATCAGTCAGGTAAAAGAATGAAACTAGTCCCACTTTTAATAATTGAAGACTGCTGGAAAGCAATGAAAATCCTCACAGACCCACAAGTTCGTGAGCAAGCTGGTGTATTCTCCGAGAATCAATATGTGTTTGCAAACACCAGATTGTCAACCGGACATGTCATTGGATGGCAAGCTGTAGAAAAATGCTGTCAAAATGCAGGGCTTGGAGAAGCTATTACAGCGACCAAGATGAGGCATTGGGTTGCAACTGTGTATGCTGGACAAGAAGTTCCAGATGGGGAAAGAAAAAGGTTTTATGAACATATGGGACATTCTGAAGCAGTCAACAAAGATGTCTACCAGTCCCCTTTAGCCATGCAAGAAATTACCAAAGTTGGGAAATTCTTGGATCAGCTGGATAGAGGTAAGTTAAATATGCATTTCCAAAATACCCTAAACAAAAAATTAAAACAACAACAACAAAAAATATTTTGAATATCACCATTTTAAGCCATTTGTTATGGGTAAATATATGAGAAAACCTCATACATTATGTAATTAACTTCTCAAAGGGCTTTCAAATTGTAAATCTGAAATTTGGTATATTTAGAAAAATAGTGGATACTTTCTCTCGGATTTTTTTTTAATGAGTGGTATAAAAATTCTGAGATTTAATCTCATCGTGAACATACCAGGGAATGAAAGTGTTCAAAGTACCCAAATCATAAATCCGAACTCGTAAGTCATTTTAACATTGACAATTCCGGAATATTTGATACACAGATAGGGACCCAAAATAGGTGAATGATCAGGTGCTCGCGAGTAGTAAGCATCACCTGCCTATTATAATACACCCGCCATATCTATGTATCAATAGTGGAAAACGTCAGTGAAAAAGCAAGTCCGTATTTGAAAGCTTAACTAAGGTTCGGCTGAGGCCATGAAATCGGAAATTAGTTTAGAAACGGACACATTGTAGGGATCAGTGAGGTCATGGTGTTTCCCATAAAACTTTTTAACAGTCGACACAAGCTTTACTTTATGATAACCCTGTGTCAACAGTTTTACGGGTGAGTAGCTTCCCTATTTCAACAAAGTCTTGATATTTGAAATAGGCTCTAGCATAGCGGACTATTACTACTCAAAACTGGAAAGTTAACTATGGGAGAATTGAAGTCGTCCCTCTTGTCATAAAGCCTAGTATCAAGCTTCCCGTTGTCAATGTAGAGTTAACAATCAAAGTATGATGCAGGTGAATTTGACTCTTTGGAGTCTTTAATATTTCAAGTTCACATGGTTAGATGAGGTCAATAAACTCCGAAATCTTTGGATTATTCAGAGACAGATCATCTTCTATGTACCTGCAGGTAAAGTTTAATTTCTGTGCAAGGTGTTTATTGCCCTCTTTTAAGAGCCCTTATATAAACTTCCCCTCATTCCCATAAAGAAACAAGTCTGCGAGTAAAGTGGCGCAGTTAGTGCCCATTGGAATGCCAACTGTCTGTTGAAAAATCTGTCCGCTTAACTCCACGTAAATATAATTTGTCGATAAGAAATTCCAGCATTTTAATGACATCATCCTCAGAATATATTGTATGAACATCAGAGTAGTCCTTAACGAAATATGTGTCGAGATACCCAAGAACAACTTATTTGTACCGACCATTTCCGTTTTTGTGAAAGAAACAATTGTTTACAATATATTTTAATTAAGATTTTAATTTGTCATGTGGTATTGCCATACAAAGTGTAGAGAAATCGGAGGCTTTTTTGCTATCTACTTCAAAAAATGCTTGGGCTTTTAAACTTTCCAAAAGTTCTTTAGAATTTTTTGGGGATCCACATCTGATTTACGCCACGTCTCACGTAAGTCTTAGATAGATCACACTATTTCTGAAGACCATCCTTAACTGCCGTAAGGATTCTTGTAAGAATTTGACATAGAGAGACTTGGTTGAACACTTAGCCGAACCCGCAATATATCGTTGCTCATATGGATCTTTATGTAACTTAGGGATCCAATAAGTTTTGGAAGATCAAGGTATTCCTCTGCTGTGGAAATTCCAAAGAAAAGTAGAACCGACTTGTGGTTTCCTAGAATTTCCTCCTTAGACAACGCAGTGCATGCATCTGTAGGGTTTCCTTCAAAAGTGTTCAAACCAAGCTCCTCTCTCTAGCAGTTCTTGTAGAATGTCTTGCAAACAAACACAATATTCTTAGTTGCTTTGTCTGCAGGAACTACGATATATTTATTATGGAGATCAGCTAGCTCAGCAGCGACTTCAGGAATGTATACCACCGACTTACATCGGGTCGACATGGTCGCGCTTAAGATAGAAATGCGCTTGTTAACCAAAAACTCTATAGATTTGACCCCACTCAGATAGTGTGTCATCTTCAACTTCCTCCTGCTTAGCCCAGCGTCTGGCATAATCCTCAGCAGAATCCATAATTAATATTGAATTCCATTTCCAACTAGACTTAGGCTCTCTATATTTAGGGATTTTGGAGAGTAACTCCCTTGAGTTGTTAATTTAACAATGCCAAGATCACCAGTAATGATATGACCTGCTGGTTGGTAACATTACTTAGAGGAGCTACAAGTGCAAACAGGAGGATCACCGACAACGTCCTCGGTATTTAAGCGCGGTAGCACATCCCTGTAATTAAAGATTTTGGTTGCAGTACTGACGTGTATTTTTATGATGAGACTCATCATTTTTCCAAAATACCTTGTCCCGCCTTTTTCACCAGTTATATGACACAAAAAAGCACATCAACCGACATATTTTCATTAATTCTGAATGCTGTACAGGTTTCACAATGATTTGTATTTAGAAAATTTTTACCACTGGTAGGACTATGGAGACTTTAAGACTTCTGTAAGAGGTAAAATTTACAGTTTCTGTTAATATAGCAACTTGTAAGTTTGAATGTGAATGAGGATGTATATCTACAATAAGTAGAACAGGAATTCACAAGAATTAGGTCATGATGATTCATATGTCACTGCCAATGACTTGGTTTCTAACCAAGTTCTTTAATAAACAATATTTTCTATTTTGGCCATACAGTGACTCTGAAACTGTATAAAGGGCTACAGTTTGTGTCACATTTCAAACGTTGGGCAATGCTTTACCTATGGCCATTTTTTATTACACAAGTCTACCTTTATGCCTAGTTATCCTACAAGTGCCAGCACCTTAATCAAGGCACAATATTACTCAAGGCACTAGGCGGTTGCATCTGTCTATTGTGGGCACATTTCTAGTTTCTTTAGATTTTCATGTACAATGACTGTATATACCACTGGCTTAAACTCTTAGCTCATATAAACAAAAGGTCAGCCGTTGGGAAAAGTGGCTGGTCATTATATTTGCTTTGAAAATAGCAGAGCTGTTGGCTGTCAAAATAAATCATGACCAATGCTTGAGATAAACAGTTAGAGATTTTGTGAAATCTTCCTGAATTTGTCATTATGCATAGGACTAATTAGGGCTATTTTCATAAAGTTTTAGGGCTAACATTAGCAATTTAAGTTTTTTTCTAGCCCAATGGTATGCCAAAACATGCTTTAATTGCACTTTAGAAAGTTTGATAACTACTTGCTGATAGAGTCACATTATAGATAAGTACAGCTAATAAATGGCTAAAAGTTCTATCCTAAGAAGCTTAGAAAGTGGGTCTGGGTCCCCCCCCCCCCAAGAAGCCAAAACAATTTCCCAATTTCATGGCAATTTCAGACAGGAAACAGTAGAGAAAAACTATGGATGGTGATAAAAATTAAGGGCTTTTTTAGGCACTTTGCCTTTTAGAGTGTTTATTTTGCCATTATGGCTACGTCTCCCATAAGCTTGTGACTCTTATGCAATAATTTTTAGTGGAAACATTTACTTAGTAATGCAGCAGACCAATAATACATGTATGTGAATGTTCTATAGATTTTTCTTTTTGGAACTGTATAGGCATGTGTGGGCTGCTGATGTAAAACAATTGTAGATAATATTAAAACATTACTATGAATATGGGGGTATTTTATACCTTGAATATGGGGGGTCTGGAGGCTGTGCTCCCCCCCCACCCCCCCCTTAGCCAGCGACATTTTAAAAACTCAATTCAAATGGAAGTATCTGCAGACTATTTCCTTATAATTTTAGGTTGGAGCCAGATTATTTCTTTCACTTATCTTTGAGGCCAGATTATTTTTTTAATTCCCTTATAAGCCAATTTATTTTTTCCTTGCATATCAAAAACCAGAGTTTTTTTTTTAAATATATCACTCCCACCCACCCCCAGGATATCAAATGGTCGGTCCCTAACAAGAGTTCGTGGAATTTGTAGAAAAGTGTTGGTGCAGAAGTTAATAAATTCAGTCAAATAATGTGTACATGAACATTTTCAGCAATAAAGCTCAAGGTCATTCTTTGAACTTTAACGAATGTCTCTCATATTTCGACAGTTGCAAACTATCAAATTTATTCAAATGATATTCCTAGTTTGACCCTAGACCCCTTTATTCTATTTAGAGATTCAGGGCCTCGTGGTCCTCTTGTTTATAGCATAGATTGACAATTGATTGATTAATCCAGCTGTAAACCTGTTCACTCCTCTTTTGATCAGATTACCTGTGTTATAAACAGTTAAAAGTAAACAAACCACAAACCAGGGTCTGTATGACGTCAAATATTGCCTCTAGTGTTGAGTTCTACATATCAGACTCTGAAGCTAGAGCAAATTATCGCCTCTATCTTGAAACGCTTAATCGAAAACCAGATTTCATTGGATGATTAAACATTAAGACAACATCCTTCTGTCCAGGATTAGACTATGTTACTTATTAATGACTCTGAAGGCAAAGAGTCAAAGTCAAGTCCTTGGCCCGTAAAGCCTAACACAACCAGTGCAGGTTATGCATGATTATTTCATAATATGATGCCAAATCTTTTGGTGAAGATATCAGCCCAGGACTGGCAGAAATAATTGCACCACTCATTGAAAAACCATTTATTCAGCGCTGGTCATTTCATTTGAAATTTATGGAACTCATTAGTTCTGGTATTGAGGGTTAGCTAAATACCAAAATCAAACGACTCTTATCACATATTTCATTAGACATTATCACTTATACTTAATAGCGAGAACTCGCTTGAAGGCGCGTAAGGCCTGCAATTCAAAGCTTTGAAAGAGCGAGAGCTCTATTGTAGAAGATTGGTAAGGCATATTTTTACCTGTAAGATACATTACTTTCAATGGAATTTCTTTCGTTACGACACCTACGGAAGTTATAATTAGACTGGTTCGAATAGATATAAACTAAAAATTAAGAAATACGGGGCATACAGTCTTCCTGTCGCTACGTTACGTAATGACGTCAAACGTTCCGTTTGAGAAAAACAAGATGGCGTCAACGTTAACCGCTTCTGTGATAGCACAAAATGCAAGGGGGCTGAGCGTTGGCTGAAATTAAAAGGAAATAAAGCGCTGTAGAAAAAGAACTGAAAAAGTATAGCCCGTTTTCTGAAGGCATAGATTACTGGGGAGAAATTTGTTTTCTGACAGTTTCTCATCAGTTAGTTGCAGCTGTGGAGTTGCAATGCTTTTATTATAAAGGACCTGGTATGATAAGGCCCATATTTAGCCCCCCCCCCCCCCACCCCAGAAAACTCATTTTACAAAAGTCCTATTTCGATAATAAAAAAAGTATTCGTAGGATAGTTCAAACCTTGAATGTAACAGCAAACACAAAATTAACCAGTTCTTGTAAAAAAATATGTTTTTGTCTTGAACATACCTAAACCCCAGCGGATTCTGACGAAAATGATGAATTTGGTAGCCTTTGCGGCTTTCAAAATATATGAGCCCAGCCTCCAGCACATTTTGTATTTTGTACACAGACAAAGCTTTAACATATTTACCTTCGATGAAAATATTAAATGTGCTGGAGACTGGGCTGTATGTTTATTTAAAAACTTTTTGCTTCCAAACTGATTGTGTTTGGAACATTTTCCCTGTTTCCTCATCATAAAAATGCCCATATCTCCGCTCATAGATAAAATAAACATATGTTGTGGCTATTCATTTTCTTAGTTAGAACACAAGGAATAATTTGGTAAACATTTCATTTTGATCTCTTGGAATTTTTTGGTAAGCGTCTCTGGACATTCAAACGTGAGTGGGTGGGGTACCTGAGAAGCCTTGTGCTGTGTACAGGTAACGAATGTCTCTCATATTTCGACAGTTGCAAACTATCAAATTTATTCAAATGATATTCCTAGTTTGACCCTAGACCCCTCTATTCTATTTAGAGATTCAGGGCCTCGTGGTCCTCTTGTTTATAGCATAGATTGACAATTGATTGATTAATCCAGCTGTAAACCTGTTCACTCCTCTTTTGATCAGATTACCTGTGTTATAAACAGTTAAAAGTAAACAAACCACAAACCAGGGTCTGTATGACGTCAAATATTGCCTCTAGTGTTGAGTTCTACATATCAGACTCTGAAGCTAGAGCAAATTATCGCCTCTATCTTGAAACGCTTAATCGAAAACCAGATTTCATTGGATGATTAAACATTAAGACAACATCCTTCTGTCCAGGATTAGACTATGTTACTTATTAATGACTCTGAAGGCAAAGAGTCAAAGTCAAGTCCTTGGCCCGTAAAGCCTAACACAACCAGTGCAGGTTATGCATGATTATTTCATAATATGATGCCAAATCTTTTGGTGAAGATATCAGCCCAGGACTGGCAGAAATAATTGCACCACTCATTGAAAAACCATTTATTCAGCGCTGGTCATTTCATTTGAAATTTATGGAACTCATTAGTTCTGGTATTGAGGGTTAGCTAAATACCAAAATCAAACGACTCTTATCACATATTTCATTAGACATTATCACTTATACTTAATAGCGAGAACTCGCTTGAAGGCGCGTAAGGCCTGCAATTCAAAGCTTTGAAAGAGCGAGAGCTCTATTGTAGAAGATTGGTAAGGCATATTTTTACCTGTAAGATACATTACTTTCAATGGAATTTCTTTCGTTACGACACCTACGGAAGTTATAATTAGACTGGTTCGAATAGATATAAACTAAAAATTAAGAAATACGGGGCATACAGTCTTCCTGTCGCTACGTTACGTAATGACGTCAAACGTTCCGTTTGAGAAAAACAAGATGGCGTCAACGTTAACCGCTTCTGTGATAGCACAAAATGCAAGGAGGCTGAGCGTTGGCTGAAATTAAAAGGAAATAAAGCGCTGTAGAAAAAGAACTGAAAAAGTATAGCCCGTTTTCTGAAGGCATAGATTACTGGGGAGAAATTTGTTTTCTGACAGTTTCTCATCAGTTAGTTGCAGCTGTGGAGTTGCAATGCTTTTATTATAAAGGACCTGGTATGATAAGGCCCATATTTAGCCCCCCCCCCACCCCAGAAAACTCATTTTACAAAAGTCCTATTTCGATAATAAAAAAAGTATTCGTAGGATAGTTCAAACCTTGAATGTAACAGCAAACACAAAATTAACCAGTTCTTGTAAAAAAATATGTTTTTGTCTTGAACATACCTAAACCCCAGCGGATTCTGACGAAAATGATGAATTTGGTAGCCTTTGCGGCTTTCAAAATATATGAGCCCAGCCTCCAGCACATTTTGTATTTTGTACACAGACAAAGCTTTAACATATTTACCTTCGATGAAAATATTAAATGTGCTGGAGACTGGGCTGTATGTTTATTTAAAAACTTTTTGCTTCCAAACTGATTGTGTTTGGAACATTTTCCCTGTTTCCTCATCATAAAAATGCCCATATCTCCGCTCATAGATAAAATAAACATATGTTGTGGCTATTCATTTTCTTAGTTAGAACACAAGGAATAATTTGGTAAACATTTCATTTTGATCTCTTGGAATTTTTTGGTAAGCGTCTCTGGACATTCAAACGTGAGTGGGTGGGGTACCTGAGAAGCCTTGTGCTGTGTACAGGTACTTAGCTGTGCTATCAAACGTATAAGCATTTCATCAAAAGTCTTTTATTTAGAGCTTTAAAAAGCTATTGTAAATGACTTAAAAACATAAAGGAAAATGTATTAAACTCAAATTTTCTTGAAGTTTTCCTTCATATTATTGAAACAAGAGGGCCATGAGGCCCTGATCCGCTCACCTGAGCAATTGGCAAAGTGGCTTTTTCTTATGTCTGAAATTGTCAAAATATGAGTCTAGGGTCAAAAGTCAAAGACTGACCATGACCTCTTGTACTCATAAATCTTCATGTGCTAATACCCATTAAGACAACTATATATACCATTTTTTATACCAAAATCTTCAAAACTTTCCATGAAATCTTATGTTCTAGCATTTTCCCATATTTGACCATGCTGCAAAAAAGGTCAAGGTGAACCCAAGGTCATCATTTGAACAGTCTTGGAAGTACTCTAGTACTCCATGCTACTTACCAAGTTTCAAGGCCATAGGCATATTGGTTCTGGAGAAGAAAAATATTAAATGTTTATACCATAAATGGGTATGTCAGCCATGTTGGTCATGTGACCTGGACCATTTGAACACAATTTTGTTCCCTCTACCCCTGGAGGCTCTTTATGAAACGTGAGAACAATTGGCCCTTTGGCTTTTGAGGAAATGTTTGAAAATGTCAAAATATGAGAGATCTGGGTCAAAGGTCAAAGAATGACCTTGACCTCTTGTACTCATAATTCTTCATGACCTCATTAAGATGACTGTATATACCAATTTTTAGGCCAAAATCTTCAAAAATTCCCATGAAAGCTTATGTTGTAGCATTTTGCCATATTTGACCTTGCCATAAAAAGGTCAAGGTCAAGCAAAGGTCATAATTTGAACAATCTTGATAAAACTGGAGTACCCAATGCTACATACCAAGTTTCAAGGCCATCGGTCAACTGGTTCTGGAGAAGAAGATTTTTAAAGGTTTTTATCATATATGGTCATGGCGGCCATGTTGGTCATGTGACCCAGACCATTTGAAGAATTTCTTTTCCTCAACCCCTGAAGACTCTATATATTTGGTTACAATTGTCTTTTAAAAAGAAGTTTAAAATTGTCAAACTATGAGAATTCAGGGTCAAAGGTCAAAAAATGACCTTGACCTCTTGTACTTATGAATCTTGATGTACTCATTAAGATGACTGCATTTTCCAATTTTTAGGCCTAAATCTTCAAAACTTTCCATGAAATCTTATGTTCTAGCATTTTCCCTTATTTGACCTTCCCGTAAAATGGTCAAGGTCAACCAAGGGTTATCATTTTGAACACTCTTGATAGAACTGGAATACCCAATGCTTCATACCAAGTTTCAAGGCCATCGGTCAACTAGTTTCTGAGTAGAAGATGTTTAAAAGTTTTTATCATATATGGGCGTGGCAGCCATGTTGGTCATGTGACCTGAACCTTTTGAACAAAATTTCATTCCCTCAACCCCTGGAGGCTCTATATGAAATTTGGTTACAATTGGCCAAGTGGCTTTGGAGAAGATTGTTTGAAAATGTCAAAATATGAGAGTTCTGGGTCAAAGGTCAAAGAATGACCTTGACCTCTTACACTCATAAATCTTCATGTACTCAACTGCATTTACCAATTTTAGGCCTTACTCTTCAAAACTTTCCATGAAATCATATGTTCTAGCATTTTCCCATATTTGACCTTGCAGTAAAATGGTCAAGGTCAACCCAAGGTCATAATTTGAACAATCTTGGTAGTACTCGAGTACCCAATGCTACATACCAAGTTTCAAGGCCATCGTTCAATTGGTTCTGGAGAAGAAGATTTTTAAAGGTTTTTACCATATATGGGCGTGGCCGCCATGTTGGTCATGTGACCTGGACAGTATGAATAATTTTTTGTTCCCTCAACCCCTGGAGGCTCTATATGAAATTTGGTTTCAATTGGCTCAGTGGCTGTTGAGGAGATTGTTCAAAATTGTCAAAATATGAGAGTTCTGGGTCAAAGGTCAAAGAATGACCTTGACCTCTTAAAGTCATAAATCTTCACATACTCATTAAGATGACTGTAGATACCAATTTTTAGCCCAAAATCTACAACAGTTTCCAAGATATCTTATGTTCTAGCATTTTGCCATATAAAAGCACAAGGAAGCAAATTTGACCTTGCCGTAAAAAAGGTCAAGGTCAACCCAAGGTCATAATTTGAACAATCTTGGTAGTACTCGCGTACCCGATGCTACATACCAAGTTTCAAGGCCATGGGCCTATTGGTTCTGGAGAAGAAGATTTTTAAAGGTTTTTACCATAAATGGGCGTGGCGGCCATTTTGGTCAGGTGACCAGGACCGTTTGAACAACTTTTCGTTCCTAAGGTCCCAGGAGGCTCTATATGAAATTTGGTTACAATTGGCTCAGCGGTTTCAGAGGAGAAGTCGTTTGAAATTGTGGACGGACGGACGGACGGACGACGGACGGACGACGGACGACGGACGCCGGAGCCTCACCATCCTTTAAGCTCCCCCGGAGCCGCTGGCTCAGGTGAGCTAAAAAAACATAGGCATGTCAGAAATCATGTTATTCTGAGAATAAAGAAAGATGAAACATATTATTTCTGCTTGTTCCTATACGCACAAATAATAAGCAGTAGAAACCATGCAATTTTAAGAGAATGGAATGGGGGCCCTTATCATACCAAGGCCTTTCATACGACAAAAAAGCATTGTGAAATTGAATCCAGACTCTTACAATGAGTGGTCAGATCAGGGTCTACACTTCGATCACGCATTTTTGCCCGAAACTTTAGAGTAAACATGGTAGCGGCCATAGAGAGGTTTTATTACACCACCCACATATTGTAAACAGCCATGTGCTCGCCCATAGGCAGCGCCTATTTTCATATTATTTCATCAATTATGTTGCCTGTTCAGAGAGACATGCCGTCAAATTTGCAACATTTTCTGAAACAGGCACCACTTTAAGAACGTTTGCATGTCCCTCAAATAGTTGACATTTTATGAATTCTTTCTATAGAACTGCTTGTAAAGACGAGTCATGTACTGGAGCCAGTGAGGAAAGAAGATAGCTATCAGGAGGAACTCTTAGCTACCAAGGAAACGGATGACAATTGTACAGCAACTGGATCAAGCCATTCGGGTATTTATACCAATATTTTATTTGTAATATCAGTCTGTTACAGTGGAACAATAATGTTTTATACTTTGATAAAATGTGAGTGTGAATGTCTGCTGGTTTCAATGGAAGTCCCCTTTGCATTAATTTTACATTATCTTGATAGGTAAAAGTACTTTGGAACTGGAATGTTAACTGCCATCTTCAACTTATGACATCACAAATGGCATGTTCTCTCAAATAGTTTGACATTTTATAAATTCTTTATATAGAACTGCATGGAAAGACAAGCCAATTACTGAGGCCGGTGAGGGAAGAAGATAACCATCGGGAAGAAATCTTAGCTGCCAAGGAAACGGATGACAATTGTACAGCAAGTGGATCAAGCAATTCGGGTATTCATACCAATATTTTATTTGTAATATCAATCTCTTACATCGGAACATGGATGTTTTATAAACTCCAATTTAATTTTTGATAAAATGAGAGTGTGAATGTCTGCTGTTTCAATGGCAGTCCCCTTAGCTTAAATTTAACATTATCTTGTTTAGTAAAAGTGAAAGTACTCTGGAACCTGAATGTTAACTTCCATCTGCTACTAACGACATCAAATAGGCCATTAATGAAGTCAAAAACATGCAAACTCATCTTGAAAACTAACATTGTAAACTAACTAAACAGCTGTATTCTATGTAGGTGGTCACCAGTTATAGTTTGTAAGAAAGAAACAAAATTCCTTGCAAGGCAAGCATAGAAGCAATTACACCTTACATAACTAATGAAACTAATGTCGTCAACTTTTAAGCTCACTTGAGGCGAAGTCTCACATGAGAGCTTATTGTATAGGTATAGGAGAAGACGATATCTAATGTTGTCATAACTTGTGTCTGATCCTTTTGTAATTTATGCAATAAAATATGTTAAATCTATAGGTAGGCTTCCGTCGTCAATTCGTACTTCATCCGTCTGTCCTGCCTTCTACATTTTCAAACAGCAGCTCCTCTGAACCTACAATGTCCATTCATTGTTACCAAAACTTCTTATATGGGCAGGGAGAACAATAATACTGTTTTTATCCGAATTTCTATAGAATTTTGGTTGTTGTGGCAACTTAAAGTTTCCAGGTAAAATCGAAAAAAATTGCATTAATTACTATGTTTCTCATTTTGACACAGAAAACTTTCTAGAGTAGTCTAACAACCACACGTAATCTATGCGAATTGCACAATCTGGCTGGTTGCCATGGCCACCGATTTGTAAACAAAAGGAAAAATATTCAGAAATCATCTCCTCAGAATTATTGTTTAGCTGAAATTTTACAGAGAGGATCTTAATACTAGCCTATATAAAAGATACTGTTTTTCATGGCAAATGCTCTAACAATTTGGTTGCTATGGAAACTTAAAGTTGCCAATGACTTATAATGGGAAAATTGAAAATTTGCATTCATTGCTATGTCACTGCAGATATTATGACAATATGTTTACAGAAATGTTCCTTGAAAGGTCTTCTACCAGCCACATGAAACGTATGCAAGGTGCACATTGTGGCTGTTGAAAATAAAAAACAATTATATAATCGTCTCCTCAAAAATTGTTTGGCCGATAAAGCTAACACTCAAAGAGAGGATCTTAGTGCCAGCCTCTATAGAATAATTGTTTTTCATGGCAATTGATTCAGCAGTTTGGTTGCTTTGGCAACTGATAGTTTCCATTGACTAATATTGGGGAAAGTGGAAATTGGCAATTTTTGCTGTCTCGCTGCAGTTATTTAAAAGTTTTTTTTCCCTACTTTTTGACAGAAATGTTTATTGACTAGCCCTCATTGATTTATATGCATTTTGTCGAAATTACTAAATTAAATTGGTTGCCATGGCATCATAAACGGTAAATTTTCAAAAAATATATAAAAAATTGATCTCCCCAGAGGCCATAAGTGTGATAAAGCCGATTCTTTCATACCTGTTCATGACATTAGCCTCTACATAAATTTTGTTTTTAGCTCACCTGAGCCATAGGGTTTGGGTGAGCTATTGTGATCACTCAGTGTGCATAAGCTCTGGGTGAGCTATTGTGATCACTCAGTGGTCGTCGTCCTTCGTGCGTCGTCGTTCATCCTTCGTACGGCGTCAACAATTTGCTTTAAATGGCATCTTCTCTTAAACCGCTAGGCCTAGAGCTTTGATATTTGGTATGAAGCATTGTCTGATGAACGTCTACCAAGTTTGTTCAAATAAAAGCCCTGGGGTCCAAAATAGCCATGGGGCGGGGGAGGGGGTCTTGAGTTCGAAAATAATTATACTTAAAAAATTTCTTCGCCAGAACTGCTTGGCTCAAAAGCTTGAAATTTGGCATGTAACAATGCCTAGTTGTCCTTTACCAATTATGTTCAAATGTTGGCTCCAGGGTCCAAAATGATTTCTGGTGCTTTTATACTAAAAACTGCTTAAATAAAAGAGCTCATGGAACTTGTAGAAAATTCTGGTGCACAAAATTTATAAATACAGTCAAATAAATGAGTACCTGAACCTTTTCTCAATGAGGTCAAGGTCATTCTTTGACCTTTAACGCATGTCTCTCACATTTTGACAATTTCAAACAATCAGGATTGGTCAAAACATTCCATGAAATCTTATATTCTAGCATTTTCTCATATTTGAACGTGCCGCAGGAAAGGTCAAGGTAAACCAAAGGTTATCATTGAACAGTCTCGGTGGTATTCTAGAACTGCATGCTACTTACCAAGTTTCAAGGTCATAGGTGTATTGGTTCTGGAGAAGAAGAATATTAAAGATTTATACCATTAATGGTGATGGTGGCCATGTTAGTCATGTGACCTGTACCGTTTAAACAAATATTTACTCAATCAACCCCTGGAGGCTCTATATGAAATGTGTTTACAATTGGCCCTTTGGCTTTTGAGGAAATGTTTGAAAATTTCAAAATATGAGAGATCTGGAACAAAGGTCAAGAAATAACCTTGACCTCTTGTACTCATAATTCTTCATGTACTCATTAAGACAACTGTACATACCATTTTTAGGCCAAAATCTTCAAAACTTTTCATGAAATCTTATGTTCTAGCATTTTTCCATATCTGACCTTGCCGTAAAATAGGTCAAGGTCAACCCAAGGTCATCATTTAAACAATCTTGATAGTACTCGAGTACCCAATGCTACAAACCAAGTCTCAAGCCTAGCGGTCAATTGGTTCTGGAGAAGATTTTAAAGGTTTTCACCATATATGGACGTGGCGGCCATGTTGGTCATGCGACCAGGATCGTTAGAATTTTTTTTCCATTCCCTTAACCTCTGGAGGCTCTGTATGAAATTTGGTCACAGTTGGCTCAGTAGTTTTTGGGGAGATTGTTTGAAACTGTCAAAATATTAGAGTTATGGATCAAAGACAAAAAATGTCCTTGACCTCCGATACTCATAAACCTTCATGTACTCATTAAGATGACTGTATATACCAATTTTTAGGCCAAAATCTTCAAAAGTTTCCATGAAATCTTATGTTCTAGTGTTTCCCATATTTGACCTTGCTTTAGAAAAGGTCAAGGTCAACCCAGGTTCATAATTTGAACAATCTTGATAGTATTTAAGTACCCAATGCTAAATACCGAGTTTCAAGGCCATCGGTCGACTGGTTCTGAAGAAGATTTGTAAAGGTTTTTACCATATATGGGTGTGGCGGCCATGTTGGTCATGCGACCTGGACCGTATGAATAAATTTTCGTTCTCTCAACGCCAAAAGGCTCTAAATGAAATTTGGTTTAAATTGACACAGTGCCTTTGCCTCTTGTACTCATAAATCTTCATGTACTCATTAAGATGACTATAGATACCAATTTTTAGCCCAAACTCTTCAACAGTTTCCAACATATCTTATGTTGTAGCATTTTGCCATATAAAAGCATAAGGAAGCAAATTTTACCTTACCGTAAAAAAGGTCAAGGTCAACCAACGGTCATAATTTGAACAATCTTGGTAGTACTCGCGTACCCAATGCTACATACAAAGTTTCAAGTCCATCGGCCTATTGGTTCTGAAGAAGATTTTTTTAGGTTTTTACCATATATGGGCATGGCGGCCATGTTGGTCATGTGAGCAGGACAGTTTGAACAGCTTTTCGTTCCTAAGATCCCAGGAGGCTCTATATAAAATTTGATTACAATCAGCCAAGCGGTTTCAGAGAAGAAGTGGTTTGAAGTTGTGGACGGACGGACAACGGACGGTCGACGGACGGACTGACGACGGACGACGGAGCCTTACCAACCTATAAGCTCCCCCGGAGCCGGCTCAGGTGAGCTAAAAAGAGGTAAACAAACCAGGGTATATATGACGTAAAACATTGCCTCTAGTGATGAGTTCTACATATCAGACTCTGAAGCTAAAGCAAAGTGTCGCGTCTATCTTGAAGCACTAAATCGTAAAAACAGGTTTTTTGAGTAATTTTGAAAATAGAGTTCCACTTAAGCCGGTGCTAGGGGGCGTGGCTAGTTTTGCACATGTAATTACTTGTCATGAACAGACTCAATTAAACCGAGCCTGCTATGTTTTATTATTTGGTGAGTTTCTTGCTTCCAAAGGATCTTCCTTTTCAGAACATATTCATTTGATGACTAGACATTAAGAATTAATGACTCTGAAGGCCAAGATTCAAAGTCAAGCCTTGGGCCTGTAAAACCTAAGACAACCATTGCAGGTTATGACATGATTAGTTCTTAATTTGATGCCAGATTGCTTGGTGAAGATATCAGCCCACTACAGGCAGAAATGACTGCATCACTCATTGAAATATCATTTACTCAGCGCTGGTCAGTTCATTTGGAATTTATGGAACTCAATAATTCTGGTATTGCAGGTTAGCTAAATACCAAAACCAAACAAATCTTATCACACATTTCATGAGACATTATCACTTATACTTAATCTTATCACACATTTCATTAGACATTATCACTTATACTTAATATTTTATCAATTATTTTGCCTGTTCAGAGAGACATGACGTCACATTTGCAACATTGTCTGCCACAGGCACCACTTTCAGCACTTTGGCATGTTCACTGAAATAGTTGACATTTACGAATTCTTATATAGAACGGCATGGAAAGACAAGCCAATTACTGAGGCCGGTGAGGGAAGAAGATAGCAATCAGGAAGAAACCTTAGCTGCCAAGGAAACGGATGACAATTGTACAGCAAGTGGATCAAGCAATTCGGGTATTCATACCAATATTTTATTTGTAATACATGTATCAGTCTCTTACAGTTGAACATGGATGTTTTATAAATTCCAATTTAATTTTTGATAAAATGAGAGTGTGAATGTCTGCTGTTTCAATGGCAGTCCCCTTAGCTTAAATTTTACATTAACTTGTTTAGTAAAAGTGAAAGTACTCTGGAACTGGACTGTTAACTTCCATCTGCCACTAACGACATCAAATTGGCCATTAATGAAGTCAAAACATACAAACACATCTTAAAAACTATCATAGTAAGTTAACTGAACAGCTTTATTCTATGTAGGTGGTCACCAATTATAGTTTGTATAAAAACATCATTGCAAAGCAAACATAGAAGCAACTTCATCTTCTATAACCAAAGAAACTAAAATCCTCAACATTTTAGCTCACTTGAGCCGAAGGCTTACAGGTGAGCTTTATAGTATAGCTAGGCTTCTGTCGTCAGTTCGTCCGTCATTCGTATGTCCTTCCTTCTACATTTTCAAACTGCATCTCCTCTGAAAATACACTGTCCATTGTTACCAAAACTTCTATATATCATCTATAGGCAGCGGGAACCAATAATACTGTTTTGATTCAACGTGCTATAGAACTTTGGTTGCTCGGGCAACTTAAAGTTTCCATTGTCTTGTATGGGTAAAATCGAAAAATTGCATTTATTACTATGTTTCTCATTTTGACACAGAAAATACTCGAGAGTAGTCTAACAACCACATGAAATCTACGCAAACTGCACAATTTGGCTGGTTGCCATGAAAACCAATTGGTGAAAAATAAGGGAAATATTGAGAAATCATCTCCTCAGAACTATGTTTTGGTCAAATTTTATTGAAAAGATCTTAATACTAACCTCTTTTTGATACTGGAAAATTAAAATTGCCATTGCTTTATAATAGAAAAATTGAAAATTTGCATTTATTGCTATGTCAATGCAGATATTTTGACAAAATGGTTACAGAAAAGTCTTCTACTAGCCATATAAAAACTTATGCAAGTTGCACAATGTGGCTGGTTGCAGTGACAACTGAATGGTTGAAAATAAATAAAATACTAAAAAAACATCTGCTACAAAACTGTATGGCGGATAGAGCTCAAACTTTATCGAAAGAATGTTAGTACTAGCCTCTTAAGAATAATGCTTTTCACGGCAATTGCTCCAGTACTTTAGTTGCTATGGCAATTTACAGTTTCCATTGAATTATAATGGGATAAGCGGAAATTGGCAATTTTTGCTCTCTCACTGCAGTTCTTTAAATGTTTTTTTATACTTTTCGACAGAAATTTTTACTGAGTAGCCCTCTTTGATTTATATGATTTTGTCAAATCAATGAATTTAATTGGTTGCCATGGCAACATAAAGTGTAAATTTTCAAAAACAAATTTCTAGAACAACAAATTGACTTTATCAGCATTTTCTCGATACATTGCTTGGGCCACAATTCCTTTAATACTGGTAAAATGGTAACAAACCTTTCAAATAATAGTACCATTCAATCAGGTTAAATTCAGTAAAAGATTATTAAGGATCTAGTTGGTCACTTAATCATACAACTCACGACAATGTGAACTTACCAGAAACATAAATACTGAGTGCACTGTAAGAAGCGAGAAATTGAAATTATCATCAGCTGCAACACTGAGAAACAGATGAAAGGTTCGTTACTTTTTTGTACTAATACATCATTAAAGCAGCTATTCTTAACTAAAACTGCATATGCATACCAAAATGCTTGCTCCAAGTGCCAGTAGAATGTCTCCACGATTACAAAGTATCCTAGAGTGTGTAAAGGAACTTTTTATCTCGACACTGTTTAACAGCCTTTCTCGATTTTTTAAGAAAATTACAACTGTATATGCTATTAACTACTAAAAATTCTTCCGGTTTATGATATTAGTAGGGATTCAACCACTTTTAAAATACTGGTTGCTCAGCAGTGAATAAAAAAGAGCAGCACGCACGGGTCCTTGACAACACAATTTGCGACAATATCAGTAGAGTCTGGTGAAAGGTTCGTTACTCTAGGTAACAGACCTTTCTCTGTTAATGCATACTCGTATCTGAGAAAAAAAATTCCTAGGCTTGAAACCGATTATGTATATACACTTGTTGTGCTGACTGTCTTTTCAAGCACTTTAAAATGTGCATTTCAGAACTTCACTTTGCATTCATAGATTTTCAAAAACAAATATTTAAAGGTAGTTACCGTCCATATTCATAAACCTTGTGTAGAAGCAATATAAAAGGTCACTTCAAATCAAAACTGCCTATTTTGCAAAGAAAATACAGTGCCGTTTCATAAAAGATTATGTTTAAGGTATTCATCGTCACACAAACACATCAACTATTCAACATTAGATAGTGAAAGATTCGTTACGTGGAGTAACAACCCTTTCATGAAACTTTGTAGCTGTTTTTAAGGAGCGTCATCACAAATGATTCTAAACGCACATTATAAGATTTAAACTGTAAAATACTAAATGCTCCGCATGGTAAAGGTACCCGTTAGCGCTTCATTTAAATTTTATCGCTATATACAATATCGAATGGCTTCACAGTGTTATTTTTCCGGAATTATTTACAGTATTCCATGTCTTTATGTGTTTATGAGCACGCCAAAACTTCAATAACGTCATGAAATTAAAACGTTTTACCATCAGGGTTCATATGGCCCATGTAACTAAGGTGACCAATTAGCAAACCAATTTGTGATAACAAACCTGTCATGACTAACCTTTCTTTTCAGTGTATCTGCCATTGTAATTGTCAGAAAATCATTCGCATGGTCCCAAAATGTAGTTTATTTTTACAGTATGATACATTTGAATGGCTATGAAGCACCATTTGAGAATCACTTCATTATTTTTGCGTTAAGTAAGGCAACGAACCTTTCATCCTTAAGTCACACTGTAGGCTCAGGGCCTAATACACTTGTATATCATAAGTTATCGTATATTTATCCAGCTGTTTCGAACTCCTGAATATCTTACCCGACTGGTAAACCGTTTATGTTGATATCTTTATAATTATTTCAATGCCATAAAATTTTGTCCTCACAAATCTACGTAACTTACCTTTCAACAATTTCGGTGACAAGGAATAAGCGAGAAAATAAAATTGCAGGAATCTATTAGTACAGTATGATAATGGTTTTCATAGAGCAGACTCATGAACAATTCCATAATGCTCTTTGTTAACATCCTCGTGGGACCATATACTTCATGCTAAGATCTCAAATGTTGAAGAAGTGCTCGGCGACAGTAAAGAATCTGTCTTTTTTTTGATACTTTGCGCTTCTACATGATACCATTCGGTGGCAGTGCCATTGTATATTACTCTATGACTCAATAGAGGGACAGCATAACTTTGTATTTTGAATCAAATTTTAAGCAAAAGAACGTCGACATGTCAAATAATCACCGGCGACACTCAGATAAGCTACTTCGGAAAGCTTTTTCTAAATTTTATCGTAGACACTTTGAATTGGTTTCTAAATATAATACAGGGTTAAGGTCACTTTTGCAACAAGGCCTATCGGAACCTGAATTTTATACGCAAAATCGTAGGGAAAACAGAATTTCCTGAGCAATTTAAGAAAATTATCATACGATTTAAACGCATTGGCTATAACATGGATGTAATGCGACAGTCTGCATGCTTAGTGGTTAACCTAATCACGGTTGACAACTTTGCTGCCCTCTTTAATTGCACGCCGGTGGGTCGGGGTTCAGACTCTATGATAGCCCCTACATAAAACTATATACTAGCTGGTTGGGGCCGGATGTTTGTCTGTTTCTTGGCCCACCGGGGTTCAACTGGTGGTCTTCTTTTGCTCCAGTGCTCCAGTGGTGTTGCTGACGCCCCAGGGATCTCCAGGTGTCTCAACACGTTTCGGCTGTCGAGTCCTCATCCTTGCTTCATCACGGTCTTTTCTTGATTTTAATTGTTGACCGTGATGACTCTCTGATGAGTTAGGGGACCTCCATACGAACCGAACTACCAACTAATTGTGTGCACCGCGGCGGAGGGTGAGGGAGAGGTTTGGGCCCAGTAAAACCGGTTTAAACCCCCCAGTAGTTATAACTGACCGCCCCAAGGCGGTACTTTCGTTGCGGTTGCATTTGTTTATGTTCGGTGCTGTTTAATTTATTGTGTTCTCATTTTAATTCTTCTATAATAAAAACAGAAAATAGGTAAAAATAATTGTTAAATGTTTTTCGTGTAATTTGCTTAGTCTGTTGTAACCCTTCTGTTGGTCTAAATTATTTAGTTCAATAAAGATAGCTGAGTTGCCACCTATTTGGGAAAGAGCTGCTGACTCGGCTTATCACTTGTAATTTATTGTTTGTTGGGATGTCTTTGTCAATCTTTCCCTTTGATGTTGGGGATGGGGTTTGGGATCTGGTTCAGTCAGTTCCTGAAGTGTAGTTACTCTTTAAATTTGCACCTTTTATTGAGATTGAGTGTTTAGCTCACCTGAGCCATAGGCTCTGGGTGATCTTTTGTGATGTTGTTCTTTCTGGTGAAAAGAAATCTTAAAGGCATAGATAGACAAAATTGATTGATGAAACACCTGTCAACTTCAACCTATACATTGCTCATTTGAGCTGCTCTTCTGTGTTGTAAACAGTAAACAAACCAGGGTCCCTATCGCATCCCCCGCTTCTCCGGTCTTTCGGATGCGACTTTAAACCGTGGTCCCGTCTCCGTATGACCAAGTTGTTTGTGCGATGTTAAACCCGTGTTCACTCATCCTATCGCGTCAAATATTACCTCAAATGTTGTATTGTGTTCTAGATACCAGACTCAGAAGCTGGGGGTAAACGCAGATAAAACAGGTTTCATATGATGATTTTACATTAAGACAATATCCTCCTGTCCAGAATTAGGCTACATTACCTATTAGTGACTCTGAAGGCGAAGATTGAAAGTCAAGTCCCGGGCCTGTAAAATCATAGACACCATAATATTGGGGCTTGGTGCGAAATTAGTCCTTCTGTATATAAAAAGTACATTGCAGTGAACTAGTTTTGCTATAATTCCACATATGGCAGATTCTGGCATGATTGTTTACTCATTCAAGGCCAAATTGTTTAGTGAAGATATCAGCCCAGTTCTGGCGGAAAAATGACACTGGAACTCAATAATTCTGGTATTGCAGGTTAGCTAAATGCCAAAATCAAACAAATCTTATCACAAATTTCATAAGACATTATCACTTAATAGTAATTACTTCATCAAGTTTGTTGCCTGCTCAGAGCGACATTACATCACATTTGCAACTTTGTCTGTCACAGACACCGCTTTCAACACATTAACATGTTCAGTAAAATAGTCGACATTTTATGTATTCTTTATATAGAACTGCATGGAAATGCAAGCCAAGTACTGGAGCCAGTGAGAGAAGAAGATAGCAATCAAGAGGAAACCTCAGCTGCCAAGGAAACGGATGCCAACTGTACAACAAGTGCAGCAAGCAATTCAGGTATTTATTGCCCCCACCCCCCACAAACCAATGGTGATGGGGACATATTGGTTTCAGTGGGATGCATCGGCATCCGCATGACAGTTTGTATCCTGTATATTTCTTCAATACATGAGCGTAATTTCACCATAATTACTTGGATACATCATTGGCTAGTGAGCTGATTAAGTTTTGGGGAGTTTGACCCAATTTTCAAGGCCACAAGAGGTCTTTGACTGCAGAATTGCATGTGTCGGCGTCTATTCGTAAAGGCATAGGTAGTCAATTGATTGATTACACACCTATCAACTTCAACTTATACACTGCTTATTCGATCTACTCTTCTGTGTTGTAAACAGTAAACAAACCAGGGTCCCTATCGCGTCCCCCGCTTCTCCGGTCTTTCGGATGAGATTTTAAACCGAGGCCCCGTCTCCGTATGACGTAGTTGCTTGTGCTATGTTAAACCCGTGTTAATTGGCCCTATTGCGTCAAATATTACCTCAAATGTTGAGTTCTACACACCAGACCCAGAAGCTAGGGGTAAACGTAAAGTGTTGCCTGTCTCTTAACACATTCCATCTCAAAACAGGTTTCATATGATGATTTTACATTAGGGCAACATCCTTCTGTCCAGAATAAGGCTACATTACCTGTTAGTGACTCTGAAGGCGAAGATTGAAAGTCGAGGCCCGGGCCTGTAAAATTATAGACACCATAATATTCAGGGCTTGGTGCGAAACTAGTCCATCTGTGTACAAAAGTACATTGCGCTGAACTAGTTTTGCTATAAATCCACACATTGCAGATTCTGGCACGATTGTTCACTCATTCAAGGCCAAATTGTTTAGTGAAGATATCAGCCCAGTTCTGGCGGAAATAATTACACCATCTATTAAGAAATACATTTACTCAGCGCTGGAAATTTCATTTGAAATTTATGCAACTCAATAATTCTGGTATTGCACGTTAGCTAAATGCCAAAATCAAACAAATCTTATCACAAATTTCATAAGACATTATCACTTAATAGTAATTATTTCATCAGTTCTGTTGCCTGCTCAGAGCGACATTACATCACATTTGCAAAATTGTCTGTCACAGACTTCGCTTTCAACACATTAAATGTTCAGTAAAATAGTTGACATTTTATGGATCCTTTATACAGTATATAATGATAAAAGTTTAGATCCTTTAAGAGCAAAGAAAACATTCATAAGTAAGAAGTTGGGCCATACCGCGGTTTCGGCTATTCAAGCCTCATCAGTGACCCTTTAAATCTGGCACAAGGAGCCAGAGGAAAAAAACAGTAAATTTGCAGTTTTAACATGGCAGTCGTCTCAAAGACTGATATAAGTCGAAAAATACCAAAATAATTCAAATTTGTTTAGAAAATGAATCTAAACGTATGATCATTTCTGACTTCTCAGAATATATTCCATGATCTCAAAGGACCAAAAGGAAAATATAATCTGCACTATAGATGAGTGCGTGGAGACTTTTTACGGCCGCCACACGGCACAACATCCAGCTGCAGTGATAGTAAATAATGATAAAAGTTTAGATCCTTTAAGAGCAAAGAAAACATTCATAAGTAAGAAGTTGGGCCATACCGCGGTTTCGGCTATTCAAGCCTCATCAGTGACCCTTTAAATCTGGCACAAGGAGCCAGAGGAAAAAAACAGTAAATTTGCAGTTTTAACATGGCAGTCGTCTCAAAGACTGATATAAGTCGAAAAATACCAAAATATTTCAAATTTGTTTAGAAAATGAATCTAAACGTATGATCATTTCTGACTTCTCAGAACTGCATGGAAAGACAAGCCAAGTACTGGAGCCAGTGAGGAAAGAAGATAGCAATCAGGAGGAAACCTCAGCTGCCAAGGAAACGGACGCCAATTGTACAACAAGTGGAGCAAGCAATTCAGGTATTTATTGCCCCCCTCCCCCCGCCCACAAACCAATGGTGATGGGAACATTTTGGTTTCAGTGGGATGCATCGGCATCCGCGTGACAGTTTGTATCCTGTATATTTCTTTAACACGTGAGCGTAATTTCACCAAAATTACTTGGATACATCATTGGCTAGTGAGCTGATTAAAAATAAATATACTATGGGACAATCTGAAGATTTGACTACGTTTTGGTGATCTTGACCCTATTTTCAAGGTCAAAAGTCAATTTACAAAAGTTGAATATTTGCTAACGATGAATCAGTTCTTGAACAAATGGATGGATATTCATCAGACTTGCATGGGAAGTTAGTTGTTACAAGTTAAAGACACGTTAATTTTTTGGTGACCTTAACCCCTGTTTCAATGTCATAGCCTTGTATGTTGGCTATCTCAAGAAATAGTGGATGGTTTTCTCCAAATTTGCATGCATGGATATACCATTGGGACGAGAAAAAGAGCTGATTAGGTTCTGATGCCCTTGACTTCATTTTCAAGGTCACAGAAGGACATAAATATGTGAAAATTTCAGTGAAATTGATATATTCTTTTGAACGTTTTGCTCAGTTCCCAGCAAACTGTCACAGATATACCTTTGAGACAGTCTCAAGAGTTCACTGTGATTTGGTGACCTTGATCTCAATATCAAGGTTAATATCCAACTTACAAGTGGTAAATGTTCCCTAAAAATGAGATGTTTTTTGAACCAATGGCTGAATATTCATTAGACATTCATGGATATATTAATGTGACAGGTTTAAAACACCTTTATTTGTTGTGGCCTTGACCTCTTTTTCAAGGTCACAGTCTTTTATGTTTGATATCTTTTGAACCAGTGGATTGATTCATGTGAAATGTGCATGGACATGCTATTTAGACAAGTTGAAGAGCTGGTTTGATGACCCTGACTCCTTTTCAAGGTCATATTAGCACTTAGAATTTTTTCCTGTGAATGTACTGTATGTTTTGAACCAGTGGGTGGATGATAAGCAGACTTTTATGGATACATAATTACTACAAGCAAAAAAGATGGTGAGATTTTCTCGTGAGCCTGACTTCATTTTCAAGAAAATTCAAAGGCATTCCAAATGCTCCAAAAACAAAAAGAAGAAGAAAAAAAAACAGTACTTGTCTAGTTGAAAGACCTGCTTGTCATTTGTTTTTTATTTTGTTGTTTTTATTCATTAGAAAAAAATACTATTGAAAGTTTACTCTTCGATTCCCTAAAAGGACCTGTTGCCATAAGGGGGTTTTCCTGGTACAATTATTATTGGATAATATTTTGTGAACAATAAGCCCTATGTAGATGACGTTCATCCATAAAAAGTTTAAGTCAAACGGAGCTTTGGTTTCATGTACACACAGTCTCAAAAGTGGGTGGGGTAATTCCATACCAGTCGACCCTAATGAAACTAATTGGTAATTTATAATCTTCCAATAATAAATTAACTTAACATTGTGGCATATATTGAGTGAGCAGTAGACACACTTTTAGATGCTATAAGGTTTCTGTGTCCACTGCATATCTGCGCTAAATCATATCACTTTATTTGCACTTTTTTAGGTTTTTGTGTATTGTGCACCTACCAACTTTGCGGAAAACCACAACGTTTCTCCATTAAGCAATAGAATTGCTCTTCCTTTAACGCAAGTATTTATCAATGACCGGACATTTCAAAATTATGAGCATTTTTACTGTAAAAACTCTGAAAAATGAGTTATGAGCTCTTGAATGCAGAAAGTGTATTAAAAGTCTGAATAATGTCAGTTTTGTATGTTACAGACTTATAGTCTTCAATGTCCTACCAATGGTAGAATCTCTAAACACAAATCATTATGAAAGGGGGTTCCACTGTCACGTAAAGTAATGAATGGATGGATGACTTACGATTTTACATCCTTTTAAACAGTATTTCAGTCATATCCGGGTGATTTATGGGTGATAATGTATGGCTGTATGCAATGAAACCCCGTTTGCAATTGAAAAGATTCACTCCTTTAGCGGGGCTTGCAAATGGAACCTGTAGATTAGCAGGCCAGCACTAAGCCTACTGAACTGCAGGGGGGCTCCACGTTTGGTAATAAAATGTGGGATGATGCATATAAACTGAGTCATATAACTGGCAAACGATCACGGGAGATGCTTTCAAAAATGACTAAATGCTCCATAAAATACAGTTTTAGTTTCTGGTTACACGTCAAGCGATGCAGAAGCAGCACAATGTCTGTGGTCCGAAGCCTGTACATTGTATTTTTACCATTTTAGTCATGTTTATGATTTTAGAGTTTAGAAGCCCAACTAAGAACCCTCTGCTCGCACATGCTTAATAAAAAATGTAGATTTGATTACACCTTTGAAAAGAAAGTAGTTTGTGAAAAAATAGGACACCTTTACTATGTTTTTAACGGGCTTTTCCATCTTCGACCTTAGAGAAGTCCATTTATCTCATAAGAAAATGCTTCATACCATGGTTGGGAAACAGTGCAGTTATGTCAGAATATTCAAAGTACATTGCTCTATCGGTGGTATAAATTCATAAAATATTTTATCGTCAGGTATCGCCGCAAGGTTCTCACTACAGTTCATCTTTGTAAATGGCTGCTATTAGCTAACTTTAAACATAGAAAACGTAGATAAGTTTCACATTTATAGGGTTTGAAAAAAAATATTGGCAACTAAACTGACCTATTTTCGATATCATTAACTTAAATGAAATAGTAAAAATACAATGTACAGGCATCGCTCACTGTCAGTTACTCATGTTTGCTTATACTGAATTGCTCGACGAAGAAATCAGAAAAAGAAATTTATATTGTGTCGAGCAATTTTATTATCTTTCAAGAAAAAAAAACTTTCCCTACTTTTTGCTCTTTGTATGACTCTATATATGCACATCAACCCACATTTTATCAGGAAAAGCGAGTGAAACGGTGTTCATAATGATTTGTATTTGGCTGTTTTATGGTAGGACTACGAAGGGCACTTAAATGAATGACGAATCTATAACATACAAAACTGACGTTTTTCAGATTTTTAACACCATTTTCTGCATTCAAGGGCACTGACTCAATTACAGAGAGTCTGCAGAAAAATGCTAATAATTCTGCAATGTCAAGTCATTGACAAATACTTGTATTAAAGGAAGGGCAATTCTATTGGTTGATGGAGAAACGTTGTGGTTTTCCGCAAATTTGGAAGGTGCACAATACACAAAAATCTAAAACATTGCAAATAAAGTGATATGATTTAGCGCAGATATGAATTGGACACCAAAACCTTATAGCATCTTAAAGTGTGTCTACTGCTCATTCAAAAGATGCCACAATGTTTAGTCAATCTATTATTGGAAGATTTTAAATTTCCAATCAGTTTTATTAGGGTCGACTGGTATGGAATTACCCACCCACTTTTAAGACTGTGTGTACATCAAACCAAAGCTCCGTTTGACTTAAACTGTTTATGGATGAGCATCCCCTACATAGGGCTAATTGTTCACAAAATATTATCCCATTATAATTGTACGAGGAAAACCCCTTATGGCAACTGGTTCTTTGATCATCTTATCACATCAAACAGTGTAGACCATTTATAGACAAAGCTATTGACAGACAATCAAACTGTGTATGAGCAGTCTGATCATGGCCTACACTGTCTGTCAACAACTTTGTATAATGTCCATTACACTTCGACCCAAAAAGAGACCTTTGATAAGAGTACATCTTTCTGGTAAAGGACGGGTTACACTTTGGCCGTTTTTGTGCCCACGACCCATCCTGATAAAATTTATGTTATTAAAAGCTTGGCATTTGGCAGTTTATATAAGCACATTTTTAAGTTTGCGGTTTCATAAATAATCACGCGACTTCCGGTTTATTGCATATGGGGTGCTGAACGGGGTACACTAAGTACCTGCGGTTTTTCGATATAATCAGCAATTCCGCTGGCAAATCAGCCCTTCAAACTGACAGATATAATTATACTTTTGCTTCTTATCCACAGTCTAAAAGGGATATTTTCGCTCAAACCATCTAGTTAGGAGAAATTTTATTTGAATTTTTACGAAACCTCAGAATAGTAGATTTTACAAGTGTTTATTAAAACAATAATAAGCATGTAAAGCGTTTGCTTTTGTGAAAATAATGAAACAAATGAACAGGTTGTCGATTATAACTGACCAATACTGTTAAGCCAATGTATTCTTGGCGAACCGCTTTTGCACGTTCTGGCAAGTGCATGAAAAGTTCATCAACCTTCTTCTTTTCGTAAGCATTATTCACTATTTATTCATATAATGAAAGCTCCATCATATCAAATATTAATCACATATGAAATATTACGCATTTATGGATGCTACACAGGTACAGATGTTTAAAATATTGGACAAAATCAGTGAACCAAGAAATATAGGTCACAGGGACCTACATCTAGTACCATATGAGACGCAGCGCTGAAGTGACTTACTATTCAAAGTCCGAGGAAGTTTCAATTAAATATTAATTAATTCAATGGATCATGAAATCACAATGACCAACAAATAGTATGACGTCATTTGCAAAGTCTGACTGAACCATTGTCTTTAATTAGTACGATGCATATATAATGTTAAATAACACGAAACGAACAGTGAACTTTTAGATATATGTCACAGTAACCTATAAATAGTATGAGGATTATTTTTTTTGCATTGTTTGACTGGCCAACTATTTGTAATTATGTCGCGAATACAAAAACCGTGTTGAGAAATAAGTGAAGATCCTGGTCCATGCATAAAGTTCAAGGACTCAGTGTGCATGGATGCTTTGCAGTTCATGCATTTTAAAGATATGATCTGATCAAAAATCAACACCCTACACCAAAGACATCAAAAGAGGTAAGGAAAAAATCTCACCCAAATGACTTTTCATACAAAGTTTGTGGACCAAAGTTCAAGGTCACAGAATTTTACAATGCATCAGCTTCATGCTGAGGGATACATCATCTGACCACGTCGCAACATTATAACATCAGAGGTTATATCACAGCCTGATGATGGAGGACATCCAGTCGAACGCCTTACATACGCACATAACGCCGTACCTATACGCATGCCCAGCGCTGCGCCCCCTTCTCGACCCCCCCCCCCCCACACACACACAGAATCTTTGGTGGGGGGCATTAGGAAAACATTCTACATTGATGAACACTTTGAAAAAGACGTGTTGTATCGAATAATGCCTCTTTTTCTATCAATTACAAAATATACTAATGCGATTTTGATATAAATCCTTTAGTCGTAGTGTTGGATACATGAAAATTTACCCAAAAAGTTTATTTTTCGCTTACTCCTACCCTCGTAACCACTGAAATATAATCTGATTATGATGAATATGTATATGAGGAATAATTATGTATAAAAATTGTAGTGGTTACGAGGGTAGGATGAAGTGAACTTTGGATGCATAGTGGATGTTGGTAGTTCAAATTCCCATAGGCTCAATGTTAAATGTTGCAGACAGTACATGTATTCAGCCGCTAAATTAACCTAAAAGGCATTAAAGTATGGGGAAATGAAATAGTACAGAATAAACTAGAAACATATAGCTAACATTTCTATATGTTTTTGTGGTTATCTGCCTACCTTCGAAAATCGGCCTTTTCAGTGGGCACATTGCAATAGTAAAGTGTAACTCGTCCTTTGGCGGGAAAACTAACACATGTTGACGCCAGATCACATGCACTTACACTGAATAACTCCTGTATTGATTTTGACGAAATTTGTATCAAAATGATTCTTGCATTGAGATGTTTCAAGAAATAATAAAAATAGACCAGTCAAGTAGGCTTCAGTTACGAAAAATAGCTATATGTAAAAATGAGAAAATCTCAATTGAATTTGACCAGTTTTGTGTCAGAATGGAATTGGACCAGTTTTGTGTCAAAATGATCCTTGCACGAAGCCTTTTCAGTCTTTTGCATTTTGGCACTCCAAGATGGCCGCCAATAAGCCGTATTTGTATGTGTAAATATGCATGTGTGATTATGATTTCTATGAAACAAGAAATAGGATATTGTTTAAACCAAGATGGCCGCCATCTAACATTACTAAAATAGCACAAAAAACGAAAATGGCAATATCTCAGTAACCCTGAATGAATTTGGACGACATTTGTGTCAAAATGATTTTTGCATTGAGTTGTTTCAAAAATTAATAAAAAAAAAGTCAGTCAAGATATCTTCTGTTTCTTAAAATATCAAAATGTGAAAATGAGAAATTCTCATAGGGATTTGACCAATTTTGTGTCAGAATGTTCTTTGCATGAAGCCATTCTGATTTTTAGACGCCCATTTTGAAAAAAAAAAAACAGAAAAAAACGACGTAGCATGACCTAGCGCTGTTCGTCCGTCTGTCTGTACGTCTGTCCGTCCGTTTGTCTGTCAGTCTTTCCGTTAACATTCTTGTGCGAACCATTATTTAGTAACCATTTGGGATATCTTCGTCAAATTATGTAGGAATGTATATAAGGTTTGGGCAATGTGTTGCGTACAATAATGGTTGCTCTCCAGTTCTTAGTTTCCAAGTATGCCCCTTTGATTATTTTCCCGACTAGTCTTGTGCGCGCCATAACTAGATAAACGCTTGGGATATATTTATGAAACTTCATAACAATATGTATGAAGGTCTGACGATGTGCCCTGTTTAAAAAATGGTTGCCAGTAAAACCGGTTTAAACGCAGTAGTAAACCCAGTAAAACCGGTTTAAACCCCCCAGTAGTTATTATTGACCGTCCCAAGGCGGTACTTTTGTTGCGGTTGCATTTGTTAAATGTTCGGTGCTGTTTAATTTATTGTGTTCTCAGTTTAATCCTTCTATCATAAAAATAGAAAATAGGTAAAAATAATTGTTAAATGTTTTCATATAATTTGCTTAGTCCGTTGTAACCCGTCTGTTGGTCTAAATTATTTAGTTCAATAAAGATAGCTGAGTTGCCATCTATTTGGGAAAGAGCTGCTGACTCGGCTTATTACTTGTAATTTATTGTTTGTTGGGATGTCTTTGTCAATCTTTCCCTTTGATGCTGGGGATAGGGTTTGGGATATGATTCAGTCAGTTCCTGAAGTGTAGTTGCTCTTTAAATTTGCTCTTACTTTCTTCATTTTGGAGTTGCGTCCGTTTGCTTACATGTTTAGTGTTTTGGTCTTTTTTGTGTATACTAATCTTGTGCATACCATAACTTGGCAATCATTTGTACTTTATTGCAATGTGCATGATTACAAGACCTAGTGTCACATATAAGAATAGTTGCTCCCCCTTGCTTAATGTTTGAGCGACTTCCCTTTGATTAGTTTTTAGGCTAGTAGGAAGCAGTTCCCAGAAGAAAAAAAAATTAAAGTTTTTAATCCCCCGACCGAAAGTTTCGGGGGATAAAGCGACAAGCCTGGCTTCCATCCGTCCGTCCGTCTGTCAATCCATAGACATTTTCATATCCACTCTGTATCTTCAATACCCTATGGAATAGTCTCCTGAAACTTCGCAGTTATATAGAACAGGTCATAACAAAGTGTCGCGTATAAAAATGGTAACTCTTACTATTGTTCTTTTTTAGTTACCTCCCATTTTGTGATTTGTTGGCAGATTCGTGTCCGCTCTGTATCTTGAATACCTTTTGAAATATTTTCATGATACTTCACAGATATGTAGAACAGCTCATGAGGATGTGTCGCGAACAAGCTTGACAACTCTAGCTTTCTTACTTTTTGAGTTATTTCCCCTTGATGGTTTGAGATGTGATTTCGTGTCCGTTCTTTATCTTGAATATCTTTTTAAATATTTTCATGATACTTCAAAGATATGTAGAACATGTCATGATTATGTGTCGCAAACAAGAATGACAACTCTTGCTTTCTTACTTTTTTAGTTATTTCACCTTGATGGTTTTAGCTGTGATTTTGTGTTTGCTTCATAACTTGAATACCCTTTGATACTTCACAGATATACAGAACAGGTAATGAATTTGTCTGATACATGAATGACAATTGAGTCCTTCTGTCCCGGTTATTTTCCTTTGGAAGTTTGAGCTGCAGTTAGCTGTCCCTGATTTATACCTGTTTAACCCTGGCTTGCAGCTCAATTTTTCGTCCCTTATAAATTTCAGAATATTGATGATCATGCCATGGTATCTTATGACGTTCCTTACTCTCTGTGACCCCTCCGTACCCCCCCCCCCCCCACCCGACACACACACACACCTCCCATTGTTTTCCAGATTTGGGTTCTTTGTCCAAATTCACTTACTAGAGAGCTCAAAATTAGATTTGTAGGACTTATACATGAGTTATTCAAACATTTTTATTCAAACATTTTTTATATTTTAATTGTGCCATATGCTACACATTGTGTACATGGTGGCTGTTTGAGATTTTACCACTTTTTAGCGGTCTGGTATACTGTTTCGGTCTGAGTGTTAGCTAATCATACATCTGTTAAACAGATAACGTCGATCAGAAGCATAAAAGAGTGACAATATATTAATAATTTGTGTTTTGAAGTGCACCCTGTCTACCAAAGCGATAGGGGCCTTCGGTTTGTGGATTTGCCATCTTCAGAGATGTATATTAATAGTCTGAACAGCAGTGACTGTTCCAAATAAATTGCACTGATCAAGCGTACGATCTCAAAGATACGGGATATTTTTTAACATTAAGTTGATCTGACAATTTTGGTGTGCAAAGGTTCGTGAAAATTATTGAGTAGTAAAGAAATTATGTCAAGTTTTTGCCTTTCCTTTTTCACAAACGACTTTAACGTCATGAAGTTTAAATATCACAAAGAAAAATCACTTGTAAAAGTATTTTACCATATACGAGCGAATGGAAGCAAAATTGACTTTGCCGGGGTGTAGGTCAAGGTCAACCAAGGGTCATCACTCATATAGGGTTTGTAAATCTTGTGTCCCTGATGCAGCATACCAAGTTTTAAAGGAATAGGCTTATCGAATTTGAAGAAGATTTTAAAGTTTTTTAACAATATATGGGCATAGTGGTCATCTTGGTCAAGATTATTTTTATAGATTTTCATTCCAACAGACCCGTAGATGCTCCACATGAATATATATTAAGTTTGTAAAGCCTGTGTCTCCGATGCTTCATGCCAAGTTTCAAGGAATCGACCCATTGGTTTTGTAGAAGATTTTTAAAGGTTTTTAACATACATGGGCATGGCGGCCATTTTTAACATTTGACTAAGGTCAAAACTTTCTTTTCCTAACCCATAGAGGCTCCACATGAAATTGACATCAACTGGCCCAGTGGATACTTAGGAGAAAATCTTTGATAATGTTGACGACGGACAGACACCGGATCCTAGGCTACACTCCAAACTCACCTATCAGCCTTCGGCTCAGGTGATCTAAAATGAAGAACTAGAGGGCTGATTTCTTTGAAACTTTGTATATAGCTTCGGGTACACAAGTGTACCAAATTTTTATTTCAAATGATGAGCTTGGTTTGACCTTGATTTATTTTATGGCAAGGTCAGTTTTGCTTACGTTTTCTAAAATGTTGGAATATGCTTTAAGAAGTAATTTTGTGAATTTTTTATGCTGTAAATGTTAAATGAAACCATGCCAATTTTCGATCTAGAACGGTTTGATTTTACAAAGTGGGTTTCGACAAAATGTCTTGGAAGTGAACAGACTTAATAATGAAAAAATTGTCAGAAATTTACCCATTCAAAGAAAATAATAGGCAATGATCAGTAATTAATACTATCAAATTCCACAATCCGCTCTCAAAACCAATAGGGAAAGAAGCACATTCACACAGAAATCAGAAATTGACACAAGTTTACGATAGACACGCACAGTAAAATGAATGAGCAGCTCTTTCCCAAATTGATGGCCATTCAGCTACCCCAATAACAGCATCAACATCTATGTTTACTTATTTTTTATTTCAATTACAAAACAAAACAAAACAGAAGGCAGATTGGGCAGCAATACTGGCGACCAAACCGCCAGAGACCATAAACCTAGCTAATTAGAGGATGTTGATTATTGGATATAGAGCTATTATGCATTCTTAGTGAAGAAAACTCCCATTAGAGCTTTCAAGAGAGTTGGTTCAAACTTTACACATATATTGCAGACGTTTGAACACAGGTGTTTGATAAAGATAAATTTATTTTGACAAAATTACAGGCTTTTGTCCCTAGTGATTTATTTTAGTTTTTAGTAGTAGTAGAATGTAGAAAAATAGTAGGTACTTTGTGTAATCAGCTTCATTTAAGGCTTCCTTATTGTATGTTTGAAACTTCAAATGTATATGTCCGTTACTTTGGATATATGCATGAAGAAGTCTGATAATTGAAACAAAAATATTTTGACAACAATACATCTTTTCCAACAGAGCCATTTTGAAGAGGCTTTTTTAAATGCTGAATAAAGGGGATATAGCACATACTTTCTATAACCAATTTCACATAATATTTATAATGATTGGGCATAGAAGATTAAATACTTTTTAAGGATATAGATCTAGTGAACATACGCAAGAATTCTGATAATAAAAAAATAACTTCTTCACAGCTTTTAAAAGGTTATTATTTGTCTGCAGTGATTTAACTTTAATTGGATGGGAGAATCAACTAATACATGCTTATTCCCATATAGTGCATATTAAATATAAGTTTGTAATAGCTTGTTCTGATCTATGTCTGTATTTGCTTATGCACAAAGTAACCATTCTCTAATGCTACTCATACTCTTTTTTTCAGCACTTTTGGACCCAGTTTTAAGTTCAGCTGTTGAGAGAGATAATTTTCAAGCAGGGTTTGGTACACAAAGAAGAAGGAGACATGGGCAAACAAACGAAGACACAGAGCAAAAGAAATTAACACCAAAAAGTAAGTCTTTTCTCAAACCAGTTTACAAATCTAAATGTCGTAGCCTTTTATCTTGGCTCAAGACTCCCTTGCTTTCAAAAGCCGTCCTCTTCAGTGTTTATTAGCTCACCTGAGCCTTTTATGGTGAGCTTATAGTAAAGGGAGGCTCCATCGTGATCTTTTCGCCCACATTTTCAAATGTCTTCTCCTCTGAAAGCTCTAGGCTGACTGAAGTCAAATTTCACATGGAGCTTCTGTGGGAATGGGGATGAGGGGAAGAAAAGTTAGTTAGTGCATAAAAAGCAGTGCCACATGCTCTAAATACATATGTTTTATCTGGCGAAATCCATGTTTAAACCAGGAAATTCACGTGCTGTTAAAGAGTGGCTGTGCGACTTTGACTGTCTAGTTATACCAGGGCCACTGAATTAGTATGCCACCTGCCGTATCAAATTGAAAACAAGCTGAAATCGAGTTTACAGTATTGGCCCAAAGTGGACGCCAGTTTACAGTATTGGGCCAAAGTCGGAGAGAAGGCACGTACTCTAGAAAAAGTTTTTCAATAATTAATATTTGCCAGGTTCCAAGGAAGGTGTTTGAAGACCTCAGCCTTCAGTCTTGGTTTTCAGCAATTTCCCAGGGACCTGGCGAACATAAATGCACGAAAAGAAATGTTTTATCCCAATATTTAAATCATCCAGTCACATGCCCAAGATGACCACATATACTGCTCAAAATAAGTAAGGGATAGTTAGATATTTAAGGCAGCAGAAGTAAGGAAAATAAGCAAATGAATATCAAACTGTTATAATTCATAAAACAAATAATCATAAAGACCCTAAATATGAATATTGAAACGATTTAGCTTGTCACGTGACCTAGAGTAAATTGGAAGTAGACACCCAAATTTCACACGAATCCAGCGCAGCAATGACTAATAATTTTTATGCACACTTTATTAAGACAGACGCCTATTGCCTCAGTTAACAAGATACAAATACTTTTTTCATGCGGTTTTATCACAGGAGAAAATGGTAGGCGTAAAAGATACCCTTGTGTTGTGAATTGTCTTACAAATGGTGACATTTGTAACGGCCCTACACCTTAAATAACGCAATAAAGCCTACAGAAGTGGGTGTTTTCAGTTTGGAAAATTATGGAGAATTTTATTATTCACAGAATCTGAGGGTCCAAAAAATATTTTTCGCCGATGTGAAATTGAGGTGTAGATCCCATAGTCCTTTATGTGCTGCTCTAGGGCACATGACCTGCATTGACGGATCCTGTTTTAGTTGAATATTTTTACTTGTATAGTGTATAGTCAATGAAAAACAATAAACTAACCCAACCACTATTAATAATTTTTGTACACGCTTCTATGTCATAATTAATATCCCCTACTTTATGTGAGCAGTATAGTAAAACTCTCCTTTATGATGCTGTTCACTTGTAACATAGTCCATTTCTATGGACCCCGACTATAGTGTAATATAGATATTGTCCTGTATATGGTAAAATCCATCAAGTATATTCCTCTCAGTGTTATGCAGAAGGTTTTACACACGGTTGACACGGGTGTAGAGCCTTATGCGTCGCCAGGACGGCGGAGGGTGACTTCCGATTAAAGGATTATCGACCAGTGTATTACATTAACTAGGAAACTCTAACAACTTTAGAATTTTTGAAGTTTATATATATGGTAATGTAAATTCTATATACAAACAATACAATTTACAACTGTCACAATTATAATAATATACAACACATATCAATTCATGTCGCTGGCCCAAGTAAGGTGTTTGTTTCAAATCGGTAATCGATCTGCGTATGATACGCAAATAGATTACCGTCTGACGTCAACACCGTACTCGGCTCAGCGCCATGAACTAAAAGGAAAATACAAAGAACAAAGACTCTGCACAGCCTTAAATGATCTGCACTCAAGATTCAGGGACCATATCCTCTTGATTTGTGGAGATGCAAACCTACCAGACTTAGACTGGAAAACAGACACTATCTCTGTGCACAGCTATCCAGTATCAATCAACCAGCTTTTCTTGGACACTTTCAACGACATCGGATGTGAGCAGATAGTGGACTTTCCCACAAGGATAGACAACACCCTGGACATCTTTGGCACCAACAGGCCATCACTTGTAGAAAGGTGTGTTTCCCTGCCTGGCTTAAGTGACCATGACGTTGTGCTTGTGGACTCCAATGTTTTACCTGCACGCAAGAAGCCAGAGAAGAGGAAAGTCTACCTTTGGAAGACGGCAAACAAGCAAGCCATGGAAGAGGACTTGGCCAAGTTCACTGAGAAATTCACCAAGAACTTCTCCACTTCCATACCGGTGATTGTGCTTTGGAATGGCTTCAGACAGAAGTGTATTGAGAGCATTGATACATTTGTTCCTTCAAAATTGACGTCGACTCGATTCAGCCAAGCATGGCGTAACCGTGACATCCGTCGTCTCTCAAGAAAGAAGAAAAGGGCCTTCAAGAAAGTACCAAGACACAGGCTGACTGGCATCGTTACAGGAAGATCCAGAAAGAAACCCAGCAAGCATGTCGAAGTGCCCATGATGACTACATTAGCAGTATTGTAAGTGAACTAGGCTCCAACAACAAAAAGCTCTTCGCCTACATCAAGGATATGAAGTGCGACAGCTCTAGTGTCACTGAAGAAAGATGGCATCAACTATTCAGAACCCACAGACCAGGTTGAGATCCTAGAAGAGCTGTTTGTCAGTGCCTTCACCAAAGAAGACAACACTTCAGTGCCTACCATGAGAACAAGCACAGCCAATACTGCGCCACCCCTAAATATTCAGGTAAATGGAGTGAAAACACTGCTTGATGGCCAGAACCCACACAAAGCTAGTGGCCCAGACCAGATCTCACCAAGATTCCTGAAGGAGATGGCCTCTTCCATTGCACCAGCCCTGACACTCATATATCAAACTTCCTACCAACAAGGTCAGATTCCTATTGACTGGGCAAGAGCCTTTGTGACACCTCTATTCAAGAAAGGAGACAAGAGCAATGCTACTAACTATCGGCCAGTTTCACTGACATCTTGTTGCAAAGTCATGGAACACATAGTACATAGTCATCTCATGATATTTCTGGAAAGTAACAAGATTCTGAGTGACTACCAGCACGGCTTGAGGAAGAAGAGATCATGTGAGACACAGCTCATCACCACCATACATGACCTCGCAGTTGGACTAGACAGACGGCAACAAGTTGTTGCTATTTTGTTGGATTTCAGCAAGGCCTTCGATAACGTTCTACATCATCGCCTGGCAATCAAGCTCCATCACTACGGCATTAGAGACAAGAACCTATCCTTTATCCAAATGTTCCTCGCAGATAGGAACCAGCAAGTAGTCCTTGATGGGAAGACATCTTCTCCTGCCGCTGTCACATCTGCAGTTCCACAGGGTACAGTACTCGGACCTCTCCTGTTCCTGGTATACATCAATGACTTGCCCTCAAGAGTTTCCTCTTCAGCACGACTCTTCGCAGATGACTGACTGCTGTACAGAGTTATACGAGACCAGAAAGATGCAGTCATACAGAGAGATCTTAATCATCTGCAGGAATGGGAAAGAGATTGGCACATGGTATTTAACCCAGACAAGTGTGAACACATCCAGATCACCAACAAGCGAAATGTCATACCAACCTCTTACAGCATTCATGAACAGACCTTGAAAGAAACGTCAAAAGCAAAGTACCTTGGAGTCACCATAGACAGTAAGCTGTCCTGGAACAGCCATATTGATGCAGTGACGAAAAGGGCCAACCAGACTACAGCTTTCCTTCGCAGAAATCTTTCAAGCTGCCCAAAGGATGTTAAGGCCAAATGCTACAAGTCCATAGTTCGTCCACAGCTTGAGTATGCTTCTACGGTATGGGACCCAGTGACAAAATCCGACATAGCCAAATTGGAGTCTGTACAGAGGCAAGCCGTCAGGTTTTGCTGCAATGACTACCGCCGAACAAGCAGTGTCACTTCAATGTTGCAAGAACTTGGATGGGAGGACCTTCAATCAAGGCTAGACCAGAGCAAAGTCACAATGATGTACAGGATCGTCAATAACCTCGTTGAAATCCCTTCAGGCCAGTACCTGACAGCCACAGGAGTAGCAACTAGAGGACACCATCAACGATTCCTGCCAATATTTTGTTCCATCAAAGCCTATAAGGATCCTTCTTTCCATCAACAGTCCGTCTCTGGAATGGTCTGCCTGCCAAGGTCATATCTGCACTGACTCTGGATGACTTCAAGCTCCTTGTCAGTGCAGATGTCCCAAGACCGTGATTGTGAACAACATGTTTTTATCTGATTTTAACTGTACATAAGAACATCCCTGCACGAATGTTTTAAGGTTGTTCACAGTGCGACTATGCCAATATTGGCCATGCACTTAATTGGTAGATGTAGATGTAGACGTTAACTGAGCTTACAACAAAAAAATAAGGCCTTATGCCGGCTGAATTAAACCGTACGCTCCCTGGATCCTACCATGGCACAGTCCATATATTATGGGAAACACCCACTTATTCCATATCGCGCACGCACTTATATACTGGTAGCTCCCTGGATCGTACCAGGGACCAGTCTATATATGATGGGAAACACTTAGTTGACGAACACTACTGGTTCACACCGTCCCACACTTTAATCAAACGCCAACCCCCTCGACGACAACGGCCGACTTCGCCTAGTATTAACTGGAGATGTATAAAGTATCTCCAGATGAGACGTGGCTCTAAGCCCAAACACCTGACTGCCGGACTTGAAGTGCCTAAAACTAACGAACTTACACTTAATACATTATAACTACATAATAACAATACGTAAGACTTGGGCCTGTCTTGGAAATACCATACAACGCCCTCGACGAGCATAACGTGCATACGCCAGCCGTGTCACTAGACACAACTCGCGCTCACGATGTAAAGCCAAAACTATGCTTACCACTTCCGCCAATGAAGAAACGTAGATCCTACCACACATGTACGTCGAAGGATCTGACGTCAAACATTGTCAAGAAGTATACTGACGTCAACAGGTATCACCATGACATACCCCACATAAAACATGAATGATCAAAACAATGACTTTTTTACATTAAATTGATTGACCAAAAATCTAACTCTCATATGTATTAATTCATTTCTTTAAACTAAGCGTATGACCATTTGCCATAGAATATATCCTTTGAATAGCTTTATAAATGTTTCTAACATATTTGGCATCATTACGTTTGATCTGACTTATGAAGCCAATGATGCCATGCCATATGATGTCATCTAGTCAAGGCAAGTCAAACGCATGACGACCAAATGTTACCGTTATCACATACGGAAAAAAGGTTAATGCGGTGCATGCTATGACGTCAATTGACGTCACGAGTATGTAAATTAGTTCCATTACAAATCAATTTAATTCTATAGGCCACGTATACTTGGAACTAATATAAAAAGTGCTGACGTCGCAATAACATGAATGCAACTGACGTCACATGAATACATGAATGCACCTGACGTCATTCGACGTCAAATAGACGCACACCATTGCAACCTACATCAGTGTTATAAACTATTTCTTTAATTTACAAAACTTCCTAATATACAAATACCATGCGCAGCATGATCATTATCAACAAAATCAGTCGATACATTTAATCATACCATATCAATCAGAAGCCACAGTTTTCATTCTTAGCCAAAACTATTCTGAATAAACATAATAAAATCTTACCCCTCAGTTCTTAACACTGAACCTAGGCACGACAGTATAGTATCCTCCCACTTTGAATTAAAAAGCCACGTCTAAATTTTCAATAATAATTTACGATTATAAATAGTATGTTTCTCACCTTAAAATCATGCGACTTAAGAGTCATACTTTTAATGTGAACAGACCACGTGTGGTATTCACCGAGATTCCATGCATGACGAATAGCCACAATTTCCGTAAATGTTTTACTACCACAATTACCCTAAAAACTGTAGCCCTACTGATTGAAAGGATTAAAAAGAATTACAACTTGGCATATTCGACGATCCGATGCATTTCGTAACACTCAGGAACCTATGGACGGATTCCTTTGAAATTTTGTGAATAGTATTGAGGACACAATAATTATAAGTCGGTCAAATGATGACCGTAGGTTGACCTTGACCTACCTTATGGCAAGGTCAATTTTGCCTTCATTGGTTCATTTATGAAAAACAAATGCTTTAACTGGTGATTGTATGAGACTTTTAACAAGGGACTGATAAGTTAACTTAAATTGCAAAATTGTGAATAGTCAGGGTCACTTTGAATAGTCAGGGTCACTTTTCAATAATCATATTTTAGTGCAAAATTTGATTCATATGACATTATAAACCAAATTGGTCTCACAAATCACTTGTTAAAACCTTTTTTCCATGTATGAGTCTATGTTAAAAAGTCTCTTACAATCACTTGTAAGAGTTGCTCATAGAAAGTTCATAAAATACATTCAAAAGAAGGAACATAGGCAATACTTTCAAGTTTCGGATATTCAGATTGAATTTTTAAATAAGCTTTTAGGAACTGATTGAATCAGATACCAAACGCAATCCCTAACATCAAAGGGAAAGACGGAGGCACACATGATACAAACACAAAACCACAGGTGATAAGCCGAGTCAGCCCAAACAGGTGGCAACTCAGTTACCTATGCTGGACTAAATAATCTAAACCCACAGAATGCTAAAATTAAAAAAAACAAGATAACAGCACAGAAACAAAATAAATTGAACCGCAATGAAGGGACCGGTTTCACAGGCCCAACCTCAATCTCATTCTCCATCGTGGCAAGAGAATGAAAACTGTTAAGAAGATTGAGAAGTATTTAGGACCATAGAGCTTATGAGCATGTTCATGAATATCACTGTTTCTTTGATGTAAGGGAAAATGTATAAATTAGTCATTCGTTTCAAAATATACAGTAAGTTTCTAGGCTATCACATTTATTACGATTATATCCAGTTCCAAAATATCAATTCGATCATCAAAATCTTAGACAGAATCAATCAACTTTCGATTATAATTTATCATCATCAAAAATCTAGAGAAAAGCTTCCACTACCTGCCATTTATCAGAATGTGCTTATATTTTATTTGCAATGCTCACAAAGAGGCGACACCGCTTATGCAGGTTTCTTGTAAGAAAAAAAGACAGATGATGTCCCTTTGGTTAAGGCAGGGATAGCTATTTCATTATTAACTAAGGACAAGTTCTGAGGTTAGAACAATGAAATAAAGATAACACACATGGCAAATTCCCTAATCCTAACAACCAAAGTCAACTTCATTTTTTAAAACATTTCAGAAAAAAGAATCTACAGGCCATGGTGTGTAGAGGATTCTGCGACAATTCGCAAATATTTTGAAAGCTATATAGAAGATGCTGGTGATATACAGAGTGATACAGGTCCCCTGCCAGGTGAGTTTTTTGTTATTAACTTAGGGAATGAATTTTTATCTCATCTGAGCACAAAGAACTCAAGGTGAGGTAATGTCAACGTCCTTTGTCAGTTGTGCGTCTGCCCGTGCATCCGTAGTCAACTGTTGCTTTCAATGACTGCTCTTAAATTGCTGGAAAAAATCGAAATAATCATAGATTTAGAGGCCTTCTACCTAAATTGCTCAGACTGGGATGTGAAGGTTGGTATACAGTGAATTCCATAGTCTAAGGTGAGTGATACAGGGCCATTGGTACTCTGGTTTATAGATTAATTATCTTCCCTCGTTTACAGAAAGTTTTATCCACAATGCATCAATTTATGATGCTATAGAAAATATTAAGTATTTTAATAGAATTTCAGTTGGAAACATCTTTTGCTTTATGATTCTTTCTCTATTATTTGACCATAAAACTAGACGTATGAACTTAATTTCAACACTTGCCTATATTTGCTCCTCATCTGAACTCAATTTCGATATTAACTTAAACTGTTTATCAAAATTTAAAAAAAAAAATTAAAATGATGTGTAGAAACTTCATTTATCAGTCGAGTGAGTATGTTAAACCTCTTCTCAAATTTGAGAATGTAAACAAATGCTCTCTGGTCCTGTTTTCACAAGGCTTACAGCAGTAACAACATAAAAATTCTACAGACAGCTTATATTTGGATACTTGCCTTATCCCAAAGTGTATGAAGATGCAGACCAAACATATGAACTCCATTTCAGCTTAAATGTTTTAGTTATGTTGGTTGTCCGTCAATAATTGATAGAAGAGTTATTCAAACACCGCCTTCTATAAAACCACATAACCCAGAGGTCTAAAATTTCACATGGAGCATGACCTTACTCCAGGGTCTCAGAATTGTAAAATTGGGTCAGGTTGAATATCCATAATGGTTGCCGTTACCAAAAATAGCAAATAAAAACAAAATCATCTTCTTCTCCAGAACCATTGGGTATATTTGTCTGAATTTTGGCAAGCTACATAAGTGAAACATTGGTATTCAAAATTATAAAAATGAAAAAAAAATCTGTAGCGGAGTTCTGTGGCAGAGACCTACTTTCTGTTTACGAGTGTAATTTTGTCCAAATGCCAATGTCTAAAAACAATTTATTCAAACAACTTCAAGCGTCTTCTTCTCTAAAACCACTGGGCATATGGGTCACAAATTTCACATGGAACAGACTGCAGGGTTTCAGAATTAATAAATTAGATCAAGTCGAGAATGCAAAATGGCGGCCATTACTAAAACTAGCATAAGCAACAAAATCAACTTCTCCCGAATCACTGGGTATATTTGGTTGAAAGTTTGCCGAGGACATAAGTGGAAAATTTTAAAAAAAAATCTATAGGGGAATTAGGTAACAGTGACGTACTTCAAGAAATACCTCAAGAAAATAAATGGATTGGGGTCAGATTTGGTCAGAATGATTCTTAAATATTTTTTTTCAAATTTCCAACGGACTACTAAAAATAGCCAAAAAAATGACAATTCTAAAAAAAAAACCTTGAATGGAATCGGACCGATTTTGTGTAAGAATGTTCCTTGCATGAAGCCATTTTTATTTATTTATTTATTTATTTATTTATTTATTTTTTTTGCATTTTGGCATTCAAAAATGGCCACCATCTGCCGTTACTCAAACAGCACAAAACATGAGAACGACATTATCTCCTCAGTAACCACTGAATGGAGTTAGATGAAATTCTTGTCAAAATAATTCTTGCCTTGAGGTTTTTGAAAACTTTATATAAATAGACCAGTCAAGATGGCTTCTGCTACTAAAAATAGGAAATTGTGAAAATGAGAAAATCTCAATATACATGGACCAATTTTGTGTTGGAATGGTCCTTGCCTGAAGCCACTTTGATTTTTTGCAGTTTGGCATTCCAAGATGTCCGCCATTTGCCATTACTAACAATAGCACAAAACATGAAGACGAAAATTTATCTTAGTAACTTCTGAATGGATTCTGACAATGATTCTTGCATTGCGGTGTTTCAAAACTTAATGAAAATAGGCCAGTCAAGATGACTTCTGTTATTTAAAATAGCAAAATTCGAAAATGAGAAAACCTCAATGAAATTGAACCAATTTGTGTCAGAATGGTTCCTGCATTAAGGGTTTTTTTATTGTTTTTTTTTTTGCATTTTTGCATTCCAAGATGGCCGCCTGGCTCCAGCCTGTGTGGACGATGTGGCTTTTCTAAGTAACAACGCTTAGGCCTTTCAGTTTTAAATCAATATATATATATATAAAGATTCCTGTGAAATGGATGATTATGTGTTACATGTCCTGAAAAGGGTTGTCTTGAAAATGAACAGTATTAGTCAATATCCGGAAGATGACACATGGTACTTGGGGGGAAAGGAATGCCCGTCGTTTACAGTACGTCTCATATGGGAATCCTAAGTACTTCTTCTAATCAAGATCTAAATGATGTTGCATATAATATACAAAAGGCTAAACGTACTGCATATAACCTATAACCTCATGGGAGCTGGACTGCATGGCGAGAATGGTGTGGATTCAGAAATGACTATTTCATTGTAACATAAATATGTTCTTCCTGTGTTATTCTGTGGACTTGAAGTTATTGTCCCTACAGGAAAAGCTTGAAATGGATTGGAAACACAATTTAAGAGACCCATAAAACAAGTACTATCATTACGGACAGCAGTTGCTGACCCTGCTGTATATCTTCTGAGTGATGCTGTACCAGTGAAAGCTTATCAGCATAATCAGATCTTATAGCTTTTGGCAACGTCTCTGGACTACCAAATAAATCAGTTGAATTTCGGTTGCCCTATCAGTTGGTTTATTGTGGTTAAAAAAGTTTTATTAAAATACGATTTACCAACCCTAGAGGAGGTTTTAGAATGTCCGATTAAAACTGTCCTGGGAAAATAAATGTGATAAAGCTGTGAATAACTACTGCAGTGCTAGAATTTTAGCTCAGTTAAGACTTTATCAAACCCTGAAGTTTCTGTCAAAAAGTTATACAATTGAAATGTGTCATTCAGCTGTCAGCCCTTATAAGGACCTCTGACAGTATCAATGCAAATTTGCCTATTTTTTCGAAAAATTATTGCACCTTCCTCGAGCAGCAAAAGTTAAAACAGTTGGCTTTAATATGTAGACTTGAGTACTATAAAGACATTTTAACAGTGATTTTGAAAACTTATCATGCCTCTAGACTAACTTAAACCGATTTTATCAAGAGGGTACGTGAATTTTTCAGTCTCTGAAAATAAGTCATTTTTTTTTTTTTTTTTTTTTTCTAGTTTATCGAAAGGACAAGGTGCTCTAGTGTATTACTAGCGGCCTAAAATTTCGGAAAAAATGAAACTCGACACAACCAATTACCACCACCGTCGGCGAACGTAACAACATAAGGACTATCGCATGCGCACACAAAAATGACGTCATTACGTAACGTGACGTCATTTTGCAACGTCAAAGACGCTATGTTGGCGGTTTTTTGCAAGAAAAGGAACAAATTCAGGTACGTCTTGCAAAATAAAAATATGACCGCATGCCTGTACCAACTCGATTTTCTGTACAGATGGTCGAAAGAGAGTAGCCGACAGATTGTCAAAAGTTCTACTTGGTACACGCATGCGATCATTTTTTAATTTTACGTTTTTTGTCTGCAGCTGCTGTAAAATTGTAGGTTTAACCGTTTGTTGCTAACATTTTAATCAATAATTGGTCCAAACAATGCCAAAAATAACTATGAAAACATATATATTGAACATTAATTTCGTTGTTTGAGCATCATCATGTCGGAAGAATTTAATGAAAACAACAACACCAGTAACAGAAATAAGCAAAGAGCACGGTGTCTTCATGAAGTCTACATGTCGTACCCAGTCAAGTCATCAAGTATCATTTCACATTCTTTATTGGCCTCCTAGAAATGTTGCCGAGTGTATACTCAGAGTATAAACGGAGCAAAAGCGGTATTCGTAAACGCTTAGCAGATATCGTGACCGGACTGCATAATGCACACAACGGTGCATGTACCATTAATTTGATTAGTATGTTTTGAGAGGAAGGATAGATGACTTGCGATCTACGTCCCTTTCAACGGTATTTCAGTCATATTAGGACGATGGTAGGGTGATAGCGAAAGGCTGTGTGCGATGGAACCCCGATTGGAAATATTTTCTGCCTCCAGCGGGGCTCGAACACGGGACCGCTAGATCAGTAGGCCAGCGCTTAACCTAGCTACCAGGTCTCCTTTGAGAGTATGAGCGAGTTGGGGCGGGGTTCGGCAAGAGAGAAAGAGAGGAGCGAGATAGACAGAGAGTATTCACCTATCTGTATCACTATCTATGGAGATCGGCTTTAAGAGTTTGATTGTTCAATTTTTAACTCTATGCACAACGCAAGTCTTTGAGGCTGAATTTATTTGACATCGCGTGAAAATGGACCTTTAAAGATGGATACACAGAATCAGCCTGCGCTTTTGCGCAAACTGGTCAGAATATTTACTTGTCGCAAGATTCCTAGACCGTATATTCAAAAGAGAACGTGCTGGTCAAAATGCGCGGATGCGCTGGCTAATCAGGGTCCTTCCACTTTGTACATGCAGTGTGGTTTATGTTTATAAGTAATCGCAAGCTTGCCCATTACCGTCTGCGGCATTTGTATGATTCTGAGATAATAATCCAGAGGTCGTGCATGGGTTTAAATCAGACCAACGTCGGACAAATAAAATAATGGTTTAGTTTGAAGTATAATCCAGCGGTGGTGGATCCGAATTCAGACCCATGCCGTGTAACCCCTGCGCTGTGTCATCCCCGTCATCATGCGTCAATTCAACCATCGGTCTGATAGGAATGAAAACTGTTAAAACGTTTGCGAAACACAATTCATCTATTCAATCATCCATCTGTTGAATAATGGCTGGATTTATAGTATAAGTTCGGCGACGTTGTTATATTTTTTGTTCCTATTGTTGTTGTTGCTTGTCTGAATCCCTACGCAACTGACGTCGAGTGAAAAGGTACCTGATAGAACGCACAAACAGAATGGATTTAGATCACCAGATCAACCTGTCGCGAATTTGCATATCTCTAAGAATACTCGGGAATCTAAAATTTGATAAGTGCAAACTGATACGTAAGTACTAATGCGCATGCCAATTTACTGGTCGCAAATCGCCTATCCGTTTTCACTCGGCGCCGGTCACTGATTATCCTAAGGGGGATAACCGTATTAGATTAGCACAGGTGCACTCGATGTTCATATAGCTGCGTTCGCATGCCCAGACACGCATGGGCAAGCTGTTCACTGTTCAAAAATGCAAACTATGCTTACATGTAATAATAAAGTGCATGCCCTGACTGGACATGCATGTAAGCAGGCTGGTCTAGGCATGTGCAGTCTGCATGTCTCGTAAGATTATCTTTTAGCGACGCGGCTCATTTGTATCTGAATTATTTGTTCATGAAGTTTATCCTTATTAAAATGAAATATGTATATATATTGCTTTTGCAAACGTTTTCTATTTTGTCTTCTGCTGTGTAATGATAGCGGCGACACAGACCTTGGATTGAGCTGTCTGGTCATCACCTACCTTGTTCTTTCAATTGGAAGCTACAATAACTGATGTCTTGATACCTGAATTATACATTGCAACACATTGTGTCTGATGAAACTGAGCTAAAAACTGGAACAGTTAATTCGGTGCCGGATTCCAAAAGAATAATACCGGCCGCCATTGAATGAGCTACATATGGCAGTTTGCGTGCATCGGAATTAGGAGTCCTATGGAGCATGACAAAAAATATATCCTGACCAGCTGTAATTCACTCTGAAATCAAGTGATAAAATGCTTTTGTTTATTTTTTTAAATATCGGACCTCAATGTAGTATAGAACTGAGGCGAAAAACAAAATAATTTTCTTTTTATTTTCATTCTGTTTTTCTTTTCTTTTCATTTTAAAGCATTTTAAATTTTTCTTCCCTCGCCTTGTTTTCCCTCACCTTGCTTTTTTACGTTTACCGTTTTTCTTTCTATGAAATTGATTTTAACGTCCCTTCCAACAGTTTCAGTCATATCGAGACACGGGTCTCCGTTGCCTAATGAAAAAGAGCGCGTATACTCTTAAACATCAGGTGTTTCACCGCAGGTAGTTCGAGCCTTGGCCGGCGCACAAGTGAGAAAACCAAGTTCTCGGGAATATTTTCCCCGGGATCTCCAGTTTTTTGCCCATCTTCGATTAACGATCGGCTGAAGTTTAAAAAACGTCATATCGAGACCGTGGTACATGTACGATATTTGTGAAATGTAACTCGTTTACAAGGTGAAAGCGGTAGCGTTAGCACTGCACTGCTTACCTTTTGTATTATAGCTATTTGCAATACGAATTATTAAAATATGCCTGTTTCACGTTTTTTATGATGGGAAACATTTCTATAGAGAAATATTGCGCGACAATGGTGTCTGTTAGGAATGAAGACCACATCAATTTCAAACAGTTTAACAATATAAACATTACATCTACATGCCATGTACTAAGAACAGCAAGACACGGAATAACGTTGTGATTCACGCGACGTCACGTCAAGCGACAGAAACGTCACCGAAAATCTTTGAACCCCTGACGTATTAAAATCGTTCTCTCTGAAAGATGGAATAAGATATTCATTCATTTTTTTCGTTTTTCATCTAGTTAGACTCTATATAACAGCTCATAATTTTTTTACCAAAAACTAAGGATAGGCCGAAAACCGCCCTTAGCGCACCTTGTCCTTTTAATTGATAACTATGCTAAAACTGACGTACACAATCTGTTACTGATATTATGCAATATTTTTTCAATAATAAGGACTTTAGCCTATTTTTAGATATAAAGGGTGTAAGTACCCCACCCACTTTTTCAGTTTTTCAGCTGTAGACTATCTTCCCCCCCCCCCCCCCCCCGTGCCTCAGCAAGCCACTCACATATAATGTGTATTATGAAAGTACACACACACATGCAAAGTGGCTAGCAATTTGGCTTTTTCCACCAAAATTTGAAGTCTATGTGCGAAAACATCAGAAATTAAATTCACAGCCAGTTAGGGGAAGTTGATAGCAACAAATATCAAGAGAAATTCTTGGGTATACCAATAATTTAATTTTGACTAATTTTATAGGCAAATTAACATTACAACCGTCAGAGGTCCTTTGAGTCTTAGAGACATATCTTGTGTACCTGTAAAGAACAAGAATCCTACCAAGACATATATAAATTGTAAACCACAGAGTTAAATTTAACCTAAATGAAGTAAATCCGATATGCCAGCAGTTCTACGATGCTGAAGAAACTTTATGTTATTTCTTGTTGAGGGGTGATATATTGGACTTTGTCAGAAATCCTATAGCCTTAGACATTCAGATTGTGCTCAGTCTTACTTGACGTATGCCCTGCGGCTTCAGATTTCTCATTGCTCCATCTGATAGTTGATAGCTTTGTGATTTTAGATTACCAACGTAATACTGACTGTAAAAAGCTCAGTGAGCTCGTAGACACACTACATTATTATAGCAGACGATTAACAAACGTGCTACATGCAAAACGCTATCATGTACTAGAACTTTCCTCAAGAAGTAAAAAGTCCAAGAGGTTACAGCAATCCATATGATTTGAACTTTTGGTCCTTAATTGAGGCAGCCTTCAAGGAACAGTGTACCGTGCTGTGGCTTACGATTATAACTTTTTATCCCCCCGACCGAAAAGTTCGGGGAATATAGTGATGAGCCTGGCGTCCAATCCGTCCGTTGTCCATCCGTAAGCATTTTATCTGAAATACCCTTTGGAATATTTTCATGAAACCTCAGATATGTAGAATAGGTCATGAAGCTGTATCGCGTACAAGAATGGTAACTCTTGAGTACCTTTCGTAATAGTTTCATGATACTTCACAGATATGTAGAACAGGTCATGACGATGTGTCGCTTACAAGAATGACAACTCTTGCTGTTTTACTTTTGAGTTATTTTTCCTTGATGGTTTTAGGTGTGCGTTCGTGTCCGCTTTATAATTTGAGTACTGTCTGAAATAGTTTCATGATACTTCACAGATATATAGAACAGATCATGACAATGTATTGCGAACAAGAATGACAACTCTTGCTTTCTTACATTTTTTAGTTATTCTCCCTTGATGGTTTTAGCTGTGATTTTTTATTTGCTTCAGAACTGGAATTCCGTTTGAAATATTATTATGATTCTTTACAGATATGCAGAACAGGTCATGAAATTTGTCTGATACATGAATGACGACTCTGTTATTCATACTGTCCGAGTTATTTCCCTCTGGAAGTTTGAGCTGCAGTTAGCTGTCTCTGGTATATATCTGTATAACCCTGACTGAATTTCACAATGATCATGCCAAAATATTTTATCATGTTCCTAACTCTCTTTGTCCAAAGGAGGGGTGTCTATAAGGCTGTTTTCATGGCCACAACCGATTTTCTTTAAACTTTGTAAACTCAGACTACTATGTGTTGGCTGTGATATCACGCAATATTAAATCAACTGGTGAAGGTTTCTTTGTTGTGTACAAACTGAAAGTGGGTGGGCTAATTCTGACCCGAAGAGGGTTCTCTTAAGAAAATGCTAATATTTTATTCCTACTAAGAGCTAGAAGTCTACCATTTCTGACTCCTTATGCAATGCCAGAAATAACAAATGATTATGATACTTTTGTGAAATTTCTACATGCAATGTGTTTATACTCACTAGTATGACATACCTAAATTTTAACCCTTTTTGTTCTCCAACTTTACGCAAAACCACAATAACCTTTTACACCTAAAGCTATTCTTATGATATTTTGCAGCTATACAGTATATTAGATGGTTGTTCCAAAATTATGCCGATAGTTTTCTACAATGAATATTTTTTTAGTTATCTTCCCTTAAAACCGTTTCTTTAATATTTTTCAAAATTATTACTCAGATTTTATACCCCGCCTTATGTTAGTGGAGGGATATTTATTTCCCCGACATAGTAAGTATGTCAGGGGGTGTATAGTTTTTGTCTTTCCGTCTGTTCGTCCATCCGTCATTCTGTCCGTCCGTCCGTTCGTCAACCTCACGTCAAAGTTTAGTGTTAAACCTTTTGTGATTGCTCATATTTCTGTAACCTTATATCAGATGTTCTTCATATTTAATTTATTATATCTCTAAAGCTTAACCTTCGATCTGAAATATCAAGCCACCTGGGTCAAATCCCTGTCGGGGAGCCCAGGGGTCAATATTTATGACTTAGGCATTTTCTTTATGTCAAAGTTTTGTGTTAAACCTTTTTAATTGTTCATATTTCTGTAACCGCATGTCAGATTCTTTTCATATTTGGCTCATGATATGCCTTGAGCATTACCTTTTATGTGAAGACTCTTTGTCCCTGGATCAGCCCCTGGGTGGGGCCTAGGGTCAATAATTAGGACTTATGCCTTTTCATTATGTCAAAGGTTTGGTTTAACCTTTTTGATTGCATATATCTCTGTAAATGCATTGCAGATTTCTTCCATATTTTATTCTTGATAACTCTATAGCACTGGTTTTGATAGGGACATCAGGGTCAGACTCAAGGGTGGGGCCAGGGGTCAATAACTAGGACTCAGCCATTTGTTGTATTTTTTGCTTGTTTTGATATATTTAAATGGAGTCTAGTGATGCATGACTAATTTTATTTTAAACAAATTTACATGGATGCTGCTGGTGACCTAAGGTCAAGGTCACAGACTTTGAATTTGTTCCTTTACCATTTGTATTTAACTTTTGTGTTAAAATTGCTTTCATTAAGCGGTGGCATTGGTCGAGGGTATTCGTGAGCCCCTGCTCCCTTGCTCTAGTTTGTTTTCTGCTGTTTGTCTTTCTGTTCATCTGTTGTACGTACATTCATCTGCCTGCCTGTTTGACCGTATGCCAGTCTGTCTATCCGTGAGACTTCGTTTCCTTTCGATAACGTGAGTATTTTTAATGGATTTTCTTCTAACTTGGCATTTGCTCTTGTCTTGGGTCTTTACAAGCTGCAAAATACGTTACTTAGATTATGTGTAATAAGAAGAGACACTGGAAAGAACATGATATAATTCTGAGACAATAAGCAAATACATTTGACAGTGGGCATTAGTTTTATTAGCTAAAACAAGCATACTCTAATAGATGAACATTTTGAAGAAAATTGACAGTATAAAATATAGAATCCAAAGATGATGACGTTCTTAAAGCAGGGAACTCCTTCCATGCAAAATTTGCAAAATTTGCAAATGCTCTGAAATGAGCTATTTGATTCTCTGCACTTTGAAACAAGGCCCCAAAGGGTACATGTTTATGTCCTATTTGAAATTAAACAATAAGAGCAATGATCTGAAAATGATGCGATAAAGCCGGTAGAGGATAAAGTAACATAATCATAAAATGAAATTATATGATTAATCTTTAAAGGGTACTTGTTATTTTCAGATATGTTTACTATGGCTTCAAAGCAATAGATAATTCAAAAAAAAAACTCCGAATTCACTTAGAATCATAAAGATATCATAGCTTGATGACTTTACCACCTTGTGATAAAAATATAACCATCCCTAGAAGTTATTATTGTTTTGACAGGTTTTCATATATTTTATTATAATCCTTTTCAATTCTGATTTTATATAGATTTTTATTTCATGGTTTGATACAAGTACATTGTAAATAGCACTTTGTCAGGGGTAGATAATTAAGCGAGAAAATATTTTGATCCTAAAAGGAAGCTTATATTACTTCGATAATTTGCTGCAAGTTTCAGGAAAATCTCTTTCAACGCTGATTTTATATAGATTTCTTCATGATCTTATAAATGTGTACATCCCAGAGGCAGGGGCAGATAACACTGTTTAACTTAAATTCTGGTTGTTAAAGAAAGCTAATGTTAGTTATATCATTTCTGTGAAATTTCATAAAGATATACCAAAACTCTGATTTTTTTATAGTTTTTGCATGATTTTGTGCCTGTAAATGGCCCTATGCAAAGGGCAAATAACCGCTGGGGACAAAATTTTGACCTTGACAGGGAGCGAATATTGTTTAGATAAGTTTTTGCAAGTTTCAAGAAAATCACACTCAAACCTGATTCTGTAAACATTTTCAAGATTTTATACATGTATATATCCCCAAAGAAGGGGCAGATTACCCTGGTAGACAAAAGATTGCTTGTTACAGAAAGGATATATTGCTTCAATCATTTCCGTGAAATTTCATCAAAATATTTCAAAGTGTAAAGGAATTACAGACCATAATATTGACAAGGGCAATATTTCTGTCAGGAGATATCGAAATTCGCCCAACCCCAAGCGAGCTATTCCCAAGACCAATCCACATGCCAAGTTTAAAGAACAGAAAACATCAAAATACTCAAGTTATCGAAAAGAAACGAAGTATTCATGGATGAAAGAACAGACAGACAGATTGACAGACAGGCAGCTAGTCAGGGAGACAGAGGGTCAGATGGACAGACACATGGACAACCAGCTTGGAAACATCACAACCTGCCACTTATGTTTGGCGTGGTATAAAAACTGAGTAATAATTAAAAGAAAATAAAAAAGCAGTCTCCCTGCCCTTCATCATAGTGTAGATTTTATTTTCTAGTCCTTTGGGATCATTGATTCCATTGTAGAACTTAAAAAAATATTTGAGGGTCACTGATGAGGCCTAATTGGCCGAAACTAGCTAGTCCGGCCCAGAAAAATTGTACACTCGACAGTTTTTAGTTCTTTGGTGTGATCCTTGATTCCAAAGGATAACCCTTTTATAGAACATACTGAACTTAACAACAGCTGGTGATTGGGACTGTGTGGTCACCGTAAAAAGTCTCCCTGCCCTTCATCATAGTGTAGATTTTATTTTCTAGTCCTTTGGGATCATTGTTTCCATTGTAGAACTTTAAAAATATTTGAGGGTCACTGATGAGGCCTAATTGGCCGAAACTAGCTAGTCCGGCCCAGAAGACTTGTACACACGACAGTTTTCAGTTCTTTGGTGTGATCCTTGATTCCAAACGATAACCCTTTAATAGAACATATTGAACTTCACTACAGCTGGTGATCGGGACTGTGTGGTCACCGTAAAAAGTCTCCCTGCCCTTCATCATAGTGAAGATTTTATTTTCTAGTCCTTTGGGATCATTGTTTCCATTGTAGAACTTTAAAAATATTTGAGGGTCACTGATGAGGCCTAATTGGCCGAAACTAGCTAGTCTGGCCCAGAAAACTTGTACACTTGACAGTTTTCAGTTCTTTGGTGTGATCCTTGATTCCAAAGGATAACCCTTTTATAGAACATATTAAGGGGAGATAACTCAGAATATATTCATTGTAGAAAATTATCGGCATAATTTTGGAACAACCATCTAATATACTGTATAACTGGAAAATATTATTGGAACAGCTTTTAGTGTAAAAAGCTGTTGTGGTTGTGCGTAAAGTTAGAGAATAAAAAAGGCTAAAATTAAGGCATGTCATACAAGTGAGTATAAACGCACTGCATGTAGAAATTTCACAAAAGTATCATAATCATTTGTCATATCTGGCATTGTATAAGGAGTCATGAAATGGAAGATTTCCAGTTCCAAGCAGCAATAAAAATATTAGCATTTTCTTAACAGAATTTAAATCTTAAAGAGTTCCTTTAAGAGCAGAGAATACGTTCACAAGAATGAACATGGTCCAGACTACGTAGTTTCGGCTAATAAAGCCTCTTCAGTGACCCTGACAATATCTGGTGTCGAAACCAGGGAAAAGGATACTGTAATTTCTAAATCTTAATTGGACAGTCGATTCAATGACTGATTAGTATCAAAAAGGGTCCAAATAATATATATAAAATAATGGTTTAGAATACGATTATAAACCAATCTAGAATTTCAGATATCTCAGAATATATCTTCTGATCTCAAAGGACGAAAATAAAATATAATCTGCACTATGGATGATGTACGGGGAGACGTTTTACGGTCGCCACACGGCACAACACAAGCTGCAGTGAGGTAAAATTAAAATCTTAAAGAGTTCCTTTAAGAGCAGAGAATACGTTCACAAGAACCCTCTTCGGGTCAGAATTACCCCACCCACTTTCAGCTTATACACAACAAAGAAACCTTCACCAATTGATTTACTATTGTATGGCATTACAGCCAACACATAGCAGTCTGAGTTTACAAAGTTTAAAGAAAATCGGTTGTGGCCATGAAAACAGCCTGATAGAAACCCCTCCTTTACTTACTAGAGTGCTCATAATTAGATTTGTAGGGCTTGCACTTTAGAAGTTATTCACACATTTTGAAATGGTGAGTGTATTATATGCTTTACACTGCGCACATGTTGACTGTACCTGTTTTTAGCGTTCTGGCATACTGTTTCGGTCGGAGTGCTAAATAAACATGCATCGTTGAAACAGATAATGTCAATCAGAAGCGTAAAAGAATAACAATATATTATTTATAAGTGTTTTGAAGAGCACACTGTTCACCAAACCGCGCAAAGGGCCCTTGTCGGGGGATTTGCAATCTCCTCTTGTGGCTATTTTGAACTGTTGTATGTACGTACTGATGTATATTTGGTGATGGCAATTTTAGCTCGCCTGGGCGAAGACCAGGAAGAACTATTGCACAATCCCTGGCGTCGGCGTGAGGGTCACCTATACGTCAAAGTTATTTTAAAGACCTTAATTTTTTTAAACCATTTGATTGATCTGGTTCATATTTGGTGTGATGATATATACAGGTCCAAAGTTACTTTCAGCATGACCCCTGCTCTTGAGGTAAAGGTCACAAACTTCGAAGTTTTGCATCAAAAGTTAAAAAGAAGAAAAGTTTCAATTCCGAAGGATTGTGTAAGGGAATCAAGCCTTACTTCTTAATAATAAACTTTCAGTATCTTGTTAAAGCTTTTTAACAAAATATTTCAAGAACCACCTGAGCCAGGATCATAAAATTTGGCATGCAGTTTGGGATCATAATTAATTTTGGTGTAATTCCATAAATATTTTGTAGAATTATAGCCCTCTTTGGACTTACGCAATGTAGTTAAAGGCATACCATAGAAGCCTTCACTGCTGATGGTTGTTCATAACATTTAATTGTCCCATTTATGGACAAAGATAATTTTTCACCAACACATTTTCTAGCTTCCAATTTGCCACGCTCATTCAGACATGGCCCTGACAAAGATAGTTTTTCACGAACACATTTTCTAGCTTCCAATTTGCCACGCTCATTCAGACATGGCCCTGACAAAGATAGTTTTTCACCAACACATTTTCTAGCTTCCAATTTGCCACGCTCATTCAGACATGGCCCTGTTCTTAATCCTTAACCCCACTCATTTGAATTAGACTTTACCACTTAAGAGTATTTGCTATCTCCTTCTATTACCCCAATTCCAGGCCAGCTATGCTGTCTGCTCACAGCTCTTGTTACATTCCATTGTGACTTTTATGAGTGACTGTTACTATTTTAATAAGTGCAGGTGCAGCTGAGTGCTCCTTTTAACCTCTTTATCGGGGATATGCCTATAAAGGCAGAATTTCCATGAAGAATATAGATAACAGAAGATGGCAACCATCTGCCGTTACTAATGGCAACCATCTGCCAGTACAAAATATAGCACAAAACATGAAAATGACAATATCTCAGTAACCTCTGCATGGATTTTGAAGAAATTTGTGTCTGAGTGATTCTTTCCTTGAGATGTTTCAAAATTTAACTAGAATAGGCCAGTCAAGACGTCTTTTGTTACTTAAAATAGCAACATGTAAAAATGAGACAAAATTCAATCAAAACAGACAATTTTTGTGTCAGAATGGTCCTTGCCTTGAGCCATTTTGATTTTTTTTTACATTTTGGCATTTCTAGATGGCCACAATCTGGGGTTACTTAAAGTAGCACAAAACATGAAAATTACAACATCTAAGTAACCTCTGAATAGTCAGTGGCATTACGTTTGATCCAGCACTCATATCAGTAGAGTCATACAATTCTCTCATGTATTTGCACCAACATTGCTTTTAATGGTTTCACTTCACTGCTTGCTATTGGCTATGTGACTATTCCTCCTCCATAACCAGAATCAGGTAACTATTAATTATTTTTGGCCATGCTGTTCTTATTGCTGTGATGTCAGATTGCAGATGACCCATCTGCACAATATAATCTGGGATCATGTGCAAATGGTGCAGACCCAGATTAGACGCTTCAGAAATGCTTAAAATGCAGGAATTTATTGGTAGAACTAAACAGCTCCTGTTAAGGACTTTTTACATATTCAGTTAATGAGTAAACTTTAGGAGCTGACTGAACAGAGACAGTTGACCCACCAGTGCTGTCAGTGCTTTGATCTTACCATCGACATTTAGTCAGGAGATTCCCCCATAATAATAGAGTCAATTTTGAAAATAGAAGGCAGTTATTATTGATTGCCTTCAACATTACTACATCATACATTAGGTGAGCGATTTAGATCCAGAATTGGACCTCTTGTTCCATTTTATCTAGATTAAGAGGAGGTCAGCTGAGTGGTGACATCGTTTTTTTTATTACGGACCATATGAATTCAATGAATACTACTTTACCTTCCTATATTTCATGTTTCACAGTTTTATCTTGAAGAGGTCTATACATCTCTTTTCAGGTGTATTGGAAGTACACAGTTTCATGAAGATTCATCCTCATGTTCTGGAAGGTGTGGAAAATGGAGAAAGAGTCAAACGAATAAAAAGTAAAATCTTTAACGAAAGAAAGGAGCTGAGAAGGAAACTGAGAAAGCTCAAAGGAAAATGAACAGGTAGGACTTCAGCCTCTAAAGGCTGTCAGAAATGAAAAAATTGAGCAATGGACATGTACTATCGCTAGTACTAATGTCAGTATGCCAATCACTACTGCACTTTTTTATTTTGTTTCCTTCTGTTCTTTTTGCTGTTTATAATGATTTTGTGCAAGTTTGTTTCTGGCTGCAACTTGTCCACAGCATCACATCAGTAGACGTACATTCATACTTTATATCTAAATTGTTCAATGATTACACACATAAAATCAGCACATGACTACTTTGAAACTACCAGTTCTACAGAGTCATACTGTTACGCCGAAGGTTTTACACACGGTCGACACGGGTGTAGAGCCTTATGCGTCGCCAGGACGGCGGAGGGTGACTTCCGGTTAAAGGGTTATCTACTAGTGTAATACACTAACAAGGAAACTCTAACAACGTTAGAATTTTTTAAGTTTATATATAATGTAAATTCTATATACAACAATACAATTTACAACTGTCACAATTACAATAATATACAATACATATCAGTTCATGTCGCTGGCCCAAGTAAGGTGTTTGTTTCAAATCTGTAATCGATTTGCGTACAATACGCAAATAGATTACCGTCTGACGTCAACACCGTACTCGGCTCAGCGCCATGAACTAAAGGAAAACACAAAGAACAAAAAAACGTTAGTTTGAGCTCATAGAAAAAAACAAGGCCTTATGTTGGTAGACTTCAATTCGTCGTTCCCTGGATCATGTCATGGGCCAGTCCATATATCATGAGGAACACCAACTTATAGCAACACGTGCACGATTATATACTGGTCGCTCCCTGGATCGTACCAAGGACCAGTCTATATATATTAACACGCCTTAGTGAACGAACACTGTCCCACACTTGATGTGACCTTCAGATCTTATCACAGAATCTGGCAAAACTGTGCTAACCACTTCCGCCTACATTTTGTGCTTCCCGCCTCTGCTTAGGAACCATGCACAAACGGCGTTGTAACTGCCTCTACCCGGGTTGGTATTAACCTGGAGACGTTTATCGAATCTCCAGGTGAGACGTGGCTCTAAGCCCTAAAAGCTGACTGCCGGACTTGATGTGCCTAAAAATAACGAACTTACACTTAATACATTGTAACTACATAATAACAATACGTAAGACTTGGGCCTGTCTTGGAAATACCATACAACGCCCTCGGCGAATGCCGAGCATAACGTGCACACGCCAGCCGTGTCACTAGACACAACTCGCGCTCACGATGTAAAGCTAAAAGTGTGCTTACCACTTCCGCCAATGAAGAAACGTAGATCCTACCACGCATGTGCGTCAAAGGATCTGACGTCAAACATTGTCAAGAAGTATACTGACGTCAACAGGCATTACCATGACATACCCCACATAAAACATGAATAATCTAAACAATGTCCTATTTACATTAAATTGATTGACCAAAATCTAACTCGCATATTTATTAATTCATTTCTTTAAACTAAGCGTAATACCATTTGCCATAGAATATAATAGCTGAATAAGCGTTTCTCACACATTTGGGATCATAACGTTTGATCTGACAACATGACATCAATGATGTTATATCATATGACGCCGTCTAATGAAGGCAAATCAAACGCATGATGACCAAATGTTACCATTATAACTTATGAAAAAACCCATAATGCGGTGCATGCTATGGCGTCAATTGACGTCACGAGTATATAAATTAGTTCCATTACAAATCAATCTACTTCTATAGGCCACGTATACGTGAAACTAATATAAAAAGTGCTGACGTCGCAATAACATGAATGCAACTGACTTCACATGAATAACATGAATGCAACTGACGTCACATGAATAACACGAATGCAACTGACATCACTGGACGTCAAATAGACGCACACCATTGCAACCAACATCAGTGATATAAACTATTTCCGTAATTTACAAAACTTCCTAATATACAAATACCATGCTGCGCATGGTCAGTATAAACAAAATCGGTCGACATATGCGCAGCCTGATCACTGCCAACAAAATCAAATCAGTCGACACATATAGTCATACTATATCAATCAGAAGTCACATTTTTCATTCTTAGCCAAACAATTCTAAAATAAATATAATAAAATCTTACCCTTCTAGGTCTTAACACAGAATCTGGGCACACAACAATAATTTAACATACTCCGTATTAGAATTCAGCCACGTCTAACTTTTCATTAAAAGATAGGCGTATAAATACTATGCGTCTCACATTAAAATCATGCAATACGCTGTCCACGAGAGGTATTCACAAACAACCCATGCATAACGTAGCCACAATTTCCGTAAATGTTTTATCACCACAGTTGCCCTAAAAACTGTAGCTCTACTGATTGAAAGGATTAAAATAATCTCGACGACATAGTGGACGATTAGATCCATTTCGTAACATAGGTTTCCCCTTAGGGAGAAAAAAACATAACAATGTTTCTTTTCTGAAATAGTACGAAATGCGATCGAATCGTAGGCTATGTCAAAACTGGAAAACTAGCTATATACACTACAACGGTGCGATGCATGACGTGGCCAAACTATCTACTAAGGTAGTCCGCCCCCAAATTATCTTGGCAACAGATTTACCTAATCCCAAAGTCAATCAATTCTCTGTGTCGTACCTGTCGTGCCTCAAATGGAATGGGGAAGTATGGGTAAGTCTGATCGAACACTAGGTGGAAATCGCCACCTTTAAGTGTATCAGACGTAAAATTAACGTTGTCTTTGACATTACACCTACTTCGCACGACAGATCCCACAGGATCCGTTGCCTCTGCCTCTAACCTACTATCGCCACCATGTTCTTCCATATTCGTTTTCTGAGTCGACGTTACGTCGTCGGGCTTTACGTTTTCACGTATGAAGTCATATTGGGATACGTCCTCTGACGTACAAATGTTAACTCTTTGGACATTCGGATCGCTGTGATCCTCTGATCCAACATTGTCACGTGCATTAACAACTGCAGACGACACGTTCTTTTGACGTTGAAAGTACTGCTTAATCATGTTAGCAGGATAAGTATTCACGACGCCCTTGACGTTAATCTTGTAGTTCATTGCATTGACTACTTCGACAACTTCATATGGCCCGTTCCATTGAAGTAACAATTTATTGCACTCATTCGGGAGTAGCAAAAGTACTTTGTCTCCGACGTCAAACTTACGCGACCTCGCGCGTTTATCATAAAAAGCATTCTGCTTTACGTCCATTTTCCGGACAATATCCTGTGCTAACTTACACGTTCTCTCTAAACGTTCTTTTAGATCAATAACGTACTGATACGTCAATAACGCACGTTGGTCAGTTTCCTCTACAGACCACAATTCCTTTAATATATGCATAGGACCCCTAACATTACGTCCATACAACAGTTCAAACGGGGAAAAACCTAATGACTCTTGCGGAACTTCCCTTACTGCGAATAATAATGCTGGGAGATACCTGTCCCAGTCATTCGGACGTTCTACGCACATTTCACGTAATATCTGCTTCAATGTATCATGGAATTTCTCCACGGGTCCTTTACCAGTAGATTGATAAGGAATAGTTGTCAGATCTTGAAGCGACAACAACCTACTAACCTCTCTCATGACGTCAATCGTGATCTTACTATCTTGCTCGATTAGCATTTCACTCGGTATTCCTAATCTACTGAACATCTCAACTAACGCTTCGGCTACGCGTCCCGTTTCAATGCCGGGTAACGCTACCGCCTCGGGATATCTCGTCGCATAGTCTATCATTGTTAAAATATAGCGGGATTTCCTGTCAGAACGAGGTTCTATCGGTCCAACTATATCAACAGCGACTCGTTTAAATGGTGTGTCAATCTGTGGCAACTTTCCTAAAGGAACCTTAGTGACACGACCTTTTTGAATAGTCCTTTGACATATGTCACAAGATTTACAAAACCTTGCCACATCACCACAAATTCCAGGCCCAAAAGAACTCAGTTAACACTCTATCCATAGTTTTCTTTATGCCCAAATGACCTGACATCAAGGTTTCGTGCGCCAATCTTAACACCTTTTCACGAAAACCATCAGGGATAATAAGTTGCAAAGTGACCTTGTTTCCCTTAGTAAACTGCCTATACAATAAATCTTTCTTTCGGATAAACTTAGTTTCACCTCGGTTCAATCCACGACTAATAGTCACATTCCCAGATTCCACTCTTTTCCTTATGCCATTCAATTTAGGGTCAACAACTTGGGCCTGCTTCAATGCCTCCTTATCACTAGCAATAATTTGATCAGGAACTTTAAGTTTCTTATAGACCTCTTCACCTTGCTTAGCTTGTGACCTAGTCACTGCCGCCATTGCAAAATGGGACATATCGGGAAGTTTTGACCCGTCAATATTTCCAATAACCAGGTCATACAATGTATCTTCCATGCACAATGCCTCAGATTTTCCTGTGAAAAATGGACAATCTATGTCAACCATTGCTAAGGGATACCTTTGGGTGGATTCATCAATCAAAGTTACATCAGATTCTCTACCAAGTAACTGATCATTAGAAACAAAGTTTCTACGAACGACACACCCAGTACAACCTGTGTCCCTTAAGACTACAACAGTCTTACCATTAACCGTACCCTGCGCTGTTGGTAATCGCGACCTTAAAAAGTAACAGACACCTTCCCTATCCACGTTATCATTGATTAGTGGACTTTCTTCCTTACTCTTATAGAGACCTTCAATTTCATGAGACCTATTCATTGTAGTTTTACAAAAGCTCATTTGATGTCCGCCACCCCGATCACGTCCGCGGGAATAACCCCGACCACGGCCACGATCTGAACTACTACCCTTCGTCTGTACAGTATCGCTCTTACTCTGTGATCTTTGTGTCTCATCTTTCGGTGCATAACTACTCCCCTTACTTCCGCTATACCCGCTTGCACTTGCACCTACCTCCGCACTATATGCTTGCTTCCTATCGGGATTCTTAAAACATTTATATGTTAAATGTCCCTTACCACAAATACTACATTTTATCTCTGGCTTCGCACTCGGCTTATTATCAGATCTACTCTGAGTTACGCCCTTACTATCACGCTGCCCCTTATTAACACAAGCGTAGACACCGCCACGTGCTTCTGCAAATAAATCTGCTTCCCTAGCCATCTCACCTAGATTCGTGAATGTTTTCGGTTTCAACTGAACATACAGTTCTTTACTACAAGATTCTAAAAACTGATCTCTAGCGAAAAAATCGCAAACAGATTCATAAGACTGGTCTACCTTCGCCATTTTCAACCATTTATTAAGATACGACCTAAGTCTACTACTAAACTGAATAAACGTTTCGGACTTTTCAGGCCTATCATAGCGAAATTTCTTCCTAAATCCGCGTTCAGTCATATCAAAATTCTTTAACAACGCATCTTTCAACTTGTCATAATCTGCTGCATCATCTACAGACAATCTATCATAAACATCAAGCGCGCGACCTTTAAGTAATGCGCTTAAATATGCAGCCCAAACGTTTTTATCCCATTTGTTCGCCGTCGCGTATTTCTCAAACCTTGATAAGTAACTATCCATTTTGTCCTTACTTTCATCAAAATACGGTAATTTGGGATCTCGCGCATGCGCTAACTTTTCAGCCTTCTGTTTTTCTAATTCAACTCTAAACGTTACCTTCTGCAAATCTATCTGATTCTTTAACTCGCGTTGCTGCAATTCAAAGCTATACTTCAACTTTTCTAACTCAACTTCGCTCGACAACTTCGCTTCCTTATCGCTTTCGACTTGAGACAACTTAGCTTCCCTATCTTTCTCGGCTTGCCGCTCTATGCTTTCAATTCGCGCCATCTCGATTTCCCTATCCGCCGCAATCTTAGCCAATTCAATTTCCCGATCTTTTTCGGCCTGCGCGATCCTAGCTAACTCAATTTCCCTGTCTTTATCGGCCTGCGCAATTTTAGCTAACTCAATTTCCCTGTCTTTTTCGGCCTGCGCAATCTTTTCTTTATCAAGTGCCCTTACCGCGTGCCTTTCTGCCCTCTCGGTCTCTTGCTGTTGCTTTACAAATTCCTGCAATGCCTGCCCTTCATAACCTAACTCCCTTCCCGTCTTAACTAACTGATCCATGACGCTTAACGTAATGCTCACGTTAACCTAACTGAAACCGACGTTCACTTATAGTCACACACGTTAACTAAAACGTTAACAAAAATAATAACAAACTAATCCAACTAAAACGTTGATTAATTAGTATACTCGCGATCTAGACGTAGCTATTAAAGTTACGTTCATAACAGACCGGAAATGACGTCATAAACTGACGTTGACTTTGCCGAGAATTACTTTTCAGTATTAAATGACGTAATTAGATGACGTAAATAACCCACATTACAATTACGCCCAACTTGATCTAGCGTATCGGATATACAAACGTAACGTATGTAACGCAACGTATTAACACTGACACGACAACTGTACGACCTACATTACAAAACCATATAAGATACCAACGGTAAATCAAACTTAAGATTCCGCTATTAGGTTTAATTCATTGTAACGATATTATATAACGTTACGAGTGACCTACGTTACTTAATCAGGACATAAAATGGACCTCAGTAACGGTTACGACACTACGTACAAACGTTTGAATTAATGAACTAACAGATTGTCATGCAACAGCAGTGCCAAGGTACTCAAACGGACCTTAGACTAAATATGTATCATCCGTGCCAAGACAATTCAGGTCTATATAACCTCAGTTTCCCCACTCAGATATGCAACCTGTTACATTTTATCACAAATTAATGCATGGGCTATCGCACTTCATCACGCAGGGAATAAGGATAGTTGACCTTAATTGAGTGTAGGTTACATTTACAAAGAATTTAGTGGCAAAATTGCTCCCCTAAAATTCACAGCCTTACGTCACCTTAGAAAAGAACAATCAGAAAGTCAATAATAATAAAAAAAATGACTGACAAAATTGTGCCTAGATTCTGTATATATTGTCAATGTGTTACACTGGCAGATATTAACCGGAAATCAAATCCCGTTACTTCATGACACCATGTTACGCCGAAGGTTTTACACACGGTCGACACGGGTGTAGAGCCTTATGCGTCGCCAGGACGGCGGAGGGTGACTTCCGGTTAAAGGGTTATCTACTAGTGTAATACACTAACAAGGAAACTCTAACAACGTTAGAATTTTTTAAGTTTATATATAATGTAAATTCTATATACAACAATACAATTTACAACTGTCACAATTACAATAATATACAATACATATCAGTTCATGTCGCTGGCCCAAGTAAGGTGTTTGTTTCAAATCTGTAATCGATTTGCGTACAATACGCAAATAGATTACCGTCTGACGTCAACACCGTACTCGGCTCAGCGCCATGAACTAAAGGAAAACACAAAGAACAAAAAAACGTTAGTTTGAGCTCATAGAAAAAAACAAGGCCTTATGTTGGTAGACTTCAATTCGTCGTTCCCTGGATCATGTCATGGGCCAGTCCATATATCATGAGGAACACCAACTTATAGCAACACGTGCACGATTATATACTGGTCGCTCCCTGGATCGTACCAAGGACCAGTCTATATATATTAACACGCCTTAGTGAACGAACACTGTCCCACACTTGATGTGACCTTCAGATCTTATCACAGAATCTGGCAAAACTGTGCTAACCACTTCCGCCTACATTTTGTGCTTCCCGCCTCTGCTTAGGAACCATGCACAAACGGCGTTGTAACTGCCTCTACCCGGGTTGGTATTAACCTGGAGACGTTTATCGAATCTCCAGGTGAGACGTGGCTCTAAGCCCTAAAAGCTGACTGCCGGACTTGATGTGCCTAAAAATAACGAACTTACACTTAATACATTGTAACTACATAATAACAATACGTAAGACTTGGGCCTGTCTTGGAAATACCATACAACGCCCTCGGCGAATGCCGAGCATAACGTGCACACGCCAGCCGTGTCACTAGACACAACTCGCGCTCACGATGTAAAGCTAAAAGTGTGCTTACCACTTCCGCCAATGAAGAAACGTAGATCCTACCACGCATGTGCGTCAAAGGATCTGACGTCAAACATTGTCAAGAAGTATACTGACGTCAACAGGCATTACCATGACATACCCCACATAAAACATGAATAATCTAAACAATGTCCTATTTACATTAAATTGATTGACCAAAATCTAACTCGCATATTTATTAATTCATTTCTTTAAACTAAGCGTAATACCATTTGCCATAGAATATAATAGCTGAATAAGCGTTTCTCACACATTTGGGATCATAACGTTTGATCTGACAACATGACATCAATGATGTTATATCATATGACGCCGTCTAATGAAGGCAAATCAAACGCATGATGACCAAATGTTACCATTATAACTTATGAAAAAACCCATAATGCGGTGCATGCTATGGCGTCAATTGACGTCACGAGTATATAAATTAGTTCCATTACAAATCAATCTACTTCTATAGGCCACGTATACGTGAAACTAATATAAAAAGTGCTGACGTCGCAATAACATGAATGCAACTGACTTCACATGAATAACATGAATGCAACTGACGTCACATGAATAACACGAATGCAACTGACGTCACTGGACGTCAAATAGACGCACACCATTGCAACCAACATCAGTGATATAAACTATTTCCGTAATTTACAAAACTTCCTAATATACAAATACCATGCTGCGCATGGTCAGTATAAACAAAATCGGTCGACATATGCGCAGCCTGATCACTGCCAACAAAATCAAATCAGTCGACACATATAGTCATACCATATCAATCAGAAGTCACATTTTTCATTCTTAGCCAAACAATTCTAAAATAAATATAATAAAATCTTACCCTTCTAGGTCTTAACACAGAATCTGGGCACACAACAATAATTTAACATACTCCGTATTAGAATTCAGCCACGTCTAACTTTTCATTAAAAGATAGGCGTATAAATACTATGCGTCTCACATTAAAATCATGCAATACGCTGTCCACGAGAGGTATTCACAAACAACCCATGCATAACGTAGCCACAATTTCCGTAAATGTTTTATCACCACAGTTGCCCTAAAAACTGTAGCTCTACTGATTGAAAGGATTAAAATAATCTCGACGACATAGTGGACGATTAGATCCATTTCGTAACATTTACAAGAACGCATCAGTTGGGAATATGTACCGAAAGACAAAAGAAAGGCAGCACTTATAAAATTGTGTATAACTATTTAACCAATGAGACAAATTTGTTCAAATTAACAGTTGTGTGCAGGCGAGTCTATTTCCTAAATTTTATGAAAATATTATATGGTTGGATAACAAATGATATGCATTGTATCTTATAGGCTATTTGTTGTCTATAAAACAGGTCATTTTACAGATTTTCTCTTTTATTACTGGTGATAAAATTGATTTTTTTTTCTCCACTGATAGTGTCAAACTAATACATAACTGGAAACTGACTTTCAGATTTTTATCTTGTCAATATCTTGCTTTTGTCTATTAAATCCTGTACAAAAATTCACAAAAGTTTCAGCTTAAATAAAAGGGAGTGCAAGCACAATAATTTAATGTAATAGCTATAAGCAATGCCCATGTATGCACCACAAACAAGAAATGTTTCTATAGATAGATTAATCCTATTCATCACCAACCAATTATCTCCGCAACAAATAAATAAGTGAACCTTCATTTTTACTCAGATGAAATGATTAACAGGTATACAGGTGCCATTGAGTAACCATGTACAACAAGAAAATCGGTGAAACCGATGGATGCTCCCCGAAGGCTTGGAATAGGGGAGAATGGGTATCCTGGTGAAGGTGTGATTTTCTGTGTAAATTAAATACAATTTAAAATGGAAAAAAATAAATCTCTTAAATACTTTAAAGAAATATAAATACTTTAAAGAAATTCTCTTAAATATGTACAGAGATATACTCCAGACATGCTAAATAACTGAAAAAATAGGAAGGGCGATAAGCTGACTCGGCTTATCACTTGTAATTTATTGTTTGTTGGGATGTCTTTGTCAATCTTTCCCTTTGATGTTGGGGATAGGGTTTGGGGTCTGATTCAGTCAGTTCCTGAAGTGTAGTTACTCTTTAAATTTGAAAGCAATGCTCTAGATATGAATACAACTGACTGGGATACAGTTGTGGTTCTTCTGCTCTGCACTTCTTGTCATTGCCCTCTATTATCAATATGTGAAGTTTCATTCATGTTCTCTTAAATATGTACAGAGATATACTCCAGACATGCTAAATCACTGAAAAAATAGGAAGGGAGCTAACTCTGTAATTACAAAAGATAGGGTTATAGTTCTTAAGCTCTGCACTTCCTTTCATTACCCTCTATCAATGTGTGAAATTTCATTTAGTTTCCTTCAATACTTCCTAAGATATGCTCCATACAAGCAAAATAAAGCATAAAAATAAGAAGGGAGCTAACTCTGTAATTACTTATGACAGGGTTATCATTCTTATGTTCTGCACTTTCATTTATTGCCCTCTATTAGTGTGTGAAGTTTCGTTAAGTTCCCTTATATTCTTTCAGAGATATGCTCTGGACATGCAAAATACTGAAAAAATAGGAAGGGACCTAACTTTGTAAAAACTTAAGACAGGGTTATGGTTCCTGTGCTCTACACTCCCTCTTATTGCCCTCTTTCAATGTCTGAAGTTTCATTTAGTTCCCTTCATTACTTTTGGAGATATGCACCGGACAAGCTTAATATTGAAACCAGAGGGCCAATGGCCCTATATCGCTCACCTGAGCACTGAGGTCATGTTGGAAAACCTAATTGCCAGAGCAACAAAACAACATGCACAACAGCAATAAAACACACCATTTATGAAGAGGATAATATCACAAACATTTATGCAAAAAATAAGCTTTATCCCCCCTTAATGGCTTCTGAGAAGATCTTTGGGAAAAAAAAATGAAAGAATTGAAAATTTGGCCTATCAGTTGCAATGGCAACCAATCAAAATCAGGTCTTTGGGCAAAATTAATATGGCTGATAGAGGACTACTCTAGGAACATTTCTGTAAAGCTTTTGTCAAAATATCTGCATTAACACAGAAATAAATACCGAATGTCCACTTTCCCCATAGTAAGTCTATGGAAACTTTAAGTTGCTATAGCAACCAGTTCACATGGGCAATGATAATATGAAACATACTTTAGGTAGAGGCTAATGTTATTAATAAGTATGAACAGTATCAGCTTCATCCTCCTCATGGCTTCACCTTTCCCATTATAAGTCAATGGAAACTATAAGTTGCCATAGCAACCGAAGTTCTTATGGGGTTGGAAGAAAAAACAAAATTCATGTAGAGACTTCTGTCATCAACATGTTTGCACAATATCAGCGTCATCCCCCATATGGCTTCTGAGCAGAGGATTTTTTCATTTTTTCTTCTTCTTTTTTGAAAATTTACCCTATATTTTGCCATGGCAACCAATCAAATTCAGCGATTTGGAGAAAATTCATATGAAACATAGAGAACTATTCAAGAAACATTTCTGTAGAAAGAAAATCTAAATAAATGCAGTGAGACAGCAAAAATTGCCAATTTCCATTTTCCCCATTATAAGTCAATGGAAACGCTTAGTTGCCATAACAACCAAACTGCTGGAGTAATTGCCATGAAAAACAGTAATTCTATAGAGGCTAGTACTAAGATCCTTTCTGTAAAGTTTGAGCTTTATTGGCCTCATAGTTTCTGCGGTGATGGTTTTTTTAATATTTTTCTATTTTTAACTATTCGGTTGCAATGGCAACCATCCAAATTGTGCAATTTGCATAAATTTAATAAGGCTGGTTGAGGACTATTCAATTACATTTCCATAAAAGTTTTGTCAAAATATCTGCAGTGACATAGCAATAAATGCAAATTTTCCATTTTGCCATTGTAAGTCAATGGTAACTTTAAGTTCCCATAGCAACCAAACTGCTATAGCAATTGCCAAGAAAAACAGTACTTTTATAGAAGCTAGTACTAAGATCCTTTCTGTGAAGTTTGAGCTTTATTGGTTCCATAGTTTCTGAGAAGATGATTTTTGAATATTTTTTCTATTTTTAACCATTCGGTTGCCATGGCAACCAGCCAAAAAGTGCAATTTACATAAAGTTCATGTGGTTGATAGAGGAATACTCAAGGAACATTTCTGTAAAAGTTTTGTCAAAATATCTGCAGTGACATAGCAATAAATGCAAATTTTCCATTTTGCCATTGTAAGTCAATGGTAACTTTAAGTTCCCATAGCAACCAAACTGCTATAGCAATTGCCAAGAAAAACAGTACTTTTATAGAAGCTAGTACTAAGATCCTTTCTGTGAAGTTTGAGCTTTATTGGTTCCATAGTTTCTGAGAAGATGATTTTTGAATATTTTTTCTATTTTTAACCATTCGGTTGCCATGGCAACCAGCCAAAAAGTGCAATTTACATAAAGTTCATGTGGTTGATAGAGGAATACTCAAGGAACATTTCTGTAAAAGTTTTGTCAAAAAATCTGCAGTGACATAGCAATAAATGCAAATTTTCAATTTTTCCCATACAAGTCAATGGAAACTTTAAGTTGCCATAGCAACCAAAGTTCTGAAACGATTTGGATAAAAAACAGTATTATTAGTTCCCCCTGCCTATAGATGCTATACATGAAATTTGGTAACCATGGGCCTTGTAGTTTCAGAGGAGATGTCGTTTGAAAATATTGACGGACGGACGACGGACGGACGGACGACGGACGACGGATGCCTGCCTATACTATAAGCTCACCTGTGAGCCTTCGGCTCAGGTGAGCTAAAAACTGGAAAGGGAGCTAAATTTGTAAACTCTTGTGATAGATTTACGGTTCTTGTGCACTACACTTCCTCTAATTGTCCTCTATTAATGTGTGAAGTTTCATTTTAGTTTCCCTTTATACTTTCAGAGATATGCTCCGGACAAGCAAAATATTGAAAAAAAAACTGGAAAGGGAGCTAACTTCATAAATACTTGTGATAGGGTTATGGTTCTTGTGCACTGCACCTCCCCTCATTGTCCTCTATCAATGTGTAAAGTTTCATTTAGTTCCCCCTTATACTTTCAGAGATATGCTCCGGACAAGCAAAATATTGAAAAAAAACTGGAAAGGGAGCTAACTTCGTAAAAACTTGTGACAGGGTTATGGTTCTTGTGCACTGCACTTCCTCTTATTGTCTTCTATCAATGTGTGAAGTTTCATTTAGTTCCCCCTTATACTTTCAGAGATATGCTCCGGACAAGCAAAATTTTGAAAAAAACTGGAAAGGGAGCTAACTTCGTAAATACTTGTGATAGGGTTATGGTTCTTGTGCACTGCACTTCTCCTTGTTGTCCTCTATCAATGTGTGAAGTTTCATTTAGTTCCCCCTTATACTTTCAGAGATATACTCCGGACAAAAGTGTGATGGACGGACGGACGGACGGACGGAAGGACGGACGGACAAAGCGGCAACTATATGCTCACCCTTCGGGGAGCATAATAAAAGGCCATCGGCCAATTGTCACGCGGCGTTTGAAATGTGTCACAAACTGCAGCCCTTTATTCTGTTTTAGAGTAACTGTATGGCCAAAAACAGGAAATATGTGTATTACAGAACCTGGAAAGCAAATAATAATTGAAGCATAAGCAAAGACATATACCCAATTACTGGTCCTCTATAAGGTTATTGAATACTTAAGTTCAGAACTGGGCATATATGTGTAAAATCAGGTAACAGAAACTTTAGGCCCTTACAGAATGTCCAAAACATTAAGACTGTACACCCAATAACAAAATAACAAGGGCCATAATCCTCCTAATATGAATCTGATGAAAAATGAACAATGCATTTATGAAAATTCAGCTCAATAATATGAATAGTTGTTGAGTTATCCCTTTACCTTTAAGTAAAAGTCTACTATATATGAAAGGGGAATAACTCGGTCACTAATAAATTTAGCATATCCTAACAATAATCAGAATAATCAATTTACCAAATGCTAATAGCGTACCAAATTTCAGCTCTCTCGGTCAAACGGTTCAAAAGTTGGAAAAATGCCAAAAACACAAAAAAGGCCATAACTTTGTAAAATATAGGACAAGTGAAATTGCAATATCACATGCACATCTTCAGATCATGATGAAACATTCTGCACAATTTCAAGTCAATCTGATAAAAGATGTGGCAGGAGTTGCGGGGACAAGGTCTGAGTCAGGAAGGGCCATAACTCCATCAAAAATGGCCGAAACAAAAATAAAAAACCACATGCACATCTTCATATCATAAGAATACAATCTGTAAAATTTCAAATCAATGCGATGAAAGACGTAGGAGGAGTTGCGGGGACAAGATTTTGGACGGACGGATGGACAGACACACGGACGGACAAGAGTCATTTCTATAGTCCCCCTCCGCCTACGTCGGGTGACAATTGACCAACAATCGACATCGGTAAATATTGACCAGTCTACGGCTGTTACGTAAATAAACTTACTTAACAGTGATAGCTGTGGTAGTTTTAGAGATATCTAACAAAATTACCTGTTATATAGACAGCAAACGGTCTAGACCAGATCTAATTACCCCTATTTCAAAAGCCACAAAATTAATGAACTACACTTCTTTCAAGAAAAACTAGCAGATAAAGCTTTTTAAGCTAGTGAAGGTTATGCTTATTGTTGGTATTTCACATGTCGACCTTGTTGAATAGCAAACGCAACCATATATGGGTTTTACGAGTTTAAAACAACAGTTATAAGCCTCGGGTCAAATAATGATGCTAACTCTTGTCAACTCCAGTCCAGTAGGCATATTCCTTTATAAATCATATCTTTTGTTTGAACTCTCATAAGTTTGATTTAGGTTTTATTATGCTGCGGATGAAACTGAACTTTTCTGAATGCCTGACTCTTCAGAACATGCATTGAATTAAAGGCAAACTCATAGGTAAACATGAAGATGACATAACATTAGTCTGGTGAAGTGGATTATAATTTAGGCTCAATATGCCCCCAATTTGAAAAGTTGAGGGGCAAATTGCTTCTGCGTTGTCCATGCGTCCGTCATTCAGTCCTTCCGTTACGCATACCATATCTTAGGAAAAGTGCATGCAGAGTTTTCAAATTTCACATGGATTTGTCATAAAAAATAGCTGAGCCGTATTTTTTCTTGTTTGAATTCACTCCCGTTTTGGAGTTATCCCCCTTGAGAATAAAAGCATCGTAAACGACTGCGTAATACCCCGCCACTGCAAACCAATACCCCGTCTTCTATCTTTTATACATTTTTTTAGCTCACCTGAGCCGAAGGCTCAGAGGTGAGCTTATAGGATGGGAGTCGAGCCGTCGTCCGTCCGTCCGTGGGTGCGTGGGTGGGTGCGTGGGTGCGTCAACACTTAAACATAAATATCTCAGAGACCAGTGGGCCGATCGCAATCAAATTTTATCTGAAGCATCATTTGGGTGGGGGAAAGGCTGCATTAGGTTTTGGTGCCGATCAGCTCAGAACTCTGGTTTCCATGGCAACAGATAGCCCCCATAGGGTTATAATGGGGAAAACGGCGTCATCACGTTTTCTCAACTGTTTTTGTTTAGATCCTTATCATACTTGCAGGTAATGATGACATACACAAGAGCTTGGATGAGTTCGAAATTTGGTCGGATTCGAGCACAGACTACGGAGTTAGCTGCCCTTGAGCGTTTGAAAAAAATCCCATAGGGTTATAATGGGGAAAATGGCGTCATCACCTTTTCTCAACTGTTTTTGCTTAGATCCTTATCATACTTGCAGGTAATGATGACATACATAAGAGCTTGGATGAGTTCGAAATTTGGCCGGATTCGAGCACAGACTACGGAGGTAGCTGCCCTTGAGCGTTTGAAAAAAATCCCATAGTGTTATAATGGAGAAAACAACGTCATCACATATTTTTAGAAAAACTTTGTCATCGCTCTATTGCCTACATTTCTCAACGGATTTTGAAATAACTTCACACAAATGTAGGGCGTGACAATATCTCGAGCAAGTTCGACTTTCAGGATGCTGCGCCCAAGGTCAAGGTCACTGTGGCTATTTTTAGAAAAACATTGTCAGCGCTCTAGCACCTACATTTCTCAATGGATTTTAAAATAACTTCACACAAATGTAGGGCATGACAATATCTCGAGCAAGTCCGACTTTCAGGGTGCTGTGCCCAAGGTCAAGGTCACTTTGGCTATTTTTGGAAATTTGTCATCTCTCTAGCGCCTACATTTCTCAATGGATTTTGAAATAACTTCACACAAATGTAGGGCATGACAATATCTCGAGCAAGTTCGACTTTCAGGGTGCTGTGCCCAAGGTCAAGGTCACTGTGGCTATTTTTAGAAAAACTTTGTCATCGCTCTAGCACCTTCATTTCTCAACGGATTTTGAAATAACTTCATACAAATGTAGGGCATGACAATATCTTGAGCAAGTTTGACTTTCAGGGTGCTGCGCCCAAGGTCAAGGTCACTGTGGCTATTTTTAGAAAAACTTTGTCATCGCTCTAGCGCCTACATTTCTCAACGGATTTTGAAATAACTTCACACAAATGTAGGGCATGACAATATCTCAAGCAAGTTCGACTTTCAGGGTGCTGCACCCAAGGTCAAGGTCACTGTGGCTAATTTTAGAAAGACTTTGTCATGGCTCTAGCACCTACATTTCTCCATGGATTTTGAAATAGCTTCACACAAATGTAGGGTATGACAATATCTCGAGCAAGTTCGACTTTCAGGATGCTGCGCCCAAGGTCAAGGTCACTGTGGCTATTTTTAGAAAAACTTTGTCATCGCTCTAGCACCTACATTTCTCAACAGATTTTGAAATAACTTCACACAAATGTAGGGCATGACAATATCTCGAGCAAGTTTGACTTTCAGGGTGCTGCTAACAAGGTTTTTGATTAGATCCTTATCATACTTGCAGGTAATGATGACATAAATAAGAGCTTGGATGAGTTTGAAATTTGGCCGGATTCGAGCACAGACTACGGAGTTAGCTGCCCTTGAGCGTTTGAAAAAAATCCCATAGTGTTATAATGGAGAAAACAACGTCATCACAATTTCATTTTTCATGGGATCCTGTTCATACTTGCAGGTAATGAGGATATGCATAAGAGCTTGGATTAGTTAGCATTTCGGCTAGATCTCACTACTGACTATGGAGTACCTGCCCTGAGCATCCAAAAAATCAGTGTCGCCACTTTTTCTTGGTTTCAACTGATCCGATCCTTTTCAAACTTGCAGGTAATGAGGAAATGCATAATATCTTAAGTTCAAATTTTGGCCAGATCAGGCCAACCACTACGAAGTTAGCTGCCCTTGACAGCTCTGTCTATTGTGCTCTTGATCGGATACTTTTTAAACTTGCATATATTAAATGAGGGCGTACATAATGTTTTGGATGAGTTTAATTTTCAGCCTGATTGGACCACTGACTGTGGAGTTAGCTGCCCTTGAGCATCTTAAATATCCCTATAGGTTTACAGTGTCTCTCAGGTGAGCAATTGTTGCCCTTTGGGCTACTTGTTTTATCATGACATGAACCTCATATTACCTAGATAATGTGTTGCAAGTTTCAGGAAAATCCTGTTAATCTTTGATTTTATACAGATTTTTTTCATAATTTTATACATGTATATAGCTCTGGGGCAGGGGCAGGTAACCTATGTGGACTTAATACTACTTGTAACAGAAAGCTTATGTTGTTTTAATCATTTCTATCAAATTTCATCAAGATATACCGAAAATCTGATTTTATATTGATTTTTTCATGATTTCATACATGTATACAGCATGTGTCAGGGGCAGATAACCACTGGGGGACAAAATTTTGATCAAGACATAAAGCTTATATCAATATGATAAATTGTTACAAGTTTCAGAAAAATCCCTTTCGACTCTAATTTTATACATTTTTTTTCATTATTTCATACATGTATCTAGCCCTAGGGCAGGGGCAGATAATCCAGGTGGACAAAATTCTGCTTATAACTGAAAGCTATTGTTACTTCGATCATTTCTGTGAAATTTCATCAAGATATTTCAAAGTGTAAAAGAACTACAGACCAAAAACTGTTTTTAAGACCATGAAAAGGGCAATAACTCCATAAGAAGACATCGAAATTTGCCCATTAACAATCCCAACCGAGATCTTCCCAAGACCAATGCACATGCCATGTATGAATAAAATCCGTTAATAAATACTCAAGTTATCAAACGGAAACGAAGTGCTCACGGACGGACGGACGGAAGACCGGACGGACGGACGTACGTACGACGGACGGACAGACACATGGACAGCCAGCGGGAAAACATAATACCCCGCCACTAACGTGTGGCGGGGTATAAAAATTCAAAATGAAACCTTTTCAGCAAGATATCTTAAAAAGCGTTTTAGCTGCGGACTTGAAACTTTACCAGCTTATTGGAGATAATAAGTGGAAGAACTGGTTAACTTTTGAACAAAAGCCATCAATTTTCATAGGAGTTTTAAGGTCCTTTGAAAATTTCGGGATTTCAACATTGTCAGCAGGATATCTCAAAAAGTATTTAAGCTAGGGACTGGAAACCTTGATAGCTAATTAGAGATGATAAGTAAATAAATGTTTTAACGTTTGAACAAAATCCATTATTTTTTGTAGGAGTTATGACCCTTTCACGATTTCAGCATTTCAACTTTGTCAGCACTTGTTCAGCTGACAGGATATGATAGGCAGATTGACTGATTGACTTTTGAATGATTTTCATCAATATTTTCTAGTACTGGCCATGCCCTTTTAGGATCAGGCATATGGTTTGGGGCATAGTGCTTCACGAACACCTTTTCTAGTTATCAAATGAGCTTGCTTACGTTAATAACCAAATATTATATCAAGGGGGGGGGGGTAAATCTTGAATAAAGGATATCACAATCATCATGTATTCTTCAATCTCAAAAGTGACCATTGCTTTACACTTTCAGTATGACGTCATAAACGTCATGGAAATGACATCATGTCTTACGGCTAGTGCAGCTTAACCATTGATGACAATCAAGGAGAATGCTGTTTTTGGAGGTGTTTTAGCTCCCCTTGCCCGAAGACCGATTTTGCTCAAATGTCAATATCTCAAGAAAGCGCAGCCCATTCAGATCAGATTTGGTCGGAAATGGTCCTTGAATGGAATTATTTCAATTTTGTGCCAATTGACTATCCAAGATAGCCATCATGGGGCCGTTACAAAAAATAGCACAAACATAAAATTAACAATTACCCAAGAACCCTTGAATGGAATTGGACCAATTTTGTGTCAGAATGTTCCTTGCATGAAGCCGTTTCGATAAATTGCAATTTGGCATTCCAAGATGGCCGCCATCTGGCGTTACTAAAACTAGCACAAACATAAAAATGACAATAACTCAAGAACCCTTGAATGAAATTGGACCAATTTTGTGTCAGAATGTTCCTTGCTTGAAGCCGTTTCGATTAATTGCAATATAGCATTCCATCTGACCATCAAGATGGCCGCCATCTGCTGTTACTAAAAATAGCACATAACATGAAAATGACAATATCTCAGTAACTGCTGAATGGATTTTGACGAAATTTGTGTCAAAATAATATTTGCATTGAGATACATGACAATCGTTTGGCTTTCCAACTTTAAAACTGTTGAAGATATTTCTTATAATTTTATACAAGTATAAAGCATCATCGAACAATGTGCAGAGGAAAAGAACCATAACTGCATCTTCCCTTTTAACAGAATTTCATCCCTTTGTAATTTCGGGTATTAAGAGCTTGTCCTATCTATAATTGTAAAGCCTTTGAAGATATTTTCACAAAACTTGTTACAAATATAAGTTAGCATCAGATGATCTGAAGGTGTGCAGAGTGCAAGAATGGTAATTACAGTTTCCTGCTTTACAGAGTTGTTGCCTTTGGTTTAATCTGTCATAATTTTGTGTTTTGCCCATATCTTAATTTCTCTACCAGAGTAATTCCAAACAACATATTAAATGTGAAGAAACAACATGATAATAAAGAGCTGTTATTGGTATTTCTGGTAGGGGACATACGATTAAAATGCCACCAACACTTTCATAAAGGCGGGTCCTGTTAGTTTCCACGTTTCTTGTTTGAAAAAAAAAAATGATAAAGTCATTAAAATGTCATAATGACCTAAACAAGTGCCGCATTTCTTCTGTCTGTCGGTTCACCACTGTTGCAGTTTGTAAATAAAAGGCAGTGGCCCTAACGCTAAGGTGCTTTGAATTTCAGCCGAATCTAGTCAAAAGGTCTCTGGCTGAAACGTTCATTGCTATTTGACCAGACTACAAATTATTATTCTTAAAGGTCATATAAAAGTTTTGCAGTTAAGTTTTTTTTATAGAGGCAACTCAGCTTGACATTTTGGTGAAAATCGCATGAAAATATCTGTGCGTTCAAAAGTTATCTATCATTTTTATGCAAATGTCATTTTATATACACGAATTATCCTCCCTTGTTTTCATGAGATTTTTACGCACAATGCACCAATCAATGATGTCATGGAAGATTTTAAGAATTTGGATGAAATTTCAGTAGGAATGACCAGCTGCTGTATGAGACATTTTCATTATATTTAAACTTAATTTGAACTCAATTTAAACATTTAGTTTACTTGTTTATTAAATTTTTAAAATTACTTAAAATGGTGCTGGTGCTTAGAAACTTGAAAACTTTAGTAAAAGAAGAACAATAAAAGAAACCGTATATGACCCATTTCTTCAGAACTTCAAGGCCCTGATGCTTGAAATGTGGTATGTAAGATAACCTAGTAGTATTCAACAAGCTTGTTTAAATGGTGGCCCCAGTACCTGAAATAGCCCCAAGGCAGGGAGTCCCAGGTTTGACCCATAAAAAATAGAAATATATTAAAAAATCTACTTAGTTTGTTTAAATGCAGGTTCCAGGGTCAAAAATGGCCCAAGGCAGGGAGACACAGGAATGAAACACAGAAAAAACATACAAAAACATTCAAATCTTTTTCTTCAGAACCACTAGGCTCAGATGCTTAAAATTTAGTATGAAGCATTGCCTGGTGTACCTTTACCAGGTTAGTTCAGATGGTGGCTCAAGCGTCCAAAAGGGCCCTGAGGCAGAGAGATTCACGTTTGAACATAAAATATACTTAAGAATCTTCTCTAGAAGTGCGAGGTCCATGTGATTGAAATTTTGTATTTTGCACATATAATGGTCATTTACTAAGTTTATTGAAATGGGGATCCCAGGGTCCCAGCTGGTCGTACCACAGGGGGTCTGGGTTTGAACCATAGAACTAGAAATTGTGTTTGTGAAACACTATGCCCCCAACCATATGCTTGCTTCTAAAGGTGTCAACTTTAGAATGTCTAAGTCGGAAAAGGAGTTACCTAATCATTATTTAAATATTAAACACATCAAGAACTACTATTAAACAAAAAATCAGCTTCCTAGATCAAGTAATTCAGAGGTTGGAAAAATGACAAATTCAAGCAGGTGCCAAAACTCCATAAATATTTACAGAATTGTCCAAAAAGTTAATCAGGTAATCTACTCCTCATACCCAATCAACATACCAAATATCAAGGCCATAGCTCAAATACTTTTAATACCTCCGTAATAATGAATGCAGAGTTACCTAACCTGTACTGAAGTATCAAACTCATAAAGGACTACTATTCCATAAATCAGCTTCCTAGCTCAAGCGATTCAAAAGTTGGAAAAATGCCAAATTCAACCAAGGGCCATAACTCCATCAAAACTTTACGGAATTCTCCCCAAAGTTGATCAGGTAATCTACTCCTCATACCCAGTCGGTATACCAAATATCAAGGCTATAGCTAAAATACTTTTTGAGATATCTTGCTAACAAGATAGTTATCTCATTTTTTTAAAAGGGGCATAACTCCAAAAAGGGGGCATAACTGGGAAAAGAAAAATACATGTCAGCTAATTTTCCGCAGGAAATCCATATATGAAATTTCAAAACCCTATTCCTAGTGGTTTTTGAACTCAGTAGCTGCATAAGTACTGAACATCAGGGGAAGTAACTCAGTAAATAATGAATGCAGAGTTACCTAACTTGTACTAAAGTATTTAGCACATCAATAACTACTATTATACCAAAAATCAGCTTCCTAGCTCAAGCGGTTCAAAAGTTGGAAAATTGCCAAATTCAAATAAGGGCCATAACTCCATCAATATTTTATGGAATTGTCTCAAAAGTTAATCAGGTAATCTACTCCTCATACCCAATCAGTATACCAAATATCAAGGCCATAGCGCAAATACCGTTTGAGATATCTTGCTAACAAGATAGTCACCTCATTTTTCTAAAAGGGGCATAACTCCAAAAAGGGGGCATAACTAGGAAAAGAAACAAAATACGGGTCAGCTAATTTTCCACAAGGAATCCATACATGAAATTTCAAAACCCTATTCCTAGTGGTTCTTGAACTCAGTAGCTGCATAAGTACTGAACATCAGGGCAAGTAACTCAGTAAATAATGAATGCTACTTGTACTAAAGTATTTAGCACACCAAGAACTACTACTATACCGAAAATCAGCTTCCTAGCTCAAGCGGTTCAAAAGTTGGAAAAATGCCAAATTCAAACAAGGGCCATAACTCCATCAATATTTTACGGAATTGTCTCAAAAGTTAATCAGGCAATCTACTCCTCATACCCAATCAGTATACCAAATATCAAGGCCATAGCTTAAATACATTTTGAGATATCTTGCTAACAAGATATTTATCTCATTTTTCTAAAAGGGGCATAACTCCAAAAAGGGGAATAACTGCGAATAGAAAAAAATATGTGTCTGCTAATTTTCCATGAGGAATCCATGTTTCAAATTTCAAGACCCTAGCTTGCAGGGTTCTAAAGTTACAGCAATCATGAAAAGTGTGACGCACACACACACACACACACACACACACACACACACGGACGGACAAGCCAAAAGCAATATGCCCCACCAACTTTTTCAAAGTTGGGGGCATAAATACATAGGAAACATCAAAAATCTTCTTCTTTAGAACCACTTGGCTCAGATGCTTGAAATTTGGTATAGAAGGTGTGCAGCGAAGGAAATTTGCTCCAACGGCCCACGTCACTTGACCAGCATAGCAGCCACATCCATATATGGTCAAAAGCCTTTAAAAATCCTCTTCTCTAGAACCAACCGATTGCTTTGAAACTTGGTCTTTAGCACTGAGTACTGGAGACCTACCAAGATTGTTTAAATTATGACCATGGGTTGACTGACTTATTTTACGGCAAGGTCAGATTTACTTTCTGATGTTTTTATTTAGGAAAACATTTAAACATCAGAGTTTATGGAAATTATAGAAGATTTTGGTGCAAAATTTGATAAATTTAGTTTGACAACGAAATGAGTTCTTTTAAGTAACAGAGGTGCGGCTCATTCTTTGAGCTTTAACCAATACCACTCATTTTTTTACCTTTGAAGCTATCAGGTTTGTTCAAATGATGACCCTAGTTTGACGTTTGTCATTTATGCCCAGGTGAGCGATCAGGGCCCATGGCCGTCTTGTATCTTTAAAGGATGGAAGGGGGATGGATGGGTGGGAGTGGGGGTAGAGAGGGGGTTGGAACGTGTGTTTTTTCTGTATCAATACTCGTTCTGCTGGATTCGGATGAATAGCCTGTAAAGAGTGCTGAACTTGGTTCAGCTACCTAGTCATTGCAGACGAAACTTCATTCCTTCTGAATTCCAAACTATGTATTCAAAGCCTTCAGGGCGAAGCATACATAATAAATATTTGCAGCTGATAAAAAAATTAAAACTATCAGAAACCATACAGAGTTATCAATTCACTTTGGAAACTGATATAACCAGGAGGCTTGGACCTGATCTGTCTCTATCTCTCATGTTTGCACTACTAACATAATATTTTCTCTGTTTCAGCTGCCCTATACATGTACTTGGAAATGACACACCTGCCATGTCCTACCTTCTGTCGGCAGTACGCATGGGCCTTCAACATAGCTGCAAAAGGTCTGACACAGTCTATGGTTAGTGTGAATCCATGGATGACTGGATTTCTGTTTCTGAACAGTCAAGAAAATATTATCAAAATATATGAAGGCAGATAAGACAGAGGTGTGACACAAGAGGTCCATTATCTGCAGAAAGAAAATTACGTACTTTTTGCTCACCAGAGATACATTAATTTAGTGGAACAAATTGCTGTGTTTGTTGGACTACATTGGATATAAGTTGGCTATATTCGTTGGACTTGCCTTTCTTCCCATATTTAGTCCTAGTCTCTTAGTATGTGATCCAAGTCTATATGTTTGCATAAAATACCTTGATGATGAAAGTGTTTTCACTACTAATTAGAGAAGTAAAGGTTAAACTTATTTATTTTGCATTTTTTGTGACTAAGAAATTCTTGCAAAAAGAAATAGAACATGTAGTATTATAACACAAAAGTAACAAAGAAGGAAATTGATTGCAAAAGTTATTGTCAAGAAATAGAGTCAAGTGCAAAACATTTTTTGGATTATTTTGATATTTTTTAAAACCATGGTCGTTGTATGGTTTCAAAATGGACTTTTCTACACTATTTCCTTTAAATATATGTTTACTTTATAATATGGTTTATTTCTAAGGTCCATTTTAATTGAACTGAAACTCTAGTATTATCAGATTATTGTGCATTACACTTTTAATTGGATGTTTCCTTGTGAAACCTAGTAGAGCTGTGTTTGCTCTGTTTAAATCAGGCGTGCCGTGCAATCAGGGAAACACATCAATAAAGGATAAATTGGCAAAATTGGTTTAAGATTATTTCCTCTATAGATATGCAAACATGCAATAGCTACATGTGAATGCGAATAACTTGTAACTATAATGGGTATTTGTCACTGCATGTTTTTTTTTTTTCAAACAATAAAATTATTTGTCAAAAACCTCACTAGAAGATAGAAGTTTTAGCATATGTATTTCAGTCACCTGGTAGAATTAATTATGCAAGCCTTACCATCTACTTCAGAGATTATTCTGCATTACAGTTTTAACTGGCTATTTCTTAAACTAAATTCTCCTTGTAAACCCTAATAGAGTTGTGTTTGCTCTGTTTGAATCAGGCTTGCCGAGCAATCAGGGAAACACATCGATAAAGGATGAACGGGTTAACTGGTTTAAGATTAATTCAACTATAGATATGCAACAGCTACATGTGAGTGCGAAGATCTTGTAACTAAAATGAGTACTGGGCGATGCAGTTTTAATAAAATCATTTGTCATATTGTAGATGGTAAACACTTGCAAAATTAATTTTACCAGGTAGCTGAAATACAGATGCTCATATTTCTACCTTTTTCTTACCCTAAATTTCCCTTGTGAAACCTAGTAAGATTAATTCCACTATAGACATCTTACTTTTCAGAACATATATGCAATAGCTACATGTGAATGCAAAGATCTTATAACTATATTGAGTACTTGCCACTGCACGTTTATTTATTTTTTTTAAATAAAATTATTTGTCATACTGTAGATGGTGAGGCTTGCATAATTAATTCTACCAGGTGAATGAAATACATTTGCTAATATTTCTACCTTTTAGTAGGGTTGGGACATTGAAAGACTGATTTAACAATACAACAATCCAGCAGGCACATGACGTCGATTTGACGTCGTATTGACATCGATATGACATCATTACGTCGCATCAATGTCAATATGACGCCATTTCGACGTTGTGTGCCCGCTGGGAATGCAAAATTTGATAAGAGCGAGTTTTGATGGACTTACAAGTCATGTACTATCAATGTTCATTTTTCTCGCATATTTCTGCATTGCTTAGCTAAGCATAGAATTAGGGGTTCACCTAGGCCAGAAGCTTTTCCAGGAGCGAAAAAGAACTCCTTTACTACAGAAAATTCAGAAAACTTCGATTCTCTAGGAACAGTTAGCTGGGAATACATTGTTCTATTGTGGGCAAATGGCAGTAAACATTAGAGGAAAATATAGAGCGATGTTTGTACACCGCATTATAAGTAAAAATTCTGTAGTTTAGGAGAGGGAATTTCTGATAATGGTCATTGTGAACTACTGCGGCCTTGCTTAGGTAAGAAAATGCACATTCACAGGAAAGCAAAGTCTGAGCATACATTCCAGGAAAGCTTTCTCTAAAGTAAGTTTTGTATTTTTATATCAGCAGTTTTCCACATACCAGTGTTTTCAACAAAATTGTACTATGTATCAAGAAGGGACCGCAGTCCTTTCTGGGCAAATATTTCTGACTTGTTATACTTTTGAGCTCACCTGAGCCGAAGGCTCACAGGTAAGCCTTTAGTATGGCATTGCTCCGTAGTCCGTCCGTCCACCATTTTAAAGCCAAATTACATACGGAGCCTCCATGGGTTGGGGGGAAAGAAAGTTTCTTTGGGGATTCTGGGTCACATGACCAAGATGGCCGCCAGGCCCATATATGGTAAAAACCCTTCAGAAATCTTCTTCTCCAGAACCAAAAGGCCTATGACCTTGAAACTTGGTATGTAGCATCTGGCATTCAGGTCCATCATAGTATATACAAATGATGACTTTGCGTTGACCTTGACCTATTTTATGACATTGTCAACTTTGGTATGTTAGGCTTTTATACGGGAAGACGCTTAAACAGTGGATTTCTCAGAAACTATTTAAGTCTAAGGTACAATAATTGGTATACATGGTCAACTAGATAAACAAATGAAGATATTATGTCACTAAAGGTCAAGGTCATTACGTCCGTCGATCCGTCGTCAAGATTTTCAAACTTCTCCTCTGAAACCACTAGGCTGAGTGAAGTCAAATTCCGTATGGAGTCTCAGTGGGATTGGGGAAGAAAAGTTTGATCCCGGAGTCTGGGTCACATGATCAAGATGGCCGCCATGCCCATATATGTTAAAAACCCTTCAAAAATCTTCTTCTCCAGAACCAAAAGGCCTATGACCTTGAAACTTGGTATGAAGCATCGGGCATTCGGGCCCATAATATTTTATATAAATGATGACCATGCGTTGACCTTCACCTAATTTATGACATGGTCAACTTTGGTATGTTAGGCTTTAATATGGGAAAACGCTTAAATAGTGGATTTCTCAGAAACTATTTAAGTCTAAGAAACAATACTGGGTAAACATGGTCAGCTAAATAAACAAATGATGATATAATGTCACTAAAGGTCAAGGTCATTGCGTCCGTCCATCTGTCTACAAGTTTTTCAAACATCTTCTCCTCTTAAATCCCTGGACCGAGTAAAGCCAAATTTCATATGGAGTCTCAGTGGGAGGGGGAACGAAAGTTCCTACCCGGGTCTAGGTCACATGACCAAGATGGCCGCCATGCCCATATATGGTAAAACCCTTTCAGAAATCTTCTTCTCAAAAACCAAAAAGCCTATGACCTTGAAACTTGGTATGTAGCATCGGGCATTCGGGCCCATCATAGTTTATTCAAATGATGATCATGCGTTGACCTTGACCTAATTTATGACATGGTCAACTTTCGTATTTTAGGCTTTTATATGGAAAAACGCTAAAACGGTGGATTTCTCAGAACCTATTTAAGTCTAAGGTAAGGTCGAAAAGTTTTCCAAACCTCTTCTCCTCTGAAACCACTGGGCCGATTGAAGCCAAATTTCATATGGAGTCTCAGTGTGATGGGGGAACGAATGTTTATACCCGGGATCTGGTTCACATGACTAAGATAGCCACTATGCCCATATATGGTAAAACCCTTCAAAGATCTTCTTTTCAAGTACTAAAAGCCCTATGACCTTGTAACTTGGCATGTAGCATAGGGCATTCAGGATCATCATAGTTTGTACAAATGATGACCTTGCGTTTACCTTGACCTAATTTATGACATGGTCAGCTTTGGTATGTCAGGCTTTCATATGGAAAAACGCTTAAACATTGGATTTCTCAGAACCTATTTAAATCTAAGGTACATTACTGAGTATATTTGGTCAACTGAATGAGCACATGAAGATATTATGTCACTAAAGGTCAAGGTCATTCTGTCCATCCATCTGTTGTCAAGATTTTCAAACATCTTCTCTGAAACCACTGGGCCGATAAAAGCCAAATTTCATACGGAATCTCAGTGGGATGGGGGAACATAAATTTGTTCCCGGGGTCTGGGTCACATGACCTATATGGCCGCCATGCCCATATATGGTAAAACCCATCAAAAATCTTCTTCTCCAGAACCAAAAGGCCTAGGACCTTGAAAGTTGTTATCATACCAAGTATATAGTTTTGGGCACTAGAGCCCAGCATAGTTTATACAAATGATGATCGTGCGTTGACCTTGCTCTAATTTATGACACTGTCAACTTTGGTAAGTCAGGCTTTTATATGGGAAATGCTTAAACATTGGATTTTCAGAAACTATTTAAGTATAAGGTACAATGTTGACTAAATGACTAGATGAAGATATTATGTCGCTAAAGATCAAGGTCATTCTTTGACCTTTGTACAAGGTCACTGAAATTCTCTCATCCGTCAACATTTTAAAACATCTTTTGCTCAGTGGTCACTGGGGTCGAATAAGCCATATTTCATTTTGAGCATCCCGGATTAAAGGAACCAAAGTTTGTTCAGATGGTCTTGGTCATATGACCAAGATGGCCACCTTGACCATATATGGTAAAAACTCTTCAAAAGTCTTTTTCTCAAGAACTGAAAGGCCTATGACCTTGAAACTGGGTATGTAGCATTGGGCACTCGGGCCCTACATAGTTTCTACGAATGATTACTGTATTTCATATGTAGCTTTAATACTGGGTCAAAGGAATCAAAGTTTGTTCAGATGGTCATGGTCACATGAACAAGGTGGCCGCCACGCCCATATATGATAAGTCCAGAACCAAAGGCTCAGTGACCTTGTGGCTTGGTATATAGCATTGGGACTCAGCGTTAGTCCAGGTGGTGGCAGATCTGCCCCTGCCCTGGGGCTATATACATATTGTATAAGAGCATTAAAATATATACCAGGACCTAGTGTCAGGTGAGCTACAGGATCACTGGTCCTCTGGTTTCATTTGATATACCTCAAAACTTGGCCGAAACATCAGTGTTTACATTCTATTTGCCGGGTAGTAATTAGAGTGCATAAAAATTATGTACAGAAACACTTTTTATAAGCTTTATCAGCGATTTTCGCTTAAATCACTCTTGAGAAAAATATGAATATCAAAGGTAAAAATTATGAATATCAAAGGTCAAGATCATTGTTCGACTTTTGTCCAAGATCACTTGGATTCAAGCTTTAAAACATATTCTCCTCAGACGCAAAAAGGCCAACTGAAGTCAAAGGTTGAGTATCTCTGGATCAAGGGAATCAAAGTTTGCTCAAATGATCTCGGTCACATAACCAGAGTAGCTGTCATGCTCACATATGGTAAAAAGCCTGTAATAATCTTGATCAAAACTGTTTGGCAAAGTTTCTTGAAAATATATCTTCTGTAAATGATGGGTGGATTCCAAGGTGTACCATTATTTTTTAGATGATGACCAAAGGATGACCTTGACCTATATTACAGCAAGGTCATTTTCGCTTTATTAGGCTGATATATGGGAAAATGCTTTCACATGTGGTTTTAAGAGACTTTTTCACTCTGTAATTTTAGATGTATCACCTCTTGTACAAAATACGAATATGTATAGTCAAGGTTACTGTTTGACATTTGTTGAGGGTCACTTGGAGTCACATTTTGAAACCTCTTCCACTCAGAAGCCACTGAGTCATTTAAAGTCAAATTTCATGTGCCTGTTGGTTAGGGGAACCAAGGTTTGCTGAGATGATGTTATTATCGAACTTATTCAGTTAATTGGCAGTAATTTTATTTACCGAGGAATATGGACAAGCTTTTATGTCACAGTCCTAAAGGTAAAAAGTGTGTAAAGACATGCTTTTATATTAGCTGGTAATGTTTGCTTATTGTAGAGCATAAAAGGAATGGAGTGAGAAATAGGAGAGCAAATATGATTCAATAACTACATGTAGTGTAGAAGTTGAGCATAGTTGTCTACGAAGTATAGTTTTCGAATTCAGCGTTTGCCAACTTGGCAAACCTAACATGACTCTCCAGCAGCCTGTTTTTTATGTTAACACATAAAATTCTCTGTGCATGTACCAGAAATAGATTTTAATTTTACAATGGCGTCGACCCTAGCGTTTGTGTCCATTTCTCTCAGTCTATGATAATCTGGTACATGTATAAAGTTTCTTCTTAGAATGGTCGTGAGGAATGTTCCTTGGACTTATTTTTTCATGCTCTGCTGACTTAGTAAAATTTTATGTCAAAAATTACGTTGACCCCAGTGTTGAGGTCCGTTTCTCTCTACCTGTGATACATTCACTCATCAAACCTGGTAAAAAAAAATTTCTAAAGTGATCTAGAGGATTGTTGCCTTAATTTTGACCTTTGACATGTATTTAAAGCCTTGCTGACTTTGTAACATTTTACGTCAAAATTAAGTCAACCCTTGCGTTCGGGTCAATTTCTCTCTATCTATGATACCGACAATAATCAAACTTGGTATAAAGTTTCTACTTAGAATGATCTAGAGGATTGTTGCTATTATTTTGCCCTTTGATCCATATTTCATGCTGACTTTGTAAAATTTTACATTAAAATGACATCAACTCTATCGTTTAAGTCCATCTCTTAATCCATGATACCTAGAATCATCAATTGTTCTATAAAAGGGTTATCCTTTGGAAGCAAGGATCACACCAAAGAACTGAAAACTGTCGAGTACAAATTTTCTGATGGTAAAAAGTTCGTCTTAGAATGGACTCAAAGATTAATGCCATGTTTTTAACCCTTGAACTATATTTCCCGTGCTATTGATTGTGTCAAATTTCACTTCCAAAATTATTGTGTCCACCCTAGGTTAAAGTCTATTTCTTTTTAAATACAATGGGTGTAATCATTAAACCTGGCTTGAAAATTCTTTGGGGATGCTGCTATTATTTGTACCCCTGATCTGTATGTATATGTATCATATTCTGTAGACATCGGTTATTCTTTGTCAATCTGACATCCATGATTATATGGACAAGCACATTCAAGTCCATTTCTCATTACCTGTACCCCATACAATAATCAGTCACGGCATTAATTTCTATACGCCCGTCGAAGACGAATCGTATTATGTTGTGGCCTCCTTCATCCGTCTGTCCACCGGTCTGTCCGTCAGTTCATCTGCTAGTTTGTCGTGTCTGCTCTACAACTCCTTAACCCTTGAAAGATTATTTTTAAATTTGGGTCAAAAGTTTCGCTTATCGAAACGATGTGCAGAACACACATTTCAGTAATGTATGACAAAGGTCAAGGTCAAATTTAGAGGTCAAAAATCAAAAGATAACATTTAGTGTCTGCTCCATATGTCAAAAACCGTTTAACATTTCTTTATGAAAATTTGTACAAATCTAAATCACCATCATACGTTGTGCAGAGAAATGAAATCGTAAGTATACTTTCAGTTTTGATGGAATTACGATGCCTGTTTGTATTTTTGTAGAGTAATTTCAAATAGCTTTGTGTCCGCTCCATATATCAAAAACCGTTGGAGATTTCTTCATGCAAATTAGTACAAATATAAAACACCGTCAGACGATGTGATAGAAAAAAGAACCATAACCCTTCTTACAGTTTTGACAAAATTATGCCCCTTTATATTTTTGTACTGTAATTTTGTATTAACTTCGTGTCCGGTCCATATCTCCTTAACCCTTTGAAATGTTTTATAAAACGGGAGTCACCTGTTCATCTCATTAAGGGAATGTGCAACAATGGCCGACACAGGTCAATGTCACACTTAGGGTCAACTTTCAAAAGATAACATTTCGTGTCTGCTGCATACCTCGACCAATGTTTCAGATTTCTTCATGAAACTTTTGTACAAATATAAAACTCTATATGAAGATCTGCAGAGAAAAAGAACCACTACCCTACTTTCAGTTTTGACAAAATTATGCCCCTTTGTATTTTTCGTGTAGTAATTTTATATCAATAGGTTTTAATAGTAAACATTAGGTATTAGTTTTAGAAGATATATTGAGCATGATGTAAGTCGGATTACACTACACTATAAGATGTAGTAAGACATTGTCTATGAGTTAAGACTCTTGTGTTTTGCTGTCTTTTTTTTTTTGTAGAGCCCGCTTATAACGAGCGAGACATAACTGTCACAACTTTAGTTCGGAGTATGTGCATGCGTGGGTGTATGCATGCATGCATGCATCCGTCTGGATTTGTACGGTCCATAACATCTACAGTCACAAATGGATTATGGATTTCAAAATAATCTGGCACAATTATTCTCCTTTGTGAGTAGAAGTGTCATTTGAAACATTTTAGGTGGGTTAAAAGTCAAGGTCACACTTGAAGGTCAGATTATAAAATAGGCATAAACTGAGTTTGTCCGGGCCGTAACTTCTAAATTTATGCATGGATTTCAAAAGCATTTGGCTCAATTGTTCTCCGTGATACGGTGAAGCACCGTTTGAAACATTTGTTCAGGTAGATTGAAGTCAATGTCACATATGAGGGCCAAATTATCAAATGGTCCTAAATTGAATTTGTCTGGGCTATGACCCCTACATTTTTGTTTTGGTTTCAAAATAATTTCGCACAGTTGTTTTCCTTGATAAGTAGAATGTCATGTGAAACATTAATTCGGATAGGTCCAAGGTCAAGGTCACATTTAAATATCAAATTATAAAACTGTCATGAGCAGAGCTGGTGAGGGCCTTAACTTCTATATTTATGCATGGATTTCAAAATAGTTTTGCACAGATGTCTTTCTTAATGAGTAGAGTTGTCATGAAATAGTTTTACAGTTAGGTTCCAAATCAAGGTTACACTTGAAGGTCAGTTTATAAATTGACCTTGTTCGGGCAATTATTTGTACTTTTTTCTATAATAAAAAATTTTACAAAGAAATATTCTGTCTTAGGAGGATGTTGTTTGGCTTCTTTCTACTAAGTGAGTTAAGCATTTAGTCCTCACATACTTAAAGGCCACTGAGGTAAACAGCGGACTCGACAAGTTGTCCTAGGACAACCATCTAGGTTTTCTTTTGCTTGCCTACCTGCCTAACCTATTATACCTATTATCATTTTGTTAATCGTTCAATACACCACATGCTCACAAATCTTCCAAAAACTAGTATCTAGCGGCGATGATTGACCAAATGAGCGAGACAGAATGTAACATAACAGATACTGTGCTATAAAGAAAATAGAAATTGAAACTTGAACACTCGTTAGTTCATAGTTCTTTGGTGTAATCCTTGCTTCCAAAAGATAACCCTTCCATAGACATACTGTATGTGTTTGGACATATGTGTTTGGACATTGGTTTCAATATGTTAGTTTTCTGACACGTTATCTTTTGGCATTTGTCATGCAAACACTTTTACTGGTAGGTAGATTGAAACCCAAATAATGTCTTACGTGTAGTCAACAGCAATATAAACTGTTCCTTCATCTCTGATAATGACCATGTTTATAAAGTCAACTACCGCGTCATTTTCTTATACCCACACTGGAGATGATGAGGTGTCTGAAACCAAACACATATTTCCCATGGAAATATCTATATATACTAGACAAAAGAAGAAACACAATTTGTGATTATAATCTTAAATTTTAAGGCGCGAAAAAATGCAACGTCAAATTATTTTGCTAAAAATTGGATATCTTCGTCCAACTTAAATGCGCGATAAATTAGCGTATAAAGTTATACAACTGAGCCAGTGCTCACGCAAACTATAAGACCCCAATAGGATTCTAATAAAAATCATCCAAAATGCTTGCTTCGTTCAAAGTTTTTCTTTTTTTCCTATTGCACGCATGCAGTTAATGTACATTGCTAAAGACGCGTTCTGATGTGGAATGAGACGTCTGACGTCCTTTAAATTTATTGCATAGGGACGTGTTCAGCAGTTAAATGAAGGGCTTTTATTGAGTAGTTACAGCTTACATCATGTTTCTGACTTTTTACAAGTCGACAACATATCTCTTTTTTAAGGAAGCGTCCTAGTGACAGGTTAAAAAAATATTTATCTCATACGTAGGAGAAAGGAAGTCCTACGTAGGACTTAGTAACTCCTACGTAGGACTTACTAACCCCTACGTAGGACTAAGTAACTCCTACATAGGACTTACTAACTCCTACGTAGGACTTACTAACTCCTACGTATGAGATAATAAATCCTACGTAGGACTTAGTAAGACCTACGTAGGAGCTACTATCTCCTACGTAGGACTTAGCTGTTTCATACCTAAGAGATATTTAACTTGTTTATTATGTGTATCTGTCCTCAAATTACTGCCTGCTTCAAATAATGTTACTTATATAACAAAATTCATAAATTCGAAACGTCTTATTTATTAATCTGCATCTCAAATACGGGAAAACTGTATTATAGTTATCTCCATTCTAATGCAATTTTAATTATTTTTTGGATAGCGCTTTTAAGTATCTGATAAAATTAAGTCACAATTACATTGTTACATATTGCAACAGTCTTATTTTCTATCACTGGAGAATAAAAAGCGACATTTTCTAATCATCATAAAGCATCTTCTCAATAGCGAGATTACCGATGCATGATGAATAGATGATCAAATCGCTTTCATGTAACAGCGTAAAGTTATCCAGATTTGTATCAATACAAACAACTTAATTGTTATATATTGTGAACAGTAAATATTTGTTCCGCGGATTATGCAGCCCTCTGAACGAATATCTTGTTTTGTCTGAGATCAATAATACAAATCATAAAAACAATTGGTCCGTGACACAAGAAAACCAACAAAGTGGTTGTGCGCCAAGTGCAGACTCAGATCAACCTGGGTATCCGCTCAGCCTGATCAGAGTCTTCGCTGTCCGCATGGATATAGCTTAGACCCTTAACGCGCTTAGTGAAGGTTCTGATCAGACTGGGTTGATGCCTAGGCGAATCTGAGTCTGCGCTGTTTGCACAACCACTTTGTTGGTTTTCTCGTGTCGCAGCTCAATTAACGTTATTATGACGTTGTTAAAGACTGGCCACACGTCCTAGAGTAACAGGTTTTGGAGCAGATAAATTATATTAAAGAAAAAAGATAGACAATGATCAAGAATTAATACAATCAAATCCCACATTCTGCCCTAAAAACCAATAAGGAAAAGAAGCACACACACACACACACACGCACGCACGCGAAAAATTTGACACAAGTTCACGAACACACACACACACACACACACACACACACACATGGAAAAATTGACAGAAGTTCACGAACTACATTTTGTTGAAGGACTACAGCATTTACACTAACTCTCCGAAAGTAGGTGACTCAAGGCAAGCTACAAATCTGTCTAAGATCTATGGCAGATCTGGATGTGTCCAACAACGTTCAAACAACGTCATATCGACGTCGATGCAAACTGATTGTTACAAACATGTTTATACGACGTATTTTCAACCTTATACGCTTGCTGAGTACATACTGTAGCAGTTTCTGGCTTTCTTATGTCTCTTTCTTTCTGTTATATTATCTCCTACGTAGGACTTACTAAGTCCTACGTAGGACTTACTAAGTCCTACGTAGGAGATAGTAAGTCCTACGTAGGAGTAACTAACTCCTACGTAGGACTTATTATCCCTTACGTAGGACTTGTTAACTCCTACGTAGGACTTACTAACCCCTACATAGGACTTAATAACTCCTACGTAGGACTTACTAACTCCTACGTAGGAGATAATAAGTCCTACGTAGGACTTACTGTCACCTACGTAGGACTTACTAACTCCTACGTAGGAGTCACTAGTCACTAGGACGCTTCCATACTTTTTCTTAAGTTTCTTCCAGAGTGAAGTTTTTTTTACAACTTTGACCATTTTTAGCCCTATTTTTAGTCAGATCAAGCTTAAAAGTATGATTACTGTCACGTCCGATGCTGATTTTCGATGCATATGACTTTATTCATAAAATAGCACTGTTTGGGCTTGTCAAAGCAAATGTAACGTTATATTTTTTTTCGCTCAAATGTTTTGCTTAGGCCTAAACAAAATATATGGTTCCGGTTCTCCCACCTACCCTAATTTTTGGTATTCAGAATTTTATGAGGTAACCTAAATAACAGGCTGCTGCAGAGTTATGCCAAGTCTGCCTATAAATAAATTGCAGATCATGCCGATTATTTTGATATATTCTAAAAAAACTTTTACTCCGTATACCACCCCCCCCCCCCCCCCCCCCCCAAAAAAAAAAAAAAAAAAAGATAGCACAGGCTATTTGCTATACAAAAGTCTTTTTTGGCAAAAATAACTGTATTAACAGTTAATTCAGTAATTCTGCAGTAAACAAGGAAACATGTTTTATTGAATGAAAACATTTGAGAAACTCATTGTCATAAAAATAATTATATATTGGCTTATATGCTGCGTTCAGTAATACTTGATGATAAAAATGGATGTTTCTTATATGGTTCAAAAATTGGGCACTGCAAATGGATGGATATGAAGGCAGAATGACAGAGGAACTTGGCACTTTACAACAAAGTTTGGAAAATATTTTTTTGCATTATTGTCAGTAGAATATGTTCTATGAAAGGATTATCCTTTGAAAGCAAGGAATACGCCAAAGAATTGAAACCTAAGGACTGTTCAAGTTTCCTAGGCCAGACAAGCTTGATTCGGCCAAATAGGCCTTATCGATATCAGTGACCCTCAATTATTTTCAGTTATACAATGAAATCTATTATTCTAAAGGACAAGAAAAATAAAATCAATACTACAACGACGGGCAGGTGGGTGACATTTTGCAGTGACCACTATATAGTGAAATTAAATACTTTCTGTGAAAGTATCATCCTTTGGAAGCAAGGAATACGCCAAAGAACTAAAATCTAACAAATATTCAAGTTTTCTGGGCCAGAAATGCTTGTTTCAGCCAATTAGGCCTCATCAGCGACCTTCAACTATAGTAGTCGAAAGTTCTAACCGGCCACTTAGTTTTTATCATTTTTCCTCTCTGTTATTAACCATCTCACAGCTCAGTTTACAGCCTTAGATAGGTGAATATGTCGGTAAACCATGCAACTTAAGGGTTTAGCAATATAACGTACCGTACACTGTATCTTGAGGGCACAGATGAATACGGATACCCCCATTTCCAAAATTAACAAGAATTTGCATTGGGTGGTGGGGTAAGTTTGAGCATTTTGACCCAAAGCGACCACTGTCATGTAGGAAAAGCGTTCATTTTTGCATAAACCTGTTTCTTCAGTCATTTGCTTTAGTAATGAAGTGGTTGTGCCCACGTAAATTGGATATTTCAAAAAGTGAATTTTTACAAATTGTGATGAAATGCTGTATTTTGTGAATTTTAAAAGTGGGGGTACTTGTGTTCTTCGGCGCATCCTGATGTAATATTAAGAATTTTGTCAAACCTTTCAATTGCTAAGTTGACTGACACATCTGCCTATTTGGGGATGTGAATAGAACTGTAAGATTGTTTGGGGCTTTGAATAAAATAGATAAAATGTAAGTGGCCGGTTAGAACTTTTGGCTAGTATATTTCCAAAGTTCAGCAATGGAATCAATTATTCCTAATGACTAGAAAATAAAATCTACACTATAGTGAAGAGCAGGGAGGCTTTTCACAGTCACCACACAGTCCCAATCATCAGCTTTAGTGAATTTAGATGTACAATAGTCACAATTATATGTTTTAGTAATACAAAGCCCAACAAAATTATTAAATGACAGCCACAGGTCAAGTTTGTTTAAATTCCTTCAGATTTTCTTCCTAATCCCTTATTAAAAACAGTAGTGGTCAGTTTTTCAACTAATGACTAATCTTGATCCTAGGATAATTCCTTTGTTGTTTTACCGGTACATACTTGGCATACATGTTTATATCTAAAAAGGGGTAAACAATTCAGCAATCGAAAAACAAGCTGATAGACAAAGAGACAAAAAATAAGAGTGTTTCTTGTTGAGGTTAATCAAATTGCTGACAGCAATAATATTATATTGTTGATAGCAAAACAAGTAAGTAAATCGCTGAATTCAGGGAAAAGTGGTACCATCCCTGCCCCTTGTTGAGGTACCATTTGTACATATTGTAAATACTTACGTAAGTAGTTTTCTTCAGTCGTACCTTTAAAATTATATTTTGTGATTGTTTGTTACTATAGTTTGTAATTATCTTGTACTATATTTTACATTCTGCTGTTGCCGAATCAGAATTGACCACAGAGTTACCAGTTGTTAGCGAAGCAAATATGACCACAGAGCCATCCGCTGTTGGCAAAGCTAATATGACCATAGAGCCATCTATTGCTGTTGAAGCAAACATGACTAAAGGGTCGTTTCTTGGTGTTGATTTTATGCAACTAAAGGTTGTTTCAAGATTTTTTCACTTTGCATATCGTGATTTTAAAAAGGAGAAGCTTCGTGAACTTATCTTCCCACCGTCTGAAACTGTGGATGATTGCCAGTATATTTTAGATACAGTTATTCAGTCAAGGCCAATACTACCAAGATTGTTATCTGTTCTTCATGCATCAGCAGTTTTTATACTAGCAGACTATTTTTGTGAGGATTTGGTGTTTGAAGAATTGCATGAGTATTTTACACATAATCTGACTCTGTCACCATTGTTTATGAAATTGTTTTGTATGTATTATTCCACTTCACACCCTCAGACAATTGCTTTTTATCATGCATTCACAGAATCATTTAGAATACCCCAGTCGAAATGTTTGTTAAATGATGTTTCCTGTATAAGAATGAAAACCTTAAAGAAAACTGTCAGAGATCATCTCAGAAGGACAGTTTATATGGAAAACATTCGTTATGCTTTTTGCTACATATGCAGAGGAAAAATTGTTTACACTCTAAAATTAAGTGAAGATGCCACATGTATGGTTTATGATAATAAAAAGTTAACAAAAATGCCATGCTGTGCAACACCAACACATCCAACCTGTACTTCAAACATGCTATATAGAAGGAGTGGATTTTATTGTTGCACTAGATGCAAAACCATTCTGCAGAATGGTCAAGCAAGTTGGGTTGATGTCAGTTTTGGCAGAGAACGAATGAGAATTAGAAAACAATATGGCATTTCAACCAGGAGATTGCTACCTCCATTAGATTTCAGCAGAGTCTTTTCTCCAAACAAAAGTTAACAGTTTATTGTTAGCAAGTACCATCTAAGCTGAAGCTCTTAAAACACTGCCGTCCTTACCTCATCATCCAATGATTTCGCAAAGTAATTGGAAAATTAAGGTGGTGATATGTGGTATATACAAAAATCTGAATAAAACTATAAAAAATCATCGTATCTCACTGAAAGTTAGCAGATTTCTTATTTTTGTTTTCTATACAGTTGGAAATACAAAATATAGGGACATGCTGTCTTAAAAAATGTTTTATAATGGAAAAATCAAAGGGTAATTTTCTGCGCAGAAATCTGAAAAATAAAATCTGTTCTTGAAAATGTACTTAGCTCTGAAGATTCTTTGATGAGTTAAAAAGAGCGTCCTACCAAAATAGGTGTACCAACTCTTTCTCAAATTATAAGGTAGACCAGATAAAAACAGTAGTTTTTCTCAAATGTATGACCATGACATAGTGCATGTATACTGATTGCATTCATGAAATACAGGTAGGTCAGTTATACCTATATCATACGCACACTATAAATAATACATTACATTGACCATTACAGGTGTTATTGAAATGATTCAACATCCTTGAAAATAGACTCTACTGTGTATTTTAGACAAATATTTGGACACAGGCCAGATCCTTTTTGTCTGCGCAGCCTGATAACGTGCAAAAGAAAATAGAAAAAACAATTGCTAGGACGCTCTTTATAATGCATTATGTTCAGACCGAGTTACATTTTCAATAATGATGGTCATTTTTTAGATTTATGCGCGCAAAATTACCCTTTGATCTTTTCTTATATAAATCCATTTTATCATCAACAAGTCCTGCATTTTGGGAATCTGATATGTGAGAAACAATATAAAGAAGGCATCTGCTAAGTGTCGGGAAGATCTGTTGTATTTTCAGCAAATCAGTGATAATCACCACCTTGAATGATTTTCATCAGTTTGGGATGCTAGTTTAACCTCAAAGTACTGCTGAGCTATATTTCATGGTACATTGATTTAAAGCTTTGGAGCTTTGACTGTCGAGTCCTAATCCTTGCCTCTTAAGTATCTTTTCTGTGCTTTAATTGTTGCCCGTAATGACTCATTGATGACTTCCATACGAACCAAACAACCAACTAAATGTCGTCAACCATGGCAGAGAGTGAGTGAAGATTAGGATCCTGTAAAACCGGTCTAACCTCCCCCCCCCCCCCCCCCCCCCTTCCCCATCCCATTTTATACTGACAGTACCAAGGCGGTTCCTTAATTACAGTTGCATTTGTTTTGTGTTCGGTGCTGTTCAGCTTAAGATGTTTCAATTTTAACACTTCTGTGGGCTTATGTTGTTTGGCTCGGTAAAGGTAACTGGGTTGCCTTTGTTTGGGGAAGGGCTGCTGATTATCACCTGTGATTTTGTTGCTTGTTTGATTTGTTTGTTCTGCTTTCCCTTTGGTGTTGGCAATACGGTTATAGTAATAACAATGGTTTTATTTACAGAGTAAGAATGCGATCTGATTCGGTTAGTTCCTGAAGTTTATTTACTAAGTCAATTTGGCATTTCTTTTTCGATTAGTATACATCTGAATTTTCCACATGAAATTATCCCTCTGTATGAAAGTATAAAATAACCTGACATCCCGTACGAAAATTCTGACATGATTACAGCAGGAGTCCTGCTGGACATTGACAGGATTTCATTTTCAGGCTGAATTACAACAGTATGTGGAAAATGATAAAAAGTCTACTCAAGATTCCAGCAGGAAAATTTGAAAAATTCATGTCAGGAATCCTAGCAGGAAAACAGAGCTGAAAATTTTGCAAAATTAATTGAATCTAGCATAAAGATTTTGGCGGTACACAAGTTCAACTACACAGTGAATCATAAGTGATAAATTCAACTTGAAGACTCAGGCCATGCTATTTGTTTGTACTAAACATATAAAAAGGTTTTCTGTGTTATTTGAAGGATGAATTAATAACAGCTAGCATGAAGAGAATGTAAGTTTGATTATTTTTTGTATCATTAATGCATACATTTCTAAAGGCAGATTTAAGTTTATAGGGGTAAAATATTCAATTTATACACAATTTCATGTACCCCACCCACATCCCTGGACATAAAAATCAAAATGAGTTCAATATATGTTTGGTGGTAACAGAATTACTTTCTGTCATAAAATTGTGTTAAAGAGCAATGGCAGTACTGATCCATGTCTATAATATAATCATAATACCTAAGAGATTGACAAGATATGTGTTCTGTTGTGTTTTATAAAGCCACTGTGTATGTGAAAGTTTTAAATAGCATGTTGAAAGAGTATGTCAAGGTTTTTGTGTAATATGCAACACAACCAAATTCATGCCACCAATCATGTCCATATTCCTGGCAGGATTCCTGCCAGGAATTGCAAATTTTACTGTGAGAATACTGCTCATTTGAATATTCCTGGTGGGAATCCTGCCTGAATTCCTGCTAATTTAAATATTTCACTTAATATTCCACACTGAGTCCTGCTGGAATTTTGTAGGGAATTTTATATTATAGTGAAAAGTTCACGTGGAAAACCCATTGGGACACCTTTTCATGTCCAGATTCCTGCTACTGTCCTGCTGGACAATTCCGTACAGGTTGGATGACATATTTAGTTTTAACTTTAAACTTAATGATGATGTTGCTTCCTCAAGTGAAGTCGAAAATTTTGTAACGAAGAAATAGTTCTACTTTCAGACATATTAAAATATAGTTCTACTCTCAGACATATTAAAATATGTATCAGATTAGATTCTTAGATGATAGTTGTAGGATATGGACAGATTCACAAATACCAAATTATTAGATATTTTACTAAGCCCGAATATGCATTTCTCTTTATGTCATTTCATTTCTTTCTTTTCATAAAGTAAAAATCATTTTACTAAGCTCAAATATGATTTATGATTAAGTAGATATGTTATCCCTACTGTTTAATGTAAGAATTGGCTTCATCAGATAAACATAATATCATAAATTACTATAATGCTACTTCAGTTTGTCTGGCAGTAACCTTTGAATGGATTTTGGCGTAATATGTGTCAAAATGATTTTTGTCTTGAATGGTTTCAAAAATTAAACAAAATAGGCCAGTAAATATGGCTTCTGTTATTTAAACCAGCAAAATGTAAAACTAAGAAAATCTCAATCGAGTTTAACCTATTTTGTGTCAGAATGGTCCGTGCATGAAGACATTTTTTTTCTCCTTTTTTTTTTTTTTTTTTTTTTTTTGTTGCAATTTGGCATTCCAAGATGTCCACCATCGGCCATTTCAAAAAATAGCACAAAACATGATATTAACAATATCACAGTAACCGCTGAAGGGATTTTGACGAAATTTGTGTCAAAATGATTTTTGTACTGGAGTGTTACAAAAATTGATGAAAATAGACGAGTCAGGTCGACCTTTGTTACTTAAAATAGCAAAATGAGTAAATCTAAATGGAATTGGATCAATTTTGTGTCAGAATGGTCCTGTGGCAAAATAGCCAGGTGACCGATATCAGGCCCATTGGGCCTCTAGTTGTGAGGTTTTACGGTGATATTGTAGAAGATATTGTAGCTTTAGTATTTGCTATGGTATGTTTTTTTCTGAGTTGTATACTGTAAAGTGTATATTATATTTAGTTTAAAATATAAAATATATGAAACTCATCACTGCTTCTTGTCATTAATGCATGAATTTCAATCAAATGCATCGCGAGAGAAATTGTTCAGAGGGGCCTATTCAAAATAGACGTGTCGATTTGTCAATATATATCACTTTTTTAAAAAACGAAAATGTAAACAAATCATAAGATATCTTCTTGAAAAAAAAACTACGGGAACACTTTTTAGCTCACCTCGGGGACCTTATAGGATGGTAAGGCCCCGGTGTCCGTCCTTTCACAATTTCAAACGATTTCTCCTCTGACAGTGTTGGGCCGATTGTAACCAAATTTCATATGTAGCTCCCTAGGGTGAGTGAGTGAACTCTGGTTTAACGTCCCGCCAACAACGAGGTCATATGGAGACGGGACCTCGGTTTAAAGTCTCATCCGAAAGACCGGAGAAGCGGGGGATCGAACCTGCGACCCCTGGATTGGTAGTCTGGAGTGTAATCCACTACGCTACAGCCGCTCCTAGCTCCCTAGGAACATAGGAACGAAAAGTTTTCCAACTGTCCTAGTCATATGATCAACATGGCCGCCATGTCCATATATGGTAAAAACCTAAAACAATCTTTTTCTCCAGAACCAATAGGCGGATGGCCTTGCAATGGGTACGCAAGTACTACCAAGATTGTTCAAATTATGACCTTGACCTTTTTTACGGTAAGGTCAAATTGCTTCCTTGTTCTTTTATATGGGAAAATGCTAGAACATAAGATTTCTTGGAAACTATTGAAGATTTGGGCTAAAACTTGGTATTTACAGTCAGCTTAGGGACCGACCATTTGATATTCTGGGTTTATTCGTACTTTAGAAATTTTGATAAATACTTACATGATAGAGTCACATTACTTTACATGATAGAGTCACATTATACATGAATGGCAATTAATAAAATGGCTGAAAGTTATGTGCTAAGTAGTTAACAAAGGGGGGTCTGGGGGCAGCGCCCCCAGAAGCTAAAGCAAATTCCAAATTTCAATGGCAATTTTAAGACTGAAAACAATAGAGAAAAACTAGGAATGATGATAAAAATAAGGGTTTTATATTAGGACTTTGCCTTTTAGACTGTTTATTATGCCATAATGGTTTTGTCTCCCATAAGCTAGTGACTCTTTTGCAATTCAGTTTTAGTGGAAACATTTACTAAGTAATGTGGCAGATCAATAATACATGTATGTGAATGTTGTATAGGATGTTTTTGTAAATGTATGCACATGCGGGCCCGCTGGTGTAAGCCAATTGTAGATAATATTAAAATATTACTATAAATATGGGGGTCTGGTGGGCGCAGCCCCCCAGAAGCCAGAGACATTATAAAAACTCAATTCCAATTGAATTATCTGCAGACTGATAAATATACCAGCCCCCCCCCCTCCCCCCCCCCCCCCCCCCACCAATATCAAATGGACAGTCCCTTAATAATTACATGAAGATTTCTGAGTACAGGAGATCAAGGTCATTTTTTTACCTTTGACACAGAACTCTCATATTTTGACAATTTCAAACATTCTCCTTTAAAGCCACTGGGTCAATTGAAACCAAATTTCATATAGAGCCTTCAGGGGTTTAGGAAACAAAAATTCATTCATACAGTCATGGTCAAATGACCAACAAGGCCGCCACGCCCATATATGGTAAAAACCTTTAACAATCATCTCCAGAACCAATTGACCGATGGCCTTAAAACTTGGTATGTAGCATTGAGTACTCGAGTACTATCAAGATTGTTCTAATTATGACCTTGGGTTGACCTTGGCCTTTATACGGTAAGGTCAAATATGGGAAACTGCTAGAACATACTATTACATGGAAAGTTTTTAAGATTTAGGCCTAAAAAATGGTATATACAGTCATCTAAACTAGTACATGAAGATTTGTAAGTACAAGAGGTCAAGGTCATTCTTTGACCTTTGACCCAGAACTCTCATATTTTGACAATTTCAAACAATCTTAGAAAAAAAAACACTGGGCCAATTGTAACCAAATTTCATATAGAGCCTCCAGGGGTTGGGGGAATGAAAAAAATTTCTAACGGTCATGGTGGCCACCACGCTCATATATGGTAAAAACCTTTAAAATCTTTTTTTCCAGAACCAATTGACCGATGGCCTTGAAACTTGGTATGTAGCATTAGGTACTCCAGTACTATTGAGATAGTTCAAAATGATGACCTTGGGTTAACCTTGACTATTTTAATGAGTACATGAAGATTAATGAGTACAAGAAGTTAAGGTCATTCTCTGACTTTCGACCCAGAACTCAATCATTTTGACAATATCAAACAGTCTCCTCAAAAGCCACTGGGGCAATTGAAACCAAATATCATATAGAGCCTCCAGTGGTTGAGGGAATGAAAAATTAGTCAAACATCCAGGTCACATGACCAACATGACCTCCATGCCCATATATGGTAAAATTCTTTAAAAATCTTCTTCTCCAGCACCAATTGACCGATGGCCTTAATACTTCGTATGTAACATTGGGTACTCGTGTACTATCAATATTGTTCAAAATTGGTAGTAGGCTACCTATGCAGATGACACTAACTACCGTAAAGATTCTAAGTTTTTGTGCAGACAGGTTTACAAATAGTGGAAACTGAGATCAGACTGCTCCTTAGTAACCTTTCTGATTTGCCGTTCCGTCAGCACATTTTTGGTGGCATTACTTTATGGTAGAATCGAATAACAGGGGGATAAATAGTAGGGCAAGGGTCTGCTTTGATTGCAGCAGGTGCGGAATGGGGGTTGCCTGTTTATTTGGGTTTCTCAGATTTGGGGGTATTTTTTAACTTTAACATTGATTTGCAAAGAAACGAAATGGTGAAAATTTTGTATTTTCGTATTATTCTGTAACATACAATGTAAGGTTTTTTTTCTGAAAAAAATAATATGCATAAGCATGCCCCATCGATCAAATATATCTTTCATAATTTTTGTCATAAATTTAGATTGTCTCGCATTTTTAAAAACATGTAAAACAATACTAATCATCAAGATAAATGCACTGTTTTTTACCAGTTTGTTTTAAATAATTATTAATCATTGTTTTATATAGATAATATGAATCGCAGAAATGAAGTGCATTCATATGCTAAAAATACGAATTTAAATAGAAGCTGTGTAAAAAAGTATGTAGAAGTACAAAATACTGATTTTTGTTGGAAAACGAAACGGTATTTTTTTCCTTAATGTTTTATAGCCCTGTGGGTTATTAGACTGATAAAGGGGTTTGAATGCACAACAAAATTCTTATTTAGTATCCAACTACCTTAAGTATTTCCCATATTTAAGCCTAAAATAGGTCAAGGTCAACCAGGGACCATCATTTGAACAACTTTGGTAGATCTTGCGTCCCCGATGTTACATACCAAGTTTCGAAGGAATTGGCCCATTGGTTTTGGAGAAGATTTTTTTGTTTTTACCAAATAAGGGCATGGCGGCCATCTTGGTCATGTGACCAAGATCACTTGAAAAAAACTTTGGCTCCCCCGTAGAGGGTCCACATGAAATTCGACTTCAATTGGCCCAGTAGCTTCGGAGGAAAAAAAAATACAAGATATTAGCGCCACCCTTACCAAAAAAACAGGCCTCTGGCGAAGTCTGCGGCAACCCTACGGCAGGCTTGCGGCTGCTCTGCTGCAGACACTGCTGCAAGGTTGCGGCAGTGTATTTTTAACATGCAAATGAAGATTGCTGCAAGCTTACTGCAAGGTTGCCGCAACTTTGCGGCAAGATGATTTATGCATATGGGCCACTGGCAATGTTCCGGCATAGGGCATCTCTCCATATTTGGTTTTGGCAAGGTTGCGGCACACCAGTGAATTCATGAATATTCATTAAAAAAATTTTGGCAGGCATGCAGCGAACTTTGCCGAAACATTGCCACTCCATATATGGAAAATGGTGGTTATGAATATTCATAAAATATATTTTGGCAAACCTCTGGCAAGCTTTGTGAGAGGGCTGCCATACCATATATGGTCAAAAACATTCTATGAATATTCATATAAATATTTTCAGAAAGCCTTCGGCAAGCTTTGCAGAAAAATTCCTCTGGTTATTGGTTAAAGGCAGTTCATAAATTTAATGAGCCGCGACACGAGAAACCAACAATGTGGTTGTGCGCATTCGCCCAGTTTGACCAGACTCTATGTTTAGCGCTTAAAAGGTAGCCAAGGGACTAAGCTACCTTTATGCGGACAGCAAAGACTGATGAGACTGGGGGATGCCCAGGCTGATCAGAGTCTTCGTTGGGCGCACAACCACACTGTTGGTTTTCTCGTGTCGCGGCTCAAATATTTATTTGGGGTTAAGGCTTGTTTCATTTTCCCTCATTTATTGTTTTCCCTCTTATTTGTATTTAATGACTTATTGCATATTCATATGTGATATCTGTTGGTATATATCTTATGACATATCTCATGTAAAATATCTAAAATTCTAAATGAGATATCTTGTATCTTGAAATATTTGAGGTCTTATATTACATATATTATTCATATATTAGATATCTTATATACTTCTTATATTATATATAACATATAATATTCATATGTAATATATCTTATATACTTTAATAAGGTATCTTCTTCCTAAATTGACATATCTTATATGAAATATAAGATAGATCTATGGATAAGATATCTAATATAGCATATTAGATTATAAGATATCAATATATAAGATATCTTAAATGTTTAAACAATGATAAATAGTAAGGCCGCATGCCATAGAAAAGTGTCCTGATATCCAGAATTTCTGTAGGAATACAACTACAAGTGAAAAACTATCAAACGTTCATGCTAAACTGACTTACAGCAAATGGCCCAAGAGAAGAGGGGATCTCGGTATCAGTGGGTTAAGCACTGGCATGCAAAGCTAGCAGTCGGGGTTCAATTCCAGCTAAAGGAGGAAATCTTTTCAATCACAAAAAAAAAGTTCCACTGCGCACCTGCAGTATTTCATTATCATCCTTTCATTCCCTTGATATGACTCAAATACTGTTGAAAGGACTATAAAACCGCAAAACTGACCATCCAGGACAAGAGAAAAAAAACATTGGCTCAGTCCTCAAGATATAACAACTCTTAATATATGGGAAAGCCATGCCTGTGCAGAGCCCCAACTCAGGATGCTGACATTAGAGGATATCAGTGTACATAGTTAGTGCATATATAGAAGATGAACTGTTTGCCATTCAGTTACTAGTAACATTTAACATGCTCTCTTCAAGTCTCTTGGAATATGTATGAATAATAAAAGCTGCAGCTTGCGTATCATTAAATTTTAGCACATTTTGAAATGATACAAATGAAAATAAGACTAACCAATCAACTCATTGAAAAGTTTCATCAGAATAATGCTAAATCAGAACACAATTTTAATATTCCAAGTACAAGAAGTCAGATCATAGTCACTGTATATCACTCTCTAAAAATCCTAATTTCTAAGTGAATGGTAGCACAATATGCACAAATCAATTAGTGTTAATGACCCTAGCTGACTTTCCCATATGGGGATTGGTCATATTACATCATACAGTGGCTGGACTGTGAACCCCTGGAGATTTATTCCTTGTCTTATCAGTAACAAATTGTGCATCTAAAATTGAACACACCTGCTGCTTTCCAGTTTAGAACTACATATAGACAAGTGTTAAAAACCAAAATAAATAAAATAAACAATAAGAGAAATAAATGAAAAAAAAAAAAAAAAGATAAAATTAAAAAAAAATGAAAATTTAGAATAACGTACCAACAGTGGAAAAAAATATACTACTCCAAATAAGTACTAATTTAATTTTATAGGCATATTACATGTATAATTCAGAAATCCAAATGACTTTTTTAAAATGTTTATAAACTTTGGGGGCATTGTAGATGGCCTTACAGCTTTAAACTCTTAGTCAAATACAGTAACATGTGAGTTGTATGCAGACATTTCTAACTTTAACATAGAGTTCAAAATGACCCGACATTCCTAAACTGTAAGTGCAACAAGGGTAGTTTTAGTTACTCATTATGTCTGTTTAAAAAAGTTACAATTTAGTTTTGACTTTTTGGCAGACGAAAGTTTGGTTGTTTTAAAATCAGTTACAGCGATGTCAAACTAAATTTGTTCTAAGTTTCTGGCAAAGCTGTAGCACTTTGATAATCATAGTATAAGTTTATGGCAAAGTTTTGGTTAACTTCAAGCCAAATTCTAAGTTTGTGGCATAGTTTTGGTAAGGTTAAGGAGAAAGTTTAAGTTTCTGGCAATGCATCAGCAAGGTTTCTGATATTTAATACTTTCTGGCAATGCAATGGCGAAGTCACCGCTAGCGGCACAGTGCTTGCCGAAAGCTTGCCTCTAGTGGCAAAGATCGGCACAGTTTTCCGGCACAGAATTTCATTGCGGAAAGGTTGCAGCAAGGCTGCAGCAACCTTGCGGCAAAGACAGTGATATGCTTTGTATGACAAAAGTAATTGCTTGTCTGAGGGCCGGAGTTATTGTTGAATATTTATCAAGAGAGAAAGTTTGGAAGGATGAAGTCTAGTTGTCAGAAAATCGGGATCAAGTAAGTAGGGGTAGCCACCTGAAAAGCTGATGTTGAAAATATCATAAATTTTAGACGTTTTCTCTGAGTTTTAAAGGTCAACAAATCAATTAGGTGGGTAAAACCTTGCTCTAGTAGAAAGCAGATTCCCTCCTGCATAGGACAACCGCAAATGATGGGGGGTACTTGATGTCTAGTGTGCCTGACATGCTCTCAAAGTGACCTACCCCTCGAGAATGACTATAGTCGCGCTTAGCAGTCTAAGGGCTAAGTCACCACAAAATGCTGGTTCCGACAGGCCTTGTTGCAAAAGTGACCTTAACCCTATATCATATTTAGAAACCAATTCAAAGTGTCAACGATAAAATTTAGAACAAGAGGGCCATGAGGCCCTGAATCACTCAGCTGAGCATGGTGGCCATATGTAGGTCACGTGAGCTAGACCGCTTGATAAATTTTTGTTCCATCAGCCCCTGGAGGCTGTGTATGATATTTGGTTACAATTAGCCCTGTGGCTTTTGAGAAGACATCTTAAATTGTCAAAATATGAGACATCTTGTATCCGCAAATCTTCCATGTACTAACCTAGACGACTGTATATACCAATTTTTAGGACAAAATCTTCTAAACTTGCCATGAACTCTTATGTTCTACCGTTTTCCCATACTTGACCTTGCCTTAAAAAAGATCAAGGTCAACCCAAGGTCATCGTTTGAACAATCTTAATAGTACTCAAGTACCTGATGCTATATACCACGTTTCAAGGCAAAATTCATGAATTTTGCAATGTTTTCCTGCCAGGTTTGTGGTGGAAATAATATTTTGAACATCTCATCTTAGAACCTTCTCATCAAGATGTTTCTAATGAGGGGTAACAGCATATTTTGGATGAGAAATAAGAAAACTTATCTCATGTAATGTGTTTACATGTATAAATGAGTATGAGTTACAGCTCTTGAGTTCTTCTGGATAAAAATAAGGCAGTGGCTAGGGGTCCGGTACCGGATCTCTAGCCTCTACGGCTACCGGACCTCTAGCGATATAGGCTAGAGGTCCGGTACTGGGTCTCTAGCTATATATATACGTTTGTGTTTGGTTGTATGAAGGTTTGTTTGAGACCAACGTTTAGTAAACGTTATTTCAACGTTTGAACATGTTCCACGCTCTACGGTATAGTATAGTTGCAGTCAACGTTTTATGAACGTTGCTCCAACGTTATATTTTTCCGTCCTAATAATCGTATCCCATTGGCGATATCATGAAGGCAGTGGCTAGGGTCCGGTACCGGATCTCTAGCCTCTACGGCTAGAGGTCCGGTACCGGACCTCTAGCGATATAGGCTAGAGGTCCGGTACCGGGTCTCTAGCTATTTCAAACGTGGTGGCTAGGGATCCGGAATTATATTTTGTATATCGATCAATTTGTTAAAAGTAGTGTTTTGTATTCATAATGGACAGTTGCAAACGTTCCGCTATTGATTTCTGTAATTGTTTATTACGCTTGATAAGTTGGGCCGCTCGGATATTGCAATTGTAATGTCAAAGTTAGTGAGATAGGTTTTCCGTAAGATGTTAAAAGGCTTGTTTTGTTTGGAACATGCATGATTTACTTCAAAACCCTACATCATTTTACTACAAGATATCAGTGTTTTAAGGAGTTACAGCTTTATTTGACGCCTTCGCGGAAGATAGAACTATTGATCCTTATACAACCAGTTCCTACCGTCCGGGGAGAAGCCCATCTGATTCTCTTCAGACGTACTCGTCGCCTGTATAGGAGAAGCCTTTTACCAGGTTTACCAGTAAAGTGGATGTCTCACTAGAGCACAAATTAAAAGCCCTTTTCAGGGCTACGACCACTTTACGAAACAAACCTTTAAATGTACATGTATATAATAAATCAATAAATAAAATAAATAAATATCCTTATTTTAACCCCAAGATGCTTGTTTCCCGTGCGTTATCTCTAAACATGGAGTGCATACGTAAAAACCGTCTCAATGAGGCGATTCTTAAAGAGTCCCACCCATCTGTATTTTGAGCACAAATTAAGATATACATGTTTAACAAGGTTTATATCTGTTGAGTCCTCGTCTTTGCTTCTTCATCATCGGGTGTTGAAATGTGATTTATGTGTTTACCGTGATGATTCATTGACGGGTTAGAGGGTTATCGTGCGAACCGAACAACCAATAGATAGATAGATAGATACCTCTGTTCTCCCAACCCTGTCCCTCTGGACTTAAATTTCTTGCCGCCATGTATACAGCTGAATTTAATCTCATAGTACATTAATCAACCTCGTTAACGCAGTATTTGTTATTCGCACATCCGCGACTAGATGAAGCATATACTTTGATAGAACTAATCAATGCAGTTATCATTTTCATGCATCGATGAAAAACTCAAACACTGCAAACAGTTTAATTTATAATGATTATAATTGAGAAGGAGAGATAAATAAGAATAAAACTTTATTCGTTTATTTTACACAATCATTGTGCGTTCTAATCGGGTTTACTAGACTAAAGTAGATTCTCTTTACAAAATGAAGTGTATCGAAACTCTCGCAAGGAAATGCTATTTAAATCAATCAATAACATACTACCGGATCCCTAGCCTCCACGTTAGAAATAGCTAGAGACCCGGTACCGGACCTCTAGTCCATAACGCTAGAGGTCCGGTTCCGGACCCCTAGCCGTAGAGGCTAGAGTTCCGGTACCGGACCCCTAGACACTGCCTAAAAATAAAAGCAAACAAGCAAAATATGTCTAGTATTTATTCAGCTGGTCTGAAACTTACATACTAATGCCATTCAATAAATTAGTCAGGCCCAAACCAATATGCCCCCTCAAATTCTTCGAAGTTTGGGGCATAATAAAACGCAACAAGGCCGTAATTTTGCTAAATAGGCATATAGTTACCATTCTTGCCCTTTGCACACCCTCTTACTATATTTAATAAGTATGCAAGATTTGATGAAAATTTCTCTTAGGACTATGAACATATGGACCGGACACGAAAACATGACAGATGGACAGACAAGGTGATTACTATAAGGCACCCGCCGACTTCATCAGACGGGGCCCTAATAGTTGAAGCCGCTGCAATCATACTGCAGCTGTGTGTAATCTATGGGTAGGTCATCAGCTCCCACATTCATGCTGCTGGATGTATATATGCAGCGTAACTGCAGCATGTATTGCTATATACTGCATTCACGCTGCCTTTTCATGCTGGGATGATACTGCTAATATGCTGCAAACATCCAATTTTCTTGCCAGATCTGGCAATACATGTAAATACACTGGGAATATTCTTGAACAAAAAATCCAAAGCATTGTCAGACTACTGCCTGATTAGATAGATATTTACATACTGCCAGTGTGTTGTCAGTTTAACACCAGCGTGTTGTCATTTGTTACTAAGATTTAACATGTCTAAAATTTATTTATTTATTTTAACAAAAAGTGTCTGTAAGAACTCGGACTTCACACTGATGTCTGCATGAAATCTGAAATCAATTTAATGCTGGCACAATGCCAGTGTATTACCAGTGCATGCCCAGACTGTTGCCATACTTCTTTTACAATGACGATTAGCTGGGCCGACATTGGTAATACACTGGATAATTATTGCCAGTGTGTTGTAAGATCTAGTAGTAATCTGATAAGGTAAGGTAAGAAATTGGCAATAAACTGACAATACACCAATTTTCTCCAAAGGGATGTTTATTAACATTTGATATGCCCAATTTCATTGCTAAGTATAAAATAACTGGAGCAAGTGAGCAGGGGCTCACATATACCCCCAAACAGCGACACCACCTAATGAAACAATCCCCTTATAAAACTATTGCCTAATGAAATCAATCTTGTACATAGTTTGAACCTAGAAGCAAACTTAGTCACCTATCAAATGGTTCCATCAAAGTATATTACAAATATCAACAAAGAGTACCAATTTAACATAAAACTTTAATGTAAACATATAGGTCTGTGCCCATGACCTTGGTCAGCAGCAGCAACCAGATGATGTCATCTAATCTGCATGAACATAGAAGTAAACTTAGTCATATATCAAAAAGGTTTCATCATAGGATGTCGGAGCCGTGCCGGGTAGTGCAATCGGTAGGGCACCTGACTCGTAAGTCAGAGGTCCTGGGTTCAAATCCCGGTCTGGCCACATACTTTCGTTTCTCCTTTCGCTGATTCAAGAAGGGCAGTTGTCGGTTACTGGCGAAAGTATGAGCACTTAGTACTGGTTAACCGCTTAGGAGGTCTAAGCCTGCCCAGGAATAGTGTGGTTAGGTTAACTGACCGTCCCGACATGGCCTTAGTTGTTTATCTTGGACGTTAAGCATCAAATCAACCAACCAACCAAAATCAAAGGATGTCGGAAATATAAACAAAGACTATAAACTTAATGCAAAACTTTAATGCAACTATACAAGTCTGTGACTTTGACCTTTGGTAAGCAGCTATGAACCTAAAAATATCAAAAGGTTCCATCAAAGGATATTGGAAATACAAAAGAAGAATATAAACTTAGCACAAAACTTAAACACATATGTTTATGTCTGTGACTTTGACCAAAGGTCAGCAGCAGCAGCATCCAAATGATGTCAAGTATTCTGCATGAGCATTTAAGTAAACTTAGTAATATATCAAAAGGTTTCATTAAAGGATGTTGGAAATATAAGCAAAGAATATAAACTAAACGCAAAACTTTAACGCAAATACACAAGTCTGTGACCTTGACTTTTGGTAAGCAGCAGCATCCAGATGATGTAAACTACACTGTATGAACCTAAAAGTAACCCTAGTCAAATATCAAAAGGTTCCATCAAAAGATATAAGAACTAGAGCAAGTGAGCAGGAGCTCACGTATACCCCCGTCCAGCGCCACCGCCTAATGAAACCACCGCCTTATGAAACTACTGCCTAATGAAACCAATCTTATACATGGTTTGAACCTAGAAGTAAACTTAGTCACCTATCAATGGTTCCATCAAAGTATATTATAAATATCAGCAAACAGTACTAACTTAACACAAAACTTTAATGTAAACATATAAGTCTGTGCCCATGACCTTAGTCACAGCTGCATCCAGATGATGTCAACTAATCTGCATGAACATTGACGTAAACTTAGTCATATATCAAAAAGGTTTCATCAAAGGATGTTGGAAATGTAAACAAAGACTATAAACTTAACGCAAAACTTAAATGCAAATATACAAGTCTGTGACCTTTGGTAAGCAGCTATGAACCTAAAAGTAAACCTAATCAAATATCAAAAGGTTCCATAAAAGGATATTGGAAATACAAAAGAAGAATATAAACTTAGCAGCAGCATCCAAATAATGTCAAGTATTATGCATGAACATTAATTTTAAGTAAACCTAGTCATATATCAAAAGGTTTCATTGAAGGATGCTGGAAATATAAGCAAAGAATATAAACTTAACGCAAAACTTTAATGCAAATACACAAGTCTGTGACCTTGACCTTTGGTAAGCAGCAGCATCCAGATGATGTAAACTACTCTGTATGAACCTAAAAGTAACCCTAGTCAAATATCAAAAGGTTCCATCAAAGGATATAAGAAATATGAAAGACTATAAACTTAATGCAAAACTTTAACACAAATGTTTAAGTCTGTGACCTTGACCTTAGGTCAGCAGCAGCATCCAGATGATGATAAGTATTCTGCTTGAACCTGTAAGTACCAACATGCTTCATCAAAGGATATTGGAGACATAAGCAAAATTAAAAACTTAACGTAAAACTTTCACGCAAATGTTAACAGACGGACGCACACACTAACGGACGGATGGACAGACGGAATAACGGACAAACGGACGGAAAGACGAAAACTTTATACCCCTCGACATACTTCGTATGTCGGGGGTATAATTATAAAAGAAGACTGTACACTTAACCTAAAACTTTAACGCAAATGTTTATGTCTGTGACCTTGACCTTAGGTCAGCAGCAGCATCCAGATGATGATAAGTATTCTGTTTGAATCTGTAAGTAAATCTAGGTACCTACCAACAGGCTTCATCAAAGGATATTGGAAACGAAAGCAAAATCAAAACTTTAACGCAAAAGTTTAAGTCTGTGGCCTTGACCCTGGGTCAGCAGCAGCATCAAGATGATGGTAAGTATTCTGCTTGAACCTGTAAGTAAATCTAGGCACATACCAACAGGCTTCATCAAAGGATATTTGGAAACATAAGCAAAATTTAAAACTTAACGCAAAACTTTAACGCAAATGTTAACGGACGGACGGACGCACGCACGGACAAATGGACGGACAGACGGACGGAAAAACGAAAACTATATACCCCGCGACATACTTCCTATGTCGGGGGTATAACAAGACCTGTCACAGGGACAGGATAGCTCGCCTGACAGCGCCTTGCCCATCACATAAACAAGAGGGCCATGAGGCCCTGATCCGCTCACCTGAGCAATTGGCAAAGTCGCTTTTTCTTATGTCTGAAATTGTCAAAATATGAGTCTAGGGTCAAAAGTCAAAGACTGACCATGACCTCTTGTACTCATAAATCTTCATGTGCTAATACGCATTAAGACAACCATATATACCATTTTTTAGACCAAAATCTTGAAAACCTTCCATGAAATCTTATGTTCTAGCATTTTCCCATATTTGACCATGCTGCAAAAAAGGTCAAGGTGAACCCAAGGTCATCATTTGAACAGTCTTGGAAGTACTCTAGTACTCCATGCTACTTAACAAGTTTCAAGGCCATAGGCATATTGGTTCTGGAGAAGAAAAATATTAAATGTTTATACCATAAATGGGTATGGCGGCCATGTTGGTCATGTGACCTGGACCATTTGAACACATTTTTATTCCCTCAACCCCTGGAGGCTCTATATGAAATGTGACTACAATTGGCCCTTTGGCTTTTGAGGAAATGTTTGAAAATGTCAAAATATGAGAGATCTCGGTCAAAGGTCAAAGAATGACCTTGACCTCTTGTACTCATAATTCTTCATGACCTCATTAAGATGACTGTATATACCAATTTTTAGGCCAAAATCTTCAAAAATTCCCATGAAAGCTTATGTTGTAGCATTTTGCCATATTTGACCTTGCCATAAAAAGGTCAAGGTCAAGCAAAGGTCATAATTTGAACAATCTTGATAATACTGGAGTACCCAATGCCACATACCAAGTTTCAAGGCCATCGGTCAACTGGTTCTGGAGAAGAAGATTTTTAAAGGTTTTTACCATATATGGTCATGGCGGCCATGTTGGTCATGTGACCCAGACCATTTGAAGAAATTTTCATTTCCTCAACCCCTGAAGGCTCTATCTGATATTTGGTTACAACTGGCTTTTAAAAAGAAGTTTGAAATTGTCAAACTATGAGAATTCAGGGTCAAAGGTCAAAGAATGACCTTGACCTCTTGTACTTATGAATCTTGATGTACTCATTAAGATGACTGCATTTCCAATTTTTAGGCCTAAATCTTCAAAACTTTCCATGAAATCTTATGTTCTAGCATTTTCCCTTATTTGACCTTCCCGTAAAATGGTCAAGGTCAACCCAAGGTTATCATTTTGAACACTCTTGATAGAACTGGAATACCCAATGCTTCATACCAAGTTTCAAGGCCATCGGTCAACTGGTTCTGGAGAAAAAGATTTTTAAAGGTTTTTACCATATATGGGCGTGGCGGCCATGTTGGTCATGTGACCTGAACCTTTTGAACAAAATTTCATTCCCTCAACCCCTGGAGGCTCTATATGAAATTTGGTTACAATTGGCTTAGTGGCTTTGGAGAAGATTGTTTGAAAATGTCAAAATATGAGAGTTCTGGGTCAAAGGTCAAAGAATGACCTTGACCTCTTATACTCATAAATCTTCATGTACTCAACTTTATTAACCAATTTTAGGCCTTACTCTTCAAAACTTTCAATGAAATCATATGTTCTAGCATTTTCCCATATTTGACCTTGCAGTAAAATGGTCAAGGTCAACCCAAGGTCATAATTTGAACAATCTTGATAATACTGGAGTACCCAATGCTACATACCAAGTTTCAAGGCCATCGTTCAATTGGTTCTGGAGAAGAAGATTTTTAAAGGTTTTTACCATATATGGGCGTGGTGGGCATGTTGGTCATGTGACCAGGACAGTATGAATAAATTTTTGTTCCCTCAACCCCTGGAGGCTCTATATGAAATTTGGTTTCAATTGGCTCAGTAGCTGTTGAGGAGATTGTTCGAAATTGTCAAAATATGAGAGTTCTGGGTCAAAGGTCAAAGAATGACCTTGACCTCTTAAAGTCATAAATCTTCATGTACTCATTAAGATGACTGTAGATACTGGTTTTTAGCCCAAAATCTGCAACAGTTTCCAAGATATCTTATGTTCTGGCATTTTGCCATATAAAAGCACATGGAAGCAAATTTGACCTTGCCGTAAAAAAGGTCAAGGTCAACCCAAGGTCATAATTTGAACAATCTTGGTAGTAATTGCGTACCCGATGCTACATACCAAGTTTCAAGGCCATCGGCCTATTGGTTCTGGAGAAGAAGATTTTTTTAGGTTTTTACCATATATGGGCGTGGCGGCCATGTTGGTCATGTGACCAGGACCGTTTGAACAACTTTTCGTTCCTAAGGTCCCAGGAGGCTCTATATGAAATTTGGTTACAATTGGCCCAGCGGTTTCAGAGGAGAAGTCGTTTGAAATTGTGGACGGACGGACGGACGACGGACGCCGGAGCCTTACCATCCTATAAGCTCCCCCGGAGCCGCTGGCTCAGGTGAGCTAAAAACTTGAAAGTAAAACTTAAACATTTTGCTAACGCCGATGCCGACGCTAACGCCGATGCCGGGGGTAGTGCAATAACTCTTCCTGAACTTTGTTCAGGCGAGCTAAAAACCAGAACAATACAAATAAAAATTTCTTAATTCATGTTTGCTTTAAGATAATAAATTTATTATAATACAATTTATTACTACATAAATTCCGCCCAGTGGTATAAGGGGAGGTGCCATTTCAAGAAAATACATGCAAAAAATAGCCATCAGAGGAGATGGCAAATCCCCCGACCAAAGGCCACCCTGCGCCTTGCTAAACAGGGTGCACTTTAAAACGCATATATATATATATATATATAAATAGTATACTGTCATTCTTTTATGTTCCTTATTGACATTATCTGTTTAACAGATGCATGATTATCTAACACTCAGACCAAAACAGTATGCCAGATTACTAAAGAGAGGTAAAATCTCAAATAGCAACCATGTAGACAATGTATTGCATATGATACATTCAACATTTCAAAATAAGTGAATAACTTCTAAAGTACAAGCCCTACAAATCTAATTTTGAGCTCTCTAGTAAGTGAATTTGGACAAGGAATCCAGATCAGGAAAAAGAAAAAAAAAGGGGTGGGGGGGGGGGGGGGGGGGGGGGGGGTTAGGAACACTAATAGGATGTCATGGGGCATGATCATCAAAATTCTAAAAGGTATAAGGGTATTAAAATTATGGAGCAGGCCAGGGTTATACAGATGTGGAGCAGAGACACAAAACTGCAGCTCGGAAAAGTACGAAAGCAAGAGTTGTCATTCTTGTATGAGAAAAACTGTCATGATCTGATCTCCATATCTGTGAAGTATCATAAAAATATTTCAAAGGGTACTCAAGTTATGGAGCGGACACAAAATCACACCTAAAACCATCAAGGGGAAATAACTAAAAAAGTAAGAGAGCAAGAGTTGTCACTCTTGTTTGCAACACATCAGCATTACCTGTTCTATATAAATGTGAAGTATCATGAGAATTCAAGTTATGGAGCGGACATGAAATCACACCTAAAACCATCAAGGGGAAATAACTCAAAAAGTAAGAAAGCATGGGTTGTCATTCTTATTTGCGACACATCGTCATGACCCGTTCTACATATCTGTGAAGTATCATGGAAATATTCCAAAAGGTATTCAAGTTATTTTGGTTGGTTGGTTGATTTGATGCTTAACGTCCACGGTAAACAACTAAGGTCATGTCGGGACGGACGGTTAACCTAACCACACTATTCCTGGGCAGGCTTAGACCTCCTAAGCAGTTAACCAGTACTAAGTGCACATACTTTCGCCAGTAACTGACAACTGCCCTTCTTGAATCAGCGGAAGGAGAAACGAAAGTATGTGGCCAGACCGGGATTCGAACCCAGGACCTCTGACTTACGAGTCAGGTGGAGCGGACATGAAATCACACCTAAAACCATCAAGGGGAAATTACTCAAAAAGTAAGAAAGCAAGAGTTGTCATTCTTGTTCGCGACACATCGTCATGACCCGTTCTACATATCTGTGAAGTATCATGAAAATATTTCAAAGGGCATTCAAGTTATGGAGCGGACACGAAATCACACCTTAAACCATCAGGGGGAAATAACTCAAAAAGTAGGAAAGCAAGAGTTGTCATTCTTGTTCGGGACACATCGTCATGACCTGCTCTACATATGTGAAGTATCATGAAAATATTCTAAAGGGTATTCAAGTTACAGAGTGGACACCAATCTGCCAAAAATTGACCAAAGGGGAGATAAGTCAAAAATTACAAAAGCAAGAGTTCTCATTCTTGCACGCGACACATCGCCATGACCTGTTCTACATAATTGTGAAGTATCATGAAAATATTCCAAAGGGTATTCAAGATATGGAGCGGACAAGAAAATGTTTACGGACGGACAGATGGACGAACGGACGGACGCCAGGCTCATCGCTATATCCCCCCGAACCTTTCGGTCCGGGGATAATAAATGACTCATGATTTTGATATATTGATAAACATAATTTATTTCAGTTCAACAAGCTAATGAAGAACCATGACCAATGGTAAAAGAGTACCCTTGTTCTGTCAACTTATTGTTTTGTACACGTTCATTAGATTACTGCATTTAACACAATATATAGTACAACATCAAATTACTTTATTTACACAAGATATAGGTACTTAATTTCACAATATAATCACCTATCCCGTCTGTAGAAAATCCACTGATTTAGTGAACTCCCTGGACATTTAGTATTGACTCAGTGGACATTTACCATGGACTCAGTGGACAGTCTGTACAATGACCATGGACATTCTGGACACAGTCCAGCGAGTCCATGGACAATGTCCAGTGAGACCAGCCAGTTGGACAATTCAGTGGACATTATCCCTGGTCTCAGTGGACATTGTCCATGGACACAGTAGACAGTCATTGACAGACATAGTCCAGGGAGTCCAGGCGGACTGACCAATGTCCATGAACAAATTCCACTCACTGAGTCAATGGACTGAGTGGACGTTGTTCATGGGCATTCTCCAGTCTGATATGGTTTTACAAGAGGGCCTAGAGGCCCTGCATCGCTCACCTAAGCAAGAAGGTTTAAGGAATAAAGTATGGTCATCATCTGAACAAATCTGATAGTTCGCAACAATTTCAAAATGGTTCTAAAAAGATTTTTGAATATTTTTCTGTGTATTGCTATGGTTCAAACCCAGAACCCCCTAGGGTGGGACCATTTTGGACGCTGGGGACATAATTTGAATAAACTTGGTAAAGGACCAATATGCATTATGACATATTAGATTTCAAGCATCTGAGCCAAGTGGTTCTGAAGAAGGAGATTTTTTTTATAATTTTCTATTTATTTATATGGTTCAAACCCAGAACCCCCTAGGGTGGGACCATTTTGGACACTGGGGACATAATTTAAATAACTTTGGTAAAGGACCAATAGGCATTATTACCTATTAAATTTCAAGCATCTGAGCCAAGTGGTTCTGAAGAAGGAGATTTTTTATATAATTTTCTATTTATTTATATGGTTCAAACCCATAACCCCCTAGGGTGGGACCATTTTGGACACTGGGGACATAATTTAATTAACTTTGGTAAAGGACCAATAGGCATTATTACCTATTAAATTTCAAGCATCTGAGCCAAGTGGTTCTGAAGAAGGAGATTTTTTATATAATTTTCTATTTATTTATATGGTTCAAACCCAGGACCCTAGGGCACTATTTGAACAAACTTGATAAAGGACCCCTAAGCAATGCTACATACTAAATTTCAAGCATCTGAGCCAAGTGGTTCTGAAGAATAAGATTTTTAAGTATATTTTCATCTTGAACCATAGACCCCCTGCCCCAGGGCCACCATTTATATATACTTTGTAGGGGTCCACCAGGCAATGTAACGTAAAAAATTTCAAGCATCTGTGCCAAGAAGATTTATGAATATATTTCCAAGTATTTCTATGAAATCAAACCCAGAACTCGGGGCCATTTTGGACCCAAACCATCACTTGAACAAACTTGATAGAGGACTAGAAGGCAATGCTACATACCAACTTTCAAGCATCTGAGCAAAGTAGTTCTGAAGAAGATTTTGAATATTTTTATGCCCACAGGCATATTAAAATCGCACCGTCCGTCCGACTGTTCGTCCGTCAGTCCATTACAAGTCGGGCTTTGGGGGCATTTGTTACACACTGTAAAATTTCTTGTTCTATGTATTTCTATGGTTCAAACCCAGGACCACTGGGGTGAGGCCATTTTAGACCCTAGGGCCACCATTTCAACAAACTTAGTAAAGGACCACTAGCAAATGCTACATACCATATTTCAAGCATCTTAGTTCAAGCATCAGCGCCATTCTTTGAACAAACTTGGTAGAGGTCCACTAGGCAATGCCTCATACCAAATATCAAAGCCCTGAGCCTAGTGGTTCCAGAGAAAATGGCATTTAAAGCAAATTGTTGACGACAGACGACGCACATTGACGGGATCACAATAGCTCACCCTGAGCCGATGTCTCAGGTGAGCTAACAAGTAGCCCAAAGGGCAACAATTGCTCACCTGAGAGACATTGTAAACCTATAGGGATAATTAAGATGCTCAAGGGCAGCTAACTACACAGTCAGCGGTCCAATCAGGCTGAAAATTAAACTCATCCAAAACATTATGTATGCCCTCATTTAATATATGCAAGTTTAAAAAGTATCCGATCAAGAGCACAATAGACAGAGCTGTCATGGGCAGCTAACTTCATAGTGGTTGGCCTGATCTGGCCAAAATTTGAACTTGTTTAAGATATTATGCATTTTCTCATTACCTGCAAGTTTGAAAAGGATCGGATCAGTAGAAACCAAGAAAAAGTGGCGACATTGATTTTTTGGATGCTCAGGGCAGGTACTCCATAGTCAGTGGTGGGATCTAGCCGAAATGCTAACTAATCCAAGCTTTTATGCATATCCTCATTACCTGCAAGTATGAAGAGGATCTGATGAAAAATGAAAATGTGATGACGTTGTTTTCTCCATTATAAGACTATGGGATTTTTTTCAAACGCTGAAGGGCAGCTAACTCCGTAGTCTGTGCTCGAATCCGGCCAAATTTCGAACTCATCCAAGGTCTTATGTATGTCATCATTACCTGCAAGTATGATAAGGATCTAATCAAAAACCTTGATTGCAGCACCCTGAAAGTCAAACTTGCTCGAGATATTGTCATGCCCTACATTTGTGTGAATTCATTTTAAAATCCGTTGAGAAATGTAGGTGCTAGCGCGATGACAAAGTTTTTCTAAAAATAGCCACAGTGACCTTGACCTTGGGCACAGCATCCTGAAAGTCGAACTTGCTTGAGATATTGTCATACCCTACATTTGTGTCAAGTTATTTCAAAATCCATGGAGAAATGAAGGTGCTAGGGCGATGACAAAGTTTTTCTAAAAATAGCCACAGTAACCTTGACCTTGGGCACAGCACCCTGAAAGTCAAATTTGCTCGAGATATTGTCATGCCCTACATATGTGTGAATTTATCTTAAAATCCATTGAGAAATGTAGGTGCTAGAGCGCTGAAAAAGTTTTTCTAAAAATAGCCACAGTGACCTTGACCTTGGGCGCAGCACCCTGGAAGTCAAACTTCTTTGAGATATTGTCATGCCCTACATTTGTGTGAAGTTGATTTAAAATCCGTTGAGAAATGTAGGCACTAGAGCAATGACCAAGTTTTTCTAAAAATAGCCACAGTGACCTTGACCTTGGGTGCAGCACCCTGAAAGTCAAACTTGCTCGAGATATTGTCATGCCCTACATTTGTGTGAAGTTATTTTAAAATCTGCTGAGAAATGTAGGTGCTAGAGCGCTGACAAAATTTTTCTAAAAATAGCCACAGTGACCTTGACCTTGGGCGCAGCATCCTGAAAGTCGAACTTGCTTAAGATATTGTCATGCCCTACTTTTGTGTGAAGTTATTTTAAAATCTGCTGAGAAATGTAGGCAATAGAGCGATGACAAAGTTTTTCTAAAAATAGCCACAGTGACCTTGACCTTGGGCGCAGCATCCTGAAAGTCGAACTTGCTTAAGATATTGTCATGCCCTACATTTGTGTGAAGTTATTTTAAAATCCGTTGAGATATGTAGGCAATAAAGCGATGCCAAAGTTTTTCTAAAAATATGTGATGACGTTGTTTTCTCCACTATAACACTATGGGATTTTTTTCAAACGCTCAAGGGCAGCTAACTCCGTCGTCTGTGCTCGAATCCGGCCAAATTTCGAACTCATCCAAGCTCTTATTTATGTCATCATTACCTGCAAGTATGATAAGGATCCAAGCAAAAACAGTTGAGAAAAAGTGATGACGCCATTTTCAACATTATAACCCTATGGGATTTTTTTCAAACGCTCAAGGGCAGCTAACTCCGTAGTCTGTGCTCGAATCCGGCCAAATTTCGAACTCATCCAAGCTCTTATGTATGTCACCATTACCTGCAAGTATGATAAGGATCTAATCAAAAACAGTCGAGAAAAGGTGATGACGCCGTTTTCCCCATTATAACACTATGGGGGCTATCTGTTGCCATGGAAACCAAAGTTCTGAGCTGATCTGCACCAAAACCTAATGCAGCCTTTCCCCCACGCCAATGATGCTTCAGATAAAATTTGATTGCAATCAGCCCACTGGTTTCTGAGATATTCATGTTTGATAGTGTTGACGCACGCACCCACGCACGGACGGACGACGGCTCGACTCCCATCCTATAAGCTCACCTCTGAGCCTTTGGCTCAGGTGAGCTAAAAACTCAAGTTAAAGTGACCTCCCTTTCTGACAAAATTTCATGAACAAGAATTCCGCGGAATGCTATGTCGCACCTGCATTGTGTTTCCACAGTAGTAAAGACTATATAGTTAAAAGAACTTTATGAACAAGAATTTTGCGGAATGCTATGTCGCACCTGCTGTGTGCCTTCACATGAAGAACATAATGAATATACTAAGTGGTTCTGGAGAAAAAAGTTGATTTTATTGGTTTTGCAATTTTTAGTAATGGTGACCATCTTGGATTCTCGATCCGCCCGAATTTTATCATTCTGAAGTCCTGCAGTCTGATCATGCTGCATGTGAAATTTGAGAACCATGGATGCAGTGGTTTCAGAGAATAAGTCATTTGAATGGACTAAAATTCTAGGGTCGACGTAAATTATCCTAGGGTCGACGTAAGGTCACTGTGACCTAATTCCGCTACGGATGTTTTTCATTTTGATAATTCTAAATAATAAGGTCCAATTTATGCTTCATACAAAATTTCAGCCAAATATACCAAGTGGTTCCGGAGAAAACTTGATTTTATTGGTTTTGCTATTTTTAGTAACAGCGACCATCTTGAATTCTCATCCCGCCCGAATTTTACCGTTTTGAAGCTCTGCAGTCTGATCATGCTGCGTGTGAAATTTGAAAACCATGGATGCAGTGGTTTCAGAGAAAAAGTCATTTGAATGGACTTAAATGCTAGAGTCGACGTAAATTATTCTAGGGTCGACGTAAGGTCACTGTGACCTAATTCCGCTACAGATTTTTTTTCGTTTTGATAATTCTGAATACCAAGGTCCGACTTATGCCTCATACAAAAGTTCAGCCAAATATACCAAGTGGTTCTGGAGAAAACGTTGATTTTAATGGTTTTGCTATTTTTAGTAACGGCAGCCATCTTGGAATCTTGACCCGCCTGAATTTTACTATTCTGAAGCCCTGCTGTCTGATCATGCTGCATGTGAAATTTCAGAACCATGGATGCAGTGGTTTCAGAGAATAAGTCATTTGAATGGATTAAAATGCTAGGGTCGACGTAAATTGTGAACGGATGGACGGACGGACGGGCTGACGGACGGAAAACCGGACGCCTATATCGCACCTTGCTAAAGCAGGTGCGACAAAAATGGACAAAAATGCTAGGGTCAACACAATTTTGGATGTAAAATTTTACTAAGTCAGAAGAGCATGAAATATAGGCAAAGGGTAGGAATAACTGCAACATCCCTCGTGAACATTCTAAGAAGAATCTTTATGCCAGGTGTGATGACTACAGGTATCATACTTTAAGATGAAAGGACTAAAGCGCCAGGGTGGATATATATTTTGGGGTTTAAAATTTTGCGAAGTCAGCAGAGCATGAAATATATGTAAAGGGTAAATTAATTGCATCAGCCCTCAAGAACAATCTAAGAAGAAACTGGATGCCAAGTTTGATAATTCTAGGTATCATAAATCGTGAGAAATGGACTTAAACACGAGGGTGGACATAATTTTGAATATAAATTTTACTAAGTCTGCAGAGCATGAAATATAGGTCAAGGTATAAATAAGAGCAATAGCCCTCGAAAACATTCTTAGAAGAAGCTTTATGCCAGGTTTGACGATTGTAAGTATCATAATTTGCAAGATATCTACTTAAACGCTAGGGTTGACGTAATTGTTGAGAGACGGTTTTACAAAGTCAGCAGAGCATAAAATAAAGGTGAAGGTATAAATAAGAGCAACAGCCCTCAAGAACACTCTAAGAAGAAGCTTTATGCCAGGTTTGATGATTGTAGGTATCATAGTTTGCGAGAAATGGACTTAAATGCTAGGGTCGACGCAAGGGTTGACGTAATTGTTGGTGGCCTGTTTTACAAAGTCAGCAGAGCATAAAATACAGGGTAAGGGTAAAAATAAGAGCAACAGCCCTCAAGAACATCCTAAGAAGAAGCTTTATGCCAGGTTTGATGATTGTAGGTATCATACTTTGCGAGAAATGGACTTAAATGCTAGAGAGCCTAGGGTCGACGTAATTGTTGACGGACGGACGGACGGACGAACGGAATGACTGATGTACAGACAGACAGAAAAGTGAACTCCTATATCGCACCTTGCTAAAGCAGGTGCGACAAAAATCAGATCAAAACTGTGCCCTCTAGAGTGTACACAATATTCTTCTAAGGTCTGACCTAGTGACCTATTTTTGACCCGACATGACAAAGTTGCATCCTTGGTCTAGATTTGTTGGAGATAAACATTTTGACAAAGTTTCATGAAGATTGGAACAAAACTGTCCTCTACAGCATTCATATGTTTTTCTAAGATCTGACCTGGTGACCTAGCTTTTGACATGACATGGCCCAGTTTCAAATATGGTCTAAATTTCATTAAAATAAACATTCAGACAAAGTTCCATGAAGACTGGATCATAACTGTGCCCTCAAGAGTGTACACAAGGTTTTCTAAGATTTAATCTACTGACCTAGTTTTTGACCCCACAAGACTCAGTTTCAAACTTGGCCTAGATTTCATAAAGATAAACATTCTGACAAAGTTTCATGAAGATTGCATCATAACTGTACCCTCATGAGTCAGAGTGTTTGCTAAGATCCGACCTAGTGACATAGTTTTTGATCCTAACAAGACTCAGTTTAAAATTTGGCCTAGATTTGATAAGAATAAATATCCTGACAAAGTGTGATGAAGGTTGGAACAAAACTGTGCCCTCAAGAGCGTTTGTTTTTCTATGATCTGACCCAGAGACCAAGTTTTTGAACTGACATGACCCAGTTTCAAATTTGATCTAGATTTCATAAACAAATTAACATTCTGACATAGTTTCATGAAGATTGGATCATAATTGCGCCCTCTAGAGTGTACACAAGGTTTTTCAAAGATTGCACTTGGTGACCTAGTTTTTTACCTCAATGCAAGAATCATTTTGACACAAATTTCATCAAAATCCATTCAGGGGTTACTGAGATATTGTCAGTTTCATGTTTTGTGCTATTTCTAGTAACGGCAGATGGTGGCCACCTTGGAATGCCAAAATGCAAAAAATTGAAAAACTTTCATGCAAGGACCATTTTGATACAAAATTGGACCAGTCCCATTGTAATTTTCTATTTTCTTATTTTTCAATTTTAAGTAACAGAGGCCACCTGGAGTCTATATTTGTTAATTTTTTGAAACACCTCAAAGCAAGAATCATTTTGCCACAAATTTCGTCTAAATCGATTCAGCGGTTAATGAGATATTGTCATTTTCATGTTTTGTGCTATTTTTAGTAACGGCAGATGGCGGCCATCTTGGAATGGAAAAATGCTAAAAAATCAAAAAATCTTAATAAAAGGACCATTCTGACAGAAAATTAGTCCAATTCCACTGAGAATTTCTAATTTTTACATTTTTTTTATTTTATGTAAAAGAGGCCAATATTACTGGTCTATAGTTATTTAGTTTTGAAACATCTCAATGCAAGAATCATTTTGACACAAATTTCGTCAAAATCCATTCAGTGGTTACTGAGATATTGTCATTTTCATGTTTTGTGCTATTTTAAGTAACAGCAGATGGTGGTCATCTTGGAATGCCAAACTGCAATAAATCAAAACAGCTTCATGCAAGGAACATTCTGACACAAAATTGGTCCAATGCCATCCAAGGATTCTTGAGTAATAGTCATTTTATGTTTGTGCTATTTTTAGTAACGACAGATGGCAGCCATCTGGGAATGCCAAATTGCAATTAATTGAAACGGCTTCATGCAAGGAACATTCTGACACAAAATTGGTCCAACTCCATTCAGGGTTCTTGAGTAATTGTCATTTTTATGTTTGTGCTATTTTTAGTAACGGCCCCCATGATGGCCATTTTGGCATAAAATTGAATTAATTCCATTCAAGGAACATTTCTGACCAAATCTGACCAGAATTGACTGCGTTTTCTTGAGATACTGACAATCGAGCAAAATCGGTCTTGTAAACGCTAAGTAGGTCACTGTGACCTAATTCTGCAACAGATTTTTTTTTCATTTTTATAATTTTTAATTCCAAGGTCCCATTAATGTTTCATGCAATCTTAATCTTCAATATATTCCATAAAAATCTTATGTTCCAGATTGGTTCTGGAGAAGATTTTTTTAGGCTTTTACCATATATGGGTATGGTGGCCTGGTAAGTACTATATATTTTTATGCAACTGAATCTCTTAATATTAATTTTCATGACAAATTTAAAATTTTGGTAACGTGAACTACATGAGACTGAGTTATCTGTATCCAATAGTAATGACTCACAGCTCTTCGATTTAAAGTTCTTGCATATTTATGTGTAACCATAAACATTAATTTTTCATGGCTATTAAGATGCATTATATTTCAGATTGCAACTGTAAACTATTTATGTATCGTAAATAACACATGCGAATGAAGCCAACTGCTTTGAATATAAATGTTGAGCTATAAATATATGATGGCTTGCTTATGAAGATGAAATTTACAAAATTTAAAAGCGCTGTTCATATATCTATGCAGTCTAGTCCTTGATTTATAAAATATTAAAGTCATTCCTATGAATGCAATGTATTTTCAGAAATGAGTGTACGGACGGACACAAACACAGTTTAATTGAACAAAAATTGTTTAAGTATGCTTTACAATTGTTGTGTGAGGTTTTCAACGTTCAGCATTTAACTGCAGTGATACTTATACCTCAAGTGTACGATAACCATTTTCTCTACAGTTTTTCATGATTTTGCACTTAATGACCCTTGACCTCATCTATAAGGTACACGAGGGGCAGTCTGGCTTGGCAACTGGCAAAAAATAAACGAGGACATATTGGTTAGTATTTCTAGCATGGCTGCCCATCATGCCGCAAAAATGCCCACAAACTCATTTTCTAGAGCACTTTTCTCGAATCTGCCGACTATATGATTATTATACAAATAAAATAGTGTTTAAAACCAACATTTGAGTACCAGTCTATGATGTTACAAGGACTTCTGGGCTTAAAATGAAAAGTAATTGTTTGGACTAACCTGAAAATGAATTTGATAATATGCAGTGGCAGTGAAACAAGACCTGTCACCGGAAAGGACAGCTTGCCTGAACCTGCGTCTGTCCATCTTCCAGGGCTAGTGTTTGTTTGTTTGGGGTGGGGATGGTGTTGAATAAAATTTCCAACCAATACCTATCATTAAACCAAATACAATTTAATTCGATCACAGGGTTTAGAAACTATAACATTTTAGAAAACTTTAACATAAAACTTTAACAGAACATTGCTAAGGGCATGACACTGACCTATAGGCCATATCAAGGGATGCACATGTGATTGAACAAAATTTAGGACCAATATCCATCATCAAAGTAAATATAATTTAAATCGATCAAAGGTTTTAGAAACTAGGAACTCTTAAGAAATTTAATGTTAAACTTTAATATAAAATGTCTAAGTGTGTGACCTTGACCTATAGGTCATGTGCAGGGGTGGGGATGCTGCAGAATAAAATGTCAGACCAATATCTATCATCACACTATATATAATTCAAATCAATAAAAGGCCATCGGCCAAGTGTCACCCGACGTTTGAAATGTGTCACAAACTGCTGCCCTTTATTCAGTTTCAGAGTAACTATATGGCCAAAAACAGAAAATATGTGTATTACAGAACCTGGTCAGCAAATAATAACTGAAGCACAATTACCGGGCCTCTATGAAGTTATAAAATACTTAAGTTTAGAAAGGGGCATTTATGTGTAAAACCAGAAAATATGTGTATAACAGAACCTGGTAAGCAAATAATGATTGAAGCATAAGCAGAGACATATACCCCAATTGAGGTTATAAACTACTTGAGTTCAGAACTGGGCGTATATGTGTAAAATCAGGCTACTGAAACTTTAGGCCCTTATAGAATGCCCAAAACATAAGACTGTATACCCAATAACAAAATAACAAGGGCCATAATCCTCCTAATATGAATCTGATGAAAAAGAACAATGCATTTATGAAAATTCAGCCCATTAATATGAATAGTTCTTGAGTTATCCCTTTACCTTTAAGTGAATGTCTATTATCTATGAAAGGGGAATAACTCTGTCACTAATAAATTTAGCATATCCTAACAATAATCAGAATACTCAATTTACCAAATGCTAATAGCATACCAAATTTCAGCTCTCTCGGTCAAACTGTTCAAAAGTTGGAAAAATACCAAAAACGACAAAGGGCCATAACTTTGTAAAATATAGGACAATTGAAATTCCAAAATCACATGCACATCTTCAGATCATGATGAAACATTCTGCACAATTTCAAGTCAATCTGATAAAAGATGTAACAGGAGTTGCGGGGACAAGGTCTGAGTCAGCAAGGGCTGTAACTCCATCAAAAATGGCCGAAACAAAAATAAAAAACCACATGCAAATCTTCATATCATAAGAATACAATCTGTAAAATTTCAAATCAATCCGATGAAAGACGTAGGAGGAGTTGGGGGGACAAGATTTCGGACGGACGGACGGACGGAAGGACGGACGGAAGGACGGAAAGACGGACGGACGGACTGACACACGGACGGACGAGGGTCATTTCTATAGTCCCCCTCCGCCTACGTCGGGTGACAATCAAAGGGCTTAAAAAATATGACATCTTAAAGACTTTAACATAAAACTTGAATGCAAAATTTCTTAAGTCCGTGACCTTGACCTATAGGTCATGACCAGGGCTGGGTATGGTACTGAATAAAATTTCAGACCAATATCTATCATCATACCATATGTAATTCAAGTCGATCAAAGGGCTTAGAAACTATCAGATCTTAAAAACTTTAACATAAATCTTAAGTTTAACTTTTTGCTAACCCGCCACCAATGCCACCGCCAATGCCGACATCGGTGGTAGTGCAATAGCTCTTCCTAAACTTCATTCAGATGAGCTATAAAGGAGACCAAATCTTCAGGCAAGTACCACAGACAAACTCCAATGTGTGAGCTTCTTTTATGTGACAGGGAAGAGGGTAGTGAAACTTTGCCATTTCTGTGAACAACAATGTACTATAGGCAAGTTTTTGTTTTGCTTTCTGGCACTATTTCAGCCTCTGTATCCTCAGCTTCTGCAGCAATGGGAAGGTAGCTCTGTACTGTTAAACCATGTGCGCTTAATAAAAAGTAAAAAATGCTTCCAAAACACATAAGGAATGCACTTATTAGACCATGTACATTAAATACAGCAAATATGGTATGAAGCAATATTATAGACACTCGAGAGTTTCTCCAAGGAGAGAATCAATAACATCTAGTCCAAATCCATCAGCTGGCCTGGTGTTGGATTGAAGAAGGAAATCACAAATCTGTCAATGAAAAATGTGAATTTTATCCTAACCAGTCAATTAGTAGACTGGTATTAACTGTCAAATGACCACACAAACATTCACATAAACTTGTGAGAAAATTGAGTCTGACTAGCAGTCAAGCAATCAAATAAATAGTGTTGACAACAGCACAGGACCATTCACATTATATTACATTCTAAACCAAAGACAGTGTAAATGAACTAAGGTGTCACCTGTTGAAGAAACAATTATATTTGGGAGACCCTTTCTAGAAGATTTGACTGCAGCTATAATTCACCTTTCCAAAGCCATGCCTCATGCATCTCTTCATAAACTGTATGGTAAAATCATGGACTTGTTGTGTACAATTTTATTTCTTGGACAATGTTGCATGCAAAGTTGTTGCTGCATTGGTCAGTTATATTATATCAGGCAACTTTTGAGTGACAGTGTGCGGTTGTAGCTGACAGTATGGGGGTGTGGCTCGAAAGTAGAATACAAGATAAACTTTATATTACTATGCTTGTGAAAGGAAATAGACCACAAATTCATAGCTTCCTTCTCTGTGTTCCATGGCTGCTTCCACACCATTGTCTCCTGCATGGCCTTCATCTTGGTCGCATGACCTTCTTCTGGTTCCCAGTCCATCTGGAACAGGTTTATTGGTGTCTCCAGATGACCATTCACTGCATCATGAAACGTAGCACATTGACTGCTGTTATCTATATGACTCATCTACAATAGAGAAAAACATTTACTGCATTATTAATCGGGGGTGGGGGGGATTAGCTGGTGTGATGGTGCTGTGTACTGTGTATAACTTCCAGAGCCAAGGCATCCTACTGATTTGCAACATAGAAGGGCAATGCCAACTGTCTGGGAGATGGCCGGATATAGACTGAACTAGAGGTGGCAGTAAGCATGGCTTACTAAATACCCCCCGCGTTTAACAGTTCGGCATGCAGCTTTGTCATTTAAGTTTTACATTTACACAGCATACATGGTATGACAACTACAAGTGCACATCTATATACCAATATCTGTTCACATATTTAATATCAGTCAAACGGTTTAGGAGAAGTAGCGACAACAAACTCTGTTTTCCAAGACAACAAAGGGGCACAACAAAGCTGGAAAACCCTTTTGAGAAAAACAGAGCAATATGTGCCAACTCTTTCTTCTACTGTATCTGTGCACCAAATCCGAATAAAATGGAAGTGAAAATGGCATAAAAAAACTTGAAACTAGGGCAAAACATATAAAAAAAGGGGCATAACTCATGCAAAAAGGGTTAATGCACATCTTCATACCAATATGTGTTCAAATACTTAATTTCAAGAAAATCTGTCAAACGGTCTTGGAGTAGTAGCGATAACAAACTGTTCTGACAAAACTACAAAGGGACATAACTCAGCAGGAAAACTTTCCAGAAAAACTGAACAATATGTATCAGCTCTTTCCATATGCTGCCTCTAGTAACCCAATTTGAATAAAATGGAAGCAAAAAAGGCAAAAACACTATAAACTAGGGCAAAACTTATCAAAAAGGGGCATAACTCAGGCAAAAACGGGCAGAATTTAAAAATCAAAACCCTAATGCACATCTGCATAACAATATTATCTGTTCACACACTTAATTTCAAGAAAATCCGTCAAACCATCTAGGAGTTGCGATAACAAACTTATTTCATGAAAAATACAAAGGGGGCATAACTCCGCAATTAAAACCTTCGAGGAAAAATTGAAAAATACGTATCCAATATTTTCTTATGGTGCATCCATGGACAAAATTTGAAACAAATTGGAGCAAATTTAATGCAAAAACCCTATAAAATAGGGCAAAAAATATCAAAAAGGGGCATAATTCAGGCAAAAAGGGGCAGATTTTAAAATCAAAACCCTAATGCACATCTTCATACCAATATCTGTTCACACACTTAATTTCAAGAAAATCTGTCAAACCATCTAGGAGGAGTTGCGATAACAAACTTATTTTACGAAAAAAAAAGGGGCATAACTCCGCAATTAAAACCTTCGAGGAAAAATTGAAAAATACGTATCCAATATTTTCTTATGGTGCATCCATGGACAAAATTTGAAACAAACTGGAGCAAATTTAATGCAAAAACCCTATAAAATAGGGCAAAAAATATCAAAAAGGGGCATAATTCAGGCAAAAAGGGGCAGATTTTAAAATCAAAACCCTAATGCACATCTTCATACCAATATCTGTTCACACACTTAATTTCAAGAAAATCTGTCAAACCATCTAGGAGGAGTTGCGATAACAAACTAATTTTAAGAAAAATACAAAGGGGGCATAACGCCGCAATTAAAACCTTTGAGGAAAAATTGAAAAATACGTATCCAATATTTTCTTATGGTGCATCCATGGACAAAATTTGAAACAAATTGGAGCAAATTTAATGCAAAAACCCTATAAAATAGGGCAAAAAATATCAAAAAGGGGCATAATTCAGGCAAAAAGGGGCAGATTTTAAAATCAAAACCCTAATGCACATCTTCATACCAATATCTGTTCACACACTTAATTTCAAGAAAATCCGTCAAACCATCTAGGAGGAGTTGCGATAACAAACTTATTTTACGGAAAAAAAAAAGGGGCATAACTCCGCAATTAAAACCTTCGAGGAAAAATTGAAAAATACGTATCCAATATTTTCTTATGGTGCATCCATGGACAAAATTTGAAACAAATTGGAGCAAATTTAATGCAAAAACCATATAAAATAGGGCAAAAATTATCAAAAAGGGGCATAACTCAGGCAAAAAGGGGCAGAATTTAAAATCAAAACCCTAATGCACATCTTCATACCAATATCTGTTCACATACTTAATTTCAAGAAAATCCGTCAAACCATCTAGGAGGAGTTGCGATAACAAACTTATTCTACGAAAAATACAAAGGGGCATAACTCCGCAATTAAAACCTTCGAGGAAAAAATGAAAAATACGTATCCAATATTTTCTTATGGTGCATCCATGGACAAAATTTGAAACAAATTGGAGCAAATTTAAGGCGTTGCGGACGGACGGACGGAAAGACGGACGGAAGGACAACGTCAAAACAGTAAACCCCCCACAAACACAGTTTGCAGGGGGTATAAATACTGTCTCTAAGGGCTGTTAAACCCAAAACAACCAACCAACCAACCAAGCATTCTGAACCATAGCATACTGACCACTGTTGTCTACATGACCTATCTACAACAGAGAACCCATTTACTACATCATGAACTATAGCTCATTGACCGCTTTTATCTACATTACGTCTACACCAGAGAAATCATTTACTGCAGGTAAACCAATATAGCATACTGGCCATTGTTATCTACACTTATTTAAACAGACAAACCATTTACTGCAGCATGAACTAGAGTACACAGGCTACTGTTACCTACATGACCCATCTACAATAAAGTCCATTAGCAACATCGTGAACCATAGTACACTGACCACTGTTATCTACATGACTTTTCTATAACATAGAAATCATTTACTGCAGCATGAAGCATAGCAATATATACAGGGATACAGACTAACTAATTTTTCATAGGAGCAAGATGGGCCCCTAAAAACTGAAAATTAGTCGCCCAGCCAGAAATTTAGGGGCCCACATTTAAAACGTCAGAAACATGAGAATTTTTTTATTCAGAATCTGCGCGAGATTTGCACTGTTTCCGTAGGCTTTGTAGTAAATCCTCTTTTCTTCTTGGTTTCGCTTTCTTTTAGCTAAATGGGTGTGAAACACCAGCGATGTATCGCCATATTATGCGCGAAAAATCTACAAATGGTCAGGATTTTTGCTGTCAAACTGAGGAGGCTGCCATGTTGTTTTACGATAGTGAATAATATCCAACACACAAGTATGACGGAACACCGAATATTCAACGCAGATATCGGTGCGGCAATTTGCAATGCCCTTTGAGGTGGCGGATTTTACTCCAAAACGAGGGGACACCAATCTACGGCGAAAACAGGCCAGACACTCGCTGACAGCTGATGATCGCAAGCTGGGCGACTGTCATTTTAATTTTAGGGGCCCACCCGATTTTTCATTCGCAGTGGGCGAGTGGGCGACCGCTAGTCTGTATCCCTGTATATAACTAGAGCAAGTGAGCAGGGGCTCACGTATACCCCCGGCCAGCGCCACCACCTATAGGAAATAAACTTTGCATGCCCATGTAGGCACATATCACTAGGCTACATCTCAAGATTTCACAATAATCAAAACAATACAAACATAAAGTTCTTTTTTAACACAATTGGTTATATAAATTTCAAAGTCTGTGACCCTGACCTACAATCAGCAGCTGCAGCCAGATGATGTCAACAAAACTGTCTCAACCTCGCAGTAAATCTAGTCGCACATCAAAAGGTTCCATTCAAGTATATCAAAACCATAAGCAAACAGATACAGCTCAATACAAACTTTAACACTACTGTTATATAAATTTCTAAGTCTGTGACCTTGCCCTTAGGTACTAATATGTGTCCAACCTGTAGTAATACTAAGCACATCTGAACAAATTTCAATAGAAGCTGTCAAAAAGATAGAGCAAAAGCAAAATCTTGAAACAAAACTTTAAAACAACTGCTGTAGAAATTTCTAAGTCTGAGACCTTGACCTTAGGCCTGCAGAAGCATCCGGGTGGTGCAAACTGATCAGTATCCATCCTGTAGTACCAATAAGCACATATCAACAAGTTCGAGTAAAGACATTCATGAAAACAGAGCAAAAGCAGAAACTTAACACAAAACTTTAATGCAACTGTTATATAAATCTCTAAGTCTGTGACCTTGACTTTTGGCCAGCAGCAGCATCAAGGTGATGCACACTGATCAGTATCTGTCCTGTAGTAGCACTAAGCACTTATGAACAAGCTCTGGATAACAGAAGCAAAAGAAAAAAACTTAACGCAAAACTTTAACACAAATTTTATAAGAATTTCTAAGTCTGTGACCTTGACCTTTGGCCAGCAGCAGCATCAAGGTGATGCATACTGATCGGTATCCATCCTGTAGTAACACTAAGCACCTATGAACAAGCTCTGGATAACAGAAGCAAAAGAAAAAAACTTAACGCAGAACTTTAACGCAAATGTTATAAGAATTTCTAAGTCTGTGACCTTGACCTTTGGCCAGCAGCAGCATCAAGGTGATGCATACTGATCGGTATCCATCCTGTAGTAACACTAAGCACTTATGAACAAGCTCTGGATAACAGAAGCAAAAGAAAACTAGACAATCACTAAAGGTGAAGAATGCCCCCGCCATATGCCTCACTAGATGAGTTATGTGTTAAAACATATTTGTGTGAAGTTACATCAAAATCTGTCAATAAAGGTGCTAGAGGGATGACTGAGTTTTTCTTAAAAATAGCAACTGTGACCTTGACCTTGGACCTGGCGTGCTGAAGCGGCAATTTATTCAAGATATTGTTATATATAACATTTATGTGAAGTTACATCAAAATCGATCTATAAATGAAATCGCTGGAGCAATGCTCTAGTTTTTCTGAAAATAGCAACTGTGACCTTGACCTTCATCCTACTAAACTGAAACGCAAAGATGTTCGAGGTACTGTCATCCCCAATAAAGCTGTGATGTAATACCAAAAACGGTTAATAAATGAGGCGGCTAGAGCGACGATAAAAGGTGAGATTGTATTTAAGCTATGGAAATATGATCAAAATATGTATGTAATTCAAGGGGACATAATTCTGCAATAAAGACCTGACTGAAAGTTCTGTTTCCTTTATGCACATGTTCAATGCATGTCTGAACTGTGTTGCAAGTTTCAAATCCCTACATCAAATACTATTGGAGGAGTTGCAGAGACAAGAACAGTACTACAAAGTGTGAAATATGGTCGAAATATGCATGTCATTCAAGGGGATGTAATTCTGTCATAATGACCTTGATCAAAGTTCTGTTTCCTTTATGCACATGTTCAATGCATGTCTGAACTGTGCTGCAAGTTTCAACTCCCTACATTAAATACTGTAGGAGGAGTTGCAGAGACAAGAACAGTACTCAAATGTGAAATATGACTATAATATGTATATTATTCAAGGGGACATAATTCTGCAATCAAGACATTAATCAAAGTTCTGTTTCCTTTCTGCACATGTTCAATGCATGTCTGAACTGTGTTGCAAGTTTCAACTCCCTATAGCAAATACTGTAGGAGGAGTTGCGGAGACAAGAACAGTACTCAAATGTGAAATATGGTCATAATATGTATATTATTTAAGGGGACATAATTCTGCAATAAAGACCTGAATCAAAGTTATGTTTCCTTTATGCACATGTTCAATGCATGTCTGAACTGTGTTGCAAGTTTTAACTCCCTGCATCGAATACTGTAGGAGGAGTTGCGGAGACAAGAACAGTACTACAAAGTGTGACGGACGTATGCACGGACGTGTCACAAGTCAAAATTAGGGAACACTTTGATTAGAAATAAATGTAATAAATTCAATAAATAAATGTAATAATAAGGGTAATAAATATAATAAATGTTATAAATAGATCACAGTGAGAAAGAGAAGAGAGAATGGATTTTTAGTTTTTTATGTCAATAAGTGAGAAAGAAGAGAAAATGTGTTTTATTTTTTTATGTCTTACAGTAAGAGAGTTTGATGGATGAGAAAGAAAGAGTAAATTTATAAGCAAAATAAGAAAATAGTTAACAAGTTGAATTTTGCAATATTAAGATTTCAGCAATTTAGATTTCAGTATTTCCCAGGATATTTGTTCATCAAAGACTATATTTTTGACAAGTTTTGAAATTGTTTGGACAAGGAAATTGGTTTGGCTTTGTTGACTGAAAGGTTGTCACCTGTTTCTGTAAGTAGCCATTTGCAAGAGTAGTTAAGCTTGGTTTTGGTCTTTGAAACTTTTAACACTTATTAACAAACAAAGCTGTTAGGCATCAACTTGGTTAACTCTTGTCAACTCTGGCTTCTAGCTTAGTTTGGCAGACGATTAAATTGTTAATTGAGGAAATTGCTGTCACTCAGGAAAGTGAAACCCTTTTGATATTGTAGGTAACTTGTTGTTTTAGCAGTTTGGCTTGAATTAACTCAGGGGACCATTTGGCACCTTGAGCAGAAACTTCTAACAGAAACTTTCATTGGATATTACAGACTTCTAACGATTGGCTAAATGTAAGAAAATAATTTATTGGTTAATTTGGAAAAAGGGAAAATTTTGGGACTCACTGAATTTTAGTTTGAATTAACAGTCTTACTTTGGTAGTGAAACAGGAAAGTCTGAATCTGGAAGCAAAACTGGGAACTTAAGATTTTACAATGTAGACCCTGCATAGACCGTTTGACTTTTATTTGGTTCTGTGTAGAGACTTACAAATCTTTGTAAAGATCTTAGTGTTTGGAATGTGATGTGAAACTTAAGGACTTATATTTTAGAAACTGTATTTAACTGAAGCTGATATGTAGAAATAATTAAGTGCATGGAAAGGAAAAATTAGGACATTGATTGTAGATAGTAATTAGTACAAGGTGATGAACATTTGTTTTGGAAAATTATATATGCTGGTGACATCGCGTTTAGGACAATTGTGGTAAACGGTAATTTAGGACTTTTGCGTGAATACAAAGACAATTTCAAAACTCAGTGTTAATGACTTTAGGAGGGTCAACCGAAATTTGTGTTTAAGTGACATTTAGGACTTACAGTGAAAAGTGATTAAGTGACATTTAGGACTTATAGTGAAAGTGATTAAGGAACATTTTAGGCCTCGAAACAAATTAGTCTGCATCCATCGCGTTTTTAGTTATTTTAATAAAATTCAAAATTCAGTAATTGAAAAATCTGTCTTGAAGTTATTATTTTGACATTGTAATTTTCGGAGGCTCAGACAGGCACATTCTGATCTGAGTCCTCTTTAAACTGTCACATCGGTGTCCCAAACAAAGGGGGACAACTTTCACTGAACTGTTTGATATAGGAGCATACAACACAAGGGTCCTGTGTGCTACCATTCTTAGCTTGAGCTAAATTCCCCACAACCTGGTCAAGCGGAGTGCGCTCACACAGTGACCCCCCAAAAGAATTTGCTCCCCATTTTGTTCCCCAATGCACCGGAGGGAGCCGTGTGACAGGTGTGGTAGGAGAATATCCGGGTACGATAACCTCTAAAGGCCTCAAGACAGATGATCAACTAGCCAGCCTGATTCAACAGATGTCAACCAGCCTGCACAGATGACCAGTGTGATGTACAGTTAATCCAGAACACAGGAATTCAGATAAGTACTTTTCATAATATTTTTCCATTCTATTTATTTATTGGTGCAAACTGTAGGAAGTAAAACAGCAAAATGGTTCAGTATAAAAATAAGTTAAACTGGCACTGCTCAAAGAAATCTTGCAGTGTGAATTCAGCTGGCATTGACCGGAGCATGTGCAATGTAACTTTAACAGCACCCCTGGAGGGAAATAATGTGCAAATAAACCTAGGGAAGCATACTAGCAAGGCACTTCTCGACACAGGAGCATCAATATCCTGCATAAGTGAACATGTTTATAGGCAGTCTTTGAAAAACATAGAAATTATGCCGAGCTCATTGGCTCATATTGTAGGTGTATGTGGAGAAGTCCACAGGGTTCTTGGACAGGTAACTGTACCATTTAGGCTTGATGGCATTGCTTTAGAGCATACCTTTCAGCTGTTTGAAAAGTTACATCAGCCAGTTATTTTGGGGATGGACTTTTTAAGGCAGCATAAGGCTAAAATTGACTTAGAGCAATGTACAGTGAGTTTCAAAAGTAGTCAGAATTCAGAAAATGCAACATATGAAACTGGACAGCCATCCATTTGTAATATTTCACTCGGTCAAGAACCGAAAACATGCATAGGTCTAGTGCGAACTGTATCTTCAGTGGTCATTGAACCACAGGCTGAATGCACCCTGCCTGTAAAAATTGCTTTGTCTTCAAATTTCTCTAGTTTAGTTGATAGTGCTGTTCTTTTAGAACCTTCAGCTAGTCTGAACCAGGAAGGTTTAGTAGGTGGCAAGTGCTTGAGTAGTGTAGATCAGGGATCTGGGGCATATAGGGTGCTAAATCCAACAAATTATCCTGTCTTTTTGAAAGAAAATTTTGTGATAGCTACATCACATTTAATAAATGAACAAACTATTACACAGGTCACAGACTATGAGGACCAACCTTCTGTAAATTTGATTGGTACTGAGGAAAAGGAATCTGAAATTCAGTACGAAAATATTGCAAAAGATTTAGGCTTAAATTTAGACCATGCTGAATTGTCTGATGAGCAAAAACGCAAACTTTACACTTTTTTAGGTAGGAATAGGGACATTTTTGCTAAAGACTCTTCAGAATTAAAAGAAGCAAAATTTCACAGTCATGTGATCCATACAAAAACAGAGAAACCAATTAGCAAACCACCCTATAGGGAGACCCCACAAATGCGAGCTGAGACTGAGCGTTTGACAAACGAAATGTTGCAAAATGGCATCATTAGGGAGTCAAATAGCCCATGGCATTCCCCTGTAGTGCTAGTTAAGAAACCAAATGGCGAGTATAGGTTTGCTATAGATTATAGGGAGCTAAACAAAGTAACTGAGCCAATTTCATTTCCCATTCCAACTCTAAATGAGGTTTTTGATACATTAGCAGACTCTAAAGCTCAAATTTTTAGTCTTTGTGATCTGAGGTCTGGATTTCACCAAATACCTCTTTGTCCATCAACGGCAGAGAAAGCTAGCTTTATAACTCATCAAGGTGTGTTCACCCCTACTAGACTGCCATTTGGCTTGATGAATTCACCTATGTGCTTCCAAAATTTAATGTCTAAGTGTCTAAAAGATCTTAATTGGAAGATCGCTTTAGTTTACATAGACGATATTCTAATTTTCAGTAAAAATTTCGACCAGCACCTTGAACATTTAGGCCAGGTCTTTCAAAACTTGAGAGCTGCTAATTTGAAAATACATCCAGGAAAGTGCAAGTTTGCTGCAAAAGAGGTTAAATATTTAGGGCATATTGTTAGTACAGAGGGCATAAAAGTTGACCCTAGTAAATTTAGTGCTATTGAAACTTATCCAGTCCCTAAAAATGTCAAAAATGTGAGGGCGTTTCTTGGCTTAGCCCAGTTTTACAGGCGTTACATAAAGTCATTTGCACAAATAGCTTTGCCACTGAATAAACTGTTAAGAAAAGATGCAAAATTTGAGTGGAACTTAGAATGTGATCAAGCTTTTAAAACTTTGAAAAAGGCTCTTATAACGGCTCCAGTGCTTGCTTTTGCTCAGTTCGATAAGCCTTTTATTTTAGCAGTAGACTCTAGTGATGAATCTATAGGATATGTACTTAGTCAGTTAGATTCAAACGGTAGGGAACATCCAATAGCCTTTGGAGGTAGGGCATTACGTAATGAAGAATTAAGATGGCACATCACAGATAAAGAAGGACTAGCTTTAGTAGAAGCAGTAAGACAGTTCAGACCATATCTTGCTAATATGTCATTCACAGTGTACACTGACAATGTGTCTGTGAAGTGGCTACAGCAGATCAAAAATTGTCAAGGTAGGCTTGGAAGATGGGCACTTTTATTACAAGGGTATAACATGGAGATTATCCAGAAAACCAGCCGAAATAACTCCAACGCCGACGGACTTTCCAGACGCAGTTATCCCCCTTTACCAGAGGAGGACAGGGAAGATCCTGAGGTTTGTACGGTAGGCTATGAGGTAACTTTTTGTTATGCAAATGACCCGAGTGATGTAAAAGTGCTATCTGTTGATGCTGAGCCTGCTAAAATGAGCTCAGATAGGGAAAACAATTTTCCAAATCTGCAGCATCTGCAACAGAACTGTCCCGACTTTAAGGCCATTTATACATACAAAACTACGGGTGAGGTGCCTGATGATGCCAAGCAGGCGAAAACTTTGGTAGCTGAGGCCTCACAGTTTGAAATACAAAATGGCCTTCTATTTCACTTCTACACCCCAAGGTCCAGAGGACTTCCAAGGGAAGAAAGGCTAGTTAAGCAGTTGGCTGTACCAAAGATCATGCGTGATGACATACTGAGGTCATACCATGATTCTTTGGCTGGTGGCGGGCACCAGGGTCATGAGCGGACTTTTGCTGCAATAAGACTGAAATACTATTGGCCGAAAATGTATGAACAAATAGGCAAGTATGTTCAGTCATGTGAGCTTTGTCAGCGAGTCAAGCGACCGGTGCATGCAAAACCACCATCACTTCAGCCACTACCAGTGTCAGACCTTTTCAGTCGTTGGCATATAGATATACTTAGTGGCTTACCCACTACAAAGGATAAGTACAAGCATATACTTGTAGTTGTAGATTCCTATTCTAAATGGATGGAAGCACATCCCCTTAGGACCCAAGAGGCAACAGAAGTAGCAGCTGTTCTGTATCGGGAAGTCATAAGTAGGTATGGCGCTCCCCGCACTTTGGTATCTGACCGAGGACAGACTTTTATGTCAAAACTGATTGCCGCAATGTGTGAGCTTTTCCAAATTACCAGGCATTTCAGTTCAAGCTATCATCCCCAGTGTAATAGTACCGTAGAAAGGGCTAACTCTATCATATTGCAGGCCTTCAGAATCTATTGTAAAGATAAGCAAGATGATTGGCCCGAAATCTTGCCGTCCGTCATGATGGCACATCGTATGACGCCATGTACTCAGTCGTCTCAAGAGTCACCATTTTTCCTTCTCTTTGGTAGAGAAATGCATGTACCTATTGATACTGCACTACTTCCCAAAGATACATTGGCTCAGGATCATAAAATCCACCTCAACAATGTACTAAGGCAACTTGAGACCACTCGTAAAATTGCGACTGAGAACATAAAGGCCGCTCAAGCACGGTATAAACATCAGTTTGACAAACGTTCAAAGGAACCAAAGTTTCAGCCAGCAGATATAGTTTGGCTGTACTGTACAAAGGTAGCTGTAGGAAAAGCTCCAAAGCTCCATAGAAAATGGGCTGGTCCATATTACATAACACTGCTAGGTCCGAATCACACTTACAGAATCAGAAACTGTGAAACTAACAAAGAGGTTAAGTCACTCATAAATGGGGTAAGACTGAAACCCTATTATGACCCAGAGGATAGGCCTACAAATCCTCCTGAGGGTCTGGAAAATATGGAAGAGGAGTTTGATGCTGATGAAATTACAGATCAGACTTTAAATGCCAAGGAAAAGGAAGGACAGTTAGGTAAAAATCAGGTCCAAAAAGAGACCAATACATGTAGAAACAATAAAAATGAGAATCAGACCCAGGAAAGGGCAAATATAGGTAGAACAATTGTAGATCAAAGTAGAGCTCAGAAGCAGCAAAATAAAGATACACAAAGAGTTGAAAATAGTCAGGCTCAGATGAGGCCAAATATGAAAAATAGAAGTACAGGTAGAAATATAGTTGATCAAAGTAGGGCTCAGAAGGAGCAAAATAGTAGTAGAACAAAAGCAGTAGAAAATCAGGCTCAGACGAAGCCAAATGCGAAACAAAATAATACACAGGAAAGTGGTAGGAACAGTATTCCACATAGGTTCACTAGAGATGAAGAAAATGCTGGATCTCATCAAATCCAACAAAAGAGAAATATTGTGCAATCAAATAGGCAGAATTCAAGGGTACGTAAGCATACAGTAGCTAACGAGACCCAGATGAAGTCTCAGATAATAGGCAAAGGCAAAGGTAAGCCAGTACAAGGGAATAGCAATGAGCTGCAAGACAGGCAGTCATTGCCGGTACAGACTGGTCCAAAGAAGAAAAGGCAGTCTAATTCTCAGCTGACAAATACTCCTGCACCACTTCCAGGTGGTTCTCATGAATCAGACGAGTCTGTATCAAAGCGTGAGAAACTGGAGGGTCAGGTCCAGAAGGAGAGTAGCAAATCTAAAATGTTTTCCGTCGAAGACATTGACAAGCTCCTCTCATCTCAGAGAAGTAACGGAATTCTTTATTACCGAGTAAAATGGAAGCAGCCAGGTTCTGGATCCACCTGGGAATATGCTGATTCCATTCCTCAGGTACTGATAAGGGAATTCCATGCTTCTCGTACCATGTCAGGCAAAAGAGAAGGCGTCCTTTAAAAGGCAGACATAAATTCTTTGAAAAGGTAGAAAATGAAAACAGTAGTAGTGTAGATAGCATGAGTGAAGCCCAAGAGGTAGTGCAGAATAGTAAATCGCACCAAAGAGTGCCAAAAGAAAATGAAAATAGTAAGGAAACAGGGCAAGCAGGTCAGGTATTGTCTGCATCAGCAACACAATTAGTGCATGAAAATGAACAAAACAAGGAGAACAGTCGCACAAGTATGGTAGGAATAAAATTGATTAAAGGCAGGTCATATTATATGATACAACAGGGAAACAAGGAACCTGAATTTCAGCCTGTCAGTATGGCACACTGGGATGCCAGAGGTTTTATTACTCATTTAATGGAACAGCAAAGGAAAAGAAGTCAGGAGCTCAATATACAGGCAATTAGGAATAAACATAACCCACCTGCACTACCCTTTGACCCACTCAGAGGTGTAATGTCAGATTCAGTTCATGAAGTCAGAAAGGCAACTGATGGCTCCTGGCAATTTCTGTTACCATACAGAAGTTTGGAATTACCACCTGAGTGGTCATCCTTTGATGGAGTACCACCAGGAGCCATAAACAGTCTTATTAATACCTTGAAAGATGATTACTACAGAGCACTCGGCAAGCCAATGAGATATTAAAGATTTCAAAACAAGGCAAACAGTGAACTTCAGTTCATTATTAGCTATTAGCTCTAAATGAATTTTCAGTGGGCTAAAGTCAGTAAAATTCAAAATAATCTTTTATGCTAAATAGGGAAGTTTAGATAAATTGCATCTTGGAGTTTGTTAAAGCATACCATTTATCTGTCTACATTGTCATGTATTCAGATGTTGAATAGTGCTAGAGCATAATATGGTGATCAACATATTATGTCGACCCTGCCTTAACATATTCTAACATGAGCTAAAATTTGAAATTCAAAACCTTTTAGTAACATAATGTGATTGGATAACTTTGGTATCAAAACAAGTGAAAACATTTCAGTATTCCAATCATAAATAATGCAGTCTGTATGGCTGCTTTTTGATCACAAACTAATATTTTTGTTCAAGTTTCAGAGCCTGAGATATGCTGGAGTTGTGCTATGGCAAGACAGGATGACAGTCCTATCAGCAACCAACAGGAGACACGCCTAGATTCCATCAGCACATCCCAGGGACCACATACATCCATGACAATTTGTGCATGTGCAGTGCTAAAAACTGATCTATGAAAGAAAACAATCATAAACAATGATGCAGACGCATATATTCAATGCATGCTGTAAATTCAATTTTGTTTCTCAGTGTAATATATTCAAGTGTAAATAGTTATGTAAATATACTGAAAAAAAAAGAAAAAAAAAAGTAAAAAGAAAACTATGTCCAGGAAGCAAACAGCAGTTTAGTTTGAGGACAAACTAAATTGGCCGCGGGGGAACATGTCACAAGTCAAAATTAGGGAACACTTTGATTAGAAATAAATGTAATAAATTCAATAAATAAATGTAATAATAAGGGTAATAAATATAATAAATGTTATAAATAGATCACAGTGAGAAAGAGAAGAGAGAATGGATTTTTAGTTTTTTATGTCAATAAGTGAGAAAGAAGAGAAAATGTGTTTTATTTTTTTATGTCTTACAGTAAGAGAGTTTGATGGATGAGAAAGAAAGAGTAAATTTATAAGCAAAATAAGAAAATAGTTAACAAGTTGAATTTTGCAATATTAAGATTTCAGCAATTTAGATTTCAGTATTTCCCAGGATATTTGTTCATCAAAGACTATATTTTTGACAAGTTTTGAAATTGTTTGGACAAGGAAATTGGTTTGGCTTTGTTGACTGAAAGGTTGTCACCTGTTTCTGTAAGTAGCCATTTGCAAGAGTAGTTAAGCTTGGTTTTGGTCTTTGAAACTTTTAACACTTATTAACAAACAAAGCTGTTAGGCATCAACTTGGTTAACTCTTGTCAACTCTGGCTTCTAGCTTAGTTTGGCAGACGATTAAATTGTTAATTGAGGAAATTGCTGTCACTCAGGAAAGTGAAACCCTTTTGATACTGTAGGTAACTTGTTGTTTTAGCAGTTTGGCTTGAATTAACTCAGGGGACCATTTGGCACCTTGAGCAGAAACTTCTAACAGAAACTTTCATTGGATATTACAGACTTCTAACGATTGGCTAAATGTAAGAAAATAATTTATTGGTTAATTTGGAAAAAGGGAAAATTTTGGGACTCACTGAATTTTAGTTTGAATTAACAGTCTTACTTTGGTAGTGAAACAGGAAAGTCTGAATCTGGAAGCGAAACTGGGAACTTAAGATTTTACAATGTAGACCCTGCATAGACCGTTTGACTTTTATTTGGTTCTGTGTAGAGACTTACAAATCTTTGTAAAGATCTTAGTGTTTGGAATGTGATGTGAAACTTAAGGACTTATATTTTAGAAACTGTATTTAACTGAAGCTGATATGTAGAAATAATTAAGTGCATGGAAAGGAAAAATTAGGACATTGATTGTAGATAGTAATTAGTACAAGGTGATGAACATTTGTTTTGGAAAATTATATATGCTGGTGACATCGCGTTTAGGACAATTGTGGTAAACGGTAATTTAGGACTTTTGCGTGAATACAAAGACAATTTCAAAACTCAGTGTTAATGACTTTAGGAGGGTCAACCGAAATTTGTGTTTAAGTGACATTTAGGACTTACAGTGAAAAGTGATTAAGTGACATTTAGGACTTATAGTGAAAGTGATTAAGGAACATTTTAGGCCTCGAAACAAATTAGTCTGCATCCATCGCGTTTTTAGTTATTTTAATAAAATTCAAAATTCAGTAATTGAAAAATCTGTCTTGAAGTTATTATTTTGACATTGTAATTTTCGGAGGCTCAGACAGGCACATTCTGATCTGAGTCCTCTTTAAACTGTCACATCGGTGTCCCAAACAAAGGGGGACAACTTTCACTGAACTGTTTGATATAGGAGCATACAACACAAGGGTCCTGTGTGCTACCATTCTTAGCTTGAGCTAAATTCCCCACAACCTGGTCAAGCGGAGTGCGCTCACACAGTGACCCCCCAAAAGAATTTGCTCCCCATTTTGTTCCCCAATGCACCGGAGGGAGCCGTGTGACAGACGTATGCACGGACGGACAAGGGCAAAACTATATGCCCCTCCCCACTTCGTGGCGGGGGCATAAAAACCTAACACAAAACTTTAACGCAAATGTTAACTTACGTACGGACGGACGGACAGACGGACAGACGAACGGACAAACGGACGGAAAGACAAAAACTATATACCCCTCGACATACTTCGTATGCCGGGGGTATTATGAGTTATCCACAACAGAGAACCCATTTACTACATCATGAACAATGGTGCACTGACCTTACCTACATGATATATCTACAACAGAAAACCATTTACTACATAATGAACCATAGCACCCTGACCACTTTTGGCCGGGCCGGGTAGCGCAATCGGTAGGGCACCTGACTCGTAAGTCAGAGGTCCTGGGTTCGAATCCCGGTCTGGCCACATACTTTCGTTTCTCCTTCCGCTGATTCAAGAAGGGCAGTTGTCAGTTACTGGCGAAAGTATGTGCACTTAGTACTGGTTAACCGCTTAGGAGGTCTAAGCCTGCCCAGGAATAGTGTGGTTAGGTTAACTGACCGTCCCGACATGACCTTAGTTGTTTACCGTGGACGTTAAGCATCAAATCAACCAACCAACCAACTGACCACTTTTGTCTTTTTTCCCAAACTATGCTTCCTATTGTAAGTAATGACCAAACACCACTGAAGGTGTGAAAATCATTTAATTGTTTTGGTTCAACCACGGGTGAAGATTACTGTAGGTACTTTTAATCTCAGTCTGTTACAACAAAACTTATTGATAGACAGAGACAACTGTACATTCAGTACATGGCTGACTCATCTTCGGACAGTTCGTAAAAAAATAATTTTACTGCATATGCAGATCTATACCTATACAATATTTCATCTTGCCTCTGTTTAATGTTTAAGTAATTTTGACTTTGCATATATATAACTATATAGCTGTTATAAAACATATTGAAAACTTTCTAGGTGGCAGGAGACCGATTTCCCAGTAATTCCCGGGAATTACCAGTATTTCCCAGGAATTACCAGTATTTCCCACCGTCCTGGGAAATATGAGTATTTCCCGCCTTTTTGCCAACCTTGTATGAGCATGGAGGCCATGCTGGTCATGTGAGCTGGACATTTGAACAAATTTTAATTTCCTGATCCCCTGGAGGCTCTATATGAAAGGACGGGTTACACTTTGGCCGTTTTTGTGCCCACGACCCATCCTGATAAAATTTATGTTTATAAAAGCTTTGCATTTGACAGGTTATATAAGCACATTTTTAAGTTTGCGGTTTCATAAATAATCACGTGACTTCCGGTTTATTGCACATGGGGTGCTGAATGGGGTACACTAACTACCTACGTTTTTTTCGATATAATCAGCAATTCCGCTGACATATCAGCCCTCCAAACTGACAGATATAATACCCTTGGTTCTTATCCACAGTCTAAAAGAGATATTTTCGCTCAAACCATCTAGTAAGGAGAAATTTTATTTGAATTTTTACGAAACCTCTGAACAGTAGATTTTACAAGTGTTTATTAACACAATAATAAGCACGTAAAGCGTTTGCTTTTGTGAAAATAAAGAAGCAAATGAACAGGAAATCGATTATAACCGACAAATATAGTTAAACAAATGTATTCTTGTGAAAACACTTTTGCACGCTTGTGTTCTGGCAAGTGCGTGAAAAGGTCATCAACCTGCTTCTTTTCTTAAAGGTAGGTTCCTGGACTAGCGATAACAATTATGTTCACAAAATAATTTCGCCTTTTTCTGGGTAGTATTGAATTCTCTTATTTTTCTGAATCTGTTGCTACTGAGAAAATCGTCAGATGTTGAAGAAAATAGTCGTTTTCCCTTTTGGTTTATTTTCCTTTGTTGGAATTCCAATTCTAAAAATAGATGTGCTATATGTCTATAAGTGAGCGATTTCTGATGCCATTCTCCAAAGGTAAATTTTCTCTTGCTTGAGCTCTCCTAGAGGTCCTGGCATGGCAGATGGGTTAAAACTATCCCAAAATGCTATGCAGCATGACGTCAGCTAACTTTATCTATTTTGGGCGCGAACTAAAAATAGCACTAACTGGTGTGCAAAGCAGAGTTAGGAAATCCCTTGCAAAACAACTTTTCTAATAATATTTTGATTTACTCTTTTAATTGAAGCTTATTCATTCCCTTTTTATAAGTGCTTTCCAACAACTTGGATGAAAGATGATCAAAATTATGATGCATTCCAAAGTACAGGAACTTGCCTTTAAGTATTATTCACAATTTATACATATAATGAAAGCTTCATCATATCAAATATTAATCGTGTATGAAGTATTACGCATTTGTGGATGCTACAAAGGTACAGATGTTTAAAATATTATAGTCTGGTGGTTTAAGAGTGAAATTTTGGATTTGTGGGCACTTTCGCGGCATGAAGGGCAACCGGGCTCATTGAAGTCACTACACCTACCTAAAACCATTTTGCCCGGTTGCCAGCTCAACAGATGTCATATAAGGTCAAAATTGGGTCAAAGGTCATTTGGTGCATTTCTATATACCAGTTTGTGAGTAAATTATTGAATTAATAGAGACATTTGCGAAATGAGAGGCAACTATGGCAAAGGAAGTAAATAGAACATACCATAAAAGTTTTTGCCATATTGCCGACGTCATATTTAATCATAACTGGGTCAAAGGTCAGTAAGTGCACTTTTGTATAGTAGCTTACTATATCGTTTATTCTAAAAGCAGTCTTTTGAGTTACCAATAGCCCATATGCCTGCCCCACCAATCTGAATGAGAGGCCTTATACACTTTTTTGTTTTTCCAGAAATATATAAAAACATTTTGATGATACCAGTCTCTGCTATCTGACTTCAAAGTTGGTGCGTTTGACAGTTATCGCCAATTAAATACGTTACCATATCAGTCTGCTTAATTCGTATGTTGCTATACCTCTTATTCAAATGAATTTTGAAACGTATATTAATCTTGCTATTGATAAAAAACATCGTGCTGTTTCTCTATACAATCATATCAGCTATCTCCTATAGAGCATAACTGTTGCCTATGTTACCGAGTTTTTTCTCTCCAATTTAATGAACAAACATATTTCGGATAAATTTACCATTTTACTGAAACCAGCTAATATTTACATTTTACCTTAATGCAAATAAAAAGAAAAATGTAAGTGTATCAAACTATGCAGAAAATTACACCGTTACATACGTTACCGGGCATATCTAATCAAAAATCATAAACCAGAAACATGGCCATTGATATTATAAACAGCATCTTACGGACTGGCAGTACAAAGATCTACTTTGATCTTAAACAGATAAGGCGATGCAATGTTCTAAATATAGATGTTTGGTTATTAGAGCCTGAACAATGGTCTGCTAGGCATCTTTGTAGATACCTGGGGCAGAACATTTGCCTCTTCTGAAGTATTTTAGTCAGTCAGCTAGCACTATATACTTGGAAGTGACAATTTGTCGAGAGAGTTTAAACTTGTTCTAGAGTGTAGACAGAGAGCAAACTTAGTTGAAGAACAGATATAATTGTCTTTATAGTTGTGGTATTTAGGTAGTCGCACAAGATAAAGATGCAGACAGAATATAATATGGAATCACATAACAGAGAGCAATGACTCTCAAGGGGCTTTGTTGTAGCCTGAATTTCTAAAACCGTAACAATATATCCTTTTTTCTTACCCTGTGGTGGTACCACAGACTTTGTAGATGTCTGGCAATACACTGTCTGGCACTGAATTCTGCTCATATTCATATAAAAGAAACAACTGCCATGACCACATCTCTAGTGGTATTTCGGTAAATTGAGCAGGTGCCATAGTCATAGTTGCAGCGGCATAGGCAGGTACCATGATATATGCTGATGATTTTAAATAGCCTGACCTGACATCACAGTGCTTACAGAGGTGTCTGGTAGATGAAGATGGTACCCTTTTATCTATAGACGTCTTTGTAAAGCCTTATCTGCAGTGTTACATACGTTACGAAGTATGTATTACCACACATAGATATTAGCATTATAGGGCGTGCGTTTATGGCTGCCACTACAGTGGTATTTTAGCATACTGGCGGAGGACATTTGGTGGCCAGAACTGGCATGCTTATCACACAAAATGACTAATAGAAGCCTGAGGTGTTAAAACACAGATGTCTTGTAATGCGCTTTGCCAGCATAGCAGTGGCAAACGTGAACTGTACTCTCGCACAACAGTCGCCTTTCCTGTTTTTACTAAATGCTTTGACTGTTATCACAACCTATTCAGATGAGTTACTTGAGCTGGTGTAACAGTAGGCCATTTGATGTCTGAAGCTTGCACTATAGTAAAGGTCTTGTTGTTGCGAGAGCTTGAACAACAGTATCAGAAACGTTATGTAGTAGACTGTGTCAATGATTAAGTCCCCTTAGTGATTTGTAGTGTGGCAAGAGCCTATCACACTGAGTGTGATGTGCTACTTGAGTGTGGCCATAATGTTTTTACCCCTTTTCTTTCATAAATACATAAAGTCTATATATATTTACACCTTGAATTATAACTGGTTTCATTCATTTATGAAATCGTAACCGTTGACAAATGTAATATTAAGATAGCTGGAGTAATAGTGTATAAATCTTGCCATTGGGGATGGCTGGCACTAAATTACAGTTTTCAACCCTCCCTCCCCCACCTCCTTAATTCATCTGGTTCCGTTTGTATTTATATAGTAAGCAGCATATTAAATATTTTACATGTACCGTATGCATATTTATATGCAGACACAGTTTCAAGCCAGTGTTATGCCCTTTAAAAAAGTTAATAGATTTCAGGTACGAAATTTAAACACTTCCTAAAACGTAAACTACACAGGCTAACGAAGTCAGTTTTAGTCCACTAAATGACTATGCAAAACAAAACATATGATGACTTAGTTGTGAGGAGCAAATGTTTGAGCTTCGAATGCATTAATCACAATAATATGAAACTTCAAGAAATAATGACACACAAGGTTTGAATACAGCAAACTAGGTTTGATTTGATGTTTTCTTGAGAAATTCTGAAAAGTGTAAAACACGCCTCATGCAACCTGGAGCAGCTGAGTCATTATTTCAGATAGCCCTACAAGCTCTGTAGCCACTGAATTAAACTAACTAAAACAATACTCTGATGAAGTTATGGGACCCATCTTAGCAGCCTCTACATAGCCGCTTAACGATAGGGTACTTATAAATGAAATCATTTGGTTTTTATGATAGGTAGTTTTCTCGTACTTTTTCCTTGTAAGTTATATGGTCATCAGTCCCATGAGGAATGTCTAGAAGAGGTGATTCGGACGAGGACAAACATAATGTCATATGGGCAATAGCAATATTTAGATTCGAATTAATGTATTTGTTTCCCACAGACCTGTCTGTCTTCACGTAAATTACATGCGATGATGTCACACTCATACAAAAACGTATATGTTACAGTAGTTGCAAAAGTTTGCTTGTATATCAGCAATGCCATTTAGAATCAAAAGCATGAGGCGATGAGTTTCAAAATGTCGGTCGACAAGTTTCGATATTCTGGATTGTACATATGAAATACTCCTGTATATCTGAAAACTTATTCCCGACGTCATGCTATGTGTATTTTATGTCTAAAAGTAGATTGCAAAATGAATTATTGTCAACTTTTTTATAAACAAGAAAACATCTATAAACACAGAAAATACATGATACTATGCTTTTGTATTTAATTGAATCGCTTAATAGTAATTTAAATGACTAATTTACCAATTTGATAACGTAAACTACATGAGATTGATTTATCTACATTGAATTTTATCTGCTAAACAGCTCACACTTTTAAAGTTATTGCATCTTTATGTGTAAACACCGTTACAAATAATTTTATGGATATTTTTCTGCATTAGATTTCAGATGGCAATAATGTAAACAATTTATGTATTGTAAACAACACATGCTAACAAAGCCAACTGTTTGTAATGTAAATGTTGAGCTAGAAATATATGATAGCTTGCTTAAAAAGATATAATTTACTAAATTGACACATGTTTTTAATATTTTTATTCAGTGCAGTCCTCGATTTATAAAATATTAAAGTTAGCTCTATGAATGCATGTACATTCAGAAAAACAGGTGTACGGACGGACACATACACAGTTTGATTCAACAGGAACTATTCAAGTATGCTTTACTATTGCCGAATGAGGTTTTCAATATGTTCAGCATTGAACAGCAGTGATATTTATACCTCAAATGTACAATAATCATTTTCTAAGCAGTTTTTCATGATTTTGCACTAAATGACCTTTGATCTCGTTTACTCGGTACACAATGGGCAGTCAGGCTTGGCAACCGGCAAAAAATAAACAAGGACATATCGGTAGGTATCTTTAGCATGGTTGCCCATCATGCCGCGAAAGTGCCCACAAACTCATTTTCTAGAGCACTTTTCTCGAATCCGCCACCTGACTATTAGACAAAATCAGTGAACCAAGAAATATAGGTCACAGGGACCTACATGTAATACCAAATTAGAAGCAGCGCTGAAGTGACTTACTATTCAAAGTCCGATGAAGATTCAATTAAATACTAGTCCGAAATAAAACATTAATTCAATGGATCATGAAATACAAATCACAATGACTTACAAATAGTATGACGTCATTTGCAAAGTCTGACTGAACCATTGTCTTTAGTATGATGCATATATAATGTGAGATGTCAACAGATGACAGACACAAGGTTTATTTCAGTGGAGAAGAGGACAAACATGAGTATGGGGTTGGATTTCTTGTGCATAAGGACATGGTGAGTGCTGTCATGGGATGCCGACCAGTCTCCAGCAGACTGATTTCAATGCGCCTGAGAGCAGCTCCTTTCAACATCACCATCATACAGATTTATGCACCAACATCTGGACATGACGACAATGAGGTAGAACACTTCTACCAGCAACTCCAGGAAATCATAGACAAAACACTCAAGAAGGACATTCTGGTTGTACAAGGGGATTGGAATGCTAAGGTTGGAAAGGATGCACAGGCAGACTGGGAAAATGTTTGTGGACCCTACTGCAATGACGAGACAAACGAGAGAGGTCTCCGACTTCTAGAGTTTGCAACTTGTAACAGCCTAGTACTGACAAACACCCTTGGCCCTGACAAACCATCAAGAAGATGGACATGGCACAGCCCAGATGGGAAACACCACAATCAGATTGATTACATCTTGGTGAGGAAGCGCTTCCGATCAGGAGTCAACATCCATAGGACAAGGAGTTTTCCTGGAGCAGACATAGGAAGTGACCATGACCTGGTCATGATGACCTTCCGAGTTCGTCTGAAGAAGGCTAGAAAGCCAACCCAGCCAAGACTGAAGTTTGATCTTGAGAAGCTAAGGGACCCAGAGGTGGCATGCACTTTTCAAGCAACAATAGGTGGAAAATTTGCACCACTCATTGGTCTGAGGGATGATGACATGGACTTAGATACCATGATTACCACCTACAATACAGTAGTGACTGATGCAGTCAGTGAGATACTTGGGAAGGAACGTCGCAAGAAAAAGCCATGGGTCACTAGAGATGTTCTCGACCTCTGTGATGAGAGGAGAAATTTGAAGAAGAAGAGGTATGAAGCAGGAGGAGCAGAAGAATACAGGGAAGCAAACAAGAGGATTCAGAAGGCAGTGAAGAAAGTGAAGGAGGACTGGATAGCTAGTCAGTGCGAGGAGATCGAAACTTGCCTGAACAAAAACAACAGCAAGAAAGCATACCAGCTGGTGAAGGATCTAACTTCAGAGAGACAGGGTAGATCCACAACTATCCAGGACAAGTCTGGGAAATGCCTTACAGAAGAACAAGAGATTCTCAGCAGATGGACAAAATATTGCTCAGAATTATACAACCATGAGACTGCTGGTGACAATATGGTTCTGGACTGCAGTCAGCCCCCAGAAGAAGATCAACAACCGATCCTTCGTGAGGAAGTTGAGATTGCAGTAGCAGCACTGACGAAGGGAAAATCTGCAGGAGTTGATAATATACCAGCAGAGCTTGTTCAAGCTGGAGGGGAGACCATGATTGATGTTCTAACAGATATCTGTAACAGGATCTGGAGAACAGGAGAATGGCCTACCCCATGGACTCAGTCGCTGATTATTACTCTCCCTAAAAAGGGCAACCTACAGCTCTGCCAGAACTACAGAACCATCAGCCTCATCAGTCATTCAAGCAAAGTCATGCTGAAAGTTATCTTGAACAGGCTTAAGCCACAAGCCGAAGAGATAATCGCTGAGGAACAGGCTGGGTTCCGAGCAGGAAGGAGCACCACAGAACAGATCTTCAACCTTAGAATCCTGTGTGAAAAGTATCTCCAACATCAGCAGAATCTGTACCATGTCTTCATTGATTTCAAAAATGCCTTTGACAGGGTATGGCATGCAGCCTTATGGGCCACCATAAGGAAGTACAATATCAATGCAAACCTAGTTCGCACCATTGAGCAGCTATACGACAAGGCTACAAGTGCAGTCCTGATAAATGGCAGCACAGGAGAATGGTTCAGAACAACAGTTGGAGTAAGACAAGGATGTCTTCTGTCACCCACCCTCTTCAACATTTTTCTCGAACGGATCATGTCTGATGCTCTGGAAGAACATGACGGAAAGGTTAGCATAGGCGGCAAAAATATTACCAACCTGCAGTTTGCCGATGACATAGACGCTCTTGCTGAGGAAGAGCAGGAACTAGAAGCTTTAGTTGAAAGTCTTGACCAGACCTGCACAAGGTATAAGATGGAGATCAGTGCTGAGAAGACCAAACTGATGACAAACAGCGCAGATGGCATCCAGAGGGAGATCAAGGTAAAGGGGCAGAAGCTGGGTACTGTAAGCAGCTTCAAATACCTTGGAGCAGTTGTCTCAGATGATGGCTCAAAACAGGAGGTTCTCTCAAGGATAGCACAAGCCACTTCAGCTCTTGCCAAGCTGAAACCAATTTGGAGAGATAACAACATATCTCTTGGATCAAAGGTGACACTTATGCGCTCCCTTGTCATTTCCATATTTCTGTATGCCTGTGAATCACGGACCTTGACAGCAGAGTTAGAGAAAAGAACGCAGGCCTTTGAGATGAGATGCTACCGAAGGTTACTGAACATTTCGTACAAGGACCATATAACCAATGAGGAGATTCGCAGGAAGATCCAAGCAGCCATTGGAGAATATGATGAACTCCTGACGCTGGTCAAGAAACGGAAACTAAGGTGGTTTGGTCACGTCTCAAGGTCTTCTGGTTTAGCAAAGACAATTCTTCAGGGCACAGTGAAAGGAAAAAGAAGAAGAGGTAGACAGAAGAAGAGGTGGAGACAATATCAAGGAGTGGACTGGAATGGATTTTGCCAGCTCAACTAGGGCAGCTGAAGACAGGACAAGGTGGAAAGGGATTGTTTTGAAGTCAGCTGTGGTGCCCCAACGACCTAGTAAGGTTAAGGGATAGAATAGAATAGAATAGAATATATATAATGTTGAATATATAAGGAATAGGACAGTGAACATTTAAATATATGTCACAGTAACCTACAAATAGTACGAGGATTTTTTGCATCGTTTGACTGACCAACTATTTGTAATTATGTTGCGAATCCAAAACCCGTGTTAAGATATTAGTGAAAATCCTGGTCCATGCATCTAGTTCAAGGACTCAGTGTGCAGGGATGTTTTGCAGTTCCTTCATTTTAAGGATATGATCTGATCAAATATCAGCACTCCTTCCCCAAAGATATCAAAAGAGGTAAGCAAAAAGCTCATTCAAGTAACTTTTCATACAAAGTTAGTGGCACAAAGTTCAAGGGATACATCATCTGACCACGTCGCAACATTATAACATCAGAGGTTATATCACAGCATGATGATGGAGGATATTCAGTCTAACGCCCTACATACGCACATAACGCAATACCTATACACATGCCCAGCGCTGTGCCCGCCTCCTCTCCCTGCCCCCCCACCCCACACACACACATGGAATCCTTGTTGCGGGCATTAGTAACACATACTACATAGATGAACACTTTGAAAAAGATGTGTTGTGTCGAATAATGCCTCTATTTTCTATCAATTACAAAATATACTGATGCGATTTTGATATAAATCCTTTAGTTCTAGTGTTGGATACATGAAAATTTACCCAAAAACTTTATTTTTCGTTTACTCCTACCCTCGTAACCACTGAAATATAACCTGATTATGATGAATATGTACATGAGGAATAACTAGAGGTGGCAGTAAGCATGGCTTACTAAATACCCCCTGCATTTAACAGTTAGGCATGCATGTTATGACAACTACAAGTGAACATCTATATACCAATATCTGTTCACATATTTAATATCATTCAAACGGTTTAGGAGAAGTAACAACAACAAACTCTGTTTACCAAGATTACAAAGGGGCACAACAAAGCTGGAAAACCCTTTTGAGAAAAACAGAGCAATATGTGCCAACTCTTTCTTCTACTGTATCTGTGCACCAATTTTGAATAAAATGGAAGTGAAAGTGGCATAAAAAACTTCAAACTACGGCAAAACATATAAACCAGAGGACCAATGGTCCTGTAGCTCACCTGACATTTGGTCCTGGTAAAAATTTTCATGCTTTTATACATGTATATAGCACCAGGGCAGGGGCCCCCTCCCTTGGGGATTAATGTTGAGTCCCAATTCTATATACCAAGCCACAAGGTCACTGGGCCTTTGTTTCTGGACAAAGATTTCTGAAGGGTTTTTATCATAAATGGGTGTGGCGGCCATCATGTTCATACGACCATGACCATCTGAACAAACTTTGATTCCTTTGACCCAGTATTAAAGCTCCATACGAAATACAGTAATCATATGTATAAACTAAGATGGGCCTGAGTGCCCAATGCTACATACCGGTACCAAGTTTCAAGGTTATAGGCCTTTTGGTTCTCGAGAAAAGGACGTTTGAAGAGTTTTTACCATATATGGGCATGGTGGCCATCTTGGTCAAGTGACCAAGACCATCTGAACAAACTATGGTTCCTTTAAGCCGGTGAAGCTCCATATAAAATATGGCTTCAATTGACCCTAGTGGCCTCTGAGAAGATGTTTGAAAATGTTGACGGGTGACAGAATCTCAATGACCTTGTACAAAAGTCAAAGAATGACCTTGACCTTTAACGACAAAATATCTTCATCTAGTCATTTAGTCAACCATATATACCAAATATTGCACCTTAGACTTAAATAGTTTCTGAAAAATCCACTGTTTAAGCATTTTCCCATATAAAAGACTACATAATGTACCAAAGTTGACAGTGTCATAAATTAGGTCAAGGTCAACGCAGATCATTTGTATAAACTATGATGGGCTTGAGTGCCCAAAGCTACATACCAAGTTTCAAGGTCATACACCTTTTGGTTCTGGAGAAGAAGATTTTGAAGGGTTTTTACCATATACGGGCATGGCCGCCATCTTGGTCAAAAGCCTGAGAACAAACTTTTATTCCCTGATCACACTTAGACTCCATATGAAATTTTGCTTCAATCAGACCAGTGGTTTCAGAGGAGTAGATGTTTTGAAAATCTTGATGACGGACAAACCGACAAAATGACCTTGACCTTCAGTGACATAATATCTTCATCTGGTCATTTAGTTGACCATATATACCATTTATTGTACCTTAGACTTAAATAGTTTCTGAGAAATCCACTGTATAAGCGTTTTCCCATATAAAAGCCTAACGCACCAAAGTTGACCATGTCGTAAATTAATTCAAGGTCAACGCATGGTCATGATTTGTATAAACTATGATGGGCCAGCATGCCCGCTGCTACATACCAAGTTTCAAGGTCATAGGCCTTTTGGTTCTAGAGAAGAAGATTTTTGAAGGGTTTTTACCATATATGAGCATGGTGGCCATCTTGGTCATGTGACCCAGACCCCATCCCCCCCCCCCCTGGTATAAACTTTAGTTCCCCTATCCTACTGAGACACCATATGAAATTTGGCTTCAATCTCCCCAGTGGTTTCAGAGGAGAAGATGTTTGAAAATCTTGATGACGGACAGACCGACAAAATGACTATGACCTTCAGTGACATAATATCTTTCTCTGGTCATTTAGTTGACCATAAATACCACATATTGTACCTTAGACTTAAATAGTTTCTGAGAAATCCACTATATAAGCGTTTTCCCATATAAAAGCCTAACATACCAAAGTTGACCATGTCGTAAATTAGGTCAAGGTCAATGCAAGGTCATCATTTGTATAAACTATGATGGGCCCACATGCCCAAAGCTACATACCAAGTTTCAAGGTCACAGGCCTTTAAGTTCTGGAGAAGAAGATTTTTGAAAGTTTTTTACCATATATGGGCATGGCGGCCATCCTGGTCATGTGACCCAGACCCCGGGTACAAACTTTCGTTCCCCCATCCCACTGAGACTCCATATGAAATTTGGCTTCAGTCGGCCCAGGGGTTTCAGAGGAGGAGATGTTTGAAAATCTTGACTACGGATGGTCCGACGGAATGACCTGGACCTGTAGTGACATAATATCTTCATCTGGTCATTTAGTCGACCATGTATACCAAGTATTGTTCCTTAAACTTAAATAGTTTCTGAGAAATCCACTGTTTAAGCGTTTTCCCATACAAAAGCCTGACGTACCAAAGTTGACCATGCCTTAAATTAGATCAAGGTCAACACAAGGTCATCATTTGTATATACTATGTTGGGCCCGCATGCCCGATGCTACATACCACGTTTCAAGGTCATAGGTCTTTTGGTTCCGGAGAAGAATATTTTTGAAGGGTTTTTACCATATATGGGCATGGCCGCCATCTTGGTCATGTGACCCAGACCTTGGGAATAAAATTTCATTCCCCTATCCCACTGAGACTCCATATGAAATTTGGCTTCAATCGGCCCAGTGGTTTCAGAGGAGAAGATGTTCGAAAATCCTGATGACGGATGGTCCGACGGAATGACCTTGACCTGTAGTGACATAATATCTTCATCTGATCATTTAGTCGACCATTTATACCAAGTATTGTACCTTAGACTTAAATATTTTCTGAGAAATCCACTGTTTAAGCATTTTCCCATATAAAAGCCTAACGTACCAAAGTTGACCATGCCGTAAATTAGGTCCAGGTCATGATTTGCATAAACTATGATGGGCCCGCATGCCCGATGCTACATTCCAAGTTTCAAAGTCATAAGCCTTTTGGTTCTGGAGAAGAAGATTTTTGAAGGGTTTTTACTATATATGGGTATGGCGGCCATCTTGGTCATGTGACCCAGACCCCAGGTAAAATCTTTCGTTCCCCCATCCCACTGAGATTCCATATGAAATTTGGCTTCAGTCGGCCGAGGGGTTTCAGAGGAGAAGATGTTTGAAAATCTTGACGACGGATGGTCCGACGGAATGACCTTGACCTGTAGTGACATAATATCTTCATCTGGTCATTTAGTCGACCATGTATACCAAGTTTTGTACCTTAGACTTAAACAGTTTCTGAGAAGTCCACTGTTTAAGCGTTTTCCCATATAAAAGCCTAACGTACCAAAGTTTACCGTGTCGTAAATTAGGTCAAGGTCAACGCAAGGTCAGGATTTGTACAAACTATGATGGGCCCGTATGCCCGATGCTACATACCAAGTTTCAAGGTCATAGGCCTTTTGGTTCTAGAGAAGAAGATTTTTGAAGGGTTTTTACCATATATGGGCGTGGCGGCCATCTTGGTCATGTGACCCAGATACCCGGAACAAACTTTCGTTCCCCCGACCTAGGTAGGCTCCATATGAAATTTGGCTTCAATCGGCCCAGCTGTTTCAGAGGAGAAGATGTTTGAAAATGTTGATGACGGACGGACGGACGACGGATGCCTGGCTATACTATAAGCTCACCTATGAGCCTAAAGGCTCAGGTGAGCTAAAAAGGGGCATAACTCATGCAAAAGGTTTAATGTATATCTTCATTCAAATATGTGTTTGCACACTTAATTTCAAGAAAATCCATCAAATGGTCTTGGAGTAGTAGCGATAACAAACTTTTCTTACGAAAACTACAAAGGGACATAACTCAGCAGGAAAACCTTTCCGGAAAAACTGAACAATATGTATCAGCTCTTTCCATATGCTGCATCTAGTAACCCGATTTGAATAAAATGGAAGCAAAAAGGCAAAAACCCTATAAAATACGGCAAAAATATCAAAAAGGGGCATAACTCAGGCAAAAAGGGGCAGAATTTAAAATCAAAACCCTAATGCACATCTTCATACCAATATCTATTCACATACTTAATTTCAAGAAAATCCGTCATACCATCTAGGAGGAGTTGTGATAACAAACTTATTTCACGAAAAATACAAAGGGGCATAACTCCGCAATAAAAACCTACCAGGAAAAAATTGAAAAATACGTATCCACTATTTTCTTATGCTGCATCCATGGACAAAATTTGAAACAAATCGGAGCAAATTTAATGCAAAAACCCTATAAAATAGGGCAAAAAGTATCAAAAAGGGGCATAACTCAGGCAAAAAGGGGCAGAATTTAAAATCAAAACCCTAATGCACATCTTCATACCAATATCTGTTCACATACTTAATTTCAAGAAAATCCGTCAAACCATCTAGGAGGAGTTGCGATAAACTTATTTCACGAAAAATACAAAGGGGCATAACTCTGCAATAAAAACCGTCCAGGAAAAAATGAAAAATACGTATCCACTATTTTCTTATGCTGCATCCATGGACAAAATTTGAAACAAATCGGAGCAAATTTAATGCAAAAACCCTATAAAATAGGGCAAAAAGTATCAAAAAGGGGCATAACTCAAGCAAAAAGGGGCAGATTTTAAAATCAAAACCCTAATGCATATCTTCATACCAATATCTATTCACATACTTAATTTCAAGAAAATCCGTCAAACCATCCAGGAGGAGTTGTGATAACAAACTTAGTTCATGAAAAATACAAAGGGGCATAACTCCGCAATAAAAACCTACCAGGAAAAAATGAAAAATAAGTATCCACTATTTTCTTATGCTGCATCCATGGACAAAATTTGAAACAAATCGGAGCAAATTTAATGCAAAAACCCTATAAAATAGGGCACAAAATATCAAAAAGGGGCATAACTCAGGCAAAAAGGGGCAGAATTTAAAATCAAAACCCTAATGCACATCTTCATACCAATATCTGTTCACATACTTAATTTCAAGAAAATCCGTCAAACCATCTAGGAGGAGTTGCGATAAACTTATTTCACGAAAAATACAAAGGGGCATAACTCCGCAATAAAAACCTTCCAGGAAAAAATGAAAAATACATATCCACTATTTTCTTATGCTGCATCCATGGACAAAATTTGAAACAAATCGGAGCAAATTTAATGCAAAAACCCTATAAAATAAGGCAAAAAATATCAAAAAGGGGCATAACTCAAGCAAAAAGGGGCAAAATTTAAAATCAAAACCCTAATGCACATCTTCATACCAATATCTGTTCACATACTTAATTTCAAGAAAATCCGTCAAACCAGCTAGGAGGAGTTGCGATAACAAACTTATTTCACGAAAAATACAAAGGGGCATAACTCCGCAATAAAAACCTTCCAGGAAAAATACGTATCCACTATTTTCTTATGCTGCATCCATGGACAAAATCTGAAACGAATTGGAGCAAATTTAAGGCGTTGCTGACGGACGGAAAGACGGACGGACAGCGTCAAAACAGTATACCCCCCACAAACAGTTTGCGGGGGGGTATAATTATGTATAAAAATTGTAGTGGTTACTAGGGTAGGATGAAGTGAAATTTGGATGCATAGGGGACATTGGTAGTTCAAATTCCCATAGGCTCAATGTTAAATGTTGCAGACAGTACATGTATTCAACCGCAAATTTAACCTAAAAAGCATTAAAATACGGGAAAATGAAATCGTAAAGAATAAACTAGAAACATATAGCTAACATTTCTGCATATTTATGTGGTTATCTGCCTACCTTCGAAAATCGGCCTTTTCAGTGGGCACATTGCAATAGTAAAGTATAACTCGTCCTTTGGTTTCAAAATTGGCCCACTGACTTTTGAGGAGACTGTTTGACATTGTCAAAATGAGAGAGTTCTGGGTCAAAAGCCAAAGACCATGACCTCTTGTACTCATAAATCTTCATGTACTCATTCAGATGACTGTAGATGAGAACTTTTAGGCCTAAATCTTCAAAACTGTCCAAGAAATCTTATATTCTAGCATTTTCCCATATTTGACCTTGCCATAAAATGGTCAAGGTCAACCCAGGGTCATAATTTGAACAAGAGGGCCATGACTGCCCTGGATCACTCACCTGAGTATCCTGTGAACTTAACCTCAGAGACATCCATACGTACAACAGTTTCTCAATGATTTAATGGAAAATGAACCCTTTATTGTGTACCTAAGATTTTTCTAAGATTTAATCTAATGATCTAGTTTTTGACCCCACATGACCCAGTTTCAAACCTGGTCCAGATTTCTTGGATATACACATTCTGACAAGTTTCATGAATATCAGATCAAAACTGTGCCCTCTAGAGTGTATACAACGTTTTCTAAGAATTGACCTAGTTTTGACCCAACATGACCCAGCAGCACTCTTGGTCTAGATTTGTTGGAGATAACAATTTTAACAAAGTAATATGAAGATTAGACCAAAGCTGTGCCCTCCAGAGAGTTCACATGGTTTTTCTAAGATCTGACCTAGGGACCTACTTTTTGATCTGACAAAGCCCGTTTTCAAATCTGGTCTAGATTTCTTGGATATAAACATTCTGACAAAGTTTCATGAATATCAGATCAAAACTGTGCCCTCTAGAGTGTGCACAAGGTTTTTCTAAGATCTGACCTAGTGACATAGTTTTTGACCCCATATGACTCAGTTTCAAACTTGGCCTAGATTTCATAAGGATAAACATTCTGACAAAGTGTCATGAAGATTGGGTCATAACGGTGCCCTCTCAAGTGTATACAAGGTTTTCCTAATATTTGACCTAGTGACCTAGTTTTTGACCCCACATGACCCAGTTTCTTACTTGTTCTAGATTTCATTAAGATAAACATTCTGTCACAGTTTCATGGTGATTGGATCAAAACTGTGCCCTCTGTGTCATTCTAAGCTTTATTTCTATTTTTAGCTCTGGCGGCCATTTTGTTCAGCAGAGTGGAACCGTTTTAGCAAGTCTTGTTCAAGGCCAAGAGTCTAACATTTCTGTTAATTATTTAGAAATCGAGCCATTGGCTTCAGACGAGATGTTGTTTAAAGCTTTTTCTATTTTTAGCTCTGGTGGCCATTTTGTTCAGTGGAGGAGAACCATTTTAGCAAGTTTGGTTCAGGGCTATAACAGAAACATTTGTGTGAAATTGTTTTGAAATTGGCTTACTGGCTAAGGAGGAGATGTCGTTTAAAGAAATTGTTGATGATGGACGGATGGACAGACAGACTGATGGATGACCAACAAATATCTATCACAATAGCTCACCTTGAGCACTTCGTGTTCAGGTGAGCTCAAAAGTAGCTGAACATATTTCCAAACAGCAAAAAAAACTCAAACCAGTCTGTGACTCCCTGCAGACTAGCTAAAGTTTTTCTTTTGCACCAGTAGATTTCTGAAGATCCACACATGGTGTGTGAGAGGGGAAAAGTGCCTGACCAGACTGTGCTGATGCACAGGCTGGTCTGAGCCACTGCTGTTTACATTTGCCTAAAAAATCTTTTTTGCATGGTGCAACTCATATAAGTCTGTTTACAAGTATTAAAGTTATAGAAATTCAAATTTATTTTGTTGAAACTTGTTGAGCATGAAAACTGCAAATATACTAGTCAAAAGTTCTAACCGACCACTTAATTTTCATCATTTTTCGTCAATACTATTCGCAATCTCACAATTCAGTTTACAGCCACAGATAGGCGAATATGTCAGTAAACCATACCACTAAAAGGTTGACCATTATTCAGTTCACTGTATCCAGGAGTCACAGATGAATACGGTTACCCCCATTTTCAAAATTAACAAGAATTTGCATTGAGTGGTGGGTTAAGTTTTAACATTTTGACCCAAAGCAGTCACTGTCATGCAGGAAGAGTGTTCATTTCTGCATAAATCTGTTCACATTCAGTCATTTGCTTACGTAAATTGGATATTTCAAAAAGTGATTTTTCACAAATTGTAACGAAATGCTTAATTTTGTGAATTTAAAAAATGGGGGTACTTCTGTTCATCGGTACATCCTGGATGTAATGTAAAGAATTTTGTTTAAGAAATAGATCAGCTCTAGCAGTGAATTGTTGAGTAATAATTCACTGTTTGGAGGTCAGTTGTAAAGTAGATCATATCATGAGAGCGGAGTGTGAGTGATATATCTACTTACAACTGACCAACAGTGAATTATTATTCAACAATTCAATGCTAGAACTGAACTATTTAGATTCTAACGCTCAAAAACGTTGAAAAAGTATTTTTTTCATTCAAACTCTCCCAGCCTTCCTGCTTGCACGTTCATGCTCCCGCCAATATTCTTAATTGTATCTAAAGTAAATGTATGTTTTATGGCGTTTTTTAGAAAGAAAAAGAGACGTTACACGTCTAACTTCTCCAAACGTCACAAAATTACGTCAGTAATGCAAGTGACGTCAGCAGTTAGACTCACACGCTCCGAGACAATGAATTGTTACAGAATAAAACACAGAAACTTTCTATTGCTTCTATAGGCACAACTTGTTAGAACAAACATTTTAATGACGAGTTGACTGGAATATCTGCCTATTTGGGGATGTAAATAGAACTGTAAGATTGTTTGGGGCTCTAAAGAAAATCGATAAAATGTAAGTGGTCGGTTAGAACTTTTGGCTAGTATATGTTTAATCATGTTTATGCCATCAAACTTTGTTCAATACTTGTATTACTGTCATAACTCCATTTATCTACATAGTTTACTATTTCCCTTGCATCGTGATATGTACAGCAGCTGAACACCAATATCCAGTCACTGAGTGGTTATCGGCCAGTATCTGCCAGCCCTTTAATACATATTTTACTACTATGGAAGCCTTTACATATTAAATTTGCCTAAAAAATTTCCAGGAGCCGTGGAGTAACAATTTCATATATGCTATCTATATATACTCCCTTGGACTTCTTCTCCCAATATCAGATTCTGAAAATCAATTTTACAGGAACAATGTCTTTTGCCTGAATACATGTACTAATCATTCAACGATGTCCATGACAGCAGGAAATTTACTGCCTCATTGTGGATTTTAAAGGTAGGTTCCTGTACTTTGGAATGCATCATAATTTTGATGATCTTTCATCCAAGTTGTTGGAAAGCACTTATAAAAGTGAATGAATACGTTTCACTAAAAAGTGTAAATCAAAAAAATATTAGAAAAGTTGTTTTGCAAGGGATTTCCTAACTCTGCTTCGCACACCAGTTAGCGCTATTTTTAGTTCGCGCAAATAATAGATAACGCAGCTGAGGTCACGCTGCATTGCATTTTGGGATAGTTTTAACCCATCCACCATGCCAGGACCTCTAGAAGAGCTCACGACAAGGGAAAATTGACCTTTGAAGAATGGCATCAGAAATCGCGCACTTATAGACATAATAAACATAGTTATTTTTAGAACTGGAATTCCAAAGAAAGAAAATAAACCAAAAGGGAAAACGACTATTTTCTTCAACATCTGACGAGTTTCTCAGTAGCAACAAATTCAGAAAAATAAGAGAATTCAATACTGCACAGAAAAAGACGAAATTATTTTGTGGACATACTTGTTATCGCTAGTACAGGAACCTACCTTTAAGCCCAATGAACACTGACTAAATTGTACTGAGTGTTGACTGAAATTATACATATGGATAAGGCAATTTATCCCCACATGCATCCCCTCCCCTTTCCCTATCCACAAACACCATGCACATACATACCTTGAGTCTATTATTGTACACCAGCTGTATTTCTCTGTGCATAGATGGAGCTCTCCCAGCCATGAAGGTAGTATAGGCCACCTGGAGCAGTTGAATGTAGCGTTCTTGTCATATTTTATCATTGGTAGGAAATATTCTGATAAACCGACCTCGGTTTCTATTTTCATACTCTTCCCTAGATCATGCTTTTCTCACTCTGGCCAACAATTCTTTCTGTAAAACATTACATTTGTGCCTAAAATATGAGTCATATTGCTGTAAATCTTGATGCAAAGTTTCATCAAAATTGATACAGTAGATCAGAAGTTATGATGCAAAGTCTACCCAAATTTGTTCCAAGTGAAACAGTTTTTGCGTGACATTTGAAATGTTTCCGTTTCCTCATTTTCAAATGCTTTCCAAAAAGCGTATGTTTCATTATATCAAACACAAATGCATAGCTGTCAAATACCATTAAGTAACTCAGAGTTTACAATATAATTTGCATGTATTTTGTTCTGTTTACCTGTTCAAAGATAATGAATTATGATAATACCCTAATAAAAAAAATACAGTGAAAATAACTTCTTTTGACTTTACATAAATAACATTTCTCAAATTATTAGCACTAGATGTATTGCATGTTGTTAATGACAAAGTGTAATGTTGTTGGGTAAATTACCAGCTGTTTAATAGTTTGAACTCTTCGTAACATTTTAGAAAATAGCTCCTTTATTGTGTTACCCAGATTTGTCCCAAGTGCAACATTCTGTAGTTTTTTATCCACCATACAATCATTTCCTGTATAACAGGTTGTTTTGATTTATTTTGAGAAGCAGCAAGTCAGGGCAAAACCATCTAAAGCAATCCTTATCATGCAGTGATGCATGAGTTTCCAATAGGTTGCCAGAACTGATGTCCCAAGTGCAACACAGTTTTCCATGTTTAATTAGTGCAATACAGTTGCCTAACAATACACTTTACCTCCAATTGTATCATTTATCAGTATTGCTAAAGAATATATATAGACAATTAATGCCTTTCAAATATTGTGATAAGCCATTTTTCTGTAAATATTTGAAAATATATGTGTTTTTTTGCTAACTGGAATGTCAGAAGAGCTTTTTTACAGAATACAAACTTTTTAAGGCCATTTTTCTTTCCATTATTTATTATTTATTGAGAGCAGATGTGAAATCTTTCATAACCCTTCAGTTAAACTGTTTACTTTTGACATAAGCAGTCATTTTTCAACCAACCTTCAAACGTTGCACTTGGGACACAAAAGTCTAACAAGAGCTGTCGCCTGACAGCATAGCTCGCCTGAATAGTTGCTTGCCCATCACACAGTTGCTATGGTGGTGTGGACTGCTATGCATAAGACTTCAGACAAGCATGTCCATAATGATAACACATTTATAAACAAAAGCTATTTCAAAACCTTGAACAGTTATCTAACATCAGTCCAAGTATTAGTATCAACTGAGTCAATTGTGGCACTGTGAAACTATGTTTTTATAAATATATAACTTAAACTAAAATCTTTAAGACAAAATAATAAGTCAAGGACCTTGACTTCAAGGTCATCCAGTGGGGTAAGTATATAGTGTTTTGTAAAAACTCAAAAAGGTGTCTAACATAAGTTCAAGTGTAACTAAATCTCTGCCAAGCATTATGAATCAGTATGCAATTAGAACACTTTAATTAAGACCAAATTTCCTAAGTCCCTGACCTTGACATCAAGGTCACTGAGCGGGGTTGGGGTAGAACTCTGTAAAACTTTGGACTAATATATAACTACAGTGTAAATACTAGAGCAAGTGAGCAGGGGCTCACGTATACCCCCGACCAGCGCCACCGCCTAATGAAACCACAGCCTAATGAAACCAATCTTATACATGGTATGAACCTAGAAGTAAACTTTATCACCTATCAAATGCTTCCATCAAAGTATATTACAAATATCAGTAAAGAAAACCAACTAAGCACAAAATTTTAATGTAAACCTATAAGTCTGTTTCCATGACCTTGGATAGCAGCAGCATCCAGATGATGTCAACTAATCTGCATGAACACATAGAAGTAAACCTAGTCATAAATCAGAAGGTTTCATCAAAAAATGTTTGAAATATAAACAAAGAATGTAAACTTAACGCAAAACTTGAACGTAAATGTTAAAGTCTGTGACCTTGACCTTAGGTCAGCAGCAGCATCAAAATGATGTCAATCATTGTGCACGAACATAGAAGTAAACCTAGTCATATATCAAAAGGTTTCACCTAAGGATGTTGGAAATATAAGCAAAGAATATAAACTTAACGCAAAACTTTAACGCAAATTTAACACATATATACAAATCTGTGACCTTGACCTTTGGCAAGCAGCAGCATCCAGATGATGTCAACTACTCTGTATGAACCTTAAAGTAACCCTAGTCAAAAAGCAAAAGGTTCCATCAAAGGATATTGGAAATATAAAAGAAGAATATAAACTTAACACAAAACTTTAAAGCAAATGTTTAAGTCTGTGACCTTGACCTTAGGTCAGCAGCAGCATTCAGATAATGTCAACTATTCTGCATGAACCTAGAAGTATACCTAGTCACATACCAAAAGGTTTCATCAAAGGATATTGGAAATATAAGCAAAGAATAAAAACTTAACGCAAAACTTTAACGCAAATGTTAACGGACGGACGCACAGACGGATGGACACACAGACGGACGAACGGACGGAAAGACGAAAACTATATACCCCTCGATTCATATGTCGGGGGTATAATAAAAAGAATTCATCTATGGGTTCAGGAGATATGTGTCTTTAAAAAACTTTAACCAAAACATTCTATCAATAAAAAGACAATTTTCTAAGTCCATGACCTTGACATCAAGGTCACTGAGGGGGTGGGGTTAGTACTTTGGAAAACTTAGAACCAATATCTAACTACAGTGCAAGTATCAAAGGAATCCATCCATGGGTTATGGAGATATTGGGCTTTATAAAACTGTAACCAAAACATCCAGTCCAAAAAACTCCCAATTTTCTAAGTCCATGACCTTGACATCAAGGTCACCGAGTGGGGTGGGGATGGTACCCTGTTAAACTTTGGACCAATATCTAACTACAGTGCAAGTATAAAAAGAATCCATCCATGGGTTAAGGAGATATAGGTCTTTAAAAAACTTTAACCAAAACATCCAATCCAAATGCCGACGCCGACGCCAGGGTGACAACAATAGCTCTTCCTGAATTTTCGTTCAGGCGAGCTAAAAATGAATAGTATTACTGCAAGAACTATTTTTTTCCAAAAATTGAACTGATATAAAGCAACATGGTTAGACTTGTATAACTGCTAATAAATGACAACAAGAAACAGTTATCTAACATAACATTTTTTCTTTGTAACCCTAAGATGTATATTATTCTTAAGGTGCTAAAACGTGTACAACTATCATTTTGTATTGAACTTACATTTGTCTACTTAGATTCTAATGTTTAACATAACTGATTGTGGCTATGAATTATCTCAGTATGTGAAATTGGTGTAAAACTTCCAATAATAGAAGAGAAAACACCTGGCTGATTTTGTCCCAAGTGCAACATTTCACTGTACATATGTACGAGGGATGTTCAGAAAGTTCTGATCGTGACATATTATTTTGGTAACCATCATAATTACAGAATTTCTGATAGCGAATATATATAAAGGGATCATATGTCCGGACACCTCTGTAAACGTGGTGTATATTTTTTAAAGGACATATTTTTGAACGTTTTTGAAAGAGACATACCCTACAGCCACTGCAGATTATCACTTAGGAAGGCCATAGTTCATATATGAGCAGTGTTTGAATTTGTTTCATCATTGCTGCTTAAACTTAGTCCCCAGGCAACTGTAACCTGTAAATATCGCGGAAAATATATTTAATCTAGGTTCCATACTGTCCGTTCAATTTAGATTTTAAGCATTTTATGTAGTAACAAATTCTCCCTTTCTACTAAAGTTATAATGATTTTGTAACGAAAACCCGGGTCTTGACATTCAAAATCTTGTATGGAAGAGCCGTTGCATGGGCCAATTCGAAACTGTCGAAAAAAATAAAAATAATGTAAACAACAAAGCCGCTACGAGCTTTCGAAAATGACGTTAACGTCGTTTTCAATAACGTCATAAAAACTGCACATTGCTTTGCAAGGACGAAATCGATAACGGATGCTGCCCTTCTAACCTTTGAATGGATATTGAAAGCAACGAATGACAAAAAACTGACACAATTTATCTGGTATTTACAATGATTTTTCATTTGAAGACACACTGAAAATAAATTCACATATGAAATTAGCTCAGTGGTATGACTGGGGCCTTATAACATGCGTTGTAACTCAATAAGAAAATATATCTTTGTATAGGATTAGGTATCATTGTAAAGACGAAATGTAGTGCTTTCAATACATGCACGGCATTTGTCTCCAGCATGCCGCTAAACAGAGTTATGCGGCTAGAATCAGAACTTTCTGAACAACCCTCGTACATCTGATTAACCTTCATTAGAAACCATTTTTCTTTAATTCAAAATGATTAAAACTGTTTTGTCTTGATTTAGTTTATGAAACATTGGCTTATATTAAGTATACTGTCCTGTAGCATAAATACTTTTATCCATACTGAAAAATGCATACTGTTTGTTGAAAGAAATTTTTTATTTTTGTTATGCTCATAGTTTTTCATGTTGATTAGTTATCTGAAATATAAATGGCACAACAAGTGCTAAAATAAGCAATATCCTGACTTATCAGAAGAAACTAACTGTTTTTGTCCCAAGTGCAACACAGTTTTCGACCACTTTTATAGACCCACTACAACATGAAATAATGCTTTGACTGAAAAGAATTTTTAGGGTGTTTCAAGAATGCCTTGAATTTTGATATGAAATAATTTATGAATAAATAGTGGAGTAATTCAAGTGAATTAAAAAACTTTTTGTAGGTAGAGAAAGCAATTTCAGTGTAAAATTATCAAAAAAATGGCAAAATTTTTTTTACTCACAGAAAGTATTCAAATCAATGGCACAGAATCCTGTCTCCATACCTGTCTTGTCAAACCATACCAAATTATTAACTTAGAAATGGCCAAAACAAGTATAGTGCTTCTCATAAGGGGTCTATACCATGCTTTGAAAATACAACAAATATTTTCTGAAACATAGAAATCACAAAAATTTGGATGGTTTCATACAGTATTTAATGTTAATTTCCGACACTTTAACATCCTAGGAAGAGATTGACATGGAAATTATTGTACTCAAAGGTCATTTAATATTTGACCTCTATGTCACACTTTGACTTCATTGTTTTGAAAATCACGCATATATATAGTGTCTCATTTACCCTAAACATAGAAACTGGGATACCTCAACCAATTACCATGATTTTCCTACAATCTAGGGATATAACTATCAAATGTTGTAACTTGAGCCGCGACATGAGAAAATCAACAAAGTGGTTGTGCGCCCAGCTTAGACTCAGATCTGCCTGGGCATCTGCTCAATCTGATCAGACTCTTCGCAAAGCGCTTAAAGGGTACCTTAGTGTCTAAGCTACCTCCCTGCGGACAGCGAAGAGTCTGATCAGGCTGGGTGGATGGTTTTGTCGTGTTGTGGCTCACTTGTGTCCAGTCCCAATATGTTCCAGAGTTGTCATTCTTGCCTGCTAAATTCTGAGCTTACCTCTCCTATAGTCCTACCAAGAATCATTATAATATTTGAAAGCACTACTGAGTTACAGACCGAAAATGAACCGAAAATACTGAAGACATCAGCCAGAGTTGTCATTCTTGCATGCCACATGCACAGTTATATTGGCAACTTGTACAATTTAATATTGGGAAAGCTATGACACTGTTCTAAAAGCCTACACATTCATTTATTTCCTTTCATTTTTGTCTTGTTACAACCTTAGATTATCACAATTAACTAAAGAGATTGAGTTGGAGGTTAGATGCACACTGTTTGGGTATTTAGGCATTTGATCTGCAACCCATCAGTTTATCAAACACACAGTGAGATGAACTAAATAAGCCCTTAGCTTTCGTTCAGATTCTTTTGCTATCGTATACTATTTGTAACTTGTACATAACTTGTATAAAATTGAAATAAAATATGTTGGCACTAAAGCATAGAGATACACAGTAAGAATAAATCATTTTTTTTCTTCTCTTTTTATATTATTTCATGGCCCTTGCATGTCAAGTAGATTGTTAAGCCGAAGTGAGCAAAAACTGGGGCTCTCTGGAAAAACCACCTAACATTCCACAAGCAGAACTTAGCTTTCTCACTTGTGCACTAGCAAGGCTTATCCCTGAGTAGATAGAGATCTAATGTATAAAAGTCAATGCTCTTAATCAGTAGACCCTTGGATGTTGTTCTGATTTGGCTGCCATGATGGATTTTAGATCAACCCACATCAGAAATGAAAAGTCTTTAAAAAGAGATACTAATTACCAGTTCTTCTTTCCGTCTCTCAATGCTCAGTCTTTTCTTTTCAAACTCTGTGACATCTGTCGTGTCTGTCACACGTTAAGACGGTTGAAATAATTGCTTCTGGGCTTAAAGCTTCTGGGGGTCTATATTCTTTCTTTTGTCACTCATTCTATAAGACATGAAATGTTTTAAGTGCAAAGACTCCACACATTTTTTAGCAAAAATTATAAGCACACTTGATTTTATGTGCACTAGAAGACTTAATGAATCCTTGACTAACCACTTAGTTAAGCCAGCATTACTCAAAACACCTAGGCCCAGTCAAAAACTTAGCACTTAACAGAGATCTCTTTTGTTGACCATGACCCTTTCAACTTGTCACATCAAATTAGAAACCTTTGAGAACATCCTATTATATGAGATAAACATCCTTTTCTAAGAAAACAGAATAACCTGGATACAGAAGTCTTTAACGCTGCCATTACTAGGCCAAAACAGGATGAAGCAGATATCATAGCCACATGCAGTATACTTGGCATTCTTAACTTGAGTGTATTTGTTTTGCTGTTGAAAAAGAACTCAAAGAAACAAGAGGCCCAAATGGGCCTGATATCGCTCACCTGGCTTATTTGCCACGGAACATTCTGACACAAAATTGGTCCAATTTCATTGAGATTTTCTCATTTTCAAGTTTTGCTATTTTTAGTAATAGAGGCCAATTTGACGGGTCTATCTTTGGTTACTTTTGAAACATCTCAATGCAAGAATCATTTTGCCACAAATTTCATCAAAATCTATTCAGTGGTTACTGAGATATTGTCATTTCATTTTTTGTGCTATTTTTGATAAAGGCAGATGGAGGCCATCTCGGAATGCCAAAATCCAAAAAATCAAAAGCCTTCATGCAAGGACCATTCTGACATAAATTGGTCCAGTTCCATTGTTATTTTCTAATTTTCACATTTTGCTATATTAAGTAACAGAGGCCAATTTGATGGATCTATATTCATTAATTTTTGAAACACGTCAATGCCAGAATCATTTTGACACAAATTTTGTCAAGATCCATTCAGGGGTTACTGAGATATTGTCATTTTCATGTTTTGTGCTATTTTTAGTAACAGCAGATGGCAGCCATCTTGGAATGCCAAAATGCAAGAAATCGTAAAAGCTTAATGAAAGGACCATTCTGACACAAAATTAGACCAATTCTATTGAGATTTTCTAATTTTCACATTTTGCTATTTTTAGTAACAGAGGCAAATATGACTGGTCTATATTTAGTTACGTTTGAAACACCTCAATGCAAGAATAATTTTGCCACAAATTTCGTCAATATCCATTCAGTGGTTACTGAAATATTGTCATTTTCATGTTTTGTGCTATTTTTAGTAATGGCAGATGGCGGCCATCTTGGATTGCCAAATTGCAATTAATCAAAATGGCTTCATGCAAGGAACATTCTAACACAAAATTGGTCCAATTCCATTTAAGGGTTCTTGAGAAATTGTCATTTTTTATGTTTGTGCTATTTTTAGTAACAGCCCCCCCTGGTAGCCATCTTGGATAGTCAATTGGCAAAAATTTGAAATAATTCCATTCAAAGACCGTTTTTGACCAAACCTGATGAGAATCCATTTGCGTTTTTCGAGATATTGACATTTGAGCAAATTGGGTCTTGTAAACACTAAGTAGGTCACTGTGACCTAATTCCGCTATAGATTTCTTGTTTTTTATAATTTTTAATTCCAAGGTCCCACTTATGTTCCATGCAAACTTTCAACCAAATATACCAAATGGTTTTGAAGGAGATGTTGATTTTGTCGTTTTTGCTATTTTTAGTAATGGTGGCCATCTTTGATTCTCAACCTGACCCACTTTTACAAATTTGAAACCCTGCAGTCTGGTCATGCTTCATGTGAAATTTGAAACCCATAGGCTCAGTGGTTTTAGAGAAGAAGTTGTTAAAATAAGTTATTTTTCGACATTGGCATTTAAGCAAAATTACACTCGTAAACAGAAAGTAGGTCACTGTGACAAAATTCCGCTACAAATTTTTATTCATTTTTACAATTCTGAATACCAATGTTCCACTGATGTTTTGATGCAAAAATTCAGACAAATATTACCAAGAGGTTCTGGAGAAGAAGATGATTTTGTTATTTTTGCTAAATTTAGTAACGGTGGCCATCTTGGATATTCGACCTGACCCAATTTTACAATTCTGAGACCCTGGAGTCAGGTCATGCTCCACGTGAAATTTGAGGACCATGGGTCCAGTAGTTTTATAGAAGAAGATGTCTGAATATTTGTTTTCAAGTGTTGACGGACGACAAACCATTAACGAAGCACGCTTTGGTATGACAATAGCTCACTATGGCCCTTCGGGCCAGGTTAGCTAAAAACAGCAGAAACCAACTTTGCAGTAAATGTCTGTATCAGGATTTACCAGATAGAGTGGAACCCTTATCTGTAGTGAGCCCTATCTGCCATCAACTTATTTACATGTGTATATACCATCCAGCTATGCTAATTTATTGTGTTTCAGCTTTGGACTAGAATTTATCCAGATTTTTGGCACAGACTTGAATTACATTTACTGTACTTCTAAATGTGTATAATAAAAATCTGTAATTTATGAATTCAAAACATTCTCACTTACTTGATATTTAACAGTCTAATAGTATCTTGTACTAGTGCTGATTTGATATCAAAATCTATCTTTTCGTCTGTACCAAAACTTGGAGATCTATTTATCTAAAGACAAAATATATATATATACTGTAACAGTACAATTGTTTGTTGTGTATAAATGTTCACAATTTTAACAATATACTGACGTAAGATAAACGTGTAAAATGGAACACAAGCTCAATCAAAAACAGAGCTACATACAGAGCTATGGACATTTGCACATCAGCTGATGTAAGCCTATTATTGTAACTTTCGAAAATTTTCTATAGACATATTTCTAAACTGAGGGTCAAAGATCAACTAACAGCATAGAGGCAACACTTTATAAATTAGTCAACCCTCTTTACAACGGCACTCAATACAACAGAAAAATTCTTTATAATGTCAGTTTGATTTGCATGGAAAGGCTAAATTGTTCTAAATGTGTATTCTTCACAACAGCAAATTCAGTTTTAACGTTAAAATGTTTGGGAACAAATGCCATCGTTGTAAAGAGGGTCCACTGTATCATTCTTCCAAAACTGAGGTTTTGTCTATTTATATCCAGAAACTTTAAAAATTTTCATGAAACACATCTCTGGCATTCAAAGCTTCAAGAACAAAAATTTAAATTTGCTTATGGCATAGATCAAGATGAGGCAGCTCATAATGAGCCACCTTATTTAAATCTACACTGTTTGCCTTCTACTCACTGAAATTTCAATTTGACATGGCTTGGACAAAACGTTTTTAAATGGTACAGACATAAATTTTGCAGTCAGACTATTAGCACTTAAAGGGTTTATATTATTTCAAAAGAACTATGCAGGGAAGTAGGTACATGGTGTCTCTCCTGTCTGTGCAATGTCAAAAAAAACAAGAGGCCCAAATGGGCCTGATATCGCTCACCTGGCTATTGTGCAACGGGACCATTCTGATACAAAATTGGTCCAATTCCACTGAGAATTTCTCATTTTCACATTTTGCTACTTTTAGTAACAGAGGCCAACTTGCCTGGTCTTTATATATTTACTTTTGAAACACCTCAATGCAAGAATCATTTTGCCACAAATTTAATCAAAATCCATTCAGGGGTTACTGAGATATTGCCAGTTTCATGTTTTGTGCTATTTTTAGTAACGGCAGATGGCGGCCATCTTGGATTGCTAAAATGCAAAAAATCGAAAAGCCTTCATGCAAGGACCATTTTGACACAAATTTGGTCCAGTTCCATTGAGATTTTCTGATTTTCACATTTTTCTATTTTTAGTAACAGAGGCCAATATGACTGGTCTACAGTTAGATATTTTTGAAACATCTCAATGCAAGAATCATTTTGACACAAATTTCGTCAAAATCCATTCAGCGGTTACTGAGATATTGTCATTTTCATGTTTTGTGCTATTTTTAGTAACGGCAGATGGCGGCCATCTTGGAATGCCAAAATGCAAAAAATCGAAAAAGCTTAATTAAAGGACCATTTTGACACAAAATTAATCCAACTCCATTGAGATTTTCTAATTTTCACATTTTTCTATTTTTAGTAACAGAGGCCAATATGAAGGGTCTACAGTTTTTGGTCAAATTTCGTCAAAATCCATTCAGCGGTTACTGAGATATTGTCATTTTCATGTTTTGTGCTATTTTTAGTAACGGCAGATGGCGGCCATCTTGGAATGCCAAATTGCAATTAATCAAAACGACTTCATGCAAGGAACATTCTGACACAAAATTGGTCCAATTCCATTAAAGGGTTCTGAGTAATTGTCATTTTTATGTTTGTGCTATTTTTAGTAACACCAGATGGCGGCCATCTTGGAATGCCAAATCGTAATTAATCGAAACGGCTTCATGCAAGGAACATTCTGACACAAAATTGGTCCAATTCCATTCAAGGGTTCTTGAGTAATTGTCATTTTTATGTTTGTGCTATTTTTAGTAACGGCCCCCATGGTGGCCATCTTGGATAGTCAACTGGCACAAACTTGAAATAATTCCATTCAAGAACCATTTCTGACCAAATCTGGTCAGAATTGGTTGCATTTTCTTTAGATATTGACATTTGAGCAAAATCGGTCTTGTAAACGCTAAGTAGGTCACTGTGACCTAATTCCGCTATAGATTTTTTTCATTTTTACAATTTTTAATACCAAGGTCCTACTTATGTTCCATGCAAACTTTCAACCAAATATACCAAATGGTTCTGGAGAAGAAGTTGATTTTGTTGTTTTTGCTATTTTTAGTAACGGCGGCCATCTTGGATTTTCAACCTGACCCAATTTTACAATTCTGAGACCCTGGAGTCAGGTCATGCTCCATGTGAAATTTGAGAACCATGGGACCAGTAGTTTTAGAGAAGAAGTTGTTTGAAGTTGTTTAAATAGGTCATTTTTTGACATTGGCATTTGAGCAAAATTACACACGTAAACAGAAAGTAGGTCACTGTGACAAAACTCCGCTACAGATTTTTTTCATTTTTACAATTTTGAATACCAAGGTTTCACTGATGTTTCATGCCAAAATTCAGACAAATAAAAGGCCATCGGCCAAGTGTCACCCGACGTTTGAAATGTGTCACAAACTTCAGCCCTTTATTCTGTTTCAGAGTAAATGTATGGCCAAAAACAATAAATATATATATTACAGAACCTGGTAAGCAAATGATAACTGAACATAAGCAAAGACATATACCCAATTACTGGGCCCCTTTATAAAATACTTAAGTTCAGAACGGGGCATATATGTGTAAAATCAGGTTACTGAAACTGTCGGCCCTTACAAAACGACCAATACATCAAGACTGTATACCCAGTAACAAAATAACAAGAGCCATAATCCTGCTTATATGAATCTGATGCAAAATGAACAATGCATTTATGAAAATTCAGCCCATTAATATGAATAGTTCTGGAGTTATCCCTTTACCTTTAAGTGAATGTCTGTTATCTATGAAAGGGGAATAACTCTGTCACTTATAATTTAGCACATCCTAACAATAATCAGAATAATCAATTTACCAAATGCTAATAGCATACCAAATTTCAGCTCTCTCGGTCAAACGGTTCAAAAGTTGGAAAAATGCCAAAACACAACAAAGGGCCATAACTTTGTAAAAAATAGGACAATTGAAATTCCAAAATCACATGCACATCTTCAGATCATGCTGAAACATTCTGAACAATTTCAAGTCAATCTGATACAAGATGTTGCAGGAGTTGCGGGGACAAGGTCTAAGTCAGCAAGGGCCGTAACTCCATTAAAAATGGCCGAAACAAAAATAAAAAACCACATGCACATCTTCATATTGTAAGAATACAATCTGTAAAATTTCAAATCAATCCGATGAAAGATGTAGGAGGAGTTGCGGGGACAAGATTTCAGAAGGTCTGAGTTAGCAAGGGCTGTAACTCCATCAAAAATGGCCGAAACAAAAATCGAAAACCACATGCACATCTTCATATCATAAGAATACAATCTGTAAAATTTCAAATCAATCCGATGAAAGACGTAGGAGGAGTTGCGGGGACAAGATTTCAGACGGACGGACGGAAGGACGGACGGAAGGACGGACGGACGGACGGACGGACGGACGCACACACGGACGGACGAGGGTCATTTCTATAGTCCCCCTCCGCCTACGTCGGGTGACAATATACCCAGTGGTTCTGGAGAAGAAGTTTATTTTGTTGTTTTTGCTATTTTTAGTAACGGCGGCCATCTTGGATTTTCAACCTGACCCAAATTTACAATTCTGAGACCCTGGAGTCAGGTCATGCTCCATGTGAAATTTGAGAACCATGGGACCAGTAGTTTTACAGAAGAAGATGTTTGAATATTTGTTTTTAGGTGTTGACGGACACATTCCGTGACGACGCACGACGCACGACGCACGACGCACGCCGGACGCATTGGTATGACAATAGCTCACTATGGCCCTTCGGGCCAGGTGAGCTAAAAACACAGCTAAACCAGAAAATTTGACCCAAATTTATGCCACCAGTAACACAAGAGAAGCAATACCTATGTCTCATTTTTCACAGCTCCAGATAAGAAGGGGCAACAGGGATAATTTAGGGATAATTTTCCTTATTTTCCCATTAAAACATATGTTGTGACCCCTCATTAGAACCGTCTCACAAAAACAGTTCTAATTAGAAGTCACAACATATGTTTTGGATGAGAAATAAGAAAATAATCTCTGAATTATCCCTGTTACCCAGAGACAGTTCTAATGAGGGGTCACAACATATGTTTTGGATGAGAAATAAGAAAATGATCTCTGAATTATCCCTGTTACCCAGAGACAGTTCTAATGAGGGGTCACAACATATGGTTTGGATGAGAAATAAGAAAATGATCTCTGAATTATCCATGTTACCCAGAGACAGTTCTAATGAGGGGTCACAACATATGTTTTGGATGAGAAATAAGAAAATGATCTCTGAATTATCCCTATTACCCCTTCTTATCTGGAGCTCTGATTTCTGCTAGTTGCAAGTGAGACAAAATCATGATACAATATATGCAAACGAAGCAATATTACAGTAACCATTTTACCTCAAGCAGCCAAGAACATAATTTCCTGTCAATTAAAACAACAAATCCAAGAACTTCGAAACACACACTATCATGACTTGATGATGCCCAGGTCTACACATTCTGTATGCGTGAAGAATATGGGGTTCGGCAACTAGCAATGTTTTCACTATCATGTCCAAGATATTTCTCCACAATAGAGCTACATCATAGTTGTTTTTCCGTAAATAATCATTGAAAGCTTTGACAGATCTTTTACTCCCAGAATCCAGTGAAGCTCCCTTCTCATAATATTTGTTGTGTTTATTCACAGAATAGTTTGTTAAATGCATATACCAGTGGAACTGAAAGAGAGGAAATGAAACAATATGAAAATCTGACAGACTATTAATTTTCATCTTGAGAACAACAATATATCCAGCTGTATGTATATCAAAGGGAAATGAATACACCTTGGTATTTTTCTGCCATATACCTATCCTAATAAATGCCCCTGCTCTAATAAATGCCCCCCACTGCCTCTTTTCCTAAATTAATGTTATATAAACTAGCCAACCTCTGTCTTTTCCAGCCAACCTCTGTCTTTTCCAGCCAACCTCTGTCTTTTCCATCAGTTTTTCAAAAGGAAAAACATGAATTCCTGTTTGCTTCTCTGGAGAAAGTAGCTCTTTCAAATGGGAACCACTCTTCAAGGGAAGAATTTGCTCCAAGAGGAGCAAATTCTTTCCTTTAAAACTTGACCCCTTCAGTGCTGGAAACGGCCAGTGGCCCGGTGGCCAAATGCTCCTAATTTTTGTTTCGGGCCACCAGAAATCTCCAAAATATGGCCTTTAGTGGCCCAAATTTATCTTTCTGGCAATACTAAATGAATGGAAACTTTAGCTAGTGGATAATTTGGGCCACTGAAAGTTAGACTTGCTAAGCTTTTGGGCCACCACATTAAACTTGCGAGTTTCCAGCACTGCCCTTTGAGAAGGGAGACAGAATAAATTTCTTAAGCTAGAAGTATATCCATTCACTTTAATACTGTTCATTAGAAGTATTTTGGCAGTGGCTAATTAACTTCTCTTTAGGCTCAAAACAACAGTCCCCTTCACCCCCGGGGCGTTAAAATAGAATATGGTGTAGTAAAGGAGACAACATTTGTGGCTCCCTGTGTCCTTCCCTGGGGTCTACTCTTATAGGGAAGAAATTGCACCTAGAGCAATTTTTTCCTTCTCTGAGCTGGCCCCAATTGAGAAGGGAAGCAAAAATGAAAATGGCTGAGTTGTTTCCCCTGTATGTCCATTCACCTTCAGGGTTTCTGAGTTGATACTTTATCCCTGAGTGTAGCTATACTATGTCAGTAAGGATCATACTTCGACCTTTTAATAAAGGCAATGGTACTTCCATATTTAAAGCAATGTTTTCAACTGAGCCACAATATGACAAAACCAACAAAGTGGCATGTGCACCCAGCAACAACTCAAATTAGCCTGGGCATCAGCCCAGTCTGAGCAGAGTCTTCCCTATTTGCCTAGAACCTTGGCTATCCTTTAAGTGCACAACAATGATGCTGACTGTGTTGATGCTCAGGCTGATCTGAGTCTTCCCTGGGCACACAAGCTACTTTGTTGGTTGTTGTTGTTGTGGTATTGTTTAACGTCCACAGTAAATAGCTACGGTCAATTAACCTAACCACACATTTCCTGGGCAGGCTTAGACCTCCTAAGCGGTTAACCACTTAGAAGGTCTAAGCCCGCCCAGGAATAGTGTGGTTAGGTTGGTTTTGTCATGTAGCAGCTGAACTAAATTTAACCTGATCACAGACATTTTCCTTGAAGCCCCGTCATATTTGAAGGGACATTGTGAGGTAATTTGTCAACTAAATTTTATTTGCATTCACAAACCAAATGCATATATCTATAAATGAAACCAAGTGCAGACAAACAGCTGAATCAACAAACAGGTGGACAGATGGATAGGCCAGTAATGAATGGAATAACATAATAACCTACCACTATCATGTGGCATGTGGGGTATAAAAAGGCTCTTTGCACAAAAACTTTTATCTTACCAAGTAGTTTTCTTGTGGGGGAAGGTACTTTTCTGTTCTCATTCTCACCAACCCATCATTAAACAAGAATACTTTCAGTGGGTCACATGATGTGATAGAACATAATTATACAGTCAAACCTGTCTTAAGGGGTCACCCCATGGGGACCCACAAAAAATGGCTGCTTAAGACAGGTGACCCCTTGATACAGGTTCATTTGCACTGTATTTTGGTCAAAGGGACCCCCAAAAAGTGGCTGCTAAAGACAGGTGACCCCTTAATACAGTGACCCCTTAAGACAGGTTTGACTGTATACGCAGATCAAACTTGTATCCATCGAGCAGTAGAGGCTTTTCCACGTACTCTTGTACAATGAAATGTTCAGTTGGTGGAATTTTTTCTGTGTTTCTGAACAAAGCAATTCTGTAAAAGAAGCAGATGACTGCTGGAGGACAAATTTATGATGCAATACTAATCTAAGTACTACAAAACATTAAATATCATCATTTTGAAAACATTCAAAAGTTTCACTTGAAGCAGTTGTTCTGACCTATTTCAAAGGTTTCTTGTATTACAAACCATGTTCTCTAAGTATATCTTCATATAAGAGGTGGGTATGCTCCTAGGGGAGAAAATGTTTTCCTTAAAGAACTGAACCACATTGAGAAGTGAGGCAAAAATGGAAGTGACAGAGTTGCTTCCTCTGAAAGTGTATCCATTCTCTTAAAACAACATTTTTGCAGAGATGCCTACCAAATTTATCCTATTAACCGCCTCAGGGGCATCACATTTTATGAAAGATGGCATTATTTAGAGCCTTAAGGGTAATAAATTCCAAAATATCTCAAACACACAATAAAAGGTGAATGGGTATAGCTTCAGATGAAGCAACTCAATTATTTTTTTGCCTCCCTTCTCAGCAGGGGTCAACACTTAAAGGAAAATAGTTGCTAAAATTCTTTCCTTTAAGAGTAGACCCATTTCAGAGAACTACCTCATCCACAGACATAAACAGAAATTCACTCAAGTTAATAAAACATTATTTCTGGAAAAGAAGCTGGGGCATTTACTAGGATTAATACAATATGTACATTGCTGTTTGATGCCATGGTCACATATTCAAATTTTGGCATTTTTCGCTGTTTGAATATCATTTTGTGACCATTAATATTCTTGGGCATAGTCTGTTATGAGGAAACATTGCTGCTTTGTATGCTGTCTCTAAACCCAGCAAATATTAATGTTGTTTGTTGTTTGTTCACAATTTTGTTACCTGTAGTTTGTTTTTGACAATTTTGTCATAAAGAAGCATCCACGGAACATATCTTTATCAGGCTCTTAGTGTGAATATGTCACTTGTCTGTTATGTTTTAGTGAGTGTCAGTCTTGCTCTTAAGGCTCTATGGCTGGAAAAGCATGCATGACAAAAAGAGTATAATAGCAGGGTCAAGCGGTAAATGTCAATGCATGTAAAACATTTATGGAACCTATATCTACAATGAGCACCTACCCATGTCCCTGAGCTCCATTTGATGGCTTGACAATGAAAGTTTTATATTTTTTCCTCTGTTTCGAATCTTTCACATAGTTTTGTAGAATGTTGTGATCTGCTGGCAGAATCCATGATCGTGGTACAAAGTTGAATTCTTCTGGCACTGCCTTAGCCATTCTGAAAGACAGAAACTTTTGTTATCCAAGCTGTAGTTTTACAGAATACACTACAGGTATTCATTCACAAACATAGCTGCCTCACATACTTTGAAAAGCTCAGAGAGCATGATTGTAAGTCTTTGTTAAATATCAGCTGACAGATCTAACCATATCGCAGGGTTGCCAGTCATCTTGCACTTAAAAAAATCTGTAACATTTCTTTGACATTTATCTATGTTCCATATGTATCAAGAAAAACATAATACTCTTTACTTTATCACTTAAAACTGGGGGCTACTCTGAAAGGAAATTCTTTCCATCAGAACAGCCCCCAATCAGAAGGGAAATTAAATACTTTCTTGCATGGATTATCTTCCCTGCGAGTACATTGTTTATCCTTTCCCCATGAGCAGATAAGTGTATTTTTTACTGCTGCCAATTAGCCATTAATGCTGAAAGTCCCTAAATATACTATCAAAATATCTACTTGGGTCTTGGCTGCGCTGGGTTTCAAAAATTAACTTTTCCGAAAAAATTATCGCTCAAGTCGGCATGTCTACTTTTTAGCTACGGCACCGGCGGTGCGTTTGTTTACATCAAAGCGGCACGTTATGTACACATGTAACCTCTTCAGACTGTTTTAAATCAGATTGTTTTGTCATATGTGTGGGAAATTTTTATTGATGAGCGTTATTTATCTTCTTGCTTTTGTTTATCATAAGTTCAAATCAAAATAAATGCAGAAGAGAAATCGATAATCTGTAGTACTGTTGGTGTTAAAGTTTATATATTTTAAAATAATGGGCTATAAATAGAATCATGGGTTGGCTGAGGGGTTTAACTGACTGTTCCATATAGCAAGTTTCTTTTAAGTTGAGAGATCGATCCCTACTTGGGGCTTTATCTTTTTTTTTTTTTTTCATGATGAAGCCCACTGGTCTACCGCCCCTCGCACCTTCCACAAATTCGCAAGGCCCATGCAGTTGAAGTAATGTCTTCACGCTTAACACCAAAAACAATGCTATAGGACCATGTCAAGAAGACGTACCTGGAAAAGGGACAGCTTATTACTGAAGACATAAATACATAGGCGTAGAAAAAAGGTGTGTGTGTGGGGAGGCCCTCCAGTAAATCAGTAAATGCATGGCACCCCAACACTCATGCCCTGCCCCCTTCCCTTTAAACAATGGTTGTCTACGGTTTGCCGGGGGGGCTGCCCCTTCCCCCCAATAATTTTGAAATGCATAGTGCCCCTTCATGCCCCCCCCCCCCCCCCCCCCCGCCGAAAAAAAAGAAAAATTGGTTGTTTACGGTTTGCAACCCCCCCCCCCCCCCCCCCCCCCCCCCCCCCCCCCCCCCCCCCCCCCCCCCCCCCCCGCCCCCCCAAATACCACTTTAAGAAGTTCATGAAAAAAATGTACCTCCTGAAATACATCAATCACATATAACCAGGGCTGTGGAAAAATTAAAAATTACACTGATTGTACTTATCCTGGGGCAAGTAAATGGTCAGGCTTTAATTTCTCTAAATAAAACTTAACTTGTACCAATGAAATAACAGAAGCTACATCTCTGTGTTATTCGGGGGAATAAATAAGGGGAGTATTTTGTGACATCGTTTCGACAAAATTACCAGCTTTTCGTTTCCTCTTTCATAGACCTACTCTTAAAGGAAAGAATTTGATACCTCTGGGAGCAAATTCTTGAAGTTAAGAGTAGCGTCTATTGGGAAAGGGTTTCAGAAACAGGGAAGCCACCCTCTGTTTCCAAAAGTAAGCTCCATTTAAAATATGGCAGTTGTATTCAGTCGACTTAAAAGAGATTTATATATATTTATATAGAATACATGGCATCTGTAATATGTAACTGCATGATATACTTGTCTATGGACAAGTAAATTTTTCACTTGTCCTTAGTAAAATGGGGCAACAAGGACAAGTCGGTCACAGTATTTCCACAACCTTCATGTAACACAAAACTTTGCTATGATCAGAGAGTAATCTGAAAAGAAAACTCATTGGAAGGTACTCAGGTAACAAATATTTTATTAGAAAAAAAATAATTTTACATCATTTTCCGTCCCATTGTCAATCACAAAGACTTCCTTAAGCGTACGAAAACAGAAACGCATATACATCCTAACACACAACAGGACTGCAAGAAGCTCGTTTTCTCTGGGTGAGTCATTCTCTTTACAAAATGTTCCTGTGTGGCTGGAATGAACAAGGATTCTTCTTCCTGTCCATACTGATGAACGCAAACACAATTACCAGATGCGGCTGTGATTACACCTAAGGTAGCATTACATGTAAAAGTAAGTCGGACAGGCATTGGCGTTTTACAGAAAATGTCGTGATGTTCTCATCACAAAAGTCCTTTGAGTCTCTTTAAAATGTAGCTATAGAGGCAAGCTTTGAGGTAGCTTTGCAATAAATATAGGGTAAAAAATGATTAGCAGTTTTATTGCCCGAGGGGAGCCGTAATGAATATAGAACCACACTGTCCACCTGAAAGTTTGTTAGAAATAATCCGATGGATAAGCAGAGCTAGCAAGTTACAAAAAGGTACGCAGCCTGAAAAGGGTGCATGGGTATTAACCGTAGTGTCTGCCTTTTTTACACGTAGGGACAAGTTTCGTGACTTCCTGTTTCATTCTATGGAATAATGATAATAATAATAACAATAATAAACATCCAAAATGTTTCTACTTTGAAAGGAAAAATTTGCTCGTGTTGGTGCAAATGTTCCCAAATTGCCCCGTTTTAGCAGGGTGATACAAAAGAAAATAGAATCTATGGTGATCAGGACTTACCGAGGATAATCAAATATACTTAGGCTATGCTTGGGCGAATGTGAATTTGTTTTTGTTTTTTTTTTCATTTGAAGTTGAGTTTGAGAAAAAGCACCAAGCAGCATTTGTGGAAAGCGAAAGCTGAGATGAGCTTATTCATTCAAGCAGTCCCGTCCAAATAAACGCATGTAGTCATCGAAAGTGAAGGGTCTAGTCTGACTGAACTGCCCGTAACTACAGGCAGATCTGAGTCTTAAGTTCGTTTTTGCATATAAGGTGCACAGAGGAGTGAAAAAGGTAAAGGTTTCTCATAGGAGCAGTGGCGGTAACAGGCCCACTCTATCTTGGGCACAGCATGAAAGGCGGAGCCCATCTCTGTTCTAATGCTGCTTTCTTCTTCCCTACTTCGATACACGTGCGAATGTGAACATGCGCGGACCCATATGGACCATGTGGGTGCGGGCGTTTAATCACAGAAGTCTGTAGAGAAAACATGTCACAGAGGTGTTCAAGTTGGTTACTTACCTGAGGGAAACAAGTAAGCAGAGTGTGCAGGGCCTCAGTCAATACAACACATATTAAGCAATATTAAACCATACAGTATATTTATGCAAGTTGTCTGTCATTATTGACAACACAATCAATCATTTTATCCATTTTCGGAATAACTGCTCGGGTACTATTCAATCTATCAGTGGGCTATCATTCTCTCAAAGTAGGGCAATGGCAACTTCAGGTTGCCATGACAACCTACGTTCTGGCCGGTTCATAGACGACCAAGAAAACAGAGGGGAAAATGGACAAAACCCTGCTTGTTTACACACTGAGCAATCAACCAAGCAGTTGCCTTGTTATCTCATGATCTAGGTTTTATGGACGGACAAATGGACAGAAAGACGGTGTGGCTGATGGATGAATAACAATAATACACCCTAATCTGGTCGAATATCTGTAGGACACCAATAATGGATTGCCTTGTTGGATTTATTCTAAAAATGTAGCTGACAAATATCATCAAAATTAGAATAGGTAAGTATCCAGTATCCATTTTTGATGAGGGTCGGTTTGCAAAAGCTATAAGAATTTAATAAAAGTGATAAATCATCAATATATTGTTTTTTTATTTTCGTTTTTTTTTTTTTTTTTTTTTGTTAATTCGTTCAATCTTATCCCATTAATGGCCTCAGCAGTGTATTAATTAAGGTATTAAGGTATTCCCAAGTGAATTAAAAATTTTGTGGCATAAACATAACAAAATACTAAAACAAAATTGATTGATTTATTGCTTAACGTCCACGGTAAACAACTATGGTCATGTCGGGACGGTCAGTTAAACTATCCACACTATTCCTGGGCAGGCTTAGACCTCCTAAGCGGTTAACCAGTACTAAGTGCACATACTTCGCCAGTAACTGACAACTGCCCTTCTTGAATCAGCGGAAGGAGAAACGAAAGTATGTGGCCAGACCGGGTTTCAAACCCACGACCTCTGACTTATGAGTCAGGTGCCCTACTGATTGCGCTAAGCGGCCCGGCTAAAAAATAATAACCTAAAAAATGAGTAAGATTGAAAATTTAAAGAGTAACTACACTTAAGGAACTGACTGAATCAGATCCCAAACCCTATCCCCATCAAAGGGAAAGTTGTTGCCATGGCAACGTCAATCATAACACGTTAATATATTAAAACATATCTGTGACTATCACATGTAAACATCATATAACAGTTTAAACAAGTCAAATAAAGAATAAAATGCAGAAATACTGCGAAATACGTTACAAATGTTTTAGAAATGTGAAAGTTTTGAGGTTGTTACCATGGCAACGGCAACCATAACGCGCTTTAGATATTATGTAAATTATATATTCTTTAAATACTTCCAATAATAGATGTTACAAATCAAATCAAGAAAATCCAACATGAAATACTGCAAAAATATAGTTAATTAAATGCTTTAAAAATGTGTTATTAGAAGTTGTTGCCATGGCAACAACAAATATACCACGCTTATATTTTTACTTTTTTTCGGTAATTATTACAGTCATACATCCTATAATAATTTAAACATTTATCTTTTATATGCTACAAAAGCTTTTATATTTGATTTACAATGGTGTTACTTTGACTATTTCTGTGTGTATTTTAGTTGTAAAAGGCTGAGTTATTGCCCTTTAGTACTCAGTAGTCCGACATCATCATTGTCAAATATGCACGAGCATAAACACTAATTAATATTGTCATAGTTTAACTTCATAAATACTCGATGCGTAGCCCAGAGGAAAAAAAACGCAAATAAATTCTTCCCCACTCCCTTTTTTTACCCAAATTTCCTGCTTGCTACCACACATTACAAATGACAGATTTTCTCAGAAATGAGCATCAGTACAGGAATAAAAATTATACTTCTTTTAATTAGAGTTACCAAACTAATTTTTTATGACAACAAAATTCATTTCTGACATGGGGCCAAAATCGGCCCTTATTGCACCTCGTCCTTTTGCATTGAAAATACAAAAATTCAGGACAAAGTTTATACACTATATATTGTATATCTTCTTTTGCTGCAACTCATGTTACTTGCAGTACTCATGGAAGTTCACACTTTGCACACTTTACAGATGAACCCATGCATCCTCAAAATCTTGGGTAACAATGCATTCCAACCCGGACATCTGAATTGTCAGTTTTCCTTTTCTAAGACTGTCTAGGATTTCATTTGATTTTTAAACCCTTAAAGGGAAATCACCCTATAAAATCTGCCATTGAGATTTTGTTGAAACTTCACATAGTGGTAGAATATTATATACTGAGTGAAAAATGGAAATAAAAAAATGGGGTCACCGTACTACTTTTTGAGATAATGCAGCGCCATCTCTGTGCCTGTGTGAAACATGGCTATGTCTATTTCGAAGACTTTATACGAGATAATAGATGACCGATCGTTTCGAAATAAAGATTAATGAACTCTTCTTTCTTGTCTCTTTGTTTGAACATCAAAATTCCCATCGTCGTTTGCCTCATTTTATACGTTATTTACAATTTTTTATTTCCCGCCGTTTTCCGGTATTGGAAAAACGTGGAATTCCTTCCATAACAAAAGTTCCACCATTGAAATTTTTATATATTTTTGATATGGTACAGAATTGATCAACCCCGTGCAAATAAGCTAATAAAAAAGATAGGTCATCGGCCAAATATTCGAGTTATGGAAGGAAAACCACTTTTATTTGGCGCGGTTTTCATAAAAGCGCCTTGACGTCAATTTTATGCGTTGACGTCGCTTTCTATTTCGCGCCATTAACGGCCATATGGATAACGCTCTTACCGTTCGAGGCTTGTTCATAGCAATGTAATTCTCTGTTAATTTTCAGCAAAGCCCTTACGTCTTGAAAAAATATAGTCTGTATTAAACTGTCGCCTCCAAAAATTTCTCGTATGCAGACAACGCAGTAATGAGAGAAATTCCAAGGACTGAAACTAGGCAGCATGGCCATTGTTATTTCTCATAGAATATTCGAACTTTTTTCAGGGACAGGAGTATATTCCATCTATATTTGATGAACAAGCTCATACTTGAACATTGTATATTGGATCCGGCCACTGTCCTACATGTATTTTCACAGAAACATCATCAAAGCTTAGTCCGTGGTGCATGATTTCATTTTATCATTAGTGCTAAGACCAATTTCCGAAGATGAGCAGCCTGATCAGTTTTCCCTGCTCCCATTAACAACTCTGAGCCCTGTGGAAAGTTCTGCTTGGCCGTTGTAAAATTATGTATAAATCTTAGCTGAACTTCACGTTTGTATCACCTGCGTTAAATCTTGGAAGCAGATGGATGGATAATTTGCAATTTCATACCAGCAGGATGGGAGGGTGGCTGTGTGCAATGAAACCCTGTTTCCGGTTAAAAGGATTTCTGCCTTGTTAGAGGCGCTAACTACATAAATTTATGAGAAATCCTAAAACCATCAAAAGTGGACAGCCTTATCATTTAGAAAAAAAACATGAATATCTTCGCAGCTGATCCGTATCTCTTTTCGCATACACGGCATATGAATCATGATTTGGTACCGTAAAGACGGCATCTGTGCTTCCTGGCATAAGCTCACAGGCATCCCTTTTCGCGTACCATTTGGCCGGACGTAATAGGCTGACAAATGAGCCGGGACAAGACAAAACCAACAAAGTGGCATGTGCGCTCAGCAAAACTTCAAATCAACCTGGGCGACGCCCAGTCTGATCACAGTCTTCGCTGTCCGCATTGAGGTAGCTTATACCCTTAGCTACCATTCAAGCGCACATCTAAGACTCTGATTAGACTGGGTGGATGCCCAGGCGGATCTGAGTCCGTCGCTGGGCGTATATGCCACTTTGTTAGTTTGGTCCAGTCGCGACTCTGAAGAATCTGATCTGTTAGCGCAAATGTGCAGGCTGATTTGAGTACTCATTGTGCACAAACTGCTTAATGCCCAATAATTACACCCGATACTTTTCTTCATAGTCACGTTGGTCGTGTTCCTCGTAAAATTTTGTTCACATTTTATGTTGTTCAATTCTCTTTTCTTCTTCAACAAACATACATTATTTCTTTAAACGTTATCAAGTGTTCAGTGTGTACTTCGAATCATTCAGAATTGGCAATTCAGAATCAGAGTTGAGTAGCAGTAAGGAAATAAAAAGGGAAAGGTCTTGTGACAATCGACTGGTAATAGCCATTTTACGTTTAAATCGCTATTGACAGTCGACTGGTAATAGCCATTGCACGTCAAAATCGCTATTACCAGTCGACTGGCAAGAGCAATTTTAACGTGAAATCGCTATTGCCAGTTAGTTGGTTTTTTTTAGTAGTTTCTGCAGTTTTTTAGTTATAAATCTAAAGATTAGGAAAATGCATCGTACTTAAAATTTTTAGCCGCGTAGTAAGGAACTGTTGTGTTGTGTTACTGAGGAGCCTCGGAAGGTAGCGGTTTGGGTTGAATGCCGATGGAAGTGGATTTCTTTTCAGTCGGTAACGGGGTTCCATTGCACATAAATTTTCATTGTCGCACTTCCAACTGCTCGACGTGACTGAAATGTTATTGAAAAGACCCCGCCTCCATGGCAAGTGGTTTAACAGGCTGTTGATCATTATCAACAGTTTGGGTCGAGGGTTGTTCGGAGAACAGATCTGTCCGCGGAAAAAAACATGTTTTTATCTACGGAAACTCCTGATTTCTGCATACCAAAAGTCCCGCTGAGCGGGACAATAAACACCCGTTAGGGTTAATAGAAACAACAGATGAAAAGAACGGTTATTTGTAACTGATATCTTCAGTACAAGGGAAACCATCGGATAATCATGACACTAAAAGGGAGTCATTATAAGCATCTCAGCCTATGCAAAGCCAGATGCGTAAGCTGAGATGCTTATAATGACCTCATTTTTGTATCATGACCAGATGGCTCGCTTTTATAGACAGATGGGCCTCAGAAGCTGAATGACTTGCGTTACATGATGAAAGGTGTACAATAGTGTGTGTGGAGGGGGGGGGGGGTGCGGGGGTAACAAAACACCCACCTTGAAGTGACGTTTTCATAAGTATCAAATGAAATATTTGATCAAACTTGATTATCATTTTCGGGCAAAGGAATCATTAGGTCTAAAACCTAGCAATCGAATCTGGAAACAAGATAAGAAATAGCCTTTGGCGGGTGTTTTGCCACATCTTAAAGGCGCTTTGCACCAGCAGTGGGGTAAAACGCTCAGAATATTAAAAAAATAAAATTCTGTACTGAGGCCTATGTTAAAATCCTACGTTAATTCCAGATTTAAGTTCCATATTTGTGGACAACCTTGTCTACTTTAGTAGAAAAGTTTTTTTTATCGAATTACATCAAGCCGTTTCTTAAATAATGGTAATAAAAATCCTTAACTGGAGGAGGTGGAGGGGATGGGGCGTTTTGCTCCCCTTTACTATACGTTCCTGTAATGGCCTTGGTTTTTATATCAAATATCGGTTTGGGTTTCTTCTTTTCGCCATAAAAATGAACCGTGCCCTAGTTGATTTTATTAAGTACTCCATATTCACAAATTACGTAATATATTGAGCCCAGTCCACATTTGGTTTCAGCGACAACATTTATCAGGTTTAACGTGCACTTGCAATCTTCACAACCTCTGCTAAGTTGGTGAATAACCTCGGCAATATTTAAAAGTCGGTTTCCAACAATATTGGCATCTTTGTTTTCTGCATCAAAATGTTCAGTCCCTTTTTCTTCCGTTTTGGTCCAATGTTAAATTTTTAAACAAGCTTTTCGTCGCGATAATACTTTCGGATTTATGAAGCGCCCGTTCAGGCGCGACGCCATGTTGTCTTCGAAAGTGAAGTAAAAGTTTTAGTGTAACGGCAAAACGACGTCATGATAACCGTGGCGGGAAAGAATGACGCTGCGTCAAAACGTATGCGCACGAACATTGAGGTGATTTCCCTTTAAAATGCCTTGGGGACAGTTAAGAAATCATTTAAGTGCCAAGTAAATGAACCGTGGCGTCGGAATGTTAGAATCCGGCGTCCCTCAAAGTCGTGTAGATGTGATTCTGAATGTGTCGCAGAGTGTAGTATTCAGAATAGGGAATCATCATCAAATTAACCCATGGAGATCCTTCTCACAGACATGACGGAGGTCGCGACAGGGCTACGACTCAACGTCAGGACCGTTTCATGTTGATTCAGATGCGACATCAGCGGTTCCAGAACGCTACGTCATAGAATAACAAGTTCAGAAACAGAACTGGAGAACAAAGGACGGGTCTCCATAAGGCCCATTTCATGGCTAGAATAGATTTCCTTCAAACTTTGTATGTGATAAGTAGCATGTATTGGCTCATGATTGGCGAAATATTAGATTGCACAGGAATCAGTTAAGCTTGATATGCATGATATAAGTGGGTGGGGTAATTCTACATGATTCTTAGGTCTATCTCAATAATGCTGTTTCATTTTATAGGAAACAGTAGCCAAATATCAATTATTATAGAATGGTAATGATATGTGTTTACCAGTAAGTGGTTGCAGAAGTTTCCCAGAAATGCTTCTAAATGATAATGTATACTCACTCACAGGTCATACCTAAATTTTGGCCATTTTTTGTCTCCAACTTTACGAAAAACCACAATTTTTATACATTTTCAAAACAATTTATAAGATATCATATAATTATTAAGTGAATATAAAGGACATGATAAAATTATGAGGAATCATATATACACTTAGTTGTTCCAGAGTTATCTGTCCCTGAATGTGGAAAAAGCTCTATTTTTCAAGAAAAAATTTCTTCAGGGTTCATGCCATGATGCATATAGATTTCCGCCAAACTTTGTGCATTATAAATACTTTGTGTTGATTGACAGTTATTTGTTGATATAATAAACTGACTAGTAAAGAGTTACCTGCAGTAAGTAAGCTACAGATGGGTGGGGTAATATCACATGATTATTGCCGCTATTTCTAAGATGTTGTACGTTTTTCTCAGAAATTGTAGGCAAACATCAATTATCATGTAATGGTACAGATACATAATGTACATGTATCAAATAGCAGATGCATAAGTTTTTAACTCCTCGGAGTCAGAGTCCTCGGGGGAGCTCATAGAATGGTAGTCTTCCGCATCCTTCATCTGTCATCCATCCAGCCAAAATCTTCAAACAACTTTTCTCTGAAACAACTAGGTCAATTTCATTTAAATTTCACATGCATCCTTAAGGAAAAGGGGGAAAGAAAATTTACCAAATTTGGTCTACATCACATGACCAAGATGGCGGCAATGCCCATATATGGTAAAAACCTTAAAAAATCTTCTTCCCCAGAACTACAGGGGCGATTGCCTTGAAACTTGGTTTGTAGCATCTGGGACTCCAGAACTACAAAGTTAATATTAAAGATGACCTAGGATGACCTTGACCTGTTTTATATACCAAAGTCACAGTTAGTCCCTTAGGCGTTTGAATAAGAAAAGTTGGAAAAAGTGCATTTTTCTGTTCTTATTATGCAACCCGATATAAAAATGCAGTAAAATTCATCCGATATGATTTCTAGAGGTCAAGATTATTTGGTGACCCTTGGCAAAAAGTCACTCATCAGTTTTCAAAGGACTTCTCCTCTGGAACAACTCGGCAAGTTTCATTTGAATTTCATATGCAGCCTTCAGGCAATGGAGGGAAGAAAGTTTACATATTTGGTCTAGATCACATGACCAAGATGGCCGCCATGCTCATATATCGTAAAAAACTTTAAAGAAAATTCTTCTCCAGAACCACTGAGTACAAATAAGAAAAAGGGGCATAACTCTGTAAACAATGAACTCAACACAATGTAATTGTCATCAAAATAATGGACACATCAAATACTATAAGTATACTAAAAATCAGGTCTCTATGTCAAACGGTTCAAAAGTTGAAAAAAATGCCAACGTTAACAAAGGGGCATAATTCACTTAATTTTTTACGAAATTAGCCCAAAAGTTAATCAGGTGATCTACACCTTAGGCCTCATCAGTATGCCAAATATGAACAACCTAGCTCAAATAAGTCTTCCAAAATTTTGCTAACAAACTTACATCTAATTTTTCGAAAAAGGGCCATAACTCTAAAACTACATGGTCAATGGAAAAGAAATAAAATATGGGTCTGCTTATTTTCTATGGTCTATCCATCTATGAATTATCAAGGCTCCAGCAATTACTGTTCTTGAGTAATGGATCATACCTACTCTGTTTTGTATAAATAAGAAAAAGGGGCATAACTCTGTTAATAATGAACTCAACACAATGTAAGTATCATCAAAATAATCAACACATCAAATACTATAAGTATACCAAAAATCAGGTCTCTAGGTCAAACGGTTCAAAAGTTGGAACCAGAGGGCCAATGGCCCTATATCGCTCACCTGAGCACTGAGGTTATGTTGGAAAAACTTTAAGTTGCCACAGCAACAAAACAACATGCACAACAGAAATGCAATGCACCAATATGTAGAGGATAATATCACAAACATTTATGCTAAAAATAAGCTTTATACCCCCTTAATGGCTTCTGAGAAAAAGATCTTTGGCAAAAAAACTTTTTTTTTGAAAATTTGGCCTTTCAGTTGCAATGGCAACCAACCAAAATCAGGTATTTGGGAAAAACTATATGGCTGGAAGAGGACTACTCCAGGAACATTTCTGTAAAGCTTTTGTCAAAATATCTGCAGTAACACAGAAATACATACCAAATGTCCACTTTCCCCATTATAAGTCTATGGAAACTTCAAGTTGCCATAGCAATGAATTCACACGGGCAATGATAATATAAAACATACTTTAGGTAGAGGCTAATGTTATTAACATGTATGCAAAGCATCAGCTTCATCCCCCTCATGGCTTCACTTTTCCCATTATAAGTCAATGGAAATTATAAGTTGCCATAGCAACCAAAGTTCTTATGGGATTGGAAGAAAAAACTAAATTTATGTAGAGGCTAATGTCATCAACACGTTTGCACAATATCAGCTTCATCCCCCATATGGCTTCTGAGCAGAAGATTTTTTTGATTTTTTTTCTCGAAAATTTACCCTATAGTTTGCCATGGCAACCAATCAAATTCAACTATTTGGAGAAAATTCATATGAATCATAGAGGACTACTCAAGAAACATTTCTGTAGAAACAAAATCTAAATAACTGCAGTGAGACAGCAAAAATTGCCAATTTCCATTTTCCCCATTATAAGTCAATGGAAACTCTTAGTTGCCATCGCAACCAAACTGCTGGAGCAATTGCCATGAAAAACAGTAATTCTATAGAGGCTAGTACTAAGGTTCTTTCTGTAAAGTTTGAGCTTTATTGGCAACATAGTTTCTGTGGAGATGACTTTGTGAATTTTTTTTTATTTTTAACTATTCGGTTGCAATGGCAACCAGCCAAATTGCCCAATAAGCATATATTTAACAAGGCTGGTTAAACATTATTCAGGGTACATTTCTATGAAAGTTTTGTCAAAATATCTGCAGTGGCATAGCAATAAAAGCAAATTTTCCATTTTGCCATTATAAGTCAATGGCAACTTTAAGTTCCCATAGCAACCAAATTGCCAAGAAAAACAGTACTTTTATAGAGACTAGTACTAAGATCCTTTCTGTGAAGTTTGAGCTTTATTGGTTGCATAGTTTCTGAGGAGATGGTTTTTGAATATTTTTTCTATTTTTAACCATTCGGTTGCCATGGCAACCAGCCAAATTGTGCAATTTACATGAATTTCATGTGGTTGATAGAGAACTACTCAAGCAACATTTCTGTAATAGTTTAATCAAAATATCTGCAGTGACATAGCAATAAATGCAAATTTTCAGTTTTTCCCATACAAGTCAATGGAAACTTTAAGTTGCCATAGCAACCAAAGTTCTAAAGCGATTTGAATAAAAAACAGTATTATTGGTTCCCCCTGCCTATAGATGCTATATATGAAATTTGGTAACAATGGACTTTGTAGTTTCAGAGGTGATGTCGTTTGAAAATATTGACGGACGGACGACGGACGGACGGACGGACAACGGATGCCTGCCTATACTATAAGCTCACCTGTGAGCCTTCGGCTCAGGTGAGCTAAAAATGCCAAAGTTAACAAAGGGGCATAATTCAGTCAATTTTCTATGAAATTAGCCCAAAAGTTAATCAGGTGATCTACAACTTAGGCCCTACTAGTATGTCAAATATGACCTAGCTCAAATACTTTTTCCAAAATTTTGCTAACAAACTTACTTTTAATTTTTCGAAAAAGGGGCATAACTCTGGAAGTACATGGCTGACGGAAATGAAAAAAAATACTGGTTCACTAATTTTTAGCTCGCCTGAACGAAAGTTCAGGAAGAGCTATTGTTGTCACCTTGGCGTCGGCGTCCGCGTCCGCGTCAGCGTCCGCGTCGGTGTCCGGACTGGATGTTTTGGTTAAAGTTTTTTAAAGACCTGTATCTCCTTAACCCATGGATGGATTCTTTTGATACTTACTCTGTAGTTAGATATTGGTCCAAAGTTTAACAGGGTACCACCCCCACCCCACTCCGTGACCTTGATGTCAAGGTCATGGAGTTAGAAAATTGGGAGTTTTTTTTGGACTGGATGTTTTGGTTAAAGTTTTATAAAGCCCAATATCTCCCTAACCCATGGATGGATTTCTTTGTTACTTGCACTGTACTTAGATATTGGTCCAAAGTTTTCCAAGGTACTACCCCCAGCCCCCTCGGTGACCTTGATATTAAGGTCATGAACTTAGAAAATTGTCTTTTTATTGATTGGATTGATTGGATGTTTTTTAAAGACACATATCTCCTGAATTCACAGATGAATTCTTTTTATATTTGCACTGTAGTTAGATATTAGTCCAAAGTTTTACATACTACTTCCCTGACCCCCGCTTAATGACCTTGATGTCAAGGTCAGGGACTTAGGAAATTTGGTCTTTATTAAAGTTTTCTAATTGTGTACTGATTCATAATGCTTGGCAGAGATTTAATTTACACTTGAACTGATGTTAGACACTGTTTTGAGTTTTTACAAAACACTTTATACTTACCCCACTGGATGACCTTGAAGTCAAGGTCATCAACTTTGAATTTTGTCTTAAAGATTTGGTAAAGTTTTATATTTATGAAGACATAATTTCACAGTGCCACGATGGACTCAGTTGATACTATTACTTGGACTGATGTTAGATAATGGTTCAAGGTTTTCATACATCCTAGCCCCTGCAGCCCCCCACCCCCACCCGTTAGTTCTTTGACCTCAAGCTCATAGACTTTGACATTTCATTTGAATTTTTTTATTTTAATTTTATTTTAAGACTTATTTCTGAGATAGCTTTTGTTTATAAACGTGTTGTCATTATGGACATGCTTGTCTGAAGTTTTATGCTTAGTAGTCCACACCACCATAGCAACTGTGTTATGGGCAAGCACCTATTCAGGCGAGCTATGCTGTCAGGCGACAGCTCTTGTTTATTATCTATCCACCTATGAAATATCAAGACCCCAGCCTTTACAGTTCCTAAGTTACAGAGCATACCAAAAGTGCTACGGACGGACGTAACGAACGGACGGACCGACGGACAAGCCCAAAGCAATATGCCCCCTCAACTTCTTCGAAGTTGGGGGCATAATAAAGAGCTTACTTACTTATTTTATGGTATATTTGTACACCTCTAACTTTTCTGCATTTATTACAGAGAGAAACATGCATACAGACTTGCAACTTTCATTTAGGGGTCCAGACTGCCAACATTCAATACTTAGCATTAGGGGTATGGACAGTTTCTCCAAAAATTCAGAAGCCAGCCCAATATTTAGGGGCAATGGGTGAGTGGGCCCCTGTTAGTCTCTTTCCCTGGAGAAAGAGCTTTTTGTGTCTTCCCGTTGACGACGTTAGCTTTCCGAAAAGGGGTCTACTCTAATAAAAGAATTTGCTCCACTAGGGATTTGCTCCTATTGAATCAAATTCTTTTCATTAAAAGAGCTGACCCCTATAAAGGAAGCAAAATGGAAGGCATAACGTGCTAACGTACTAATTTTATCAGTTACTATTGAATTTCAATAATACATATAACTTGCTTATAAAGTGTAAATTAAATGTTAAAACTATGGCCGACTGCTACATGAAAAAGGTCAAATTGAAATGTGTCAAATGTTGTTTATCATTTTAGCAGCAGCAAGAAAAACCAACAAAGTGGCATATGCTTCCAGTGAAGACTCAGATCAGCCTGTGCATTTGCCCAGTCTGATCAGAGTCTTTGCTGTTCACATGGAAGTAGCTTAAACCCTCAGCTGCCCTTTAAGTGCAGAGTGAAGACTGATCAGACTGGGCACAGGCTGGTCTGAGTCTTGGCATGGACCACATGCCAATTTGTTGATTTTGTTGTGCCCTGGCTCATTTCATTGCCAACACTTCAATCTGATACATCCAGTGGAATGTTTAGAGAAGGTCTCTAAACATATACCGGTAGAGCTTTTAAATATTCAGGCTTGAACAATGATAATACAGCTACAGTCCACTTTATGCTGATTTCTAAAGGCCAAACTTGAGTTCCTGGTCACTCCTTTATGCAGACAATGGTATATTGTCAGCCACTGAAAACAGATCAGAACTGCAGTCAAGTCTTTAATCAAACTGTTTTTTTTTATGAAACTATAGATAAAGGCATTGAAAGTTACTTTCATTCAGAGCTAAGATTCTGAGACTTTAAAACTTTGTGATTTTGAAACTTTTAACCCATATGACCTGTGCTGGTATGGGACTGGTAATACGGTACGCAATTCAAGAGTTAAGCACACTCCAGTTTTTATGTACTTTTGGCATTGATACAACTGCAGTATTCTTGGACCAAACAGACTTAGTCTGAGATTGGGAATTTTTTTTATCTGGAATTGGGAAAATAACATACTTTTAAGCATTGGGAATGGGGCCGAATTTCTGCCCCAAATTTTGGTGATCAAGAGCCCTGTGCTATGTTTTTAGGCGAGGTCTGCTACAACCGGTTGTCACCAGACTTTTTGGCCCAAAAACGTCTGCTGACAACCGGTTTTCATTAAACCAAAAAGTCTGCTGACAACCAGCTATATTTATTCAATAAATGGTTCCATTTGGGTCTTCAGTTATCTAAATTTGTATTAATGCAATACTGTACACTTTGTTGTGGCAAAACATGTTGCCATCAGCAATTCAGCATTACCATGTTATTTTTGAACTGGCACTTCATATAACTTAAAACTGTACTTTAGTTGTGCATATATTTGATCTTTATCATGGTTATCAAGTTCCAAATTCAAACTACTGTATGCATTTACATATACTGGTTTCATAATTATTTATATAGGTAGAAATTGTAAGTCAGTGCCCATATTTGTTGTTGCCCTTAAAAGTACCTGGACCACCTCATGTGACGTAGGCACAAACATGGTAGGTTGAAATCCACTGATATTCAGAAATTGGGTCTTTAAATAAAAAATGTATAGTATATCTTGAGGTGCTTGTATGACCCTGTCAACAAGCATTTAAGGACTAAATCTAAAAGCAAAATTGTTTTCAAATTTTAAAGTACAAAGAATTCCCATTAATATGCAAATGAGTGCTGAAAAATGCAAGAATGGACGTAAAAATGGTTATTTGCCTTTTTTGTACCAGGAATACTGCTATTATAAAATTGATTTAACGTATTAATACTAATTCAGATAACTGAAAACCAATTTAGACCCATAAAATATAGCTGGTTGTCAGCAGACTTTTTGGTCTAGTGAAAACCGGTTGTCAGCAGACGTTATTGGGACAAAAAGTCTGGTGACAACCGGTTGTCAGCAGACACTTCCATGTTTTTATATGGGAAAATGCTTAAACCATTGATTTCATGGAAATATTTTAAGTCTAGATATAACAAGAGCTGTCGCCTGACAGCATAGCTCGCCTGAATAGGTGCTTGCCCATCACACAGTCACTATGGTGGTGTGGACTGCTATGCATAAAACTTCAGGCAAGCATGTCCATAATGACAACACATTTATAAACAAAAGCAATCTCAGAAATGTCTTAAAATAAAATTAAAATACGAAAAAAATTACATGAAATTTCAAAGTTCATGAGCTTGAGGTCAAAGAACTAAGGGGGTAGGGGGAGGAGTGGGGTAGGGGTGGGGGGAGGGGGAGGCTGGGATGTATCAAACCTTGAACCATTATCTAAGATCAGTCCAAGTATATGTATAAGTATCAACTGAGTCCATTGTGGTACTGTGAAATTATGTCTTCATAAATATAAAACTTTAACCAAAATTCAAAGTCAATAACCTTGACTTCAAGGTCATCCAGTGGGGTAAGTATATAGTGTTTAGTAAAAACTCAAAAAAGTGTCTAACATCAGTTCAAGTGTACACTAAGTCTCTGCCAAGCATTATGAATCAGCATGCAATTAGAAAACTTTAATAAAGACCGATTTCCTAAGTCCCTGACCTTGACATCAAGGTCACTGAGCGGGGTTGGGGTAGTACTGTGTAAAACTTTGGACCAATATCTAACAGTGCAAATATAAAAAGAATTCATCTATGGGTTCATGAGATATGTGTCTTTAAAAAACTTTAACCATAACATTGAAAAAATAAAAAGATAATTTTCTAAGTCCATGATCTTGACATCAAGGTCACTGATGGGGGTGGGGGTAGTACCCTGGAAAACTTTGACCAATATCTAACTACAGTACAAGTATCAAAGGAATCCATTCATGGGTTAAGGAGATATTGGGCTTTATAAAACTTTAACCAAAACATCCAGTTCAAAAAAAAACTCCCAATTTTCAGAGTCCATGACCTTGACATCACGGTCACGGAGTGGGGTGGGGGTGGTACCCTGTTAAACTTTGGACCAATATCTAACTACAGTGCAAGTATCAAAAGAATCCATCTATGGGTTAAGGAGATATAGGTCTTTAAAAAACTTTAACCAAAACATCCAATCCGGACGCCGACGCGGACACTGACGCCGACGCCAGGGTGACAACAATAGCTCTTCCTGAACTTTCGTTCAGGCGAGCTAAAAATTGGAAAATATGGTTAACATTATAAATACAAGAAGACATAAGGTCATCAAAGGTCAAGGTCAATTTTTTTAACTTTGTTAAAGCTCACTGAGATTTAAAAATTAAAATATGCACTCCTTATATGCCACTGGTTTCAAATTTGTAACAAACGAGCGAAATGACAAATTGTGTCTGTTGACAGAAGGTGTCAGGAGAGCTACAGGATCGTTGGTCCTCTGGTTTGTTTTTAAGGGTCCCATTCAGAAAATTAAGGGTCCTGATTTCTTATTTGTCTTGTTAAATGTTTCTTAAATTTTCAAACATCTTCTTCTCTGAAGCTACTGGGCCAACAGAAGCAATAAAATGGAGCTTCATTAGGTCAAAGAACCAAACTTTGTTCAGATGGTCATAGTCACATGACCAAGAATACCACCATGCCATATATGAATAAAAACCTTAAAAAATCTTTTTCTCCAGAATCAAAGGCACAATGACCTTGTTTGCCATGCCCATATGATAACAAGATTTCCGCGGAATGCTATGTCACACCGGCATTTCATTTCAACAGTAGCAGCTCTAGGTCATGTTGAGAAACAAGAGGGCCAATAGGCCCTCAGGGCCTGACAAATCCATTGTCCGGCTGCCCGGGACAAGTTAAAATTTTTGCTGGGCAAGTAAAATATTTTCTTACTTGCCCAGAAAAATGTATAAGCTATATTGGAAAACCCTATGAATTTCGGCATTTTGTAGCAAGCGCTTTGTACCGGGCAAGTAGATCAAATTTTGATTTGTCAGGCCCTGGGCCCTGAATAGCTCACCTGAGCAAAAAGGTTAAAAGTCAAACTAGGGTCATCATTTGAACAAACTTGATAGTATGCAACCATTTCCAAATGGTTCTGAAGAAGATATTTGAATATTATGGTTCAAACCCAGGACCCCCTGAGGCAGGGCCATTTCCTCTGTGAGGAATTCAAGAAATCATTCTAGAACAGTTCTTGAACTAGTTCTAGAATTGTTCTTGAACATTAAATGGCAGTTCTAGAACTTCAAGTTCTAGAATAGCTATTTAATGTTCAAGAACAATTCTAGAACTAGTTAAAGAACTGTTCTAGAATGATTTCTTGAATTCCTCACAGGGGAACCAAACTGAATGCATAGTCATCCCATTCTCAATGCACGTCATTTATATTTTATGACATAGTATGCCAAGAGTGTCCATCTATAATGATTATGATAGACAGAATGTCTCTAGGCCCTCTGCCTTACAGACAGATCCCATATAAACAAACTATATTGTTTTGATATTGTTCAGTTCAGTTCAATTCTCTTATCGACATTACCCAAGTGGCTCAACGGTATGTAACCACAGTTGCACACACTTGGCGCCATGTGTCCGTCCAATTTTGATATTGTCCTGTTGCATTTTGTATATAATATTCTGAAAAATCATAACTAATGGGTATTCAAAGTGATGTTGTCAAATTATAATTAAAATTGCCAAATTGTAAGTTCTGTATAGGTGGAAACCGAGATGGTGTTTATTGTTTTCTTGTCTACTCAGATATTTTGAATAATTAATTGTTTGGAAGTAATTAATTCAAATAACTAGAATTTTGTACTTAAGTTTAAAGGGAGGCTACTCTAACTTCAGTTCTAGTACAGTTCTAGAACCAGGTTTTTCAGAGCTTCCAGTCAGGTGCTGAAGATTGAACATTGATTTCAATTTTTTATAATAAGACAACAGTTCTGGAACCCACAAGTCAGTTCAAAAACTATGGTAGTTCTAAAATTTTTGTTCTTCCACTTTTGTGATTTTGTGACAGGGCACTTTCACATTAAATTAGAGCAAACAGTCCCATATGGGGTTGAAAAAAAGTACCCTTCTACATGGTTCTTATATGTTTTTCCACATAACATATAAAATGAATTTTACAAAAAAAACTTTTTTACACCAGATTATGACTGTTAAATTTTTTCTGAGTGATTTGAACACAGAAATTGTGTATTTTCAAAACATTTTGATCCTATATTCACCTATGAAGTTACTAGGACTAATGCAGTGCTGGAAACAGCCAGTGGCCCGGTGGCCAAATGCTCCTAATTTTTGTTTCGGGCCACCAGAAATCTCCAAAATATGACCTTAAGTGGCCCAAATTTACCTTTCTGGCAATACTAAATGAATGGAAACTTTAGCTAGTGGATAATTTGGGCAACTAAAAGTTAGGCCTGCTAAGCTTTTGGGCCACCACATTAAACTTGTGAGTTTCCAGCACTGCTAATGTAAGATTTTGCTTAAGTAAGAACGTTTATAAAGAAGCTATGGGTCACATGTCTGTTTAGAAAGGGTTTTAAGCTGGCTATGCCTATGAAAATTCCTGAAATTAAATCTGGAAGTAAATGTCTGTGTTTCTATTTTGATTTCACCTCCTTTCTTTTATTGTAACTGCCATCATGGTGATTTTAGGCCAATGATTTTTGTGTTACTGAACGAGGCTGCGTGGCTCTTGAGATCAGCCAGACATTTCTTGGAAAGTGCAAACGGTTATTGAACTGGAGAGTGTCCCAAATTGATGTCCTCTCCAGTACAAAGTTCTGGAGAGGACATTACTGAAGGACACAAAAAAAATTCCAAAAATACATTGTTCTGACTTGTCAAACTTAGTTCAATGTGCTCAAGAAGAGGCTTCAATACTTTCAAATACCACATGCTCACCAATGCATAACAAACCCTGACTTTTTGGTCCTGAAGTGGACAACCTTATGGGACAAGTTAATTAAATTCTAAATTGTTAGCAAAAAGGTTAAGGCAGAAACTGGTACCATTACTTGCCCTGGAGAGTTAGAAACGGGATATAATGATCACAGATGAAATAGTTTATACGGAGACCAGGCTTTGACAACTGGTTCAGGCTAGGGGTGAGGTTATGGGGTGGGGCCAAAGGAAACATGAGGAGTCTGCAAAGGGTAAGGAGGTGTCATCAGACCAACTTAGTACTGGTTAAAGGTGGTGTGAAAACCCATACTAGGAACCACCCTTTGTCACCATGAGGCATTATGAGTTAGACTGAGTAGGTATCTCTCCGTCTGGTGCATGAGGACCCGACCCTCAATGTCCGCAAAGTGTCCAGATAGTGTGACAAGTCGGCCCTGTATGCCAAAGGGAACAACTGACTTAGTCTAGCTTCTGATGCAAACTTCATTTGTGCACTAGCTACCACATTCACCCCAGGTTAACTTTGTTAACAATGTTTTGAGACAGGATGCTTTGTAACCTTGAGAGTCAGGCACCCATTAGGCGCGCTTTGTTGTCTTCTGACAACTCTTGTTTTATTTAAAACACTCTGATTGTCATTCCCAGAGCTATAAGACTTCATTTGCAAAGATGGGTCTAGGACAGGAGCGGGTCAAAATATTATAGCCCTCCCTACAGAGTTACATATATTTTTGACCGTAGTGGCATTGGTTTGTGTATATTTATTGTGATAGAATTTGAGATTAAAATACCATCTGATTGCATTTCCTATTGCTATTAGTACTTCATATGTAAAGATGGGTCTGAGACAGGGTAGGTCAAAATATTATATACTATGCAAAATATATTTAGCAATTTTTTTATATTTTGCAGTTTGTCTCATTACTGAAGTGCAACATTGAGCGAAATTAAATTGCATTGAAGGGAACCGTATTTGGGGCTTAAGATACCATGGGATTACAGAAGCCATCTTTAAAAACGATATTGGGGGAAAGCGATTAGCACAGAAGGGGTCATTAGCCGAAATTCGCACCCATTGAAAAGCAACATAAACATGGCAAGCATGTGGTTTTTTGTACGGTCTTTCGCATCATTTTCGTGCCCAGTTTTTTTTGTCAAAACTATTGAATTTGTAAAAGATATGGTTAAGCTTAACAATGGACGAATCTTAGCATGCGCAATTGACGTTAAAACGTTATAATTCCGTCCAATGCGCAATGATTCACGGGTGCTTCAGTGCAATGCAGAAGAAAAACCCGATAAAAACAATAAGCTGAAATTAAAGGTCATACCATGATTAATTTAATTGTGAAATTTCTTCACTGAGGTATAACGTAACTGTGAGAAAATGATGACGTTAGTCTGAGACTTTTGACTTATGCTCAGTAACCGGGAAGGATTTTCTCTCCAAATTGTTTACGTTATCATATTGGTAGTTACCAAAGAATCATATACTCGAAAGGGATATAAGAAATACCGATTAGAAAGAACTTTTTAAGACGATAACGTAAAAACAAGGGAAAACGTCAAATTTTCGGATTTTGTAAACCTCATACTCGTAGCATATTCAAATGTTTTAGAGCGTTTTCCTTTATTTTAACAGAAAACCAGCCGCCTCATTATGGTTTTGGCTTTTGTGCATGATCAAAAATGTCCTTCAGACACAACGGTTATAAAATCTGACGTCACGGTAGTTCGAACACTACAATTGAACAATCTTGAATCTTTTACCTGCCAGACCATCTCGAATGATCGGCCTTTGTATCTTTATGCAGTAAATTGACAATAAAATCCTAATATGGTGGATCTGACACATACAAAAAAATTGCTATATTTATTGTGCATAGTATAGCTATAATATTTTGACCCACCTCTCTTCGGAGTTACATACGCCTTTACCATAGTTCCATTGGTGTCTTAAGATCTGCAGTGATAATATTTGAATTAAAAATTCTATCTAATTGTCAGTCCCAAAGCTATAAGACTTCATATGCAAAGGATGGGTCTAGGAGTGGGGGGGTGGGGGGTGGGGGGGGGGCTCAAAATATTATAGCTATAATATTTTGACCCGCACCTCATGAGAGTTAAATCAGTCTTTTGTAGGTGTTTCACTTGTTTCTTTACAACTGTATTCTTCTAGAATTAACAATTTAAATGCCATATATGCGGAAATTTTCGCTTGTTCAAATTGGTTAAGGGTCAAAAACATAAATATTATTATTTGCAATTTTTAAGTCTCCCTGTTAGCAACATGAGCGAAAAACAAAACTGCCTTTTTGCACTTGAGCGGTTTCTATGTGACCGCGAAATACCGCAAAAAATTGGAACACCGCGAAAATTATCTTGTATATGGTATCATCTGATTGTCATTCCTATAGCTATAAGTACCCCAAAGGCTACAAATGGATATGGGAGAGGGTGGGTCAAAATATTATAGCTATAATATTTTGACCCGCCCCTCTTGAGAGTAAAATACATTTACCATACTTCTGTTTGGTTTCTTTATACCTGCTGTGACAGAATTCAAATTTAAAACAGAATCTGATTGTCATTCCCAGAGCTATAAGATTAATTTGCAAAGGAGCGGTGAAGGAGGGGGGCTGCATGGTCAAAATAGTATAACTTTAATATTTTGACCCCATCCCCTCTTCAGAGTTACATATGTCTTTTACTGTAGTAGCATTGGTTTGTTTATTTGTCGTAGACATATCAGAGCATGCATGACCTGCATCCGGGTTTTTATTGTATGGGGGATAATAAACACAATCTACCATTTGTGAAAAGAAACAGATTTAAAATGATGTTTTATGAATATAAACTTTATTTTGGCTTCGTTTCCTTTTTAATTTAATCGCCGTTATTTGCGGATAGACGTGTTTTATTCAATAATAACGAATGACAAAAAGTGTATTTGCTAATTTCATGACCCGTTTGAGCAGCCGTAGATCAGGCGCATTCGAGTTTTCCAATCGTGTATTTAAAGGTCTAGTATGAAAGCCATAACCGCACCGCGCTTCTGATCTACCGTGCCAGAAATCAGTCTTCTTTTACAACTGATGTATTTCTAACTAAAATTACAAAGAAACAAACAGTGCTTCCACTAGTGGAAGTCAGGGGGTCTGTGACTTCTTAACCTGAATGCCAGGAAGTCAGTGACCTTCCAATTTTTATCATAACCTACCATTTATAAAGTGAATATTGACTTTAAAAAAGAGTGAAATTTGTTCTAATCATGGTATTTCACCCATTAATGAAGGAGAAAGCAATATAGATATGGACATTCTGGAAGAAACCAAGTCTATCCTTCAGCATGACGACTTCCAAATGACAAACCTTGGAAGTCATATGACTTCCTGATTTTGATGGTTAGTGCTAGCACTGAACAAAATACAATGAGAACAAAAAACTACTTTTTCGAAGCTGAACAACAAATCTTGATGGTTAGTGCTAGCACTGAACAAAATACAATGAGAACAAAAAAACTACTTTTTCGAAGCTGAACAAAAAATCAGACATACCCCTCATCTTTTTGAATTTGTATACTCAGTCATCATAAAATTCTGGTTCCGACAGGCCTTCATGTGAAAGTGATTTTAACCTGACATTGAGTTTTGAAACCAATTCATTGCATCGGCGATAAAATTTTCTAGATAAGGAATTATTTCGATGCAGGCTTATCTTGATACTCATTCGCTCAATTGCACACACGCACACACGCTCACTCACTCACAAACTCACAAATTCACTCCCTCAGCAATTGGGCCAAACGAAGTCAGGGAAAATCATGAAAATATGAGGCAGAAAAAGCTAAGAAATAGACTTTTAATAAGTGTTTCCCGGGTACAGCTAGCTCCTGGTGAGGTATCGGCATTTTTGCAGTTCAGTCATGCCATTAAATCTTACTTGTGGCAAATAAACTAGGAAATCGAAGTTGTATGAAAATGAGTAAGGAAAACATCAGTTTTGGCCATGGTGCCGCATGGTTATATATCTATGCGCCAGTCATTTGTATCCACAACCCCCACCTACAGAAACGGAATTTTTACATTTCAGAGACCTGTGATGATTAGCTGATGGTAACAATCTTGCTCTTATTTCGACACTATACTACAGAAAATCTCACAGGGTAAAGGACCCTAATCTTAAAACTCCGGCACTATGGAAACAATTAAAATATAATTGCCCTGCACCTTGGTCCGGCTATCCCAGCGCCATTGTATTATTGTAGGCCTGGAACGTCCCGTTACCATAGTCTAGCTGCAGTTGCAGTTATCCGTTGAGGGATTATTGGGTTGCACTTTACATGTATATTTATTCATGTTTTGTCCACCATTTTGAAGGACTTATTAAATCAACAACCCAACAAACTCTATTCGTTTATTGTGTTTCCGTTTATTCCTGGCGCAGCCCATCTTCGTAGGTTGGGGCGAGGATTCAAATGACAGCAGGCCGAATTGACCCAGAAGAGTTGAATGGCGGCCGAGTTGACCCAGGAGCCGTGAAGACCCCACGCTTACAGAAAGCAGGCCGAGTTGACCCGCTTCTTCCATGACATACTATCGCCAGACAATAGTTGTAATCGAACTCGACCAAGGCTGATCACGATAATCCTCACTCGGGAATTCATGTTTTGTCCTTGGACAAGACACATTTACTTTACAAAAGTACTGATAATACCCAGGAAGCGGTGGATCCGTCCTGACATGACTAAAAAGTTGTTCTTTAAAAATGAATTTCATCTTCGACAATTATCTTTTTTAAAGATGTTTCTTGTATCTATTGTGATAGAATTTGAGATTTAAAAACCATCTGATTGCACTTCCTATTGCTATTAGTACTTCATATAGTAAAGATAGCTCTGAGACGGGGCAGGTTGAAATATTTTTGTATAATATTCTGACCCGCCACTCTTCAGAGTTACATAGGCCTTTAACTATAGTTCCATTAAGATCTGCTGTGATAATATAAAAATTAAAAACACTATCTGATTGTCAGTCCCTGTGAGTTATAAGACTTCAAATGCTAGTGTCGAGTCTAGTGGGGGAGGGGGCAATAAATATATGGTAGCAAAAGTCTCAATTTATATAGATTTACAAACGTCCCACAAAAATGTCCTCTCCAGGACACTTTATTTGTGTATCTACATACCAATATATTTTATAATTATAGTATGTCACATGTCATTTAGAGAAAGGATGGTCATTTATGATGGACAGCTGAGTATAGATTCCACTTTTTAATTACAATAATACAGTGTTGCAATTTTTCTATGGTTCCAATGTTTTCTCTGCTTAGTCTGCATTAGGCATATGTCACCAGTCAAAATTAGGGTACACTTTTTTTAGAAATAAATGTAATAAATCTAATGAATAAATGTAATGATAAGGGCAATAAATATGATAAATGTAATAAATAGGTCAGAGTGAGAAAGATAAGAGAGAATGGATTTTTAGTTTTTTTTATGTCAAATAGGGAGAAAGATGAGAAAATGTGTTTTATTTTTTTATGTCTTACAGTGAGGGAGTTGATGGATGGGAAAGAAAGAGTAACTTTATAAGCAAAATAAGAAACTAGTTAAAAAAAAGTTTAATTTTGCAATATTAAGATTTTGGCAATTTAGATTTCAATATTTCCCAGGATATTTGTTCATCAAAGACTATCTTTTTGACAAGTTTTGAGATTGTTTGGACAAGGAAATTGGTTTGGCTTTGTTGACTGAAAGGTTGTCACCTGTTTCTATAAGTAGCCATTTGCAAGAGTAGTTAAGCTTGGTATGGTCTGTGAAACTTTTAACACTTATTAACAAACAAAGCCGTTAGGCATCAACTTGGTTAACTCTTGTCAACTCTGGCTTCTAGCTTAGTTTGGCAGACAATTAAATTGTTAATTTAGGAAATTGCTGTCACTTAGGAAAGTGAAACCCTTCTGATATTGTAGGTAACTTGTTGTTTTAGCAGTTTGGCTTGAATTAACTCAGGGGACCATTTGGCACCTTGAGCAGAAACTTCTAACAGAAACTTTCATTGGACGTTACAGACTTTTAACTATTGGCTGAATCTAAGGAAACAATTTATTGGTTAATTTGGAAAAAGGGAAAATTTTGGGAAACACTAAATTTTAGTTTGAATTAAAAGTCTGTCTTTGGTAGTGAAACAGGAAAGTCTTGATCTGGGAGTGAAACTGGAAACATGAGATTTTACAATGTAGACCCTGCATAGACCGTTTGACTCTTATTTGGTTCTGTGCAGAGACTTACAAATCTTTGTAAAGATCTTAGTGTTTAGCTCTGAAAATTGATGTGCTAACTTAAGGACTTGTAAATTTTAGAAACTAGTATTGAAAGTGAAAGAGACAGAAATAATTTTATATGCATGAAAGGAAAGTCTTAGGACAATAAATCAGGACAGTGATATTAAACAGTGTAAGGTTGATGAACATTTATTTTGGTAAATTATATATGCTGGTGACATCATATTTAGGACAATTGTGGTAAACAGTGTAGGACTTTTGCTTGAGAACAAGGACAATTCTGAAAATCAAGTTTAGGACTTTGCGACAATCAACAGGAAATTTGTGAACAGTGACATTTAGGACTTTAGTGAAAAGTGTTTATGGGACATTTAGGACTTATAGTGAAAAGTGATTTAGGAACATTCTAGGACTCAAAACAAAAGTCTGCATCCATCGCGTTTTAGTTAAGTTAATAAAATTCCAAATTCGAAAAATTGAAAGTCTGTCTTGAAGTTATTATTTTGACAATTTAGTTTCCTAAGGCTCAGACAGGCACATTCTGATCTGAGTCTATAAACTGTCACAACGGTGTCCCAAACAAAAGGGGGACAACTTTTGCAGAACTGTTTTAATAGAGGAGCAAACAACAACAACAAGGGTCCTGTGTGCTACCATTCTTAGCTTGAGCTAAATTCCCCACAACCTGGTCAAGCGGAGTGCGCTCACACAGTGACCCCCCAAAAGAATTTGCTCCCCATTTCGTTCCCCCATGCAACCAGGGGAGCCGTGTGACAGATGTGGTGGAATGTCAAAGGTCGGCCATTAGCTCAAAAACCTTGAGGTCTCCCGGATAGCGAGAGGCCCTGGGTTCGAGTCCCGGTCGGGCCACGAATTTTTCCTCCCCTGTGACATTTGGTGGCCAGTGTGGGGGTCCACTGCTAGGGCCGCGAGCATCAAAAAGTGCATGTCTCGTTGGTTCCTCCGTGGTACCGGGAAGATTCGGGGACGAATCTAATTGAGCAGGGGGAAAATGTCAAAGGTCGGCCATTAGCTCAAAAACCTTGAGGTCTCCCGGATAGCGAGAGGCCCTGGGTTCGAGTCCCGGTCGGGCCACGAATTTTTCCTCCCCTGTGACATTTGAAAAATTCCATTTGTCACGGAATCTTAAAAAATCTCACGCCCGGGCCGAGGATCGAACTCGGGACCTTTCTATCTAAAGTCTCGCACTCTACCACGTCGCTATAAAAGCCGGCTTGTACCGCAAGGCAGTACAAGTGTATTTTATACCTAACCATTACCCTGTGACATTCTCCCCCTCCATATTGAATTCGTCCTCGAATTCTCAGGAGTTACAAGAATCACTGGAAATGAGACTTAAGGAGTTCTAATGCACATGTGGGTCATTTACGTTGGGCGCCATTTGTCACGGAATCTTAAAAAATCTCACGCTCGGGCCGAGGATCGAACTCGGGACCTTTCTATCTAAAGTCTCGCACTCTACCACGTCGCTATAAAAGCCAGCTTGTACCGCAAGGCAGTACAAGTGTATTTTATACCTAACCATTACCCTGTGACACATATCTGAATGTTAAGCAAATCTGGTACCATGGATGTGTACAAAAGGCACTGTTTTATATTTAACACTCATTTGGACATAGATAGTGGGCTAAAGAAAGAAGTTAGGGCCACTTTTTAGCAACCATTTCTTGGGTATTATGATTCAACATAAGGTGTCCTGGAGTGGACATTTGTGTTTTTCAGTCTTCTTTTTTATCTCTCTTGCACAAAAACCTACTCCATGCTACAAACCATAGAAAAAGGGGCACCAAATCTCAATACTTATTGCCCCCTAATCATGATTTCTTTCAGAATCAGTGAATCTGCGAGAACTAGAAAATGTGTTTATGAAACACTATGCCCCCAACCATATGCTTGTCTCTAGAGAAGGTTCATCCAATAATGCTTGTACCTTTGTACCACAGGCTTACAATGCACTATGTCGAAAAAGGGGCTTAACTCAGTCAAAAATTTACGAATTGTTTTCGAAAGCTAATCAGGTCATCTACACCTTGGGCAATATCAACCTGCAAAAATCATGATCCTAGCATCAGGGGTTCTCCAGATATTTTGTTCACAAGCTTCCATAGGCAAATAATGCACTAAGTTGAAAAATGGGCATAACTCAATCCAAAATTTACGATTTTTTTTCAAAAGTTAATCAGGTCATCTACACCACAGGCAGTATCTTCCTGCAAAAAATCATGCTCCTAGCTTCAGGGGTTCTTGAGATATTTTGTTCACAAGGTTCCATAGGCTTACAATGCACTAAGTCAAAAAAGGGGCATAACTCAGTCAAAAATTCACTAATTTGTTTCAAAAGTTAATCAGGTCATCTACACCTTGGGCATTCTCATCTTGCAAAGCCTCATGATCCTAGCATCAGGGGTTCTTGAGATATTTTGTTCACAAGGTTCCACAGGCTAAGTCGAAAAAGGGGCATAACTCTGGAAATACATTGCCAGCGGAAAAATAAAAAAATACAGGTCTGCTTATTTTCCATACTGATCATGTGTATAAAGTTTCAAGTTCCTAGCTCTGATTGTTCTTGACTATATGTAAGGGTACCTTTGTACCATAGGCCTCAATGCACTAAGTCGAAAAAGGGGAATAACTCAATCAAAAATTCACGATTTTTTTTCAAAAGTTAATCAGGTCATCTACACCACAGGCAGTATCTTCCTGCAAAAAATCATGCTCCTAGCTTCAGGGGTTCTTGAGATATTTTGTTCACAAGGTTCCATAGGCTTACAATGCACTAAGTCGAAAAAGGGGCATTTATAACTCAGTCAAAAATTCACGAATTTGTTTCAAAAGTTAATCAGGTCATCTACACCTTGGGCATTCTCATCTTGCAAAGCCTCATGATCCTAGCATCAGGGGTTCTTGAGATATTTTGTTCACAAGGTTCCACAGGCTAAGTCGAAAAAGGGGCATAACTCTGGAAATACATTGCCGGCGGAAAAATAAAAAAATATGGGTCTGCTTATTTTCCATACTGATCATGTGTATAAAGTTTCAAGTTCCTAGCTCTTATTGTTCTTGACTATATGTAAGGGTACCTTTGTACCATAGGCCTCAATGCACTAAGTCGAAAAAGGGGAATAACTCGATCAAAAATTCACGAATTTTTTTCAAAAGTTGATCAGGTCATCTACACCACAGGCAGTATCTTCCTGCAAAAAATCATGCTCCTAGCTTCAGGGGTTCTTGAGATATTTTGTTCACAAGGTTCCATGGGCTTACAATGCACTAAGTCGAAAAAGGGGCATAACTCGGTCAAAAATTCACGAATTTGTTTCAAAAGTTAATCAGGTCATCTACACCTTGGGCATTATCTGGGGTTCTTGAGATATTTTGTTCACAAGGTTCAACAGGCTAAGTCGAAAAAGGGGCATAACTCTTGAAATATGTGACCCGCGGAAAAAAGAAAAAACACGTGTTCGCTTATTTTTCATACTGATCACGTGCATAAAGTTTCAAGCTCCTAGCTCTTTAGGTTCTTGAGTTAGAGGACAAACGGACAGACGGACAGGCCCAAACCAATATGCCCCCACAATTTCTCCGAAATTGGGGGCATAAAAATACGGGTCTGCTTATTTTCCATACTGATCATGTGTATAAAGTTTCAAGTGCCTAGCTCTTACTGTTCTGGACTATATGTAAGGGTACCTTTGTACCATAGGCCTCAATGCACTAAGTCGAAAAAGGGGAATAACTCGATCAAAAATTCACGAATTTTTTTCAAAAGTTAATCAGGTCATCTACACCACAGGCAGTATCTTCCAGCAAAAAATCATGCTCCTAGCTTCAGGGGTTCTTGAGATATTTTGTTCACAAGGTTCCATAGGCTTACAATGCACTAAGTCGAAAAAGGGGCATAACTCGGTCAAAAATTCACGAATTTGTTTCAAAAGTTAATCAGGTCATCTACACCTTGGGCATTCTCATCCTGCAAAACCTCATGATCCTAGCGATCCTAGCATCAGGGGTTCTTGAGATATTTTGTTCACAAGGTTCCACAGGCTAAGTCGAAAAAGGGGCATAACTCTTGAAATATGTGACCCGCGGAAAAAAAAAAAAACATGGTCGCTTATTTTTCATACTGATCATGTGTATAAAGTTTCAAGCTCCTAGCTCTTACGGTTCTTGAGTTAGAGGACAGACGGACAGACGGACAGGCCCAAACCAATATGCCCCCACAATTTCTCCGAAATTGGGGGCATAAAAAAACAAGTCTGGAGAGGACATTTTTGAGGGACAAATGAGGGTATTGCTATTCTGTGTATCACATCATATTACCAGAGGCATTTACATATACATGTACTAGGTTTACATATTTTAATCAATATCATGTTGGACTGCTTATTTCATAGAAAACCTTCTGCGTACCCATGTATTCTGTAGCAGTCTTGAACCCCATGTCCTGGAGGGGACATTTTTGGGACAAATTTGGCAATTTACAAAAAACGGTGCTTTTTTGAAAACTCGCAAGATTAAGTTGTCAATTTTTTTTCCAGAGAAACTGAAGCTTTGAAACTACAATAAATGGTAAATTGTAGACATCTATTCTTTATCATTTCTATATATTAAACTAACAAATTATGCTTATTTCAGAATGGGACTATTTTTGGTCCCAAAAATCAGACATTTTGGCAGATTATGCAACAACTACTGGACCGATTCACATCAAATTTTCACCGTTAGTAGAATACAACCATATGCATTGAATGCAAATGTAATATTGAACAATATATCTTATTCTGTGAAGAAATGAAGCCCCAAAAACCAATTTTCTGTACCTCTAATTTAATGTGAAAGTGCCCGACAACTGTTCAAGACCCATTTGAATGTTGGCCAACAGTTCTAGAACTTGCAAATGAGTTCAAGAATTGGTTTAGTTCTAGAATTAATGTTCTTCAGATCTCATAGTTTTAGAACCAGTGTTCAAGAACTATTTGGGTTCCAGAACCACAGTTCAAGAACTGTTTTATAAGTTCAAGAACAGTTCTAAAGGTTCAACAAAAGTTCTTGGACATGCAAGAACTTTATGTTAGTTCTAGAACAAATTTCGCAGGGGATTTGGACCAGGGAGCCATCATTTGAATAATCTTGGTAAAAGACCACTAGTTAATAGACCTTTTTCACATTGTTATCTCCCCTAGTCTCGCAGCCCGTTAACTGGCGAGATTTCACGTTACCTTGCAGGCGTGGGGCAATGTTTGGATACAACAATATAAATTTATAAGCCTTTTGATGATAAACTAATTAAATATTTATAATTACATAGCGATTTCAGATTACTGTCGTTCAAATCGTTTACCGTTTAATATTTAATTATTTTTATAATGTGTATGCGATCTGCTGTTTTGAAACATCTGTTTTCCGACATAATAAATTGAAAATAGAGAACATGCAGGGAAGTTCTTTCATTTTCCATAGTGCAGCACAGTTGATTTGTAGTTTCAGCTTGTCTCTGATTAATAATCAACAGTACTGTTTCATCATTAATATCATTGAATGGATGTTTTTTAAAAGATTTCAAAATTATTGGAAAGAAAAAAATACGTTTTTTTTAGGTTAATTTTGTTGTTAGTAATGCCGAAAATGCCAAATTACTTCCAGTTTCTGGTTAAAAGATGCTGTTAAATGAAACCTTCTTTCACATGTTTAAATTATTTTCTAAAACATTACCTTTATTTTAAGAGAAATCGCAATTTTGTGCTATTTACAACACATATATCCCTTTTCACTTATTTCATTTATTTCATTTTATTCCATTATCTAGCTGTTACATGATTTGGAAATAAAAAGTGATATTTACTTTAACAAATACACAAATAGCATCTTAAACCGACAAAACTAAATGTGTTGTCAACCCTTGTATAAACATGTCAATGATACTAAATTCTCTGTTTTCAGAAGGAGTGAAAAACATGTTTGATGTCATCACACTGCCTATCAATGCTTTTCAAAATGTTGATTCGCAATGTAATTAAAGTCTTTAGAGTCTATGCAGGCTGGAGCTGTGAAACAAAATTTTATCACTTGTTTCATGACTCTAATAATGAGGTGATTTAGAGATGACTTTTTCTATTAGCACTTTTTATTAAAGGGGGTTTGATTGGAAAAGGTATATTTGAAAGAGCAAAATCAAATGAACAAGCAAATTCGGTGAATTTATATCCCCCACCGAAGTGGCCCTGATTCGTTTATTATGGTTTATTTTAAGTTTCATATAATTTCGTTCACTGGGCTGAACTTGTGGACTGTAAATCAAATCAAGGACTATTACTCTGGCTTAAGTGAGGCATAAGCTGAAGCTGTTCTTAAACACTTGCCTCAGCATCACTGTACTATGATGATACATTTTTAATTCAGTTTCAAGAAATTTTGTTCAGTCAAGTATCTAAGTTATGGCTAATACATGTATGTAGAGTTTATATCAATTCAAGGGCATTAAATCATGCACTACTGATGCAATTATGATCAAACTTAATGTGTATTGCTCTGTCTAGACAATACATAATTTTTTAAAGTTTCATGAAATTCCATTCATTGGTTACTTAATTATGACTCAATTTGTTGATTTTAAACCAAATCAAGGGCAATAACTCATTGCTAACTGAAGAAATTTCGACAAAACTTAAGATGCCACAATGTGTTATGGTGATGGGTATTTAGTAAAAGTTTCATTGAATTCTATTCATTGATTACTTAGTTATGGCTAAATGTGTCAATTTTAAATTCATTCAAGGGCAATAACTCATGAATTTCTGATGCCATTCTGATGAAACTTTATGTGCATAACCACCGTATGGTGATACATTAAGTTTTAGTTTCATGAAGTTTTGATAATTGTTATGGCTCATTTTATTGTTTTGTGTCAATTAAAGGGCAATAACTCATGCATCCCTGAAGCCAGTCTGATGAAATGTGACATGCATCAGCAGAATATAGTGATACATATTTATTTTAAGTTTCATGAAATTCCGTCCAGTGGTTACTTAGTTATGGCTGATTTTATTGATTTTAAAACAATTCAAGGGCAATAACTCATGCATTACTGAAGCCAGTCTGATGAAACTTGACGTGCATCAGCGGGTTATAGTGATATATATTTATTATAAGTTTCATGAAATTCCGTCCAGTGGTCACTTAGTTATGGCTCCGGACGGACAGACGGACAGAGGGACGGACGGAAGGAAGGACGGACAGACGGACGGACAGACATGGAGAAACCTATATCCCTCCGCCTTCGGCGGGGGATAATAAAAAATATTCTGTGTTTTTAATATCTTAAATTCAAAATATAATAATAGGAAGTGGTTTGTCAATAGCGAACGTTCGCTATTGACAACCGGTTGTCAGTAGCGAACGTTCGCTATTGACAACCGGCTGGAATATTCCCTATCAAATTAAGATTGGCCTGTTAAGATCTACTGAATGTTGAAGAAATTATTTGGTAATATGAAAAGTTTGTAATATATTTGACAAGAAAATGTGAATATGGAGATGTCATGATACAATTCTTCGATTAAGGCTATATTCATACACATATGTATGAAAGGTAGTTATCACTTTCTTATATTTTTATTAGCATACATATGGAAAGATTTTGTTTTTAGTAAAGTATTTCGATCCACACTAATTGGAAATTTGGCCATCTTTTGTTACATGACATTTCTTCAGATGATTTAATTGGTTTGTATGACTCTACTGGAAATTGGTGTGAAAAGCAGCTCAGGTATATTGTTGTTTGACCTTCTTTAATGTATTGTCTGATCTTACTTACAGAGGCTGCAGAAAGTGAGTCTGAACTGACTGAAAATGTTAATGACAATACATGTACATGCACAAGTGAAGAGTCTGAAGACCTGCCAAAAATTAATATTCCTATTGTGAGGTCTAGGATTGGCTGACCAAACAGATCAAGCAAACCTTTTTGGCAGCTTTCTAAAAGCTGAAAGTCATTATCACTTAAGGACTTCAAATGTAACAGACAGACTAAAAATGCAACTTATAAAAGACAGAAGATAGACAATGAAAATTACGTTCATAAAACAGAAGATATTCAAACCTAAGAAACCGAAAACACAGTAATAGAAATTGAAGAGAGTAATTCTGCTAACACTGATACTGATTACTGGATTAGGAAATAAAAATTTCCCTTGAAAGTAATGAGATGCTAGATGAAAGGTTTAGTACAGCTGCTCAAAAGAATCTGAGTATAAAGCAGTATCATGCACACATAGCTGGTTTTCAGCCAACAAGTCAAGGTGAGGTTACATTTGCTACGCGTCACAATAAAAAAGATGCAAATTTTGTTCAAGGATAGAGGCAGAAATGGTCACTGGTACACCATTCTATTCTCTATTCTATCCCATAACCTTACTAGGTTGTTGGGGCACCACAGATAACTTCGACACAATCCCTTTCCACCTTGTCCTGTTTTCAGCTGCCCTAGTTGAGATGGCAAAATCCATCCCTGTCCACTCTTTAATATTGTCTTCCCACCTCTTCTTCTGTCTACCTCTTCTTTATAAGACATTGAGACGTGGCCAAACCACCTTAGTTTCTGTTTCTTGACCAGCATCAGGAGTTCATCATATTCTCCAATGGCTGCAAACTTCCTCATTGGTTATATGGTAATTAATGTTTAGTAACATTTGGTAGCATCTCATCTCAAAGTCCTGAGTTTTTTTCTCTAACTCTGTTGTCAAGATCCACAATTCACAGGCATACAGAAATATGGAAATGACAAGGGAGTGCATAAGTTTTACCTCTGATCCAAGAGATACCTCTCCAAATTGGTTTCAGCTTGGTAAGAGCTGATGTGGCTTGTGCAATCCTTGAGAGAACCTCCTGTTTTGAGCCATCAGCTGAGACAACTGCTCCACCGTAGTTGAAGCTTGTTACAGTACCTAGCTTCTGCCCTTTTACCTTGATCTTCCTCTGGATGCCATCTGCACTGTTTGTCATCAGTTTGGTCTTCTCAGCACTGATCTCCATCTTATACCTTGTGCAGGTTTTGTCGAGACTTTCAACTTGGGCTTCTAGTGTCTGCTGTTCCTCAGCTAGAGGGTCTACGTCATCGGCAAACTGCAGATTGGTAATGTTTCTGCCACCTATGCTAACCTTTCCGTCAAGTTCTTCCAGAGCATCAGACATAATCCGTTCGAGAAAAATGTTGAAGAGGGTGGGTGACAGAAGACATCCTTGTCTTACTCCAACTGTTGTTCTGAACCATTCTCCTGTGCTGCCATTCATCAGGACTGCACATGTTTGTAGCCCTGTCATATAGTGCTCAATGGTGCAAACTAGATTTGCACTGATATTGTACTTCCACATGGTGACCCATAAGGCTGCATGCCATTATACCCTGTCAAAGGGTTTTTTGAAATCAATGAAGACATGGTACAGATTCTGCTAATGTTGTAGATACTTTTCACACAGGATTCTAAGGTTGAAGAGCTGTCCTGTGGTGCTCCTTCTGGCTTGGAACCCAGCCTGTTCTTCAGTGATTATCTCTTCGGCTTGTGGTTTAAGCCTGTTTAAGATGACTCAGCATGACTTTGCTTGAATGACTGATGAGGCTGATGGTTCTGTAGTTCTGGCAGAGCTGTAGGTTGCTCTTTTTAGCTCGCATGAACAAAATTCAGGAAGAGCTATTGCACTACCCCAGGCATCAGCTTTGGCATTGGCGGCGGCATTGGAGTTAGCAAAATGTTAAAGTTTTACGTAAAAGTTTTTAGATCTCATAGTTTCTAAACCCTTTGACCGATTTATATTTGGCATGATAATAAATATTGGTCCTAAGTGTTATTCAGCACCATCCCCACTCCCCAGACATGACTTATAGGTCAAGGTCACAGACATAGAAATTTCATGTTAAAGTTTTATGTTGAAATTTTTAAGATGTCATATTTTCTAAACCCTTGATCAATATGAATTATATTTGGTATAATGATATTTTTATTGGTCTGAAATTTTATTCTACAGCATCCCCACCCCTGCACATGACCTGTAGGTCAAGGTCATGGACTCAGACATTTCATGTTAAAGTTTTATGTTTTATGTTAAAATTTTTAAGATCTTAGATTTTCTAAACCCTTTAATCGATTTGAATTACCTGTATATTTGGTATGATGATAGGTATTGTTCGGAAATTTTGTTTAACCACATCCCCACCCCTGCACATGACCTATAGGTCAAGGCCAAGGACTTTGCAATTTTATGATAAAGTTTCCTTAAGTTGGCATCGTTTCTAACCATTTGATCTTTTTGAATTATATTTGGTTTGATGATAGATATTAGTTGGATGTTTTATCAGCCGCATCCCCACCCCTGGACAACCTACAGGTCAAGGCCATGGACTTGGCAATTTTATGTTAAAGTTTTACAATAAAGTTTTTTAAGATCTCATAGTTTCTTAAGCCTTTGATCAATTTGATATATATTTGTTCTGACGATAGATATTGGTTAGAAATATTATTCAACCTCATCCCCACCCCTGGACATGACTGATAGGTCTAGGTCACAGACTTAGAGAAATTTTATGTTAAAGTTTATGTCAAAGTCTATGGTTAAACAGGGATCAAGCTAGGGAGGAGAATAGGGAGGAATAGCTAGTCTCCTTGCAGGATCAAACTTCTCCCTTGTCTGGGCTAAAGGAGCAGTTTAAATGTATAGAATAGATAGGCAAGGATGAAAGATGGACAAAAACTTCTCCCTAAATCTGAAAATTTCTTCTTCATACAGACCTGTAGCTTGATCACTAGTTAAAGAGTTGAAATGCCAAACAATACCAGCCCTTATCAGTCTCCTCTTGCAGAAGTAGTATGATCAGCTCTACACCACTTGTAGTGAGACACCTCTCTTGTTAAGACAGGGTTTCTATGGTTAAAGAGATGGTTGAAATGACAGATCATATAGGCCCTTATACAGTCCCCTCCTGCAGGAGTAGTCTGATCAGGTTCTAGACCATTTGTTCGGTTATAGAAAGTTGAAATGTCAAGTAATGTAACATGACACTGCATGGAATCTTGACCTATTTTCTCTAGAACATTAAAATAGAATATATTGCAGTAACATTCTCATTTATATACTTTAAGATGATGGATGTCTAATTTGGAGTTATACAGCCTTTTCAACAGAGTTTTAGTAATAGCATACTCTTTCGCCAATTGATGTGAAGTGAATCTATGAAAAAATGAAATTAATTACTATCAAAACATAACTATCTGGGGCTCTAAAGAAATATCTATTGAAGAAAACATCAAATGCCTTTACTATTCATATACTATGTTGATATCTGCTCAAATAAAAGTTAAAAAAAAAAGCATGAAACAAATGATGGTGATGTCTAATTTGTCTAGATGATGGATGTCTAATTTGGAGTTATACAGCCTTTTCAACAGAGTTTTAGTAATAGCATACTCTTTCGCCAATTGATGTGAAGTGAATCTATGAAAAAATGAAATTAATTACTATCAAAACATAACTATCTGGGGCTCTAAAGAAATATCTATTGAAGAAAACATCAAATGCCTTTACTATTCATATACTATGTTGATATCTGCTCAAATAAAAGTTAAAAAAAAAAGCATGAAACAAATACATGTTGAACTTGAAGTTGTATCATGACATCTCCATATTCACATTTTTTTGTCAAATATATTTTGAAATTTTCTTGTTACCAAATTATTTCTTCAACATTCAGAAGATCTTAACTGGCCCATCTTTATTTGATAGGGAATATTCAAGCCGGTTGTCAATAGCGAACGTTCGCTACTGACAACCGGTTGTCAATAGCGAACGTTCGCTATTGTCAATAGCGAACGTTCACTATTGACAACCGGTTGTCAATAGCAATCGCCATAATAATACAGTTGGCTCAGTTTCTCTAAAATTTACTTCTTGATTTATACCTGTTTCTGAGTTTTGTGTTGCTATATATTTTTTTCAAGCCATTCATCCTATTAATTAAAGTTCAAAAGAAAACAGCATAAAGACTGCAGCTGTGTAATTGCAGCTTGCGTATTTTAGGCGGATCGACGGCTTTATTTGTAAAATAAAGACAAGTCTTCACACGTTTTGATGTATAAGATTGCAGAAAATAAAGATATGAATTTTATTAAATAATTAATAAGAATATTAATGATTAAAACAGGGAAATTATAATTCATTACATGTAAAGTCTCATAGGCGGAAAATCTTTATGCCCCATCAGATCTGTGTAACGTCTCGCTGATTATCAGAACATAAGGCGTTACCTGAGCGGTATGCGCATGCGCAGAAACAATGTGAAAAAGGTCTTTTGCTACATACTTAATTTCAAGCAACTGAGCCAAGTGGTTCTGAAGAATAAGATTTTGAATGTATTTCAATGTATTTCTATGGTTCAAACCAAAGACCCCCTGGAGCGGGACCATTTTTTACCCTGGCGCCATCTTTTGAACAAACTTGGTAAAGGACCACTAGGCAATGCATCATACCAAATTTCAAGCACCTGTACTAAGGGGTTCTGGAGAAGAAGATTTGTAAGTATGTTTTAATTTCAAACAGGATGGCCATTTTGGATCCCAGGGCCACCATTTACGCAACATTCCTTGCAGTCTACCAGGTAATGCATCAGACCAAATTTTATAGCATCTGAGCCAAGTGGTTCTGAAGAAGAAGATTTTTTAATATTTTTCTATGTATTTCTATGGTTCAAACTCAGGACTCCCTGCTGCAGGGCCATTTTGTGCCCTGGGGCCTTCATTTGAACAAACTTGATAAAGGACTAAAAGGCAATGTTACATACCAAATTTCAAGCATCTGAGCCAAGTGGTTCTGAAGAAGATTTTTGAATATTTTTCTGTTTTTCTATGGTTCAAACCCAGGACCTCCGGGGCGGGGCTATTTTGGACACTGGAGTCATCATTTGAACAAAGTTGGTATAGGACCACTAGGCAATGCTACAAACTAAATTTCAAGCATGTAAGCTAAGTGGTTCTGAAGAAGAAGATTTCTGAATATTTTTCTATGTACATGTATTTCTATGGTTCAAACCTTGGACTCCCTGCCAAGGGGCCATATTGGATGCTAGGACCACCATTTGAACAAACTTAGTAAAGGACTACCAGGCAATGTATCATACCAAATTTCAAGCATCTCAGCCTTGTGGTTCTGAAACAGAAGATTTTTGAAAAATTTTCTTTGCATTTCTATGGTTCAAACATTTGTCTCCCTGCCAAGGGGCCGTTTTGGACTGTGGCCACAATTTGAATAAACTTGGTAAAGGACTATTAGGCAATGCTACATACTAAATTTCAAGCATCTGAGCCAAGTGGTTCTGAAGAGGGAAACTTTTGAATATTTTTCAATTTATTTCTATGGTTCAAACCTGGGACTCCCTGTCCCGGGGCCATTTTGGACCCATGAGCCACCATTTGAACAAACTTGCTAGAGGACCACTAGGCAATGCTACATACCAAATTTCAAGCATCTGAGCCAAGCAGTTTTGAAGAAAAAGGTTTTTTAGTATATTTTAGTTTCAAACCCAAGACCCCCTGGCTCAGGGCCATTTAGGACCCTGGGGCCACCATTTGTATAAACTTGGTAGAGGACCACTAGCCAATGCTACAAACCAAATTTCAAGCACCTGAGCTAAGCAGTTCTGGAGAAGATTTTAAAGTATATTTTAGTTTCAAACCAAAGACCCCTGCCCCAGGGCCATTTTGGGCCCGGGGGCCACCATTTGAACAAACTTGGTAGACATCCACTAGACAATGCTTCATACCAAATATCAAAGCACTAGGCCTAGTGGTTTCAGAGAAGATGTCATTTCAAGCAAATTGGTGACAACGCAACAAGTTCTCGCTATGAATTTACCGATCTTTTGTAGACATAAAATAACAGTGCCAAAATGGTGATAAGCAAACCAACCAGACCTAATAGTTTCTGAGAAAAAGATCTTTAAATATTCAACACAAGTGACCATTGGCCAAGGTCACTAAATGACCTTGACCTCTTAAATTCAAACGAATTGAGATCAATTGCATTTTCATATCATACGAGGAATTGTCCAAAAAGTTCGGTCACAGGACTCATAACTTTGCTCACAGACGTGATAGCTTACCACGGTTTGCAAGAATCAAAAGAACAATCTTTTATCTTTATACTGATATAAAACATGCCATTTGGTTAAGTTATAAGCTCAAATACATTTGACACTGGCCTATTTTCATGATTTTTGTTTTTCTGCTGGCTTGTGATTCATGATGCATATCTCGTCAATTGCATATTGCAGGATTCTGAAATTTTCAGGGTTGCTGTCTGTTGCATTCTGTGGAACACTATATAAAAATCAGCGATTTCTGTCAATTATATGCGGTGCAAAAGACTGATATCTATGGTGTCACAGAAATATGTTGAAATACACAGTCATGTGATTTCAAAGACCCACTGTGCCTTCACTATAAGGAACGTTTTTGAAATCTTGATTGAGATCACATTGTCATGATCTACTGCAGTAAATTTATATATGCTTCAGAATTTGAAATATTATACACTTATGAAGCTTTTGTACTTAGAACATAACCTAGTTGATTTTCCTATGGCGTTGTTTGCATAATGTTGAAATTATGAAATGCTGTAAACTCTTCAAAATGGACAGAATGACTTGGCCATTTTTTCGTTGTGTTTATTATCAATGTCCAATTAAGGGATGCCATCCCTGCCTGGTGCCTAAGATAATAATTAAGATCAGAGATAACAGGCATCCCTTAATTGGACATTGCCGGAGTTGCATCTACTAATTTCACGGGTGGCAAACATTGGAACGGGCTCCAAAAGGAGGTATCGGTATTTTGTTCCAACGGCACATCCGGGAACGTTAGAGATCGCTCCAAAGGACAAAAACGGGTAAACAAAGGTAAGTGTCAGTGGCTTTTATGAAAAAATTCGAAGTATTAAGCGACAGATGGTTCAGGGCCTGACAAATGGGCATGTTCAAAAAAAATGTGACCAAAGTGTGACATTGGAGGTCAAAATTAAACACTCTGCCATAGGTTTACTTTTTATTCCAGACTTATCTTCAGTGCTTCCAGTTTATAAAATTGTATAAATTTTAATAATAGCATTACTAATAAAAATTTTATGACAATTTTTGTGAAGAAATTTACACCCAAAATCTATTAAAATGACCAAATTTTATGAAAGCTCTGAAAGGCTAAAATCATGATCCTATCACTTTAAGTTTCTATTATTTGATGCAGGGCATTTACAAATTATGTAAATAAGTGCTGTTTTCTGTCAGGACCTGCTGAATGATATAAAAACTCAAATTTTAACTTCATTTTGATACATTGTTTTAGATGTACAGTTCTAAAAACTTTCATACCTTTTATTTACTTGACTGTATCTCCATAAAATGTGCATTGTAATGATGCCATATGAGTAGAGAACTATTCTAGAAAATGATTATTCATATAAAAAGTTATAGGTAGTGGTGATGCCAAGTCAAAAATGTGCAAAAAGTTTCAAGAAATGTGTTACACTCCTGAGTATTATTTCAAAACTGCTCTAATTTGCATTACAAGGGCTTTAAGTCAATGATTAAGTGTTCCATGTAATAAAGTAACACCAACTGCATGTTGTTAACATCATTTTTTCCAAGATTATTGGCCTCTTTAACAAGAAACATTGTTCTGATGCTCAGGAGTGTAACACTTTACAGCCATTTGTTGTATTATAAAAAAGATGAATATTCTGCCTTTGAATTTCATTATTTTGTTGTCTTCTCTTTAAAAGCAACTTGCACTCATTCCTGTAGCAAAAACCAAAACCATATCTCTTAACTCACGCTTGGGTGTACCACAATATACTTGCTATTTCGGCCAACTAAATGCACAACAATCAAACAGATATATACTGAATTTAATTTTCTTCTTCACTCTTTCTTTTGGTAATTGAACAGTTTTCTTTACCTGACTATCATTACCTGTTTACAAAAAACATTACAGAAGTGAAGTTCCATACCAGTTTCAGAAGTTGATGGTCACATTATAAATCAGTAGAAAATGTCCCTTTCTAAAATACCATTAACCTCAAAATCTTATCAAAACAGATGACACTGCATCAAAAACATTTTCAGATGTTGGAAACATATATTTAGCTTGAATTAATCCAAACATGGTGATGTAATGGAAGAAAAAGAGTCCAAAATGGCATTAAACTTAAAAAACTCAGGAGTGTAACACCTTGCACTAAACATGCCATAGCAAAACCCGAAGTTAGTCACAAAATATCATTATCCTGGTCATTCTTATCTACTTATTTCTCACAAAACACTTGATAGCAGGGATACAGACTAACTCATTTTTCATAGGAGCAAGCTGGGCCCCTAAAAACTGAAACTTAGTCACCCAGCCAGAAATTTAGGGGCCCACATTTAAAACATGGGAATCTTTTATTCAGAATCTGCGTGAGAATTGCGCCGTTTCCGTAGGCTTTGTAGTAAACCCTCCTTTCTTCATGGTTTTGTTTCCTTTTAGCAACCGGGTGTGAAACACCAGCGATGTATCGCCATATTACGCGCGAAAAATCTATAAACGGTTAAGATTTTTGGCTGACAAATCCGTCTATCTATCTATCTTCCTTTACGAGGAGGCAGCCATGTTGTTTCTCGATAGTGAGTAAAATCCAACACACAAGTATGACGGAACACCGAATATTCATAGCCGATATCGGCGCGGAAGTTAGCGATACCCTTAGAGGTGGCGGATTTTACTCCAAGCCGAAAACACGCCAGACACTCGCCGACAGCTTACGATCGCAAACTGGGCGACTATCATTTCAATTTTAGGCGCCCACCCGATTTTTTACTCGCAGTGGGCGAGTGGGCGACCGCTAGTCTGTATCCCTGGATAGCCATGTATGGTTATTATTTAGAATGCCTCATAGTGATAGATATGAAGAAAATGGAATCTCAAAATCTTCAACTTTCGGTCGATTTCATGGCAGTGCAGCTTTATTTACATTTAGAAGTGAACTATATGTTCCAAAATTGCTTGAGAGGGGCTTGGTCTTCATTTATGAGCACAATAAATGAAAATTATACTGCTTGGTGTAAAGAAAAAAGCTATTTTTGTCTTTTTTCAAAAAAGTGTTACACTCCTAAGTGGCTCAAATGGCACATAAGAAAATAGAACCCAAGATGAAGACTGCCTGTGTACCACCTACCATGATGGGTCAAAGACTTTTCATACAAGGCCTGAAAGTTTACTAAAGCTACCCCTGAAAAAGTTATGGGGTTCCAAATGTCAAATGTTACACTCCTGAGTTCTAGGGGTACTTGAGAAGAAGTTGTTTACATTCTGAGATGGATGCCGGTAAAGCAACTGGAAAATTTGCAATACGATATACCATCTTTATTCAATGTTTCAGACCATGTTATAGAGATTAGAAGCATTAAATATAAAAAAGACATCCATTTAGATGGGAACCTCTTCTTTTTTGGTGCACCAGAAATTCAGCATAGTGCTACTGAGTTCAGCATTACTAATTCCATAGGTGATGATGAAAGGACAATAATTTTACATTTTCATACAGCCCAAAGGACTGGAAAGTCAAAACGATCGCTAATAGGTATGGTAACCTGCACAGTTTTGTAAAATTGCATGCTGAAAATTCAGTAATCAAAAAATGTCACACAAAAAGCGTTACACTCCTGAGTTTTTTGGCTATATTTTTGCCCATAACTTTTTTATTACTCATAATATTTCAATGAAATTTGGCAGGTATCTTCAAGGCCACATGATACATCTTCAGCAACAAGCATAATGTACTAATATAGCTCTGTTTTCTTTAAAATTCTCTGAAATGCTTTGGTCACATTTTTTTTGAACATGCCCAAATGCATTGTCCGGCTGCCCGGGACAAGTTAAATTTTTTGCTGGGCAAGTAAAAAATTTTCTTACTTGCCCAGCAAAATGTATAAGATATATAGGGAAAATGGAAAAATTTCAGGGTTTTGGAGCAGAAGCTATGTACCGGACAAGTAGACTGAATTTTGATTTGTCAGGCCCTGTGGTTAATTATCACGATGTTGTTGCGTGTAGAAATAGTTTCTCTGTGTGTGTGGTCCGAAAATTCGGTTGAAATCGAAAAAGTTTCCACATGAATCCCACAACCGAGTCGAACACGAAGTTGGTTTTCCCCCAGCTTTTTGTCAACAAAGAGACCTCTGTGCATAATTTATCGTTTTACACTAAAAATATAGGCCTGGTACGCTAGTCCTGGTTGAAGAAGCACTCTATATCACCTCTTAGGTCAAAAAAAGGCAATCATGAGAATTATTTAAACAAATGAAAGAGAAAATACGATTGGAGATCGTTCCAGCGGCCGGAGCTAATAAAATCAACAAATAGCAGATTACTCCGCTCTTGAGTACTTCTTATTTTGTGATTTTTGTTTGTAGACAATCCCTAGTCACTTGATGTCTTCCAGAGGCTGCCTTATTTCATTATGACTTTGACTCTCTCGGTTTTCTTTTGAATATTTTTATATCCAATAACCGAAAATAATGCATTCATTTTTCAACTGTATTAAGAAAGTTCGTTCCACATTTCAACTAGATGATGTAAATCTGCCATGACCCGGCCTGTTGTTTCCTGTGATACTTAATTGCATGGTATAGTAGTGTCTAGCATCGATTGCCATCAAAATTTTGTAGTTTCTTCAAAAGAAAACCGAGAGAGTCAAAGTCATAATGAAATAAGGTGGCCTCTGGAAGACATTGGAGGCTAAGCTAAATACTTGCCAAGACCGTCCTAAAACTACCCCCGTCTTATAAACGACTCGCCGTATGACATGACCTTAGTTGTTTACCGTGGACGTTAAGCATCAAATCAACCAACCAACCAACACAACAATATCGAATATCGGTCTACATTAGGGGTGCGCGATATTACCGGTATACCGGTAAATCGCGATTCAAAATTCCAACGATACGAATCACGATACGTTTTGCCCATACCAGTACGCTCGGTAAATTTCGGGTGTTTCCGGACATTCTCGTGAAAATGTTTTATATGCTTTTAATTAACAGTTTCCTTTTCATTTTGTTAGTATTTTGCCCCAAATATTCTTTTTTTTATAAAACGGATCTAGGTAGTAAAGTCAATTAAAGCCAATAGTCTTTAAAAACAGGTTTTGATTGTTTACTTTTGCCAGAGGCTCGCTTCCTCTTTTGTCTTTTATCTCCGTAATCATCACCCACAAAGAAGATGTAAACAACAAGAGCTGTCGCCTGACAGCATAGCTCGCCTGAATTGGTGCTTGCCCATCACATAGCCACTTTGGCGGTGTGGAATGCTATGCATAAAACTTCAGGCAAGCATGTCCAAGGCTTAAAATAAAATTTTGTTTGTTTGTCCTCGACCGCCCGACCCACTGTTTACCCCCCGACTCAAAAAATTATATTGCAATTTCCTGAAGAAAAATTATTTTTATCGTTCGCGGCCGTCAGTATACCGGAATCCCGGGTTTTAACAAAGCTTTCACTCCTTTGGGTAGCTCAATGGACCTGCAAATGTGTCATGGTCTGCCAGAAGCTTTGTTGTCAGATTGAATGGGATAGTCAAGCGCTCATAATGCTGCAATAATAACACAAAATATTTTGACATTGGCACCCATATAGCCATTGCTATACTAAAGTACATTTAGTACATGTAGCAATCTGTGCTAAATCTTGACTATTTGCTCATGCATTGTTCCAGTATTTATGATCTAAGGGTACATCTGCAAGAAGCAGTTGGTAAAGGATAGAGGTACACATACATCTATTCTACTGAGGTGTGGTTAGGTCAGACATTACAGACATACACATGCTGCATATTTATATTAGTAGCTAACACCAGTGCTCACAACTAAAGTGCTAAAGTACTACCATTAGCTTATGTATAAAAAAGGACATGCAAAGCAAGGTTTAAAGTGATTTAAAATAAGCTTTCAGCAATATAAAACAAATACACTGCAAGCAAAATAAGCTGCAAGCCAAGTGGGATGAAATAAAATACTTTACACAAATATTTTTTCCGTATTCTACAGAAAGCAAAATATAATATAATAATTTCCCTACCTACCTACCCAAGACTAAAATGCTGGGTAGGTAAAGGACAAACAAACAATTTTTTAATTTAGGCCCAAAATAAAAACACATTTATAAACTTTGATTAAAATAAAAAAAAAATGAAATAAAATTTCAAAGTCCAAGAGCTTAAGGTAAAGGGGGGGGGGGGGGGGGGGGGAGGGAGCTTAAGGTAAAGGGGGGGGGGGCTAGGATGTACCATGAACCATTATCTAACATCAGTCCAAGTATTAGTATCAACTGAGTCCATCATCGTGGCACTGTGAAGTTATGTCTTCATAAATATAAATTTTTAACCAAAATCTTTAAGACAAAATTCTAAGTCGATGACCTTGACTTCAAGGTCATCCAGTGGGGTAAGTATAAGGAGTTTTATAAAAACTCAAAAAAGTGTCTAACATCAGTTCAACAGTGATTTTTTTACAAATCTGCTTCTTTGAGTCCCAGGACTCACAAGACCTAAAATCTTTGCATCCCAAGCTCAAGGGTTTGCATCTTTACTGGGATGCAAAAGCAATATTTTCTCTGCATCCCAAACTTAAAGGGCTTCAAAGGACAAGCCCTATAAGTAAAAAATAACCAACGTCAAGCTCCTGTGGTCACAGGAATAAAATAAATCACCTGTTGTCTCATTGTCAGACAGCGTATTGGATTTGGAGACATCCGTTGTCATTTCGGATTCGAAGTTTGATCGGTCGCATCATGATCTGCAACATCTGGCCTTGCGTGTTTGTCTTGCCCAAGAAGACCAAATAATGTTTGCTGCTTTGAATCAAGTTTGATCTTTTTCTTGTATTTCGGAGGCGTGATTACTTATTGACCCGGTGTATTAATAAAAGTTTGCACTTAGGTAAAAGACATCACCGTGGTCGATAATACTATGTTCCTCCGGTACTGGACAACTACTATTGATTATTGGTATTACAGGTAGACTTCGGTATTTAGCGGGAGTAGGAAAGACTATGGTACTGTTTTTTACCAGTAATATAACAATCTGCTAATGCACCGTTGCTATATTCTTAAAACGAAAGTAGCTTTATAAACGAAGCCGAAATTGGAAGTTGGACTACCGATCGGCTATTTTTATGCGTCCCGGAACGCAACCAAGGAAATATTTTGCGTCCTTTGGGAAAATTATGCGTCTGAGACGCAGGACGCAGGGGTAAAAAAATCACTGGTTCAAGTATGAACTAAATCTCTGCAAAGCATTATGAATCAGTATGCAGTTACAAAACTTTGATAAAGACCAAAATTTCCTAAGTCCCTGACCTTGACATCAAGGTCACTGAGCGGGGTTGGGGTAGTACTCTGTAGCTCTAACTACAGTGCAAATATAAAAAGAATTCATCTATGGGTTCAGGAGATATGTGTCTTTAAAAAACTTTAACCAAAACATCCAATCAATAAAAAGACAATTTTCTAAGTCCATGACCTTGACATCAAGGTCACTGAGGGGGGTGGGGGTAGTACCTATGAAAACTTTAGACCAATATCTAACTTCAGTGCAAGTATCAAAGGAATCCATCCATGGGTTAAGGAGATATTGGGCTTTATAAAACTTTAACCAAAACATCCAGTCCAAAAAAAATCCCAATTTTCTAAGTCCATGACCTTGACATCAAGGTCACTGAGTGGGGTGGGGGTGGTACCCTGTTAAACTTTGGACCAATATCTAACTACAGTGCAAGTATCAAAAGAATCCATTCACGGGTTAAGGAGATATAGGTCTTTAAAATACTTTAACCAAAACATCCAATTCGAACGCCGACGCGGACGCGGATGCCGACGCCGTGGTGACAACAATAGCTCTTCCTGAACTTTCGTTCAGGCGAGCTAAAAATTAACGTGATTGTAGATAATAGTGTCCAGTTTATTCCTTTTGTCAGTATCCAATTGATGCTATCACTCCAACGGTATGATCATTTTGACACATATTCCCATTCATAACTTACGTAAATATTCAAACATCTTTTAGAACATTTTTTCTTTTGTGTGTATATCACATTTTCACTTACGGGAAGTTTCATTATTTTGTTGACATACTAGACTGCAGATCCTGATCACACTGCTCCAATGCGCTGTCTGATCTGGGTCTACAACATTTGCTCAGCAATTACTGTCCGATTATTTAGTGTATTTCCTTTTCATGTCACCGATAAAATAATTCACCTAGACTTCAGACACATGTCAATTCGTTTGATCTTTGATGACAACTGGTGTTGAAAATCTGCATGCTTTTTTCATTCTCGCCTCAAGGCCGTCGTCCCCGGTCCGGCAGGTCCGGCAAACGCCGGACCACTTTTTTGGTCGAGTATGCTATCTGCCGTACCACTTTTTTTTCTTTTCAGCCGATTTATCTTTCGTGCTTTTATTTGTTTAAAGCTGGCTAATCATGGTCATTTACACTGACGAAACTGTACTGAGAAGCTTGCGGCAATACCTCATGATAATTTTTTCACGCTGATAGAGCAATGGGGCCTTTAAAGAACTTCTTGGTTTTGATTTTTGTATGCCAGCAATGGTATGAAAACAAAATACAGCGGCATGTTTTTCTCGGCGCAACAGAAGAAAGTTTTAATCCCCTCAGTGTATTTTCCTAATTATTCTAAATCAAAGAACATGTTGGGCGGCAAAGTATGTATAAAACATTTTGAATTTACATGTATGAGCATTCTGAACTGAACTGTACGAGCATTCTAAGTCCTGAGACTGTACCGAAAGTTCCATGGCAATGTTGGATCCATTATGGATATACAAGTGCCGCCTGTTCTAAATCAGCCCAAGACTTTTCGGTTCCCACAACGTACACTTGGTGTTAAAAAAAAGCCGGAGCAGAGAAGTTCAGTTTAAACATATTTAATTGCCATATTGTTATGCAATGGGGTTAGGCCACAAGTTCTACCAACATTAACCAAAAAAAGCCGGAGCAGAGAAGTTTTGATGCCACCGCCTGATGAGACTCGCAGAGTGGTCGAAATAGAAGCAAATAAGAAAAAAAAATAAATAAATAAAACAACTATTGTGGGAATTATATCTGTATCAGGCTTAATTTTGCTTGAAAGCAGAAATTGATGCCAGCGCCTGAAGAGACTCGCAGAGGGGTCGAAATAATTGTTAAAGATCTTCTTGAGTCTTACGTTTGTTTTTACGTATTTAACTAGCAAAATTTCGTGAGCAAAACGACTGAAATTTGGCCCCAAACGCATCCATAAGTGCATTTAAGACGCACATAGAGACGCCCATAAATCAAAAATTTTCTCGGGGGGGGGGGGGGGGGGGGGAGGGGGGGGGGGGCAGAATCGGGGGAAGGTCCCTCGAACCCCCCTCCCCCTCTCGTGCTCTCCGCCGTACCAGTTTTCCCTACACGGCGATGGGCCTGCGCCTTGGGGCAAAACTGGGTCAGGGCAGAAAAACAAAAAAAGAAGTCATGCACCAGATGCATGGTCACCATGGTCATGTCAGTAAGTAAGTCAATTAGTTAAATAAAATGAGATCGCAGACCAGTAACAGTTGCATTTTAATAAAGTACATGAGCTGGTTATAATTTGTTTTGGTGTTTAGTTAAAATAAACAGGTAAAGAATGGGATGTTCATTTTTATTACAATCATTTAATAAAAGACAGAAGCAAACAACACAGTAAAAACATGGAAGTACATACTTAAAAAGAATTCACGATATATCGTGATACATATCCCGATACGGACCAGTGTATCGTGATGTATCGCGATACGGTTTTCAGTGGCGATACCCATTCCTAGTCTACATCAACCCTGCAAATTCTTATTTTTGTTGTTTAAGTGCAAAAACGAATTAAAAAATTATAAAGAAATAGCGCATTGATAAAATGTTACAAAGTCAGCAGAATTTGGAAAGTATCTTAGCATTTATTTGACGACAAACAAAAAAGTGTCCGCGTACTGGTAGTGTCCGCGGACTGGTCAGGTTTCTCTAACAGACTTGGCTGCGAAAAGACTTAAACGAAGCAATATATACTTACATGTTCGGTTCCATCCACTCCCAAAACGGCACTTTTACAAAATCCAAGAAGACACTTTAAATATTGTCAAAAGTTTACCGAAAATATCATTGAATCGTTGAAATATCGAAATGCCGCTCGAACATAAATTTGTAAATGTTGTTGTTGTTCTTGTTGTGTTCCGCCGGTTACTTATCGGTGAACCGTCGTTGTGGCGTAGAGGGGGATTCAGAATCAGAATTGTTTTCTGGTGATACGTCCAAGGACAATCATTCACCAGGACCTGCGAATCAGGGAAACCAGTCCCTAGCCCTTATAAGAGAAGTAAACTTAGTAACTGAATCCTCTGCACCCTCAGCAGCAGAAATAAGTGAATCTTCCAGGGAATTCCAATCTCTAATAGTCTGGGGGAAGAAATTGGACTTGTAAATGTCAGTCCAAGACTCCAAGCCAATGAGGTTTGAAATGTCAGGGAATGATGATTCCTGGTACGCCTACTTGGGGGAACAAGGTCATTTATGGGTATACTGGCTGCACACCTCAGACATCCTTTATTCAGGAGTCTACTGAAAAGCATATCCCCTCAAAAACCAGTAGGTCAACCTCTTCTGTTCCTTACCCCTGAGATAAGAAGGAAGATTCGTAGAAGAAATAAGACACATGCGAAGGCCAAAAAGACTGGCAGTAGCAAACTTAGGTCAAAATTTGAATCTTTGAGAAGGGAAATTAAAGCTGATGTGAAAGAGCAACATGATTTGTATGTCAATAACTTGGTTGGTGACATAAAGGCTAATCCCAGAGACTTCTACAGGTACATTAATAGTCAAAAGAAAGATACTCAAGGTATCCCACCCCTAAAGAAGAGAAATGGTGGTGGTGTTGCCGAGTCAGAGTTGGAACAGGCTAATGAATTTAACGGTCAGTTTTCGGATGTGTTTAACAAAAGTCCCCCTTCCTAATCGCTCGGCTCCTTTCATGGAGGACATTCATGTTTCGGCAGAAGGTGTAACGAAACTTCTTAAGGGCTTGAACCCATCGAAAGCTTTAGGACCTGACGAATTGCATCCCAGAGTCTTAAAAGAACTAGCATCTGAATTAGGCCCAATGTTCGCTCATCTTTTCCAACAATCTATTGACTCGGGTGAAATCCCCAAGGAATGGTCTCTTGCAAATATATGCCCACTCTTCAAAAAAGGAGATAGGTCTTTGGCTTGCAATTACCGACCGGTTTCTCTAACTTGTGTACCATGCAAGTTACTCGAACACATTTCTGCTCTAATATTATGGCACATTTGGATGAACATAAGCTTTTGTCATACAGACAACATGCTTTCCGTAAGAAACATAGCTGTGAAACTCAATTGATCACGGTTATAAATGACTGGGCTAAAATCTTGGATAAGGGCGGTCAGATTGACACTTTTATCTTGGACTTCGAGAAAGCTTTTGACACTCCCCCTCATGAATTACTTAAATGTAAGCTATACGGCTATGGTATTGGTGGGAAGACTCTGAAATGGATAGATTCTTTTCTCTGTTACAGGCAGCAGCGTGTGGTGGTAAATGGAGTTAAGTCGGATTGGGCCCCGGTTTTGTCAGGTGTCCCCCAGGGCACTGTGCTTGGACCATTGTTGTTCTCGTTATACATTAACGATTTAACAAAAAATATTGACTCGGAATTAAAACTTTTTGCTGACGACTGTGTTTGCTATCGTGAAATCAGAGATATTGAAGACACTGTGAAACTTCAGGAGGATATAGATCATTTAGGTTGTTGGGCAAGGAGTTGGGGCATGAGATTTCAACCTGTTAAATGCAATATAATGCAAATTACAAGGAAACGGATCAAGAAGATCAATGCTTCCTATACCTTAGAGGGAACGGTCCTCAGGAATGTAGAAATTATCAAGTATCTCGGCATAACCATTGCCAATGATTTGAAATGGAACACACATGTCAGTAATATTTGCACAAAGGCTAATAGGACCCTCGGCTTCCTCAGACGTAACTTGGCAGCATGTCCACAAGATGTTAAGGAGTCAGCATACAAGGGACTGGTGCGTCCAGTCCTGGAGTATGGCAGTTCAGTTTGGGACCCTCAAAGTATACTTCTTCAAGATGAACTTGAGAAGGTGCAGAAAAGGGCAGCTAGATTTGTAACGGGAAATTACACATATGAAACTGGGAGTATGACTGGCATTCTGGAGAAACTTAAGTGGGAATCCCTAAAAAAGAGAAGGAAAGATAGTAGACTTATAATGCTTTACAAAGGTCTGAGGGGTGCAGCCAGTATACCCATAAATGACCTTGTTCCCCCAAATAGGCGTACCAGGAATCATCATTCCCTGACATTTCAAACCCCATTGGCTGGGACTGACATTTACAAGTCCAATTTCTTCCCCCAGACTATTAGAGATTGGAATTCCCTGGAAGATTCACTTATTTCTGCTGCAGAGGATTCAGTTACTAAGTTTACTTCTCTTATAAGGGCTAGGAACTAGCTTCCCTGATTCACAGGTCCTGGTGAATGATTGTCTTTGGACGTATCACCAGTAAACAATTCTGATTCTGATTCTGACATCATAAAGCATTATGAGTCTACTATCTTTCCTTCTCTTTTTCAGGGATTCCCACTTAAGTTTATCCAGAATGCCAGTCATACTCCCAGTTTCATACGTGTAATTTCCCGTTACAAATCTAGCTGCCCTTTTCTGCACCTTCTCGAGTTCATCTTGAAGAAGTATACTTCGAGGGTCCCAAACTGAACTGCCACACGCCAGTCCCTTGTATACTGACTCTTTAACATCCTGTGGACATGCTGCCAAGTTACGTCTGAGGAAGCCGAGGGTCCTATTAGCCTTTGTGCAAATATTGCTGATATGTATGTTCCATTTCAAATCATTGGTAATGGTTATGCCGAGATAGTTGATAGTTTCTACATTACTGAGGACCGTTCCCTCTAAGGTGTAGGAAGCATTGATCTTCTTGATCCGTTTCCTTGCAATTTCTTTATCTGGATTTGGAGTTCCTGTCGCTTGCTGGAACTGCCTCGAGGAAACTTTGTAATGGGGATCCTGTTGTCTATCTTTACCAAGCAAGAGTTTTAAAGTGCGTGTCCTATGTAAGGATGATATATTCTCCGCTACAGAGCTGGATTCAGACCCAGAGGTGTTGGGGGAGGGGGGGGGGGGTAGGCGAGGGGTCAAGGGGGCGCATAGGCCCCTGTGGGTCCAGGTGGCAAAGCCCCCGCCGGAAAATGATTTTCAGTATTTGTAGATGTCTTTGGAGGGCTCTGATGAACATTATTTTGTGAAATTTATATTCTGTTATTGCACCTATATTTGTAATAAACATCAATATCGTAAGACTTAAATTGGTACCTGGATATACACATCAACTGATCAGTTTTAGCCCTTAGTATATGAAGAAGTAACTTCTCTCTATTCCGGGTCCAAACATAAAGTGTACATCAGCCGCCCCCCTCCCCCCAAACTCCCACATGGCCCTTCGTTGCTTTTCTGTGTCTTGAAAAACTCTTAGGTAATGCAGTGTGCCCCCTCCCCACAAACATACACAATATTAATGTGTGCCCTTGCCCCCCCCCCCCCCCCCGCAACCACCACCACTTCTGAACAACCTCTAAAACAGGGCACACACACAATATTGTTGTGTGGCCCCGCCCCTTCACTTATGAACAACCTCTTAAACAGGGCGCCTACCCAACCCAGTGACTTTCCTTACAGGAATGAAAGGGAAAAAAGGCAAAAAAAAAAGTTCGTTTCGACGGAGGCAAGAGCGACGTGATCATAGCACCACGCTTCATTTTAATTAAATGGCATGTAATTACCAGATACATGTGCATTATCAGTTGATGGCATGATGTTTTTACAGCAGTTATTAATCATTTTCGTTGTTTGGCCAAACATCAAACGTACCGACAAGAGCAAACCAAGGGCAAACCATGTTCCTTTCTCTCCAATCTTTCGATAGATCAAACTGACAGTTACTCGCCCAATCAAATTAATCCTTGAGGCTTCCACTGGGCGCAGTGCAGTGTTTCGATCGATACGCGTCTGGTCTCCAAAATTGAGCAATTAGCGCGGTAGGTGTTAAAAGATTAAAGATGTCACTGCCGGGGGGTGGGAGGGGGGCACATAACAGCAGGCAGACACTAAGATGCAACTTCTTAATTTGGGGCCCGCGAAAGGTCAATTCTCACGAAAAGTCAATTCTCAAAAAAAGTGACTTGCAGGCTAGCTAGGGGGGGGGGGGCCGAGTGCCCCCTCCCACTCTAAATCCGGGCCTGCGCTATACAGTTCAAGTATGTTATTTGTGAATACACTAGGGTCAAGTATAAGTTGTGTCACATCATGAGTGAACGTACTATTGAGTGAGATGAGATCAGGAACTTGCTGAATTTTCCTGTAGAAAGTGTGTCGAACATGTTGTTCAAAGGAACTGACACTCTGCTAGGAAGTGCTGTCTAGTCTCCGGGTCTGTATCAGAAAGCTTATATGTAGGGTCTGTGGTGAACTGATTAAACACGGCCCTATTAAGGAGAATAGACGACATTTAAGCTGCGCTCTGCGGCTATCATGTATGCTGTTTAATTCGTACCAGTTGTTGACCAGACATGTGACACACCAACCTTCACACTTTCTGGGTTTATATATTTCAACGAAAGCTTTGAAGAAATATTCTCTCTCCACTGCGCTTCCACAGCCGAGTTAATAGCGAAATTAACCATCTTCTCCCATTTACTATTTGTAGGGGCTTTGTCCATCAACAGAGATGCTGAAGGCATGGCTAGAGGTCTTTAACTTTGTTGAACCAACTGAGTTCTTTTGAAGATTTTGTGGCTAACTGGCCAGCCAATGGCCCAATACGTTAACCGAGTAAGCATTCTGGGTCCTGAAGCTGGATAATATCATTGACTGATGGAACCGATCGCTTCTCTCTTTTGTCTTTCTACGTTTCGTCGTATACCGGATCGAACTGCACTGTCTGTCAGCTTCTTGGCACAGACTTTTCTGTGCTGTTCGAGAAAAACGCACTCGGCGATGAAATGCCGGCGAGTCGTTGGTAGTACTGAGCATAGTATACAATTAAAATCTTAAACAGTTCCTTCAAGAACAGAGAATTCATTCAGTAGAAGGAACATGGGCCAGACTACGTAGTTTCGGCTAATAAAGCCTCGTCAGAGACCCTGACAATATCTGGTGACGAAACCAGACAAAAGCACATTGTAATTTCTCAATTTTAATTGGGCAATCAATTCAAAGACTGATTAATATAAAAAGGATCAAAATAATATAAAAGACGATGATGTAGAAACCAGTCTCAATCAGTCTCAAATTTTAGATTTCTCAGAATATATCCTTCGATCTCAAAAGACGAAAATAAAATATAATCTGCACTATGGATGATGTACGGGAAGACGTTTTACGGCCGCCACAGAGTTTACAGAGAATTGATTAAAGGCAGCACGATTAGCGCGCAAGATGTAAGTTCCATAAGCAACCTACACTTTATTTGTGCCCTTCTACTGTCGTGAACATTATTTCTGACTGTAGAACATACCTGACACAGGTCAAGAAGATTAGAGGTAGGGAGAACATTTCGATCGGAGCCTGGAACGTCAGGACTCTGAGGTCAGCTGGGAAACTTGAAGAGCTGACTAATGCGACGGACAGGTACCACTGTAACAACCTGGGACACTGTGAGATGCGCTGGAAAAAAATTTGGTGAGACATCAACGGATGATGGACACAAATTTATTTCAGTGGAGAAGAGGACAGACATGGGTATGGGGTTCGATTTCTTGTGCATAATGACATGGTGAGTGCTGTCTTTGGACAGGAGGCTGGTCTGAGAGCAACTCCTTTTAACATCACCATCATGCAGGTTTATGCACGAACATTTGGGCATGATGACAATGAAGACGACCACTTCTACCAGCAACTCCAGGAAATCATAGACCAAACACTAGAGAAGGACATTTGGTTGTACAAGGGGATGGAGTGCTAAAGTTGGGAAGGATGCCCAAGCAGACTGTGGCCGGACGTTTGTAGACCCTACTGCAATGCCGAGCCAAATTAGAGAGGTCTCAGACTTCTAGAGTTGCAACATTTAACAGCCTAATACAGACAAACACCCTTGGCCCTTAGGTCCCCGTCACACTCAGACGAAGACCACAAAGACGGCACTGCGTTCTGAAAAAATTGGTGAACGCAGCAAGAACAGGGTGAATACAAAATATAAAGTGCTGTTTTCGCTCATTCTAAGTCTTTTCTACGACCCTGTCAATTTCTCACTACGTCCAACACGTTCCTACTAATTTCTTATCACGAGCTTGATCACGCGCGAACCAAGTCCAGGACGTTCTAGTACGTTCTTACTGCGAATAGGCGTGGAGCGGTCGCGATTCAAACTCCGTCGACGTAATGACAACGCAGTGGGAACGGAATGCAATATTTGCCACCCGCACTGAAGTCCATACTAGGTTTATATTATGTCGGAACTGCGTCAATGCCATCTTTCCTACGTCCTTATTAAGTTCTTACTGCGTTCTGATCCAGCTACGTCCTCACCTCGCAAATTTTGAACACGTTCAAAGATCAACCACGTCCTTCATGACCATAAAGATCTTATCACGTCCCTACCGGTTTCTACTGCGTTCCTATTGCGTTGTATAAGTTCTTACTGCACCCGTCTGGTTTTTCGTGGACGTAGTGGGAACTTGGTCTAGTGTGACGGAGGTTTAACAAAGCATCCAGAAGATGGACTAGCACAGCCCAGATGGGAAACACCACAATCAGATTGATTCCATCTTGGTGAGGAAGCGCTTCCGACCAGGAGTTAACATCTATAGGACAAGGAGCTTTCTTGGAGCAGACATAGGAAGTGGCCATGACCTGGTGCCGATGACCTTCCGAGTTTGTCTAAAGAAGGCGAGAAAGCCAATCCAGCCAAGACTGAAGTTTGATCTTGAGAAGTTAAGGGACCCAGATCTGGCATGCACTTTTTAAGTATCAATAGGTTGGAAGTTCGCACCACTCATTGGTCTAAGGGATGAAATCATGGGCATAGATACAATGATTACCACATACAACACAGCAGTGACTGATACAGCCAGTGAGATACTTGGGAAGGAATGTCAAAGAAAAAAAGCCATGGGTCACCAGTGATGTTCTGGACCTTGTGATGAATGGAGCGATTTGAAGAAGAAGCGCGCGATATGAAGCAGAAGGAGTGAAAAATGCAGGGAAGCTAAAATGAGGACTCAGAAGGCAATGAAGAAAGGAGGACTGGATGGCTAGTCAGTGCTAGGAGATCGAAACTTGCCTGAACACAAAACAACAGCATTAGAGCATACCAGCTGGTGAAGGATCTAACTTCAGAGAAACAGGGTAGGGCCACAGCTAATCTTGACAGGGCTGAGAAACGTCATACAGAAGAACAAGAGATTCTCAGCAGGTGGGCAGAATATTGCTCAGAACTATACAACTACAAAAGTGATGATGACAATGCGGTTCTGGACTGCAATCAGCCACCAGAAGATCTACAGCCGATCCTTCGTGAGGAAGTTGAGATTGTAGTTGCAGCACCGAAGAAGGGGAAGTCTGCCAGAATTGTTTAGTATACCAGCAGAACTTGTTCAAGCTGGTGTGGAGACCATGATTGATGTTTTAACAAAAATCCTTAATAGGATATGAAGAACAGGAGAATGGCCTACCCCATGGACTCAATCGCTGATTATTACACTCCCTAAAAGGGATAACAGACAGCTTTGCCAGAACTACAGAACCGTCAGCTTCATCAGTCATTCAAGCAAAGCAAAGTTATGATGAAAGTCATCTTGTACAGACTTGAACCCCAAACCAAAGAGATAATCGCTCAAGAACAGGCTGGGTTCAGAGCTGGAAGGAGCACCAAAGAACAGATCTTCAACCTTTGAATCCTATGTGAAAAGTATCTCCAACATCAGCAAAATCCGTACCATGTCTTCATTGATTTCAAAAAAGCCTGGTTTGGCATTCGACCTTATTGGCCATCTTGCGGAAGTACAATATCAATGCAAATCTAGTTCGCACCATTGAGCAGCTCTACGACAATGCTACAAATGCAGTCCTGATGGCAGCATGGAGAATGGTTCAGAACAACAGTTGGAGTAAGGCAAGGATGACTTCTGTCACCCACCCTCTTCAACATTTTCTCGAACGGATCATGTCTGAAGTTCTGGGAGAACTTGACGGGAAGGTTAGCCTAGGCGGCAGAAATATTACCAATATGCGATTTGCTGATGATATTGAAGCTCTAGCGGAGGAAGAGCAGGAACTAGAAACCCTAGTTGACAGTCCCGACAAAACCTGCACAAGGTATTAGATGGAGATCAGTGCTGAGAAGACAAAAAAGACAAACAGCGCCAATGGCATCCAGAGGGAGATCAAGGTAAAAGAGCAGAAGCTTGGTACTATAACAAGCTTCAAATACCTTTGAGTAATTGTCTCAGATGATAGCTCTGAAAAGGAGGTTCTCTCGAGGATTGCACAAGCCACTTCAGCTCTTACAAAGCTGAAGCAATTAGGAGCGATTACAATATACCTGTCGGATCAAAGGTGAAACTTTTGCGCTTCCTTGACATTTCCATATTTCTGTATGCCTGTGAATCGTGGACCATGACAGCAGATTTAGAGAGAGAGAGAGAGAAAAAAATGCAGGCCTTGGAGATGAGATGCCGCCGAAGGCTACTGAACATTTCGTTCAAGGACCATATAACCAATGAGGAGGCTCGCAGAAAGATCCAAGCAGCCATTGGAAAATATGAAGAACCCCTGACCCTGGCCAAGAAACGGAAACTAAAGTGGTTTGGGCTTGTCTCAAGATCTTCTTGCTTAGCAAAGACGATTCTTCAAGGCACAGTGAAAGGAAGAAGAAGAATAGGCAGACAGAAGAAGAGGTGGAAAGACAATATTAACGAATGGACAGGAATGAACTTTGCCAGCTCAAATAGGGCAGCTGAAAACAGCAAAAGGTGGAAATGGTTCTATCTATCTCTCGTTCAGAAGTCATCTGTGGTGCCCCAACGACCTTGTAATGCTATGGGACGGAATAGAAAATAGTAGACCAAACATGATGCGATGCACATACTTTCAGCACGTCAGCATTTATGTACTTGGTGTAAGATTTATTTGTGACATCTGATTTCCATCTCGTATATTTTGCGGTTAAGCTCGAGCTTTGGTGGGCTATTGCACATCGGTTCAAATACAGAAGGCAAACCATAAAAATCATGCATTGGATATGAGCGAACATACTGTTTTGGTATAAATCTCTCATTACTATTTGTCTTTGAGCTATTTCATATTCAACTAAATTGGGATCTCGGATCATGGTTGCGAACAGGTTAAGTAAAGTATAGTTGTTGTTGTTGAAAAGTCCCTGCTTTTCACTCGTTAGCAAGAACTTGTTTCGATTCTAACACGCAAGAAAAGACGAAAAGGCAGGTGTTTCCTTCAGATTTTTCAAGTTTTCCGCCTTGATTGCATGCACTGACTGTAACAGAGGCGTATATATGTATTTGGTAAGTTTTTGATGCCAGAAAACTACGTTACACCGTCTATCCTCATAGAAATGAAAATTGACGTCACCAAACGAATCAAAATGACGTCCGAATGGCGCTAAGTTACATCACGCTAGTCCGCCTAGAGATTTGTCACGCAATAACACCGGATATAATCATTTGTTATATCGGCGACCATTGTTAGAATATGAAATACTAGCCAGTCACCGAGAAAAATAAATAATGAAGGAATAGAGAGAGAGAGATCTCGCATAACGTCAAATTTTACTTAAAAATAGTAAATTCAGAAGCTGGATCGTGTATGTGAAAAAGATCCTGGAACTTTATGAATTACTAGATACAGTAGACCTTTTTGGAGACTACTTTTTCTAAAGACTCGTGGAAAAACATGGTTGAAAGTAAAAAATAACAGTACTTGGAGTAATAAAATTCAACTGGAAGCTAATGAGTACCCTTGGGCTGTTATAAGGCAATCAATGGATACCCCGACTGATTCCATGTTTCCATGTTTCAAGCGAGATATACAGGTGCCTCAAACTAATATAATTCACAGCCTCTCAGCCGAAATTGCCCTTGATCTTCTCCCCCTCTTTGGTAGCTCTAATTATTAAGAATATAAAGGTGGAACCATACTTTAACTTGATTTTTGAAATATTCAGTGTTTGATCATGAACAAAGCATTTTATAAATTTTCAAACATATCTGCATGCGAAACTGAAATTAAATTTTGGACGTAATACGAAGTCAGATGTGACGTCTAGAAAAGTGACGGTTTTGCAGTTTCGACGCTATTAGCAAGGTGCAAAAACGCACCATTTTTCCGATTCAGACGTCAATAATATTTAGGAAGAAAATCAAATTTTATTTGAAACGTACAAGCAGACTGAGCTCTTTGAAGCTTTGCTTCAACGTTACAAAACACTTGTTTTGGAAAAATAAGAAAAAAGCACTTTAACTTGGTTTAACATCGAAATAAGAAAAAATCGGCTCGTAAAAAAAATGACAAAGTTTTAACATTGTGTTCTGTAAATAACCTTTTGTGGAACAATACAATGACCATTAGGGGTTTATCGTTTCGATTTTTTAGCTATTGGTGTGAACATTATCTCCCCTCCCCCATATCAAATACAGTTATGTAAAACTGGTAATGGTACGTCTAATTTGACGTCCTTGGTGTTTAAAGTTAACGTCTACTGTTCAAAAATTATTACACAAGAGTTTATAATGCATAAAAGAGAGCAGACTTGGATACTTTGTAGTTCTAAACTAAATTTCGTGTTTGAAATAAGAATACAAGTTACATCTTAACAGAACAAAAATGTAGCTTTGTAGCTCCATTTGCAGTTAATTCAATCAAATATATTTCACAAAATGTCGCACAAATCCGACAAAACATTAATTTGTTTTCTACAACTCGAACAAATAAAATTCTCATTATTCTTATTAATTTTCGCACTTTTCTGTACAGCCTCTTATTCTTATGCAAAATTATTCAGAACTGAGTTAATTCTTACGTACGGTGCACTTTTCTGAATGACACCTGGAGACGTTCTCAGTTAACTTTGGCCATTCGCGGCCAAAAATGGCCATATATGTGACCTTGCTAAATTTCGAAAATAATTCTCAAGTCATAATCCTCAACATATCTGCTTTGAATCCTTGAAATGTTTTCAGATTTAAATCAATAAATGACAACGTCTTTTAGAACCATACTCTATACATTACTAATGCGTTTTTTTACGTTTGACGTAATCCGGAACGGTGCTTTTATTCGACGTAAGGGACTACAACAATTTGTTTTTATCATCTTAGTAGACTAAAACAATATTTTCGCAACATGAGTATCTCAAACTTTTTGCCAAATTGTGTGGATAAGACAACAGTCATTATTAATCAGCAAGGGGGAGGGGGGGGGGGGCATGTGGGAATGAGGGAAGTGCAATTTGAAATCTTGTGCTCTGCCCCGGGAGGGCCATGGGAGCCGTGGGGTCACTGTTTTTTTTTGTGGATTGAGGCTTTGGGATCATGAAATGATATGCTTTCTGGTACATTTGAGGTTCCAATATATTTTGGCTTCCGGCAGCGAGGGGGTGGGGAGAGCACCCCCAACCAACCACCCCAACTCTTTCTACGTAATTACTGCCATGTTTTCTTAAGTGTAACTGGCTGAATATAACTTCAAATGAATATCACATACGAATGGACGCATGATCACACACACACGCGCGCACGCACGCATGCATGTACGCACGCACGCACGCACACACGCAGAGTATTCCCTTAGATAGTGTACTTATTATTTCATCTTTATTTTATTGTCGCTTCTTGTAACAAACCTGTAGCGCTTTCATTGCCACTGATTAATATTATATATTTACATAAATTTACTAGTTTTCTGTCGGCATACTCAAGATCACATGGCAAGGGACTTGGTGGTTTGCGCTGATTATATATTGTGTACTTTTGCTGGGGCGTGGGGGGGGGGGGGGTGGGAGGGGGGTGGTGGTAAATTTTATCTTTCATGATGGTTGGAGGGTGGGGTGGGGTGACAAATGAAACCTAAGTGAGGGGTCATAAGTAAAGAATGTGGATTTCCGGAAAATCCTTCCGATCTCCGAAAATTACAGCTCCACCCTCCCCACCCCGGCTCCTCCACCCCTCAACCTCCCCGCCGCTGGTAAACAATGGTTGTTCCCTAACATAGATTCTGACAGCCAGTTACCCATATTTCATTTCCTAATCATGTGTGTTGTTGATTAATAGTAGATTTGATGATTTTGAATATTTGTGGGGCCCATAGTGGAATGGGTGATAATGAGAAAACGCGATATCGCCTGACAAATATATTGTTCTCGGTTACACTTTCAGGGGAAGCAGCTCTATAATTTCCAGTTTGTCTCTCTTCTAAACAGGGTGTCAACTATTACCTGAAAGACTTTGCTCCTAGGGTTCTTCAGAGGGAGCAAATTCTTTCCGAAACAAGGCCGTCGCGGCCAGTCCGGCCGGACCGGCCATGGCCGAACTACTTTTTTGACAAGCATAATATGGATCTTACTTTTTATGCTTTCAACTTCGGAGAAGTTGAGGGGGCATATTGACTTGGGTCTGTCCGTACGTCGGTCCGTAACACTTTTTGGCAGCTGGGAAACTCAAGAACCGCTTATGCTAGGTTCTTGAAATTTTATATATGGCATGTAAATGAAAAATTAGAGTGCCCGTATTATTTTCCTTTGCTGATCTTGCCATTCAGGAGTTATGCCCCTGTTTTCGACTTTGTCATTTTAAAGAGATAAAAACTTGTGAACAAAATATCTGGAGAACCGCTTATGCTAGGGTCCTGATATTTGGTAGACAATTACAAACCAAGGTGTAAATGAACTGATTCACTTTTGAGCATATTACATACATTTTCAGTAGAGTTAACACCCTGTTTCGGACAAAGGCATTTTGTATTGGAACAAGCTTATGAACATTATGAACAAAGTATTGAAGAACCGCATTAGCTAGGAATTTTATCTTTGGCGTACAGGTTTGGACGAATGTGTAGTAGATGAAGTAATTGACTTTTGGGCATATTTGATAAATTATCAGTTGAGCCATTCCCCTTTTTCTGACGTAGGCATTTTTATAAGAACAAGCTTGTAAACAAAATATCTGAAGAATCTCATGGACAGATTCTTTGGATCCTTATATTTGGCTGGCAGGTTTGTATCGTAAATTTTGTGTTGAGTTATTCCCCTTTTCGGGCATGGACATTTTGTATAGGAACAAGCTCATGAACAAAATATCTGAAGAACCGCATAAGCTATGATCTTTATATTTGGCTTGCAGGTTTGGAGCAAGGTGTAGATGACCTGAATACTTTTGAGCATATGTCGTAAATGTCAGGTTGATTATGTCTCTTTTTCGTACATAAGCATTCCGTATAGGAATTATGCTTGTGAACAAAACATCTGAAGAACCGCTTTTGCTGTGATCTGTATATTTGGCATACAGTTACAGGCCAAAGTTTAGATGACCTGATTAGCTTTTTAGCCTATTCTATGAATACTGCTTTGAGTTATACCCCTTTCTGACTTGGCCCCATTGGCTATAACATAGATGTAATGCGACAGTCTGCATGCTTTGTGGTTAACCCAATCACGGTTGACAACTTTGCTGTCGTCTTTGATTGCTCGCCGGTGGGTCTGGGTTCAGACTCTATGATAGCCCCTACATGAAGCTATATATTAGTTGGTTGGGGCCGGATGTTTGTCTGTTTCTTGGCCCACCGCGGTTCAACTGGTGGTCTTCTTTTGCTCCAATGTTCCAGTGGTGTTGCTGACGCCCAAGGGATCTCCAAGTGTCTCAACCCGTTTTGGCTGTCGAGCCCTCATCCTTGCTTCATCACAGTCTTTTCTTGATTTTAATTGTTGCCCGTGATGACTCTCTGATGAGTTATGGGGACCTCCATACGAACCGAACTACCAACTAATTATGTGCGCCGCGGCGGAGGGTGAGGGTGAAGGTTTGGGCCCAATAAAACCGGTTTAACCCCCCCCCCCCCCAGTAGTTATTACTGACCGTCCCAAGGCGGTATTTTCGTTGCGGCTGCATTTGTTTTATGTTCGGTGCTGTTTGGTTTATTGTGTTATCATTTTAACCCTTCTGTGATAAAAATTGAAAATAGATAAAAATAGTTGTTAAATGTTTTTCGAATAATTTGCTTAGTCTGTTGTAACCCTTCTGGTTCTCTAAATTATTTAGTTTGGTAAAGATAGCTGAGTTGCCACCTATTTGGGAAAGAGCTGCTGACTCGGCTTATCACTTGTAATTTATTGTTTGTTTGGATGTCTTTGACAATCTTTCCCTTTGATGTTGGGGATAGGGTTTGGGATCCGATTCAGTCAGTTCCTGAAGTGTAGTTACTCTTTAAATTTATACATTATGGGATAAACCTTCTTTAAAAGCATAAATACGGTTGGGGCCATAGTGATCCATAAACACATTTTCTAGTTTCTTCTTTATCCCCCCCCTCTCTCTCTCTCTCTTCTCCTTTTATTATATTATTACTAATAATTATATTATATTATATAATAACCGACGACACGTCAGCAATATTTGCACAAAGGCTAATAGGACCCTTGGCTTCCTCAGACGTAACTTGGCAGCATGTCCACAAGAGGTAAAAGAATCTGCATACAAGGGACTGGTGCACGCAATCCTGGAGTATGGTAGTTCAGTTTGAGACCCTCAAAGTATGCTTCTTCAAGATGAACTTGAGAAAGTGCAGAAAAGGGCAGCTACATTTGTAACGGGAAATTACACATATGAAACTGGGAGTATGACTGGCATTCTGAAGAACCTTAAGTGGGAATCACTGAAAAAGAGAAGGAAAGATAGTAGACTCATAATGCTTTACAAAGGTCTAAAGGATGCAGCCAGTATACCCATAAATGACCTTGTTCCCCCAAGTAGGCGTACCAGGAATCATCATTCCCTGGCATTTCAAACCCCATTGGCTGGGACTGACATTTACAAGTCCAGTTTCTTCCCCCAGACTATTAGAGATAGGAATTCTCTGGAAGCTTCCATTATTTCTGCTGATGAATGCGCAGAGGATTCAGTTACTAAAGACTTCTATGCTTAAGGCGTGAATTGTCCCCATGATTAAAAAGTTATACGGATCACTGACTTCTGCTTTGTGACTATGACATGTAACTTGCATGACAAATGAATTTTCAAGTGTTTGTGTCTATGTAAAGTACGTTAAACATACGTTGACGTTGACGTCAATGTTGAGATAAATTGTAAATTATCCTCAAACTGATCGTTGAAATAATAATTTACTGTATATATTTCACCCTTTTTAGCTCGCCTGAACGAAAATTCAGGAAGAGCTATTGTTGTCATCCCGTCGTCGGCGTCGGCGTCCGCGTCAGCGTCCGCTTCTGCGTCCGCGTCAGCGTCGGCGTCCGGATAGGATGTTTTGGTTAAAGTTTTTTAAAGACCTATAACTCCTTAACCCATGGATGGATTCTTTTGATACTTGCACTGTAGGTAGATATTGGTCCACAGTTTAACAGGGTACCACCCCACCCCACTCCTTGACCTTGATGTCAAGGTCATGGACTTAGAAAATTGGGAGTATTTTTGGACTGGATGTTTTGGTTAAAGTTTTATAAAGCCCAATATCTCCTTAACCCATGGATGGATTCCTTTGATACTTGCACTGTAGTTAGATATTGGTCCAAAGTTTTCCAAGGTACTACCCCCACCCCACTCAGTGACCTTGATGTCAAGGTCATGGACTTAGAAAATTGTCTTTTTATTGATTGGATATTTTGGTTAAAGTCTTTTAAAGACACATATCTCCTGAACCCAGTGATGAATTCTTTTTATATTTGCACTTTAGTTAGATATTAGTCCAAAGTTTTGCCGAGTACTACCCCAACCCCGCTCAGTGACCTTGATGTCAAGGTCAGGGACTTTGGATATTTGTTCTTTGTTTAAGTTTTCTAGTTGGATACTGATTCATAATGCTTGGCAGAGATTAAGTTTACACTTGAACTGGCGTTAGACACTTTTTTGAGTTTTTACAAAACACTATATACTTACCCCACTGGATGACCTTAAGTCAAGGTCATTGACTTAGAATTTTGTCTGAAAGTTTTATATTTATGAAGACATAATTTCACAGTGCCACGATGGACTCAGTTGATACTAATACTTGGACTGATGTTAGATAATGGTTCATGGTTTTGTTACATCCTAGCCCCCCACTCCCCGCCCCTACTTCTTAGTTCTTTGACCTCAAACTCCTGGACTTTAAAATTTCATGTGGATTTTTTTATTTTGATTTTATTTTAAGACTTATTTCTTAGATAGCTTTTGTTTATAAATGTGTTGTCATTATGGACATGCTTGCCTGAAGTTTTATGCATAGAAGTCCACACCTCCAAAGCAACTGTGTGATGGGCAAGCAACTATTCAGGCGAGCTATGCTGTCAGACGACAGCTCTTGTTTGAATTGCATTACTTACATAACAGACATGATTATATGAATGTGATCTTGACCTCATTTCAAGGTCATGGTACACAATATAATCCTTGAAGGTCACAGTGCTACTGTTGGCCATTCTTCTTTGGCTTACTGAGTATCGTCCACCCCCCCCCTCCCTCTTGACCCAGCTTCCCACTCATATACATTGCATGCTTGCATCGCATAAGTCTGCTGCATGAAGGAAATGCTGGGTCACGGTGGGGGTGTGGGGGGGGGGAGGAAGTACTTGTATTTTAGTTATAGTGAAACGTTCTCTTTTGGCCGTTTTGACCGGAAGTATCACTATTGCATTGCATGTTTAAATGCCAGTCAGGCCTAACAAGAAGAAAGTCAGTGCTTTGTATTGTGCATGCATTTATGACAAAAAATTATGAAATGAATGACTGATTTCAATATTTTCATTACCTAAAAAAATGAAGGATGCGAAAACCTTGAATTTATGGTAGGTAAGGCCAGACTGGATTATCTCCCCATGTCTTTGGTTCTGAATCACAAATTATCTGATTTCATACGGTTGACATACTTGTGGAAGCTCTGCTATGAAAAATTTGCACACTTTATATTTTGAAAATTCGCACCTGTCGCGTCGGTCTAATGAGGAAAATCCTCGCCTTAATCATAAAGTCCTTTACCTCTCTTGTAAGGGATAGGTTTTATGCCGTTAGATTTAGGACTTTTCATCTAGAATCTGAACAGAGAAAACAATAAAAATTTCCAATCCTTTTATTTTCTGAATCCTCTTCACTATTACAAGCAGAGTTGTTATGTGTAGTTGACAAAGTACATACATAACGCCTGTAAACTTAAAACTACTAAAAATATGAATCTAATTATTCCTTCAGTATGTTGTAGCATTTCCAGAAACAAACCATTTTAATTCCTATGAGCCATAGTCTTCAACTGATAGCCTCTCTTTACTGCTTACAAAATATTAGTACAGAATATTAAACAGAATATTTTAAAGCAGCTACAGTGCCTAATACTTTAATATGTCCTACTGCTTAGCATAGGAAGTTATGTTTTTGATCCAGTTGTTAAGTTAACTTTGTTTAAGACTAGAATCACTAGTTCACGAATTTATTTAAGCTATTAACATTAAGTTACAGTTTATATTTTCGTAAAACAAGTTTAACGAGAGCGGGTATGAATATAAGAATAATGAGCAGTGCGTTCACGAACTTTGTTAAAACTCAGGGTATATGTTTGCATATTTATGGCAATGTTAAATCTTTATATATTCGTTCACAAACTAATGTAAGCTATTAACTTCAAACCTTAGATTAGATATTTTGTTTTAATGTTAAAAGAGAGATATAAAAGATAATGAATAGTTCAGTCACGAACTCTTTAACATCACATGTTCACATATATATTGTTAACTAAACTTAGGTTTAATGTTAACAACTTAAATTACGAGTGATTCGTGAAAGTATATTTAAAGATTTATTCCGAAGTTCTGGGGCATAATATAGGGACTAGCTTCCCTGATTCACAGGTCCTGGTGAATGGTTGTCCTTGGACGTATCACCAGTAAACAATTCTGATTCTGATTCACGTGGGATACCTGATTGAGCGAATTAACTTATTAAAGGATAGCTAGATGAGACACCTTAAAGACAAAGAGTTATTTGCAGAGGTCGAAGTGCTCCAATTACAAAGGGGTTACAGGGGTAATTAAGAGATAATTTTTCATGTTTCTCCACAGTTATTACCCCTAATTAGGGCCATTTCATCGCGAAAGTTCTAATGAGGAGTCACGGTATGTGTTTTCGTTTCGAAAAAGAGAAAGAAAAATTAACACGAAATTATCCTCAGTACTCATCCTTATCTACAGGAACATAGGTAAATAAACTATCGTTATGAATTTTTTAAGAAAAAAATAATAAGGTAATACTATCTAAATGCTTATTCTTGAGATTTTTTAAGATGGAAAATACCATCAGAATGGAGTGAAAACGCATTTACAGCAATAATAAGTTTTTAAATTTTCTCGGTGGAAATCCGCCGATCAGCCTTAAGAGGCCCCCTCTCGGCCTTCGGTAATAGCATCCGACATGGTCGAACCACTTTTTTACTGGCGGCGACGGCCCTATTTTAATTACGAGTGGGTCCTATTTTGCAGGGATTCTTCATTCAGGAACTCCAACAGGGAGTCACAAAGCTGTTTTCACTAGCGGAAAAAACTTGAAGATGAAGGCCTATACATAGGCACCGACATATTAAATTTATCGAAATTGTGGAGAGATAACAACACATCTCTTGGATCAAAGGTGAAAATTATGCGCCCCCTTGTCATTTCCATATTTCTGTATGCCCTTGACAGCAGAGTAAGAGAAAAGAACGCAGGACTTTGAGATGAGATGTTACCGAGGGTTACTGAACATCTCGTACAAGGACGACATAACCAATAAGGAGGTTAGCAGCCATTGGAGAATATGAAGAACTCCTTACGCTGGTCAAGAAACGGAAACTAAGGTGGTTTGGCCATGTCTCAAGGTCTTCTTGTCAAGTAAAGACGATTCTACATGGCACGGTGAAAGGAAAAAGAAGAAGAGATAGACAGAAGAAAAGGTTGGAAGACTATTAAAGAGTGGATAGGGATGGATTTTGCCAACTCAGCTAGGGCAGCTGAAAACAGGACAAGGTAGAAAGGGATGCTTCGATCATCTGTGGTGCCCCAACGACCTAGTAAGGTTATGTGATAGAATAGAATAGAGCGGAACGTCATTTGAAAACGGCACGGCATGTTCGATTCAGTCTGTGCATCCGCGAGATTTAATCAGTGTCTTCCCTGCTCGCACGGATAGCTACTGAACCCTGAAGAATCAATAAAGTGTAAGCAATGAATCTGATTCACTGTGTAAATGTGCAGAAGGATTTGAATATTTACGCACATGGCTTAAGGTCTGTTTTCATGCGACTGAGCTTACTACTCGACGTTTGGTTACTGGAAATGAATGATATCTCACATTTTTCTTACCTGCTTCTATCTATCTCTCAGTTTCCCTTCGTCTTTTGGCTTTTTCTGTGGAGCGACGCTGAATCAGCTGACGTCAATTTTTATGACATAGAATTTACTGGACGTTGTGACGTAAATTTTGTGTGGCGTAGGTTACAGAACACGGATTTTAACGTTTTTTGTACAGTTTAATGTTTTTGTTTATGAAATCTAAGCACACCATCTTGTACCTGTCACGAGGCAGGATTTCGGATATGATTTTCAGAGCGATTGCTTTTCTCAGTTTTAAGAAAAGCCCGTAATGGAACAAATTTGTACACATGATATTTATAAAATATTGAGGAAAACATATTTCTTCGTGTGATCTTGTACGTTTTATAATGCCGCGCTATTTCAGTTAATACATGTATCATGAATTTACCGCTGTGACGTAGGTTACATACAATTTGCGACATTAGTTCTTGGTCTCATTTCGTAGCAAAACTTATCTTTTAGATATTGTTTAAACGGGGAAATATGTAAGAAATGAATCATCTGAATTTAATAATGGAACTAGATTTTAAGCAGTGATTTATCTGTTTTATCCATGCGGCATTCATATCTATGCAACGGCAATATTGCAACATTTAAAAACGCCGCTTTTTATACCAGGGTATCATTATTCAAACCAGTGTTGAACTGTCTAACAAACCGCATGCATGCCTTGGTACTTTTAACTACTTCTTTAAACAGTAAGCAACTTGTCAGAAGGCAAACAGACCGTTATTTTGTAATTAAAAGAAAGGTAATACGATGGACAAAAATAATAGCAAATGGCCCAGCTTAACTGAGAACGTCTCCTCATGCGACCTCTAAATAATCTGGAAAGCCAATCTTTGGAGATGTATCAGTCAAAGTCTGAAAATAGCAAATTCAGTTTAGTTGCGTATGTTCATGTAGATAAGACGTTAGTTCAGTTTGAATGTTTTGTGAAGAAGTTATTGATTGATTCGATGGTTCGCGATCTTTTGGTATAAAACTCTGATTCTGGCCTGACGTTTTTCACTCAGCAACAATTTGTCCCTGTTTTTTCGAATGCTAGTCTGAGTAAGGCCCAATGTCGGCATTTGACATCCACACACCTGCTAATATATGCAACATTTATCCTAAAATCGATCTGCTGACCTTATTTCAGAGGTGTGAACCCATTTACATGCTGCAGCCGGTAGCTCTGTGGGCTTGACGGCGACCTGCTAAGCTGTCGGTCCGGGTTTGTATCCAGCAGAAGTTTGAATTCTTTTAAACTGTAAACAAGGTTCCACTGCACAAAGCCTTTCATTATCAGCCCTCTGTATGATCAATACGACTGAAATTACATGTATATTGAAGGGGCCATAAATCGCATGTTTGTTTACATTTTATTTAAGACTCAGTATACCATGTTTGTTAGCTTCACAATGGCTACTTTACAACAAATACTATCATCTTCATCTATATACATTACCCAGCGCATATCGTAGCGGTTAGCTTCTTTTGTCAGGTACACCGAATGTCTCTGCATTAGTGGATAGAGCTTCGAAAAAGAATTCTTTGTAAATGATAATAATAATAATAACAGAGAGAGAGAGAGAGAGAGAGAGAGAGAGAGAGAGAGAAAGAGAGAGAGAGAGACAGAGACAGAGACAGAGAGAGAGAGGATAGGGAAGAAGGCAGCAATGTACATATTCCACACGAACTAACAGTTAAATGAAAAGAAGGTCAGACATCGTTATAGAGCAGTCAGATCAGGTTGCTGACTGATAATTAGGGTTCACACGGTAGCATCAACAAACAGGTCGCACTAACCTTTTTTTTTTTCTTGTTTTCTTTTTTTTTTTTGCAATAAAAGAAAGAAACGAAAATTACCTTTAAGATGCTTTAAATTCTTTTCTTTTTCACCACGCGCGTGGATGCTCGCGAATTCATGTTTCTCAAGTTTAGGGCGAATAACTGAACCACTCTTGATCCATTAAGATTCTTAAAAAAATGAAAATAGCATGCTGGGCGAAGACGCCATGATGAATGTTTTTCTGATATAGGCTTCAGGTTGGGCACGGACCTTCTGTTCTTTCAGTGAATGCAAATATACCTTGTTTGGATATTTTGTACTCTCTTCTGTCTTCATTTTTTCCTCTCTCTAGAGGACGACTCGATATAAAATCAAGTACTGTCTTAGGGAAATTAAACTCAATCCAAACAACAAACCTATCATAAGTTTAAAATCTGTCCAACGTGAAAGATGGGGATTTTTAAAAGGTACAGAAATTAATTAGGATATATTAAGGATAACCATAAAGAGATCGCCTGGTCAGTCACTTAATTTTTGTTACAAGAGTGAGCCCGCACACTTAAGTAAGGTAGCGCACACAAAGCCGTTGTTATATCGTGGCACGCAAAGCAATTAGAAACGTCACTAGCGACGTCAACATTTCTGTCAAAATTTCGGACTTAACCCGTCGTTGGATGCACTCTAGTATGAGAACCAAGTTGGTGGCCTACTAATGTTTTGGCTTTGATGTAAACGTCTAGCATAGAGTCACACTGTGTAAGCTTTTGAAGCAAAAGATGTTCTCTGTTTTCTTATAATGAAATGTCTTATCTAAGACAGAGGGGCAAAACGTGAGTTTACTATATAGAATGCAACTACAACGTCGAGAGCAAAATGTGGCAAAATCGACGTTATTTTTACAGTCAAATATTTTGAAAATGACATCGAAAAGCCCTATTTTGATTACATTTTCGGGAAGAGGGCCTGAAAATGTACAACTAAAATTGAAGAGCAGGAATGAAATCACATGTTTTGTCAATTACTCCATATCTACATTATTTTATGCATTATGAATTTCTGAGTAATAATGTTGGGACAGAAGACGTTACCTTTAACACCAAGGACGTCAAAGTAGACGTACCAGTCTTGCGCTATTATATTTAATCGGGGTGGGATAAAGTTAACGTCAATATTTTCTTATGTCTACATCTTCTTCTTTTTCCTTTAACTGCAACTTTCAGCATATGGTGAAAACTGAAATGAAACAAATACATTGCATGCCTTATTCACTTATCTTTCTATCAGTACCATAATAATTGTAATCTGTTTAACAGAAGTGCTAAAATATAACTTCAGTGAACACGAAAATACATTGAAGTCTATGGGAAAATCATTATATATACCAGTTTCATATACAAGTATTCCCCCCTCCCCTAGGTAAATATTTCTTCCTCGCCGCCCCACCCATGTCAAATTGTATTGGTAAAGATTTTATTCTTTCGAATTCCTGTTTTCAATATAGACATTGACCTTTTGCAACGTAACTTATTTCAACCAATCCACGATTACGCTCCACTCAGCATGCTTGGAAAGGAAAACCAGAATACATTCCGGTTCCGCCTTCCTTTCCATGGTGATACTTGACTGTCGACTACAAGACTCCTATGATAGCGAGTAACTGAGGTGAAGCATTATGGAAACCGATAATAAAGATTATTTTAAAACGTGATGTTTCGCCTTCCCTTCCTTGGACTATGGTGAACTGAAACGATTCTTTCGGGGAAATTTCTATATTTGCATTTTATAGGGAACTTGAGGGCAAGCTCTCAAAATAGGTAGCTGGGGAGTATTTGATTGATTGATTTATTGCTTAACGTCCACGGTAAACATCTATGGTCATGTCGGGACGGTCAGTTAACCTAACCACACTATTCCTGGGCAGGCTTAGACCTCCTAAGCGGTTAACCAGTACTAAGTGCACATACTTTCGCCAGTAACTGACAACTGCCCTTCTTAAATCAGCTGGGGAGCATAAAAAATAAGACGGTTAAATACAGACGGTCAAAAGCCCGTCAATGCTTGGTTTTGTATTATTTCGCCACACCGTCTCAATTTAAAATTTATTATCGTATAAGAAAAATATTGAAAAAATGTTGCAGCAATAAATTCAAATTTTTAAGATGACACAACAGTATTCCGGGGAAGGAAGGGGAATGGGTGGGGTCGATGTGGGGGATAAGAAAATTACTGAAAAAATCTTCTTGTATCGATAAATCATTTTACCCTCAAAATATGTTTTTTGTCTTCGCTCTATATTTCATTATATCTATCTATCTATCTATCTATCTATCTATCTATCTATCTATCTATCTATGAAATGAGAATTAATTGGCAAACACTTATACGTTGAGTGTAAAAACATTGGAGTAAGTCGAAATCCAATCCATGAAGATCATTCGAGGTGAAATAGGTTTCCTATCTATCTATCTATCTATCTATCTATCTATCTGTCTGTCTATCTCTTTCTCCCAATCATCCTCATATTTTCGAATAAACCCCCATCCAATCTTTAATTCTCAACGTATATATGTTTGACATCGAAACTCATTGATTTGATAGATAGATAGATAGATAGATAGATTAAACTTTTTCATATCGAATCATATTACTATCTTCAATTTGGACTTAATCCTTATTATTTACACTCAAAATATATGTTTGTCATTGCAATCTCATGGATAGATAGATAGATGGATAGATAGATAGATAGATAGATAGATAGATAGAACTTTTTCTTTTCGAATCATATTAATATCTTCAATTTCGACATAATCCTCATTATTTACACTCAAAATGTATGTTATTTTATCGCAATCTCTGTCTATCTCTTACTCCCAATCATCCTCATATTTTCGAATAAACCCCCATCCAATCTTTAATTCTCAACGTATATATGTTTGACATCGAAACTCATTGATTTGATAGATAGATAGATAGATAGATAGATAGATAGATAGATAGATTAAACTTTTTCATATCGAATCATATTACTATCTTCAATTTGGACTTAATCCTTATTATTTACACTCAAAATATATGTTTGTCATTGCAATCTCATGGATAGATAGATAGATGGATAGATAGATAGATAGATAGATAGATAGATAGATAGATAGAACTTTTTCTTTTCGAATCATATTAATATCTTCAATTTCGACATAATCCTCATTATTTACACTCAAAATGTATGTTATTTTATCGCAATCTCTATCTTTTGATAGAGATAGATAGATAAAGCGAATCACCTTCATATCTTCAATTTCGGTTCAATCCAATCTGTTTACCCTCAATATATGTATGTATGTATGTATGTATGTATGTATGTATGTATGTATGTATGTATGTAATGAATAATATTGCAAAGACAAACATACATATATTGAGGGAAAACAGATTGGATTGAACCGAAATTGGATATATGTAGGTGATTCTATCTATCTATCTATCTATCTATCTATCTATCTAATGAATAATATTGCAAAGACAAACATACATATATTGAGGGTAAACAGATTGGATTGAACCGAAACTGAATATATGTAGGTGATTCTATCTATCTATCTATCTATCTATCTATCTATCTATCTATCTATCTATCTAATGAATGAGATAGCGAAAGAAAAAATATGTATTTTGAATGTAAATAACGACGATTATGTCGAAATTGAAGATATTAATATGATTCGAAAAGAAAAAGTTCTATCTATCTATCTATCTATCTATCTATCTATCTATCTATCTATCTATCCATGAGATTGCAATGACAAACATATATTTTGAGTGTAAATAATAAGAATTAAATCCAAATTGAAGATATATATATGATATTCGATATGAAAAAGTTTTATCTATCTATCTATCTATCTATCTATCTATCTATCTATCTATCTATCTATCAATGAGTTTCGATGTCAAACATATATACGTTGAGAATTAAAGATTGGATTGAAGTGAATTCGAAAATATGAGGATTATTGGGAGTATAAGAAGTTTTATCTATCTATCTATCTATCTATCTATCTATCTATCTATCTATCTATCTTATGAATAATATTGCGAAGACAAACATACTTATATTGAGGGTAAAAAGATTGGATTGAACCGAAATTGAAGATATGAATGTGATTCGAGTAAAACAAGTTTTAAATCTATCTATCTATCTATCTATCTATCTATCTATCTATCTATCTATCTATCTATCTATTAGATTATGATGACAAACATATCTTAAGGTCGAGTGTAAACATTTTTCGAGTCGTAACTCGAGAAATTAAGATCAAGCGGATTGAATCTATCTATCTATCTATCTATCTATCTATCTATCTATCTATCTATAAAAAGAGAATTAATTGGCAAACACTTATACGTTGAGTGTGAAAACATTGGATTAAGACGAAATCCATTCCATGAAGATCATACGAGCTCAAACAGGTTTCCTATCTATCTATCAATCTATCTAGATTCCATAACAAACATATATAATTTGAGAACAAAAAGATTGGATTGAGTTTGGATTGCCACTAAAAGGTGACTGGGAGAAAATTAGTTTTATGTATCTATCTATCTATCTATCTATCTATCTATCTATCTATCTATCTATCTATGAGAATTAATTGGCAAACACTTATACGTTGAGTGTAAAAATATTGGATTAAGTCGAAATCCATTCCATGAAGCTCATTCGAGATGAAATAGGTTTTCTATCTATCTATCTATCTATCTATCTATCTAATCAATGAGATTCGATGACAAACATATATAAGCTGAGAAAAAAAAAGATTGGAATGAGTTGAAATTGAAAATATAAAGATGATTTGGAAAGTAAAAGATTTATCTATCGATCTTTCTATGTATGTATGTATGTATGTATGTATGTATGTATGTATGTATGTATCTATCTATCTTTCCTGTCAATGAGATTTCGATGACAAACATATGGTTTGAGTGTAAATAATGAGGATTAAGTCGAAATAAAAGATCTTTATACGATTCGAAATTAAAAAGATCTATCTATCTATCTATCTATCTATCTATCTATCTATCTATCTATCTATCTATCTATCTATCTATCTATTCAACGAGATTGCAATGGCAAACATATATTTTGAGTGTAACTAGTTAGGATTAAGTCGAAATTGAATATATTTATATGATTCGAGATTAAAAAGATCTATCTATCTATCTATCTATCTATCTATCTATCTATCTATCTATCTATCTATCTATCTATCTATTCAATGAGATTACAATCACAAACATATATTTTTAGTGTAAATAATAAGGATTAAGTCGAAAATGAATATATTAAAATGATTCGAGGTTAAAAAGTATCAATCTATCTATCTATCTATCTATCTATCTATCTATCTATCTATCAAATCAATGAGATTGGTATGACAAACAGATATTTTAAGTGTAAATAAAAAGGATTAAGTTGAAATTGAAGATTTTTTTTTGATTCGAGAAGAAAGGGTTCTATCTATCTATCTATCTATCTATCTATCTATCTATCTATCTATCTATCTATCATGATTCGAGAAGAAAGTGTTCTACCCATCTAAATATCTATCTATCTAATATAAGAGGTTGCAATGACTAACATATATTTTGAGAGCAAATAATGAGGATAAGTCGAAATTTAAGATTTTAATATGATTCGAGATTAAAATGGGGTCTATCTATCTATCTATCTATCTATCTATCTATCTATCTATCTATCATTTTATCTATCTACTATCTATCTATCTATCTATCTATCTATCTATCTATCTATCTATCTATCTATCTATCTATAAAATGAGAATAAATTGGCAAACACTTATATGTTGAGTGTAAAAATATTGGATTAAGTCGAAATCCATTCCATGAAGATCATTCGAGATGAAACAATCCAATCCAATCAATCCAATCAATGAGATTCGATGACAAACATATTTAAGTTGAGAAGAAAAAGATTGGATTGAGTTGAAATTGAAAATATAAAGATGTTTGGGAAAAAAAGAAGAATAATGTATGTATGTATGTATGTATGTATGTATGTATGTATGTATGTATGTATCTATCAATCAATCAATCAATCTATTAATTAATCAAGCGGACAATCAATCAATCAATCAAATCAATCAATTAATCAATCAATCAATCAATCAATGTATCCAGTCAATGAGATTTCGATGACAAACATATGTTTTGAGTGTAAATAGTGAGGATTAAGACGAATTGAAGATATTAACATAATTCGAGAAGAAAAGGTTCTATCTATTTATCTATCTATCTATCCAATCAATGAGATTGCAATGACAAACATTTATTTTGAGTGTAAATAATGAGGATTAAGTCGAAATTGAAGATATTAATATGATTCGAGATTTAAAATATCTATCTATCTATCTATCTATCTATCTATCTATCTATCTATCTATCTATCTATCTATCTATCTATCTATCCAATCAATGAGACTCGATGACAAAAATATATAAGTTGAGAAGAAAAAGATTGCATCGAGTTGAAATTGAAAGTATAAAGATGATTGGGAGAAAAAAAGATTTATCTATTAATCTGTCTATGTATGTATGTATGTATGTATGTATGTATGTATGTATGTATGTATGTATGTATGTATGTATCTATCTATCTATCTATCCAGTCAATGAGATTTCGTTGACAAACATATGTTTTAGGTGTAAATAATGAGGATTAAGTCGAAATTGAAGATATTAATATGATTCGAGATTAAAAAGATCTATCTATCTATCTATCTATCTATCCATAAAATGAGATTACAATGACAAAAATATATTTTGAGTGTAAATAATGAGGATTTAGTCGTAATTGAATATATTAATATGATTCGAGATTAGAAAGATCTATCTATCTATCTATCTATCTATCTATCTATCTATCTATCTATTCAATGAGAATACAAAGCCAAACATATATTTTGAGTGTAAATAACGAGGATTAAGTCGAAATTGAATATATAAAATTGATTCGAGGTTAAAAAGTACTTCCTATCTATCTATCTATCTATCTATCTATCTATCTATCTATCTATCAAATCAATGAGCTTCGACGACAAACATATATAAGTTGAGAATTCACGATTGGATTGAAGTGAAATCGAAAATATGAGGATGATGGGGATTTAAAAAAGTTTTATTTATCTATCTATCTATCTATCTATCTATCTATCTATCTATCTATCTATCTACCAAATCAATGAGATTGGCATGACAAACAGATATTTTAAGTGTAAATAATAAGAATTAAGTCGAAATTGAAGATGTTTTTTGATTCGAGAAGAAAGGGTTTTATCTATCTATCTATCTATCTATCTATCTATCTATCTTTCTATCTATTCAATGAGATTTCGATGACAAACATATATTTTGAGTGTAAATAATGCGGATTAAGTCGAAATTGAAGATATTAACATGATTCGAGAAGTAAAAGTTCTATCTATCTATCTATCTATCTATCTATCTATCTATCTATCCAATCAATGAGGTTGCAGTGACTAACATATTTTGAGTGCAATTATGAGGATTAAGTCGAAATTAAGTCGAAATTAAAGATATTAATATGATTCGAGATTAAGAAGGTCTATCTGTCTATCTATCTATCTATCTATCTATAAAATGAGAATAAATTGGCAAACACTTATCTATCTATCTATCTATCTATCTATCTATCTATCTAATCAATGAGATTCGATGACAAACATATATAAGCTGAGAAAAAAAGATTGGAATGAGTTGAAATTGAAAATATAAAGATGATTTGGAGAGTAAAAGATTTATCTATCGATCTTTCTATGTATGCATGTATGTATGTATGTATGTATGTATCTATCTATCTTTCCTGTCAATGAGATTTCGATGACAAACATATGGTTTGAGTGTAAATAATGGGGATTAAGTCGAAATAAAAGATCTTTATACGATTCGAAATTAAAAAGATCTATCTATCTATCTATCTATCTATCTATCTATCTATCTATCTATCTATCTATCTATCTATCTATTTATCTATCTATCTATTCAACGAGATTGCAATGGCAAACATATATTTTGAGTGTAACTAGTTAGGATTAAGTCGAAATTGAATATATTTATATGATTCGAGATTAAAATGATCTATCTATCTATCTATCTATCTATCTATCTATCTATCTATCTATTCAATGAGATTACAATCACAAACATATATATTAGTGTAAATAATAAGGATTAAGTCGAAAATGAATATATTAAAATGATTCGAGGTTAAAAAGTATCTATCTATCTATCTATCTATCTATCTATCTATCTATCTATCTATCTATCTATCAAATCAATGAGATTGGTATGACAAACAGATATTTTAAGTGTAGATAAAAAGGATTAAGTCGAAATTGAAGATTTTTTTTGATTCGAGAAGAAAGGGTTCTATCTATCTATCTATCTATCTATCTATCTATCTATCTATCATGATTCGAGAAGAAAGTGTTCTACCCATCTAAATATCTATCTATCTAATCAAAGAGGTTGCAATGACTAACATATATTTTGAGAGCAAATAATGAGGATATGTCGAAATTTAAGATTTTAATATGATTCGAGATTAAAATGGGGTCTATCTATCTGTCTATCTATCTATCTATCTATCTATCTATCTATCTATCTATCTATCTATCATTTTATCTATCTATCTATTTGGCTATCTATCTATCTATCTATCTATCTATCTATCTATCTATCTATCTATCTATAAAATGAGAATAAATTGGCAAACACTTATATGCTGAGTGTAAAAATATTGGATTAAGTCGAAATCCATTCCATGAAGATCATTCGAGATGAAACAATCCAATCCAATCAATCCAATCAATGAGATTCGATGACAAACATATATAAGTTGAGAAGAAAAAGATTGGATTGAGTTGAAATTGAAAATATAAAGATGTTTGGGAAAAAAGAAGAATACTGTATGTATGTATGTATGTATGTATGTATGTATGTATTATCTATCTATCAATCAATCAATCTATTAATTAATCAAGCGAACAATCAATCAATCAATCAAATCAATCAATCAGTCAATCAATCAATCAATCAATCAATGTATCCAGTCAATGAGATTTCGATGACAAACATATGTTTTGAGTGTAAATAGTGAGGATTAAGACGAAAACTAAGATATTAACATAATTCGAGAAGAAAAGGTTCTATCTATTTATCTATCTATCTATCCAATCAATGAGATTGCAATGACAAACATTTATTTTGAGTGTAAATAATGAGGATTAAGTCGAAATTGAAGATATTAATATGATTCGAGATTTAAAATATCTATCTATCTATCTATCTATCTATCTATCTATCTATCTATCTATCTATCCAATCAATGAGACTCGATGACAAAAATATATAAGTTGAGAAGAAAAAGATTGGATCGAGTTGAAATTGAAAGTATAAAGATGATTGGGAGAAAAAAAGATTTATCTATCAATCTTTCTATGTATGTATGTATGTATGTATGTATGTATGTATGTATGTATGTATGTATGTATCTATCTATCTATCTATCTATCTATCTATCTATCCAGTCAATGAGATTTCGTTGACAAACATATGTTTTAGGTGTAAATAATGAGGATTAAGTCGAAATTGAAGATATTAATATGATTCGAGATTAAAAAGATCTATCTATCTATCTATCTATCTATCTATCCATAAAATGAGATTACAATGACAAAAATATATTTTGAGTGTAAATAATGAGGATTTAGTCGAAATTGAATATATTAATATGATTCGAGATTAGAAAGATCTATCTATCTATCTATCTATCTATCTATCTATCTATCTATCTATTTATCTATCTATCTATTCAATGAGAATACAAAGCCAAACATATATTTTGAGTGTAAATAACGAGGATTAAGTCGAAATTGAATATATAAAATTGATTCGAGGTTAAAAAGTATTTCCTATCTATCTATCTATCTATCTATCTATCTATCTATCTATCTATCAAATCAATGAGCTTCGACGACAAACATATATAAGTTGAGAATTCACGATTGGATTGAAGTGAAATCGAAAATATGAGGATGATGGGGATTTAAAAAAGTTTTATCTATCTATCTATCTATCTATCTATCTATCTATCTATCTATCTACCAAATCAATGAGATTGGCATGACAAACAGATATTTTAAGTGTAAATAATAAGAATTAAGTCGAAATTGAAGATGTTTTTTGATTCGAGAAGAAAGGGTTTTATCTATCTATCTATCTATCTATCTATCTATCTATCTATCTATCATTTTATCTATCTATCTATCTATCTATCTATCTATCTATCTATCTATCTATCTATCTATCTATCATGATTCGAGAAGAAAGTGTTCTACCCATCTAAATATCTATCTATCTAATCAAAGAGGTTGCAATGACTAACATATATTTTGAGAGCAAATAATGAGGATATGTCGAAATTTAAGATTTTAATATGATTCGAGATTAAAATGGGGTCTATCTATCTATCTATCTATCTATCTATCTAACTATCATTTTATCTATTTATCTATCTATCTATCTATCTATCTATCTATCTATCTATCTATCTATCTATCTATAAAATGAGAATAAATTGGCAAACACTTATATGTTGAGTGTAAAAATATTGGATTAAGTCGAAATCCATTCCATGAAGATCATTCGAGATGAAACAATCCAATCCAATCATCCAATCAATGAGATTCGATGACAAACATATATAAGTTGAGAAGAAAAAGATTGGATTGAGTTGAAATTGAAAATATAAAGATGTTTTGGAAAAAAAGAAGAATAATGTATGTATGTATGTATGTATGTATGTATGTATGTATGTATGTATTATCTATCTATCAATCAATCAATCTATTAATTAATCAAGCGAACAATCAATCAATCAATCAAATCAATCAATCAGTCAATCAATCAATCAATCAATCAATCAATCAATGTATCCAGTCAATGAGATTTCGATGACAAACATATGTTTTGAGTGTAAATAGTGAGGAAGACGATATTGAAGATATTAACATAATTCGAGAAGAAAAGGTTCTATCTATTTATCTATCTATCTATCCAATCAATGAGATTGCAATGACAAACATTTATTTTGAGTGTAAATAATGAGGATTAAGTCGAAATTGAAGATATTAATATGATTCGAGATTTAAAATATCTATCTATCTATCTATCTATCTATCTATCTATCTATCTATCCAATCAATGAGACTCGATGACAAAAATATATAAGTTGAGAAGAAAAAGATTGGATCGAGTTGAAATTGAAAGTATAAAGATGATTGGGAGAAAAAAAGATTTATCTATCAATCTTTCTATGTATGTATGTATGTATGTATGTATGTATGTATGTATGTATGTATGTATGTATGTATGTATCTATCTATCTATCTATCTATCCAGTCAATGAGATTTCGTTGACAAACATATGTTTTAGGTGTAAATAATGAGGATTAAGTCGAAATTGAAGATATTAATATGATTCGAGATTAAAAAGATCTATCTATCTATCTATCTATCTATCCATAAAATGAGATTACAATGACAAAAATATATTTTGAGTGTAAATAATGAGGATTTAGTCGAAATTGAATATATTAATATGATTCGAGATTAGAAAGATCTATCTATCTATCTATCTATCTATCTATCTATCTATCTATCTATCTATCTTTCTATCTATCTATTCAATGAGAATACAAAGCCAAACATATATTTTGAGTGTAAATAACGAGGATTAAGTCGAAATTGAATATATAAAATTGATTCGAGGTTAAAAAGTATTTCCTATCTATCTATCTATCTATCTATCTATCTATCTATCTATCTATCTATCTATCTATCTATCAAATCAATGAGCTTCGACGACAAACATATATAAGTTGAGAATTCACGATTGGATTGAAGTGAAATCGAAAATATGAGGATGATGGGGATTTAAAAAAGTTTTATCTATCTATCTATCTATCTATCTATCTATCTACCAAATCAATGAGATTGGCATGACAAACAGATATTTTAAGTGTAAATAATAAGAATTAAGTCGAAATTGAAGATGTTTTTTGATTCGAGAAGAAAGGGTTTTATCTATCTATCTATCTATCTATCTATCTATCTATCTATCTATCTATCCAATGAGATTTCGATGACAAACATATATTTTGAGTGTAAATAATGCGGATTAAGTCAAAAGTGAAGGTATTAACATGATTCGAGAAGTAAAAGTTCTATCTATCTATCTATCTATCTATCTATCTATCTATCTGTCTATCTGTCTATCCAATCAATGAGGTTGCAGTGACTAACATATTTTGAGTGCAATTATTAGGATTAAGTCGAAATTAAAGATATTAATATGATTCGAGATTAAGAAGGTCTATCTATCTATCTATCTATCTATCTATCTATCTATCTATAAAATGAGAATAAATTGGCAAACAATTATATGTTGAGTGTAAATATATTGGATAAAGTCGAAATCCATTCCATGAAGATCATTCGAGGTGAAATAGGTTTCCTATCTATCTATCTATCTATCTATCTATCCAATCAATGAGGTTGCAGTGACTAACATATTTTGAGTGCAATTATGAGGATTAAGTCGAAATTGAAGATATTAATATGATTCGAGATGAAAAAGTAATGAGAGTAAAATCTATCTATCTATCTATCTATCTATCTATCTATCTACCTACCCATCTATCTATAAAATCAATAAGCTTTGATGACAAACATATATTCGTTGAGAATTAAAAATTGAATTGAGGTGAAATCGGAAATTTGAGAATAATTTGGAGTACAAGAAGATCTATCTATCTATCTATCTATCTATGCATCTATCTAATTAATGAGTTTATGATGACAAATATATATATATATAGGTTGAGTGTTAACAATTTGTAATATGTCGAAACACTAGAAATGAAGATAATTCGGATTGAAACAAGTCTTATCTATCTATCTATCTATCCACTGAGGTTGCAATAACAAACATATACATATAGAGAGTAAATATTGGATTGAGTCGAAATCGAAGCTTTGAATTTTACAGCTATTTATTTACCTTTCTAGGCAATGAGATGACCATGACAAACACATAAACGTTGAATGTAAATAAAATGGATCGAGTCAGAAAAAGATATAATATGGACCGCTTCATGACACAATCTGGTTTATTCAAAAGCTCATGTCCAGGCAGTTTAATCAGCGTCATAGAGGCTCGCTATGTGGGTTGTATGGAGTTTGTAAATGAGCCGCGACATGAGAATACTAGCAATGTGCTTATGCGCCCTGCACAGACTCAGATCAGACTGGACATCCACCCAGTCTAGTCAGACTCTTTCCTTAACGCTGAAAGGGTAGCTGAGAGACTAAGCTACCTCCATGTGGACAGGGAAGATTCTGATCAGAATGGGCGGATGCCCAGGCTGATCTGAGTCTGTGCTGGGCGCACAACCACATTGCTGGTTTTGTCGTGTCGCGGCTCAAATGTCCTTTCATTGAAATAGCTTAAGTGACAATGTAGACAGGTTTGTTCTGGTCGGAGGCTCCAAAGACATGTTTACGCGGACCAGGTATTAGACAGACAGACATATAGTTTAGTATTTGAATAATTGTACCAAATACCTTTAATAACACCTTTTTGGACTGAGCTAAAACTGAATGGTTTATGATATCATTAAATGTGAGTAATAAATTTCAAGATTAATCTCAAAGTAGGTTGGCTCAGAAAGAAACATTCTTGTCAAGATTGTTATAAATATAATAAAACTGTTCCTTTAGGAGTAGAGAATACATTCAAAAGAAGGAAAATGGGCCAGACTTCGAAATTTCGGCTATTCAAGCCTCATCAGTAACCCTGACACAATATGGTAAAAAAAGTCAGAGAAAAGCATACTGTATTTTCTTAAATCTAATAACTTAAAAGCAGTCGGTTCAAAGGCTGATTAGGACTAAAAAGGTCCAAATGATTAAAATGTGATTATTTAGAATAAATGTCGAAATTAATCGAAATGTTTGGTTTCTCAGAGAATCATCTGATCTCAAATGAACATTACATAACAGCATGAAGATGACATTTCCCATCCCTTCTTTCTAATTGTAAGTCCGCTAGGCTCAAAAGGTCCAAAAGAGATCTTAATGTACATTTTGTTTTAATTTCCATGTCTAAACAGTCATTCATATTTTTCTATATGAATGAGTTTTTTTGTTGTGAATTTTTCACACTACTTTTATCCAAACCTCTCACTTTTTAGTTTTTATTTAGTGAAAAGAAACTGTCCAATTGACATTATCACCGCTGGATCATTATGCAATACGATTTGAGTCAATATCAGTGAATACCTACAAACAAAAGTTTTACTACATAGTCTAAGTCAATGTTGCACTTCCGTATTTGTCATTTTGAAACATTCATAACGTGTTTTGGGATGACAGAATGAAGAGCAATGTTGCTGTTACATGAATGAATATAATATTCTTCTTTTTAATTTTCTTCTTTTTTCTTCGTCATTCTGCTGGTTAACTGCAACATTGTGTTTCACTATTCCAAGCTGGAATAACTGACACGAATGCGTTTCCATTCCAATAAAGATTGAGAGAAACAAAGAGACAAGGAAAGACAGAATGAAATAAAAAGAAAATCAAGTAAAAATACAAAGAACTGCGTGTGACGTTTGCTTCTGATATATATATAGTTTAAATCTATCTATCAATCTATCCATCTATCAATCTATCCATCTATCCATCTATGTATGTATCTATCTATGAATCGTTTATTAATTTTATTATATTTGTGTTAAAACAATATACCGCCTCTTTTATAGAACCTATCTATACCGCAGTTCCAGCGAACACCCACAGAGTTGTATACTACGATATGCAAATCAATTAATAGATCAATTCAGGAGATGACTTACATATAAGCGTTACGCTTACTGTCAGATCCTGTATTGCTTCACTCCATTATTCATATGTATATATAAAATCTTTGAATAAAATATTGTATAAACCAAATTGATTCTTTTGTCCAATAAATTCTTCATGTAATAGGAACTTACTGATCGAAATATGCACTATGAGATCACTGTGCGGACTAAGACTATTTTATGCCGCTCTCGCATAATTCTCGATTTTGTAATGAAAAAAGGAAGCAACAAGACTCAATAAATTAAAAAAGAATATATCAAATAAAACTTTGGGATTTAGCAGTATAGCTAGTTTGAAGGAAAAATAGCATAAATATTTAGGGATAAAACCGGAGACATACGTGTTTCTTTATTTTTCCTATTAAACATATAGGGTATGATAGTAATCATAATTAAATGATATGGAAGCAAGAAGACAATTGTTTATTTCAATAAGATACACAAGAATTAAAATAAGAAACTGAAGATACAGAATATGATACTAAGATATGTCGAAACAGTTGTTAGAATGCAAGATAATTTTCTTATTCATGTCTACTCGTATACGCGTTGAGTGACAAATTTTCAACAGGTAAGGCGACTTCACATTCCAGTAAATGTCACTTTAAGTAGGGTTGAAACGGCAAGTGACGAGAATCACGTAGGATGCTAGTCAAGGTCAGCGAGTAAATTGTGCTTCCTCAAGGGTTCTTGTCGTTTACTTTCTACTCGAAAAAAATAGCATCGCACAGAGTCGCCGACAAATAGGTAAAAGTGAAAACAGTATACCCTCCCAAACAAACAACAAAAATCTGCAAGGTATAACAAAGCAGTACATGTATTTACAAGAAGTTTAAACCAAGGTGTATTCCTCAACTGTGCGAAGACGTTCCCATGCATCGGTAGCTTGCAGTTTGTAAATCCGCAACAATTAATGAAGCCCAACCACGGGTTCTCTATTTTGACAACAAAATACCAATGAAGTCAAATGCTAACGTTGTAGGCGAGCACATCGCTCTTAACAATGCTCTCCAGAAGAATTGTATTATTTCTTCATTGCAGAATTAACGTATAAATTCTTGTACAGCAGGTGGTGTTTTTGTCGTAATAAATTTGCAATAAAATTATTGCAACTCAGCAGCAGCGAATTCCGTCTGACAAACTGATGAGAAACTGTCAGAGAAAAGCTTTTCTCCCAGTAGCGTTTCCTCACGGTAAATGGGCTGTAATTCTTTTCATTTCTTCTCCACGTCGCTTTCTAATTCCTTTTAATTTCTCCCCATGCTCATGCTCCTTGGATTTTGTGTACTGATCATGTAGTGATCTACCGCCACAGAAGCGGTTAAAGTTGACGCCATCTTGTTTTCTCAAACGGAACGTTTGACGTCATGACGTAATGTAGCGACAGCAAGACTGTCCGACCTCTATTTCTTAATTATTTTGTAGATTTCTATTCAAAACAGGCCAGTCTGTTTAATACAGAAGCAGAAGTTGGTGTCGTTACGACAGAAATTTCATTGGAAATACGTTCATAATGTATTTTGTAGGCAAAAATATGCCTTACCAATCTTCTACCATAGAGCTCCCGCTCTTACAAAGCTCCTTCTGAGCCTTGAATTGCAGGCGCGTAGCAAGCGAGTGCTCGCTATAAGCAATAACTCGCTTTGTTGCAGTTACGTTATAGGCTGACAGTCCTGTTCCAATGTCCCGTCTTTTAGCAATTCCTCTTGCGGTGTTAATATTCCTTTTACATCACCTTACTGGTTCCTACACTGAAGCGGGGTACCGACAGTAGAATATATACAGATTCACTAGAAAAGAAGGAATATATATAATTAAGTAAGATTCGAACAAATATAGATTGATGAAGCGCCATAGATATCGCAGATGTTTCAATCTTATGATATCAATAGCAGCAAAATCTACGATAATTTTTTATTTTAAGAAAAGTTATCGATAAATAAACACATTATATCGAAAAAAATAAAACTTAGACCTAATAAGCGCTTTCGCAGGTTTTTGCAGGTGGAAAATATAATGCGATAGCCAGAAAAAATGCCATAATTTTTTATTTTTTGCGTATTTTAGAAAAACTTTTTTCAGTCTGGTAGTAAATTGTTCAAGGTATAATATACATTTAGATGAATGAGCAAATCTTAACAGAAAACGTTGCAGTCAACGTCAAAATATTGGGTCAAAACGTTTTTTTCGACCGAATATTCGGTTCGACCTAAGCAATATATTTTTATGGAAGCTTTCGACCCAATATGTAGACCTCGGGTATATATATATATATATATATATATATATATATATATATATATATATATATATATATATATATATATATATCACTCACGCTCTGTGCTCGTGATACCTATTTTACAATTGACCTTTAACAATTATTTCTTAACACTTCACTGCCATAGCTGCTGACTCACTACGAATAAGTGAGGCTTAACTGTTATTTATTTAATACATATGAAGTCTGTCCAGAGTCTGATTTTTTTGCCAGCACGTCACAGGTTCGAATCCAAGTTGGTCAGCAGGCGACTTGAAAACTCTTTCTGGAACCAGAAGATTTACTTTGAGATATCAGTGGTTTGAGATAGATAAACTACTCTGAGATATCGAGACTTAATTGTACAAAGAGACATGGCACAAGACAAGTTTTCCTATCCTACATGGTCTAAATCACGTAGACTATTAAAGTACTTAACATGTAGCTCTCCAGTTGTATAAGTTTTAAGAGGAAACTGCAAGGTGTGTCCCGTATTGGGATGAGATTTATTGTCTTCATAAATAGACACATTTCCTGTTGGGAATATTGTTGGCAATATTTCAAACAATTACCATAAACAGTACGAGTTTGACAATATTAGCCGGAGCGGCTGTAGCGTAGTGGATAACACTCCAGACTACCAATCCAGGGGTCGCAAGTTCGATCCCCCGCTTCTCCGGTCTTTCGGATGAGACTTTAAACCTAGGTCCCGTCTCCATATGACCTCGTTGTTGGTGGGACGTAAACCCGAGTTCACTCACTCACAATATTAGCCACTGCAGCTACAGATAAGAACTGGAATAATTTGCCTAACGGTAATGCGCTTATCGCTCCGCCTTTAAGGTTTGACCGAGCATATTCTACATAAGAAATTAAGCCGCGACACGACAAAACCAACAATGTGGTTGTGCGCCCAGCGAAGACTCAGATCAGCCTGGGCATCCGCCCAGTCTGATCAGAGTCTTCGCTGTCCGCATGGAGAAAGCTTATTCCCTTAGCTACCTTTTTAGCACTAAACGAAGATTCTGGTCTAACTGGGCAGATGCCCAGGCTGATCTGAGTCTGCGCTGGGCGCACAACCACATTGTTGGTTTTCTCGTGTCGCGGTTCAATTACTTTTGTCACAAATTTGTTTCCTCTCAAGATTTTACCTTATTTGACTGGTCAATGCAAAGTTTGACTGACAGCTGGCGGCAGGTCAATTCTGAAATGATTTTCTTTATTTCTCAAAGGAAGCATATGTTGTGACCCCTCCTTAGAACATCTTGGCCAGACGGTTCTAAGAAGGGATCACAACATATGTTTTTTATGGAGAAATATGCAAAGCTATACCTGAACTACCCCTGTTACTCCTTATCTTGGAGCTCTGATTAACGCGATGGTCTTGAATCCAGGCCCGTTCGTAGACTTTGAAAAGGAAGCGGAGGAGCATGGTGATGGTGGTAGGAGAGAGCGGCGCGGGGGAAGGGGTGAGGTTGGGTTGCAGATTTCATGATTTGTTTTAAAGGAGGGGGAGGGGTACGAAAGTTAAGAAAACTGATTTTGAAGTCATCATTAGGATTTGTTAACTCGGTTTTCCGGTAGGAAACTGCATGGTTTTGAAATAATTATCACAGATGCATCCCTCTGCATACAGGCTTGAAACTGATCTGCTATTAAGAGTCTCTTGCCTGCTTTTAATTAATAATTTTGCTGCAAAAGCTTGAATTTCGACACACCCTCGCAACATCAGTCATTATTGTAAAACTTTTGGTAAAATAGCAAATAGTGCAGACTCTAGTCAGATATTCCCACGAACAGTAAACGAGAACTCGCTGTGACCTTTGGTATTTTGCGCATAGACTTAGGGGTATTATCCAGTTTTTGGATCATTATGGTTTGCGACCGAGTAATCCGAACATGTAGCCTCTAGCACATGTCATGATCACCCTGTGCATATCCTTCAGGACATGTTCATTTCCAAAATGTAAATACGGAATCTGCCACAGTAACTGTCCGGACAAGTTTAATTTATGCACCAACTGGCCTTGGCAAGCGATATTAGCACGTTTTCTTATGACATTGCTACAGTAAGTGACATTAGGCCACGTTTTCTCGAGAACAATCAAAAGGTCTGTCTCAATTTTAAGTGGTCCTTAACTGAACATGGATTCATTTTGCTTTCAGGTCTATTGTTACACATTCATTTGAGCCGCAACATGAGCTAACCGACAGAGTGGTTGTGCGACCAGTGCAGACTAAGATTAGTCTGAGCATCCGTCCAGTCTGATCAGTTTCTTCGCTATTCGCATGGAGGTAGCTTATGCCCTTAGCTACCCTATAAGCGCTGATCAGACTGTGCGGATGCCCAGGTTGATTTGAGTTTGCGCTGGGCGCACAACCACTTTGTTGATTTTCTCTTGTCGCGACTGATTTTATTTTTGTCTCGCCAGCAACTAGCAGAAACGAGACATAGGTTTTACCTGTCCTTTGTTAATGTCGTCGTCGGCGGCGACGACGTAAACTTTTAATTAAGTTTTCTGGTTTAGCCCTTTTTTTTGACAATGTACAGACAGGCGAGACACAGCATTCCGCGGAATTCTTGTTCCTTCTTTCGTAGTCAGGAATGACACTTAAAGAAGAATTTGCTTCTCCACGAAGAAATTCATCCTTTTAAGAGTAAAGGGCTTCATCGGGTGGGGGTGGGTGGAAGGTTGGGTGGAGACAGGGAGTCACAAATATTGTCTCACTTTAAAAACAATATGGTGGAAAACGATGAAGGTCATCCCATTAATCTTAAGCAATCTTTTATATGTATCTCGTCACAAGAAAATAGTCTTAAGGCATGTTGGAAAAACAAAATGATACACGCAGCTTGACTTGCGTATTCTTTGTTTACGGCTATGTGTGTAAATTTTTAAATCTTTCCTTTTAAGAGTAGAGGGTTTCTTGTCCAGAGGGAACCAAACATGATGACACAAATATTGTCTCCCTTTAAAAACAATATAAGGAAAACGATGGGAAGTATTCCCATGCAGCCTGGCTTGCGCCTTTCGTGATTACAGCTACCACAATTCCCAGATACCCGGAGCACTGGTAGCTTAGTCGGTTGAGCGCTGGCCTGCTGGTCTATTTGTCCAAGGTTCGATACCCGCTGGAGGCGGAAAACTAATCAACTATATAGGGGATGCATTGCACACACCCTTTTATCATCATCCTGCCATCGTCCTGATATAACTGCAATACTATTAAAAAGAACGTAAACTGGCAAATCATTCATCCATTCATCCAACCATAAATATCTAAAGTTTAGCATTCGATACCCCGTAACGAGCAAGTCATACACTGGGCATCGTTCAGTAACCGAGACAGACCACGGTTCATCCGCCTGTGCGGTCAAAAATCGACTCGCTAAAGCTCGTGGATTATCTCTCCGTATAGTCGGAAGAACCATGCTCTATCTACCACATGCATTTTGAGGAAGCTGAAAAATGAGCTGTATGATCCGTCACCTCAGATATATTTACACAATCTGATCTAAGTCTGAGTTTTATGTCTCGTGGCCACGGAAAATATGTAATCTTAAAATTTTAAGGAAACAGGCCTCTCAGTTATACTGATTTAAGGAAGTGACTAATATGACCCGATCACGATACTCATCTCTGTGCAACCCACTCATGCCTCCTACAACAATATGTTAGTATCGCTAGACAGATAAAACAAAAATAAAGCTCGACCTTCGAGAGCTTGACTTAAACAAGCGCAATATTAATATGGACAATACCGGCCAACTGCAGTTTCAGAATAAACAGTTCTTCTAAGAATAATTCAAACCTTTAAAATATTGACAGAGATCTGACAATATCATTGAACTGTGAATCAAAGGTCACAGTGACGTGTCATGAAGTCAATCTCTGTATCTGGTTGCACCACTACACCAAGTACAAAACAAGTCAATGAAATAGAGTTAGAGATATTTGCTCAAATCGCTGCACCGTGAAATATAGGTCACACTGATCTAAATTAGTATGAGGTCACTCATAGTATCACCCCAATGCATTAACCTATGAATGATGCAAATCCATAATATTCTATTCTATTCTATCCCATAACTTTACTAGGTCGTTGGGGCACCACAGATGACTTCAAAACAATCCCTTTCCACCTTGTCCTGTCTTCAGCTGCCCTGGTTGAGCTGCAAAATCCATTCCTGTCCACTCCTTGATATTGTCCTCCCACCTCTTCTTCTGTCTACCTCTTCTTTTTCCTTTCGCTGTGCCCTGAAGAATTGTCTTTGCTAAACCAGAAGACCTTGAGACGTGGCCAAACCACCTTAGTTTCCGTATCTTGACCAGCGTAAGGGGTTCATCATATTCTCCAATGGCTGCTTGGATCTTCCTGCTAACCTCCTCATTGGTTAAATGGTCCTTGTACGAAATGTTCAGTAACCTTCGGTAGCATCTCATCTCAGGCCTGCGTTCTTTTCTCTAACACTGCTGTCAAGGTCCATGATTCACAGTCATACAGAAATATGGAAATGACAAGGGAGCGCATAAGTTTCACCTTTGATCCAAGAGATATATTGATATCTCTCCAAATTGGTTTCAGCTTAGTAAGAGCTGAGGTGTCTTGTGCAATCCTTGAGAGAACCTCCTGTTTTGAGCCATCATCTGAGACAACTGCTCCAATGCATTTGAAGCTGCTTACGGTACCCAGCTTCTGCTCTTTTACCTTGATCTCCCTCTGGATGCCGTCTGCGCTGTTTGTCATCAGTTTGGTCTTCTAAGCACTGATCTCCATCTTATACCTTGTGCAGGCTTGGTCGAGACTTTCACTTAGAGCTTCCAGTTCCTGCTCTTCCTCAGCTAGAGCATCTATGTCATCGGCAAACCGCAGATTGGTAATGTTTCTGCCGCCTATGCTTACCTTACTTTCATGTTCTTCCAGAGCATCAGACAGGATCCGTTCGAGAAAAATGTTGAAGAGGGTGGGTGACAGAAAACATCCTCGTCTTACTCCAACTGTTGAACCATTCTCCTGTGCTGCCATTTATCAGGACTGCACTTGTAGCCTTGTTGTATAGCTGATCAATGGTGCGAACTAGAATCGCACTGATATTGTACTTCCGCATGGTGGCCCATAAGGCTGCATGCCATACCCTGTCAAAGGCTTTTGTGAAATCAATGAAGACATGGTACAGATTCTGCTGATGTTGGAGATACTTTTCACACAGGATTCTAAGGTTGAAGATTTGTTCTGTGGTGCTCCTTCCTGCTCGGAACCCAGCCTGTTCCTCAGCGATTATCTCCTCAGCTTGTGGTTTAAGCCTGTTCAAGATGACTTTCAGCATGACTTTGCTTGAATGACTGATGAGGCTGATGGTTCTGTAGTTCTGGCAGAGCTGTAGGTTGCCTTTTTAGGGAGCGTAATAATCAGCGACTGAGTCCATGGAGTAGGCCATTCTCCTGTTCTCCAGATCCTGTTACAAATATCTGTTAAAACATCAATCATGGTCTCCCCGCTAGCTTGAACAAGTTCTGCTGGTATATTATCAACTCCGGCAGATTTCCCCTTCTTTAGTGCTGCTACTGCAATCTCAACTTCCTCACGAAGGATCGGTAGTTGATCTTCTTCTGGGGGCTGATTGCAGTCCAGAACCGCATTGTCACCGTAAGTCTCATGGTTGTATAGTTCTGAGCAATATTCTGTCCATCTGCTGAGAATCTCTTTTCCTCTGTAAGGCATTTCCCAGACTTGTCCTGGATAGTTGTGGATCTACCCTGTTTCTCAGAAGTTAGATCCTTCACGAGCTGGTATGCTTTCTTGCTGTTGTTTTTGTTCAAGCAAGTTTCAATCTCCTCGCACTGACTAGCTATCCAGTCCTCCTTCGCTTTCTTCACTGCCTTCTGAATCCTCTTGTTTGCTTCCCTGTATTCTTCTGCTCCTCCTGCTTCATACCTCTTCTTCTTCTTCAAATTTCTCCTCTCATCACAGAGGTCGAGAACATCTCTGGTGACCCAGGGCTTTTTCCTGCGACGTTCCTTCCCAAGTATCTCACTGGCTGCCTCAGTCACTACTGTGTTGTAGGTGGTAATCATGGTATTTATGTCCATGTCATCATCCCTCAGACCAATGAGTGGTGCATATTATCCACCTATTGTTGCTTGAAAAGTGCATGCCACATCTGGGTCCATTAGCTTCTCGAGATCAAACTTCAGTCTTGGCTGGGTTGGCTTTCTAGCCTTCTTCAGACGAACTCGGAAGGTCATCATCACCAGATCATGGTCACTTCCTATGTCTGCTCCAGGAAAACTCCTTGTCCTATGGATGTTGACTCCTGATCGGAAGCTCTTCCTCACCAAGATGGAATCAATCTGATTGTGGTGTTTCCCATCTGGACTGTGCCATGTCCATCTTCGTGATGGTTTGTGAGGGCCAAGGGTGTTTGTCAATACTAGGCTGTTACAGGTTGTAAACTCTACATGTCCTGATGCACAAGAAATCCAACCCCATACTCATGTTTGTCCTCTTCTCCACTGAAATTAACCTTGTGTCCGTCATCTGTTGACATCTCACCAAAGTTTTTCCAGCGCATCTCACAGAGCCCCAGTATGTCTCAGTGGTACCTGTCCATTGCATGTGTCAGCTCCTTAAGCTTCCCAGCTGGCCTCAGAGTCCTCACATTCCAGGTTCCAATTGAGATGTTCTCCGTACCTCTGAACTTCCTAATCTGTGTTACACGAGTCGCATACTTGTCACCTACGTCCGAGTGTCCAACAGTAGGCGCGGTCATTGTTAACCCGGGTTGCGACCGATCCGGTATTATGATATTGTTTAGGTTGTCAACCATGTTGTTACAAGGGCAGAGTTCAGCCTGACGGAGCCCATCCCTCTCCAGGCTATATATGAGCCCGTCCAGATAGAAATCGACCTTATGACACGCGACGTGAAACTGAGATAAGTGACGTCAAAGTTTGACGTTACGTCAGACGATTTTCCCGCTGTTTCTCACGGCATATGATTCAACTATAATATGAATGTTTATAGTGTGGGAAACCACCGTAGCCGCATATTTGTTGCCGGGGATCCAGAAAAATGATTCTTTGGAGCATTATGCAGCACCAAAATTGCAGTTTGCGTTTATTACCGAATTTAATAAATTGAAAAAAAAAATATTTTATTCGCAGATACGTAAAAAAGCTTGATACTGTCGGCAGTTCTGGTCCCGTTTTAATTCATGTTCATAAATTTTTAGCTTTGATCTAGCGAAAATAATTTTCAATTTTCAATTGAAAAAATATTTTATTCGCAGATACGTAAAAAAGCTTGATACTGGCGGCAGTTCTGGTCCCGTTTTAGTTCATGTTCATAAATTTTCAGCTTTGATCTAGCGAAAATAATTTTCAATCTCGGACAACAACAACAACAACAACAATAATAATAATAATAATGATAATAATAACTATATCATAAATATCAAAAGTAAAATCCCGAACCGAAAAAATCCCAAGTCTATAGCTTTGTGTAGGTACATGTATACAAACAGCGTCAGCATTTCATGCATTCACTGACATTGTTTAAACTGCAAGACAGCAAACCTGATACCATAGTGACGATTTTACTTTTGTTACGGACACAGAAAATATAAGATCACATCCCCTTTCTAAGGAGACGCCTATATGATCAAGAAATTTATTTTAACCAAAAGCTGGCATAGGTGTGGATGTGGAACAGTGGGAGGGGAGGAACCCGTAATAAGCGTAACTGAGTTTCACATAAAAAAAGTTGAAAAAAATATAAGTCTTTTAAGTTGGCAACTTTCGAGTGAGTTTTTTAGCTTGAACAAAATGGTAAAAATCCAACGTTCAAGCCTGGAACCCCATTTATTGTCTTACCTTTGTTTATATTGCATTGCTGGGCGGGAAACTAGAACAAGAAATTGCGTTTGCTGAGCAGTTAGACAGTTTTCAAAATTATGTTCTCTCTACTTTTTGCCAGTTATCTGGCACGGTATATGCTTATCAACCCACATTCAGTTGTCACCAGTCATGAAGGTTGAAAGTGCTTTTTTAAACGATTTTGTTAGGCAATTTTACAACTAATAGGAATATGGAGACTTAAACAGAACATGCATGCAATTATTTGTATGCAAATGAGCCGCGACGTGACAAAACTAACAAAGTGGTTGTGCGCCCAGCGCAGACTCAGATCAGCCTGGGCATCCGCCCAGTCTGATCAGAGTCTTCGCTGTCCGCATGGAGGTAGCTTAGACCCTTAGCTACCATTTAAGCGCTTAGCGAAGGGTCTGATCAGACATGGTGGATCTGAGGCTGATCTGAGTCTGCACTTGACGAACAACCTCTTTGTTGTTTTTTTTTTCTTGTGTCGCGGCTCAAATAAACTCAGCTTTTGCATCAGTGTCTTTGAGTCCACCAGGCCTTTGGGCCTGGTATATTTTATTGTGAACAGATGCTCCAAAGCAGAAGTGATATTTATTTGTGATGTGGAATGTGCCTTATGTGTATGTTTTCCCACAATTTTTACAAAGGGAAACAACTTTTGTGACTTTCTTTTATGCTTCCTCGGACGTAGCTCTTCAAAAATGCGATCTACTCGTAAAAGTAAAATGCTGCTGAAGGACTCTTGCACAGAAACAAATTCTTTGGTTTATTAAAAAGAAATGACAAACTTAAACTTAATTGCTTACTCATCTTTAGAAACAGTTGAAGTATTTCAAAATATCTCAAAAGTATGTTTTGTTTATTATTTTTTGCTTCATGCACTCGAAGCCAAAGGAGGTATCAAGTTTCCGGATCATCAGTACGTGCGAACGGCAGTACTTAAGCATGTCGGTCAGTCCGAATATTAAGTTTATTTCTTGTCATAGCTGCTTCGGAAAATATATTTTTGATAACCGTTCGAGGTAAAGGGATCATACATGGTATGACATTTACCTGGATCAAAGCCTTTCCACCTTTTCTACCTTTCCCAAGGGGCATGTCCCAGGGTGGGACCAAAGTCTAGAGCTTTGTTACGGGAAAATTTACTCATACTGATAACATACGTTTGCTGTGTTAACGTTAATAATAATGATATGCATTTCAAGTGAAAACATTGATAATGGCGTTATCCATAACAGTGTAACGTGACGTCACGTAACGTTATTAATTCTGGCAAATTTCATTTGATACCAGTATGTTTAAAACTGCCATAACATCCATAGTATTCAAGATAACTTCATACGGTTTTTACCCTTTTGTCCTATAATGGCATGCGCATTCAGATAACAGAAAACCTAAAAATCGAATTTTATGTCATAAGGTCGATTTCTATCTGGACGGGCTCATATGTTGACCACAGCCGAAATTCACGATTATTGTATGGCTCGCCTTGGTCAGGAACACATGGCCGTTGACTCAAAGAGTTCTTCCGCCCTGGCCGTTGACTTCTTCTTGGAAGACTTCCGCCCAGTGACTTTGTGTTAACACCACCCCTTGTTGACCCATTGGGTTGGGAGACTCATGGAGGTGGGAGCGTCTTATTTCCTCCCATCAAGTCGTTGACTTGTCCACTGCCTATGATATAAACAACCAGATTCAAAGAGCCAAAGAGGCGGGGGCATATCCCTACCTATCAGTGACCCCCTTAATCTAGCTGTTTCGCCAAGCTTAGCAGGGCTCGCTCGGGTCTAGCTGCTAACACTTGAACACCGAACATAACAATGAATCTGAAATCAGGTTTAAAACATGATATACATATAATATACATACATGATCAAATTTGACAGCGGTGCTGTGAAAGCACCTTTTTATCTATCTGAAACTGCATTTTTTCATACACATAGCTACAACCAACTTTTAAGATGAAACCATCTTTGTATTCTTACTTAAAAAAAACAACATAATTTGAGAAATTAATAAAGCTACACCATAACATAGGGGTAGACATATTCACACATCTGGTCATACTTAGTCAATATGACAAGAATCATGTTCGTTGACTGGTTTGTTATTCGGTTGTTTTGGGTTTAACGACTCTTTGAGACAGTACTTCGGTTTATATCGAGCCATCTCTCAGAGAGAGTGAGAAGGCGAGAGAAAAAAAAATCTGAACATCCCACCGCACCCGCACCTACTGCGAGCGCAGTAGGCCCTTGCCCTACCTTGTGGTACTTCTGTTGCGGTTCCTTGATGTTCCTCGTGTATTATGCTGTGTCCACTTGTCTATGGTCTCTGGCGGTCCAATCTGCATTTTGTTTTGTTTTGTAATAAAAAAAATAAGTAAAAATAGATGTTGATGCTGTTTTGGGGATAGCTGAATAACCATCTGTTGGTAAGAGCCGCTCAGTCGGTTTACTGTGTGTGTTTTTTTGTACACTTGTGTTGATTTCTGTGTGTATGTGCTTCTTTCCCTTTTGGTTTTGACAGCGGAATATGGGATTTGTTTGTATTAATACCTAATCATTGCCTATCTTTTTACTTAACTAACTTTTCATTTACTACAAATTTTCACTTCCACGATCAGATCAATTTGGAGCTTAAACATTCTTTTCTAAATTGTCCATCAGACATCCTGTTCATTTACTACAAAGTCTCACTTTTACGGTCAGGTTTATTTTGAGCTTAAATTTCCTTTTATTTAAATTATCAGCCAGCGTTTCTTTTCATTTACTACAAATTTTCACTTTCACAGTCATATCATTTTTGAGCTTAAACTTTCTTTCCCAAACTGACAGCCAGAGTTTATTCTCATTTACTACAAATTCTCATTTAACGGTCAGATTAATTTTAGCTTAAACTTTCTTCTCGAAATTGTCAGCCAAAGGTGTCTTTCATTTCCAACCCAGCTAGTCAGTGTTGATTCTGGTTTTCTGACATTGGGTCACTACTTAAATACTGATTTAAAGTACCTTATATCTGGATTTTTTTAATTATTGTAAAATAAATTAAGACTGACTTGTCATTGCAACCTGAATCTTAGCGGAGTTTGGCTTCCATTCTTTTTAGTTATTTTGGCTTTTTGCGGGTTCTTGTTGCATCAAACATATCTTTCCTGGTGCCCTTGTCTGTCGCCTTTCTCGAGACACAGGGGTTGCGGTGGCTTGATGGGAGAGGCATGCGTTTGCAATTCAATACGTAGGCTCGGAGAGGGATGCTCGTTGCCTGCCGAGAATTGCGAATTTTCTCTTTTCTTACAAACGTTTGGAGCTAAGCAACACTGAAGAAGTTTATTACAGAAACGCGCGTCAGTCGCACTAAATTTGGTATGGGTACATTTATATTAGAACCACTGGGTCGATAATGCTACTTGTGGCCATTTTGGCCCCGAGAATATCATCAACCCTGTTAGTCAGTGTTTCAGTCTTTTCATGTTCTAGTGATTATGCCTTATATCTTGAAGATTGTTTGATGTGTGAACATGATTGCTTTTTATAGTGACTCACTATGACCGGATGTTTGACCTTAAACTAAAAGTAGGTCACAGTGACCTATATTCCATGGTCTTGTAATTTTACCTAATATATTTGGGTCTCTTTGATAGTTGTACATGACAGCTTGGCATAATGATTCAGTATGACCCAAGCTTGACCTCTAACTAACAGCATGACACAGTGACTTTTTCATGGTAAAATATTTTATTTAAAACATGATTTCTTTGGATAATGACTCAGTATGACACAAAAATTGACCCCAAACAATCAGTAGGTCGCACTGACCTGTATTTCATGATCCAGTGATTATACCGTAGATTGAGTCACGTGGTCATGGAGGACAGGACATAACTTTTGAACGGGGTTACTCTTTTATTGGAAATCCATATCCCTGTATAATCATAAAATATAATTTCGATGTGAACTTTTCGAGGGATGTTCCAGTCTAAATATTCCTGGATATAAATTTGGAAATTCAGTTTCTATATTGCTCTGAGTGAGTTTTATTCCATGTTCAATATTGGGTTCACTGAAGCGTGAGCTGTGTTGACACGCGCGTATACACTGATTGTTTTGTTTACATCTCAACTGTGTATTTCAATAAGATGGCTGAGGGAGGTATACTTATGGATTTTGATGTGGCAGATACAGTGACAGAGCAGCCTATCAAAGGGGATGATACTCGCAGCAAACGTAAGGGGTCACCTCTTAGCAGTAATGAACCGGCTAAGGTGTCGTGCGGGGAAGGTACAACTTTGAGAAGACGGAATTCTTTACCTAATATTTCTAAGTTATCAGATAATGAGAAGAAAAAGACAAAAAGGCTATGGCCTTCTCTGATATGGTAAAAATGACATTTAAGACCAATCATTCAAAGACAATATTACTCCAGCTCTTTATGATATGGTTAGTCCATTAATCCAGGAATCTGTGCAGGCTGCGGTACAGGCTACAGTAGCTACAGCTGTAAACAGTATGAGAACCTCTGTAATAGATGAGATGCTAAAATCTAACAGAGAGTTACAGGAATCAGTTAAGCGCCAAAGTAAGATAATCAATGAACAGAAAACTATAATCGAAGATCAAAAGGTTATAATTAAAGATAATATTGACTTGATAGATGATCTTCAGTGCCAAGTGCATTGTCTGTCGGGCGAGGCTGATGACCTGAAACAAGCCATTAATGAACTAGAGCAATACGGGAGGAGAAATTCGCTAAAAATTAACAATCTTAAACTCAACGGGCCTAATTGTCCTCCGAGGAATGAGCAGCAGCTAACAACTGCAGTGGTATATTTTCTGAATACAGCAGTGCTAAAGGGTGTCGGCAAGCTGACAGAACAAGACATTGAGCGTTGTCATTACGTTGGTAAGCCCAAACAGGAGGGTTCCACTCAAATTCTAGTTTAATTTTCTCGTTACCATGACAAAAGGAGGATGTTCGCCTTGAAGAAGAATCTTAAAAATAATCCAAATAAAACATTCTTAACGGAAGATCTTACTGCTATCAACCCCTCAGTGGTTAAATCCCTGCTCCCGATGAAGAAAGATGGAAAAATTGACAGTTTCTGGACCAGAGATGGACGGATTATAGTAAAAAAAGATAACGATAGTGCTCCGATTCGCTTATCACCCAGTGCTAGCATTGAAAGATCTCTTGGTCTATAATTGGGTTAATTAGCTGACAAGTCAGTGTTTTCGCCTGCCCACAGGGCACACGGCGCTGGAGCGCCATAGAATCAACGCTGATTCAACAACCTGATGTTGAAACACCGTTGATTCAGTTTTGGTTTCAGAGTTGTGTGCCTACTGGACGCACTGAAAAGCACATGGTTCTGTTTAGTTAATATTTTTTTCCCATATTCTAAAAATAGATTTCATGTTGACTGTTTGGATGTTTTCGGCACATATGGCATTTCACTTCTTACACAGACGCGTCACCTCAGACCAGTTTCATGTCTAATACCAAAATTGTAAGCGCCAAGCCGATCAATTTGTGCTGCTGATAACTGAAATATTATTGTTGAATACTTATTATAGAGATTGGTAGCACGCAAAGAATCTATAGCAGAATGTACAATTTATAGTAGCTTATATCATGATATTTTGAAAATGATTAAAATAGGTCACCTGGCCAAAATGCAATAAGCTATGTGGATAGATGAGCTCTTAAAGCCACAATATAAGCTGATTGTTTGGGGATATATTGGGGATGAGGAAGCACTTTATAAGCAGCCTCGTCTGGATCTCATCTGTTTACAAACTGGACTGGTTTTGCCTTTGACACTCTGGGGATGATATATGTAAACGATCATATTAGGCGCCTTGGGGCGTTGCAGTATGCAAAAGAGGCGTTATTAAGAGCCTAAAATGTATTTAAAGTGTATTTAATCAGCAACTGTCAAAATACATATGATAAGCAATATGAGGGTGAGGATATACAATTATAGGAAACAGCTCTACTATTTTTGCCTCCATTCTCTGTAGTGGTCCAACTCTTGAAGGAGTGAACTTGCTCCTCTGGGAGAAAAGTCTTTCCTTTAGGAGGGGACCCTTGCTCAGAGAGCTACCTCATCTGGAGAAGAAGGTAATGGCTATACATTTATGGGAAGCAAGTCTACAATTTTTTTCTCTATTATTTGTAGTGGTCCAACTCTTGAAGGAGGGAATTTGCTCCTCTTGGAGAGAATTCTTTCCTTTAAGAGACGATCCTTCCTCAGAGAGCTACCTCATTGAGAGAAGGTGATGGCTATACATTTATAGGAGGAAACTCTACAATTCTTGTCTCCATTCTCTGTAGTGTTCCAGCTCTTGAAGGAGAGAATTTGCTCCTCTAGGAGAAAATTCTTTCCTTTAAGAGAGGGTCCTTGCTCGGAGAGCTACCTAACCGAAAGAAGGTGATAGCTGTACATTTATAGTTGCAACTCTACAATTTTTGTCTCCATTCTCTATAGTGGTCCACCTATTGAAGGAGAGAATTTGCGCCTCTAGGAGAAAATTCTTTCCTTTAGGAGAGGGTCCTTGCTCGGAGAGCTACCTAACCGAAAGAAGGTGATAGCTATACATTTATAGTTGCAACTCTACAATTTTTATCTCCATTCTCTGTAGTGGTCCACATCTTGAAGGACAGAATTTGCTCCTCTAGGCGAAAATTCTTTCCTTTAGGAGAGGGTCCTTGCTCAGAGAGCTACCTCACCGAAAGAAGGTGATAGCTATACTTATATAGTTGCAACTCTACAATTTTTGTCTCCATTCTCTGTAGTGGTCCACCTCTTGAAGGAGAGAATTTGCTCCTCTAGGAGAAAATTCTTTCCTTTAGGAGAGGGTCCTTGCTCGGAGAGCTACCTAATCGAAAGAAGGTGATAGCTGTACATTTATAGTTGCAACTCTACAATTTTTGTCTCCATTCTCTGTAGTGGTCCTGCTGTTGAAGGAAAGAATTTGCTCCTCTAGTCTAGGAATAAATTCTTTCCTTTAAGAGTGGATTCTTCTGAAAGAGCTACCTCACCGAGAGAAGCAAATATGATTTCAAGAAAGTTTATGTATCATAATCCTGGACAAAGAGGCTGGGGCTAGAAAATCTTAAAGGTGAAGGGAAAAAAAATATATACATATATATGAGCCAGTCTCTGTGAAAACCGGGCTTAATGACATAAAAGTAAAAAATTAACTAACTGCATCACTGAAAAGTTTTAGCTTTTCTAAACAATTTCTGAAAATTTGAGATTGTTACCATTATTCATTACTAAAAAATAGACTTTAGAAGCACACAGGTAATGCAGTTTCTTTATATGACGTTATTAACGTCATGCAAGTATGTTTTGACGTCAACGTCATTACGTTTGTTTGAACGAGCTTTCGGTGCTTGTTACACAAAATAACTCGGACAAAAAGTGTACTCGCTCATTTTCAATGTGTTTTTAATAGCACACACATGGCAATTTGTATGTTTTAACATTCTTTCTCAAATGATAGGTCTTTGTGATGGCATTAATTGTCTTAATACAGCCAGTAAGGCTCGACTGAAATTAGTATTTGAAATACATAGGTATTCTTCAGGTACACACCCATACGTGTTTGTGCGTGTGTTCAATATGTATTTACCCATAATTATATGTAGACGAGTAATCAGTGCTCCTGAAGGTGGGGGGGGGGGGGGTATTATGCCCACAACATATGCCTTAACTGGAAACTTTGCAAAAATTAGCCAAAAATTGTCATCAAGTTCACCACTTTCTCTATTTGTTATCTATTTTTCTTTCCTTATGTCATGTGTGCCTTTTTTCTGGGCAAGTAGTATTTGTTTGGGCAAGATAATTTTGTCTATTTACTTGTGGATGGAAAAGTACGAAAACTTTAGCATTTTCACAGTCCTTGGTAAGACATCTCAGAATTGTTTTCAGTACCCTACCTTCTGGAACTTTGAGCAATTTTTACAGATGCTTGCATGTGCACGGGTGTGCATGCACATGCACAATGTATATGTGCCTGCACATGTGTGCACATGTAAGCATATAAACAGGAATGTTTTTTTGTTTGTTTTTTCTTTCTTAAATTCAGGATTTTTCCAATAAGTGTAACATACTGATAGATCATGAACAGGATTATGCTTCAGTCTTTATTATTTATATTATTTTTCCTTTATATTGGTATTATCTTCTTGTCATCGTCCGGGGAACTAGTGGGATGGTGGTGCTGGCAACCAGACTGTGAGGACTCTCTGTTGACATCTAACATATCAATCGATGGGTATATCAATTGAACAGTGGAGGGTCACCATAGGACTGTTTGACAGTGCCACCCTCGGGGGCAGCCATATATACTACTATGTGAGGTTACCATTTCTATTTATACTTAAACACTTGATGCAGCTGAGTTTATACTCTCATAGTTTGTGCTGTTTACTAGCTACATTTTTCAGTGAATGCATATGTAACAACCACTTTTTCTTTGTTTTGTCTATGCTACTGTTAGAGGCCTTTGATACTGAGCAAAACCCAGGACCAAATGAGTCTGCCGCAGACCTTTCTATTTTTACACTTGAACATAAGAAGCATTAGAAACAAATTAGATTATGTCAAGGACAACTTTTTAGATTTCGATATTTTATGTTTTTCCGAGACACATCTTGACATTCAAATTAGTAATGAATATTTATTGTTATCAGACATCTTTGATGAACCTTACAGAAAAGACAGAACCAACCACGGTGGAGGAGTAATGCTATATTTAAACTCTCAGCTTATACATACAAGAAGGGCAGATTTAGAAGTTTTTTGTGAAGAATCTATTTGGGTAAACAGTATCATTTATTTGTTAGGATTGTTTTATAGTCCGAGAACAGCAGATGTAAATTTTTTCAACAACCTCAATCTCAATATTGAAAAGGCAAATGATTTTTCGAAAAATATTATTATTGTTGGAGACATAAATGAAGACTTACTTAACTTAAATTACCATAACCTGAAGGATGTTATCATTATAAATTCTTTGCTAAATACTATTGAAGACAGTACTAGACAACAATCATTATTAGATCCTATTATCATTCCTGATGACATGTTATATCTAGATTCTGGTACTATAGACACTCCACCATCCATTAGTGACCACAAAGCAACCTATATTAGAATTCCTTTTAGTTATCAGTGTCAGCTCTCTTTCAAAAGGCTAGTGTGGATTTATAAAAAAGCCAATATTGAACATTTAAAAGATCTGATCTCAAATTATGACTGGAATAGTTTAATGGAAGGCTCTTTAAATGAAGCATGTATAAATTTTACGAATATTTTTCTTGATTTTGTCAAAATCTGTATTCCTTCTAAAAACGTAACAGTCCGACCAAATGATAAACCATGGTATGATTCAGAAATACGGCGCTATTCTAGGACAAGAGACCGACTCAAGAAAAAATCACATAAAACAGGCAGTACAAATGACTTGATTAATTATAAACATCTGAGAAATAATGTAAATAATTTAAAAAAGCATGCAAAAGAAAAATTTTATAACAATTTAGAAATTTCTTTATTTGATTTTCATACAAACGACAAGAAAAAAATTTGGCAAGTTATTCGTCATTTTGTGAAGAACAATAATAATTCAGGTAATATTCCTCCACTGATTTCTTCAACTTCTCAAGGTCAATCTACTTATTGTTACAGTGATGATGAGAAAGCGGAGTGTTTAAATGAATACTTTACTTCTATTTCCACTGTAAATGATGTTAATGTTCAGTTACCAGTATTTCTACCCAGAACACAGAGTTCGATAACAAATATAACTTGTACAGCTTTTGAAATTTCTAAATTGATTGAACTTTTGAATCCAAATAAAGCAACAGGGCCAGACAATATCAGTAATAGGATGCTTAAAGCAGTTGCACATGAAATTTCTGTAGCGCTATCAATACTTTTTAATAGATCATTCAGGGAAGGAGTTTTTCCAGATTTCTGGAAGTGTCCAAATGTTTTGCCGTTGTATAAGAAGGGAGATAAGTCAGTTGTGTCTAACTATAGGCCTGTATCACTCCTAAGTGGAGTTAGTAAACTTCAAGAAAGGATTGTGTTTAAAAATATTTATAACTTTTTACATGAGAATAACCTTTTATACAGACTCCAGTCTGGCTTTTTGCCAAATCATTCTACAACCTTCCAACTGATAGATATCTATCAGCATATGTGTCAAACTGTTGACAATAATCAATGTTCATGTATGGTCTTTTGCGATTTATCCAAAGCCTTTGACAGAGTATGGCATAAAGGTCTTATTTTCAAATTGAAACAACATGGTATATCTGGTTTATTGCTTAACTGGATTACTGATTACTTAAACAACAGGAGTCAGAAAGTTGTGATTAAATCTTGTGTGTCTAATGTTATGAAAACAAATGCAGGTGTCCCACAGGGATCTGTGTTGGGACCTCTTTTGTTCCTAGTGTATATTAACGATATGTCTGACTCACTTTTAAGTCTGACAAGACTTTTTGCAGATGACAGTTCATTATTTTATGCAGCTTCATCACTAACTGATATAGAAGGTATTATTAATCACGATTTATGTGTTTTATCTGATTGGGCAAAACAGTGGTTGATTGCATTTAATCCTCAAAAAACGGAAGCGGTCCTTTTTACTCTTAAACATTTTGACAATTTTCCACAGCTATATTTTGATAATACCACAATAAATTTCGTAGCAGAATACAAACATCTGGGTTTGACACTTTGTGATAATGGGCGTTGGCACAAACACATAGAAACTATTATTAAGAGTGCAGCAAAAGGTTTAGGTATTATGCGTAAACTTAAACACAGTTTCAATAGACTGGCCTTAAATCAGATTTATATCTCATATGTTCTACCTGTTTTAGAATATGCTTCTGTTGTTTGGGATGGTTGTACATTACAAGAGTTTCAAACCTTAGAAAAATTACAAAATGAGGCAGCAAGAATTGTGACCGGTCTCACAAGGTCAGTATCCCTATTTAACCTGTATCAAGAATGTGGATGGGTCCCCTTAATGGAGAGAAGGAAGGAACAAAAACTAGTTTTTATGTATAAGGCTATTAATGGTATTGTTCCCTCATATATTACAGATCTTATTCCACCACTTGTCAGAGAAACAACAAACTATCCCTTGAGAAATAATAATAATGTTACAATTCCTTTCACACGTACCGAAATCTCACACAGGTCATGCATTCCCTTTTCAATATCTCTGTGGAACTCACTTGACGATAACTTGCGCGAGACCAGTAGTGTGGCTACATTTAAGTATCAACTTAAAAACCTACGAACTAATTCCAAAGTTCCTTCTTATTATATTAGAGGTGATAGATACCTGTCTGTATTACATGCCAGGATAAGAAATAACTGTAGTAACCTTAAGAATGACTTGTATAATAACCATTTAAGTCATAGTCCAAACTATGACTGTGCGGAGGTAAGGGAAGATGCTGAACATTTCTTTTTCAGATGTCCAAATTTTGATGACAAGCGTATTGGCATGTTTCATTCCATAAATATGTTTCATCCATTGAATTTGCAAAAAATTCTCTTTGGGGACGATACTCTGTCTGATAACGACAGTTTTGTTCTTTTTAATGCCGTCCAGAACTTTATCAAAGATTCTGGAAGATTTAACAATATTTAATTACATGGTTCTGTCACAGTTACTACCATCGGATATAATACGAAACCACATTTTGGATGCACAAGCATAAATCGTATATTTTATCCCATATTAAGACTAACCGGCTTCATATATATATATATGTGGGTATGTATATGTATGTATGTATATTTATATATAACGTGGTTTCGTATATATATATGTGTATATATGTGTATGTATGTGTATGTGAGGAGATATATGTATATGCATGTATATGTCATATACATGCATATACATATATGTTTCTTCATATATATGTATATGTATATGTATGTGTATGTATGTGTGAAATTGCGCTATATATATGTGCATACATATACACATACACATTATATGTATGTGTGTATGTATGTTGCCAAGTATTGAGGATGCTTCTACCTGCTGAGATCCCTGACGATGAATATTTTTATAGTATTATTTATTTGTTGCTATTTTTTGTTATTACTTTACTATTTTGTTTTCTCTACTTAATTTCATGTTATTTTCCTGTACGATGAGTTGTTGTACACATACTAACCTAATCTTTCTTTAATTTTGTACTCTTTAGTTTAAACTTTCAGTTTTACTTCTTTCTTTCTGTCTTATTTATTTCTGTCTGTTCTGTTGTAATTAGATAATCATGTAACCCCATTGATGTTCTCAAGGATGATATGTTACTATTGTTCAAATTGTCTACCGTGATTTCAGCACACATTGGGGCAGTTAGTGCAATATGGGCCCCGACCTGGCTGCTCTGTTTTGGTCAGCCGGTGGGGGTCCTTACTGCTGGCCATTCTGGGAGATGTTTATTTGACTCATGCTGATTTTAAATGCTCTAAAGTCTGTTAAGCAAAGATACTGGTAAATCAGTCCCTGTGTGTGGGGAAATCATGGTGGCATGATTGGCAAGGAAGATTATTTAGTTTTGATATGTATGTTTTGGTGAAGGGGATTCTTGCCAGCTTAGTTATCTGGTACCATGTGATGTTTGAGTATTTGTTGTTATACTGTAGGGGAAGGGCCGTAACTAATGTTGTGAGAACTTGTGGCCCAACCCCATTGCTTATTATTTTTATTATTGCAATAAAATACGATTAAACATTATACCGTAGATCTTCAAGCGTTTTTTTTTTATGTACGAACATGATTGATTCTGATAATGACTTAGTAAGACCCAAAGTTTGACCTCAATTTAGCTGTAGGTCACAGTTGCCAATATTTCATGGTCCAGAGGTTTACCTTATTGCTTGAAGCCAATTAGATATGAGCCGTTCTCTGTGAAAACCGGGCTTAATGACATTACGTAATAATTACGTTGTGAACGGATGAAAAACACCAAAATTAATGATTTTTCGGACCTCTACTTAGTTCCATGGAAATACCTTAGGTGATGAGATATAACAGAAAGCCTATGAATTCAGACCAAATCCAGTCATAAATATGACATATGTTGCCATGGCAAAGCTTACTCCACGGTAACCCCACAGCCTTGAAAATAGATGGTATACCAGCACACAGACCTATCATTTGAGAAAGAATGTTAAGTTATGCAAATTGTCATGTGTGTACCATGAAATACATAATGAAATGAGTAACACACTTTTTGTCAGAGTTATTTTGTGTAACAAGCACAGAAAGCGCGTTCAAACAAATGTAGTGACGTTGACGTCACAACATGCTTGCATGACGTTAATAACGTCATAAAAAGAAACTGCACTACCTGTTTGCTTCTAAAGTCTATATCTCAGTAATAAATAGAGGTAACCATTTCAAATTTGCAGGAAATGTTTAGAAAAAGTAATACGTTTCAGTGATGCAGTTATTTATTTTTTTGTTCTTATATCAGTAGGCCCGATTTTTACAGAGATTGGCTCATATTATACAAACATAATTGCTTGCAATAATGACTCAGTTTGGCTAAAAGTTTGACCTCAAACTAACAATAGTTCTCCAGTGACCTGTATTTCATGGTCTGGTGATTTTGCCTCATATTTTATCAACCTATTTCATGGATTAAACTTAAACTTCGGATAATGGTTTGGGTTGACACCGTAAGTGACATCATACTGATTTAGGTCAATGTGAACAGAATTTCATGGTCCAGTGATTTTGGCTCATATTTCTATCACTATTTTATGGCTTTGCGTCATACTGCATTACATGGTTATGGCTGTGGCTGCACTGTGAGGGACCCCAACATGATTATAGGTCGGTGTGACCTATTTGTCCTGGTCCAGTGATTTTAGGCAATATTGCTTAAATAATTTCGCTGACTTCAATTATACTTGATATAGTGGTACATTCAGATGCACTGACTGAATTCAATTTACTTGTGATTGTGACCTCTATTTTACTGTTCATTGATATTGTCATATCTCTTGCAATATTTTAGAGTTTTAGATTATTTTAGGAGGACTGTTAAGTTTGACACTGCGACTGATCTCATTCAACTTGGCCGGTATTGTCCATATTAAACTTACGCTTGTTAAAGTCAAGTCGTGCTTTATTATCTTCTGACGATTCTTGTTTACTATATATTTTGAGATTCACGGTCAGATCAGCTGTAAGCTTAAACTTTCTTATCAAATCTGTCAGTCGGAGTTTCTTTAATTTACTCCTTTTCACGTCCTTGGTCTGATCAATTCTGAGATTAAATATTCTTTTTCAAATTGTCAGTCTTTCCCTGCATTTATTAAAAATTCTGGCTTCTACTGTCAGATCAGTTTTGAGGCTTGATTATAGCAGGACCCAGATATTGAACCAAAACTACAATAGTGTAGGGTGTTACTCTGACCACCACTACCCGGAGACTGAGTCCGCACGATTAGTGGAGTGAGTACGGTGGTGGTGGGAGATGACACCGCATCTTGTAAACGCTAGTTTGAAATAGCTTCTTTTTTATTGTCAGGTTAAGATTCTATGTATCATTGCGTATGAAAATAAATGTATTTTGGCCTCATCAGTGCTGTGGCATAAATGTCCTCTCGTTAATTCTATCCAGTTACTAATGCCTTATTGTAGCATGCTTCTGCTGCTTTTATTCTCTTGGACTTGTGTCTCAAGACGTCACTCTACCAGCGCCACCACTATATTGGGTCGGAACTATATTGTGGCTAATCATATTTCATTTCATTTACCTACTTTTTCAAGTCTGGCTACTTCTATAGGGAGAACTGATTGACTTTGACATGGGTTGAGAAAGGTCACAACACACATCGCTTTTATAATTGTAAAGATGTGGATGTCAAGTGGAATATCCACATGTAATCTATGGAGCTGATGTGGATCCTGTGGATGATGAAGGCTTCATATGTATACAATGTGGATCTTATGTGGACGATGCGGAGTTTTTACATGTCCACATCTACACATTTGGCAAATTCTCGTGCTTTTCCCTGTCCTTTGTATACTTCTTATACTGTATACTGACATACTGTATCTCGAAACCTGCTGTTGCAAAGCTATCTGCTTAAATGCGAAGAACAAATGGCAATATGCTACATTTAGAACAAATTAATATGACCCGCTCACCATATCGTTTAATTACGATAGGCATACAATTAGAATCGTCCCTCTATGTTCGTTTACATCAAGACAATTTATTGGTTACAATAACTAAACGAAACAGAATGACCTGAAGAAAAATGTTAAATATATTTCGACATTTATTTAGTTTTCCAATCTCTCAGAAAAAAGTCTCTTTGACACATTTTGAATTTCGAATGCTATCAGGAATAAGTGTACTCCTTTTCACCAGTAAACGTTAATCTTTTGTAATCATCATGTTCAGCTTTTTTACTGTAATTTGGTTTAGGTCCCTCATATACTATCGCCTCTGCTGATTCAATGTCGATGCTGGGTTTATTCCTGTAATTTATTTTGTTCTGTTTCATCGAACTGATCTTAAACGTATGTATATGTAATTCTCAGTAGCCTATCCCAAGGAATTTTCTTTTGAGATTTCTTAAATTTGAGTTTATTTTATATTTCCTTTTCACCAGGAAACTCATTACCTGTCTTCATCTCTGATGCCTCTGTTTCTGGATCTTCTGAGAGTTTGCTATAATTATAATCTTCAATGATATCAGCTCCTTTTATTTCCCGTAAATATTTTCTATCCGTCTGTATGACTGATGATTCAGAGTTTCTATTTTTCCAATGTCAGACATTGTTATTTTTCCTTTACAAACACCACTGACATGTTTCTTCTCAAGCTTTAAGATAGCTTCTCATACAAAATGTATAATAAAGTATTTTTTATTGTTGTTGTTGTTTTTGAAATGTACAGGAAAGTTACAGGTAATTATCTCACATCTTTTCCCCTTGTTTAATTATGTACAATTATCATTTCCAGACAATTTCTAACTTATGAGCCTAAACTAAATTTAAAGAAGAAAAAATATTTCTAATTTACATAATACTGAGAATTTCATCTGGCTGACAACAGCGATTGTTGTACTTATTACCCTAGGGCAATTTTTATTTTATTTTTTTTGTTATATATTCTTTTTATCGAATGATAAGTCTTAATTCATTTCACTGATTCACTCGGTCAGTCATATTTTCATAAAACGTTAATATCATATGAATGTAAGCACCGCAAGCTGGGCTCGACACTTCATCAAACTTCTGATAACTAGGATAGGCACAAAATCTCGGATGACTTGGTATTCAGTTATATTGTAAGATTTTTCTTAGAGTAACTTGCCAGTGAGTGCAAAAAGTCCATATTCTTGATTGTCTCGAGCAATGATCTCATTTATTTTCATTGCTCAGGACGGACAAAAAATCTCGGACGGGTGAAAGTTTGAGCTAGATTTGAATATTCACGATGGAGTTATTTGCACTTGAGACCGATTTTTTCCATAATTATGTAAAATGGGTAAATGTTGTCCTGGGCATGGCAATTTTAATTTGCATTGAAACTTGATCAAACTTGTTGTTAACAAGGACAGGTATAAACTATTGGACTAGTTTGAAATTCGCCATATGATACATTTCACTCTTAGTTTGACGAGGTATCTATATGCCTTAACAACAAATTTAAAAAGCGATTCAGTCGAATACCAATTATTCAACTACGAGTATAATTGTTCGACTTAGAATTACGAGAGGTCGTAGACGTCAGGGTAGCCTGGTTCCAGTCGAATCGGTTTAATACTTTGCTGGTCAGATCCGCCTGGTAACTTACACAAGAGGCTTTGCAATATGATACTCTTCTCACAAATCCTTGAGGTAATCAAAGAAATATAACAAGTGCCATAAAGTGTCCATTAAACTAACACAGATCTGTATCTCTATCAGATTCAGAAATCAATTCGCTTTGTTTTTTCCAAATAACCTTTTCCTGTCTGTGAACTTGAGAGCATAGTTTAAATTCTGGGATGGAATGAAGTAAAACGGAATGCATGACATAAGCTATATTGTTTAGGCTACAATTTGATTCAAGAGCGTGGGATGGTGGGTCTCTCACAGGCAAGAAATCGCTTCCTCTGTGGGAGCAATTTTTTTCAGTAGGAATGTAATTTCAAATCAGTGGAAAAAAGTGGATGAAACCTTACCATTCCATTCCAATCCATAGTTAAACCTACGCAAAAAATTGAAGATAAACCGCAAGGTTCTGATAGCTAATTGTTTTGCAGTCTGCAAATAAGATTTAATTTTACACTAGGTGAGTGAGAGTGAACTGGTTTAATGTCCCACCAATACATCAGACATATGGCGACGGGACCTCCGTGTCATCCGGAAGACCAGAGAAGCGGGGAACTGATCCTACAGCCCCTGGGTTGATAGTATTGCGCTTTACATTAAGGGAGCGAGAGTGAACTTGGTTTAATGTCCCACCATGAAGACGGGACCTCCGTCGTATCTGAAAGACCGGAGAAGCGGGGAACTGCCTTAAATAAGTAAAATCAGCAATGAGCTGGATCAAAATGTTCATTCGAATTTAAACAGATCCTATCGTTTCCAGTCCAGTCAGGACACGGCTTATGAGCATTCTTATATACAGTTAGTCTGATCAGTGCAAACTAGCATTGAGTCTATAAAGGCGTGTTCTTAAAACAGACTGATATGTATTGGATCTTCAAAGGCACTGATCAGATAAGATATGTTTCTATACATTCGAATGTAGAGGAGTGCATCTCTTGAGGCGTATGCTTAATGCAGGTTTGAATAGTCTGAGAATAATTATTTTATATTTAATTCTTTGACATCAGCTATGTCAGTGCAATGGTATCTTCCTCCATGCTCTAATTTGGAATCAATCCTGTCAGACTAGGTGACGATGTTGCATTATATTAATATACATATAAATGCTACGTCACTCTTTAATGGGACAAACATGTTTCTGCATACAGTGCACACCCAAATGAGACTGCTCTGAAGAGGTATGAACACACTTTGGCATTTAGTTTTCTGTAAAAACTCCCTCAACTATGAAATGGACTAGCCCAAAATCAAAAGGCCGAATAATCCATTTTGGAAAATCAGTTGGTTCAGGCTATTGTTTATATACTGTTCACAAAAAGTATGGGATATTAAGCAATTAAAAACCAATTCCATCTGAAACGGCAAGTATCCATCAGATAAATATTCGATAAGGCATTTTGCTTTACAATTTGGATGGTATATCCCGTCACGTGATCTGCACGTTATTCGTTTTATACGGGGGTCGATACCCAAATTTCACACGAATCTGGTGTGGAAACAGATTCTTTTCAGATCACAAAATTTACACAGAAAAACTTGACATGCTTGAAAACTGAAAATTGGTTTTACACACTGTTTCATTGAACGAACAAATGCAGGCCATAAACGTCAATTTTTTTTTCGGTAACTCGATGTACCTGGACGAATTTTGTTTTCTGGTTTTCTGCCCAAAATGACAGTTTTGGACAAGAAAAAAATCTTTTAGCATACAAAACTTAAAAGAGCATAAAAAGGTTGGCTTAGTTGAAGAATTTGAATAAATTTTTGTCCGAATTTACCACATTTTAGTCCTGACCCCCTGTCTGAAACAACTAGTATGCAGATCACGTGACAGGATATATCGTCCAAACTTTCATAGAAATTGTTTTCTCAGATATTATCTTATCGATACTTAGCGTTTCGTATGGATATCACATCTGTTGTAGATGCTAAAATTTTTCCTACCCGAACATTCCCTACTTTTTGTGAACAGTATACATAGTTTCTTGCTTTCAAAAGCAAGAGCTACAAAAAATACCACAGAAGGTTAACTTTATCAGGCTGACCATCTCTATTACTGCTTACATGAAAATCTGCCACCGCGGCATCATAAAGGACTAAATATAAGGTCAGTAAAGTTCACCGCTGGGGAAGATTAAGGTTTCGTCGAATATGTAAGTTACCCGACGCTATGTTCCTCTGTAGGGGCTTCAGGTGTTTTTTAAAAATGCAAATTTACTTATTTTTACCTATTTTATGAGAAAGCATATTCAATTTCCTCTAAAAGTGATATGTATATTATTAGAATAGGGTGCTTGGTTCGAAAGTTATGACATGTTTTAGACAAGCCATTGTTACCAATTTTGTAATCATGCTCCAATGTATTCAGTATACGGGCTGATGGCACCGAATTTCACATTCATTAAGCATAAATTGGGGCAAGGATTTAAGTCTTTTACTTATAGTCTTATTCATATACACTGTATGATGCAGTAATATGGGCGGCAACTTCAGCAAATATTTTTGAGTGGTTCACTCGTTTCCATGGTAACCAGGCTGTCAATTTCTGGTTCAAAATGGCAGCGAAATCGGAGTTTTATATGAAGCGAATAATGACAAAACGACAGAATATGATAAAGAACACTCATAAATGATACAATGTATGAAGCAATTATAAAAGATGCACCATTTACTAACATTTTTTATTTGTGAGTTTGTTTCCATGGTAATGAGGCGGCCATTTTCTTGTTCAAAATGGCCGCTAACACGGAGTTTCCATGATAAAAAGATATCAAATGCAAAATAAAAAAAAAATAGAAACAGTCACAAATCCTAAAGGTAGTTTAACACAATTCAGTTATACAAGTTTTACAATTTGCAAGCATTATTTAGTTGTTCAGCTGTTTCCATGGTAACCAGGATGCCATTTACTTGTCCGAAATGGCCACGAAAACAGTATTTGCCGGCCAAACTGAAAGAGATGACATTACGAGAAAAGAGGATAAAGCAAATTCACAAATGATCTAGTGTGTGCCTCAGTACCTAGTTAAAGCTGGGACATTTGCTCGCATTTTAATTGATTCACTCGTTTCCAAGGTAATTTGGTGGCTTTTTTGTTGGTCAAACTTTCTGTAAAATCTGCATTTCTATGAAAAAGAAGGTAAAGCCCGAAATGCACGTCTCACTTACCACCTCTCGCAACAGATACAAGTCACTACCTCATTCGTGAAATTAAATACATTTGTAAGATATGCTTATATTGCAAAATATCACGCACATCTGTCAGTAAATATAACATATTCTTGTAAAATATGGCTCATCCAAGCGTGTTTATGTGTTGTCATACATGAGTAAAGAACAGTTCTTTGATCATTCGGGACCGTAATAAATAGCAAATAACATAAAGCATCAGTCTCCCCCGTACTTGGTTAATTTGTTGGTAGGATGGGGTTTAACAACTCTTTGAAACAGTATTTCAATTTGTGTCGAGCTGCCTCCCAGAGAGGGAGAGAAAAAAAGATATGACAGGCGAGAGAAGAAATATCCAAATTACCCCACCCACATCTACTGCAAACACAGTAGACCCTTACTCTTCTATTATCCATATACAATAGTTGGACGCCTCGGCACTGAAATTTACCGGGCACCATCGCCCGACCGCAACCATCCCCCTCCTGCCCCTTCCCACAACCACCGTACTTAGAAACGTATCCCCGGGTTTACTATAATAATGCAGATCATGTTTTTTTCCATTCCTTTAGGGTGGTCATTTGACAGCTAGAAAACGGTTAAATTGAAGTTCAGTGCAACTAATGTTAAGTGCAGTGTGGCAGCCATATAAAAAGTGTCACCATACTTCACCATGCATAGTGAATATTACATAATGGAATCTTTGGGCTCATTCTGAGTCAGTTCGAAAATAATGCCGCTGAAGCCGGGGGGCTAGGGGGGCATTGGCAGTGTTGCAACAGTAAATTACTGCACTTGAACTGACTCAATGAAATCAAGTCTCTTTTAGGCCTACCCGTTTGTTTAATGTCTGCCTTTCTTCCAGAAGATCTTTCAAGATTTATTCTTAGTAAAGAACACCTGATACAAATCCTTGAAATATTTTCACTGACCACAGAACGTTCCTTTCATGATTTATTTTTGGCTTACCAGTTGACAATGTTTGTCAGCTGATCAGTAAGTAACTTAAAGACCCTTTATTTGTATAATCTTTTATTGTGAGTTATCGCTGCAAGCTTCTTACTAAAGATTCATTTTTGTACATGACCCTGATATAGTTTAAACAAATAAAACATTGTTAGGTTTCATTTAAAATCGTTCGGGTACTATAAATTTGCAACTAAAATGATCTTCCAATAAACGGTAAAATACAGCGTACAAACCTGGCGCGCTTTTTCATAATATTGCATAGTTCGACGGGGAACCAGATAAGGAACCAGTACTTTGTGGAGCTGTTTTCCCATCATTTTTTATTATTATTATTTCAGCCTTTTTTGAGGATTAGAGACATTGAAAAAGTTGAATATGGAAATCCGCATCTGTAGCAGTAAATTTGGTTATCGAAACACATTGTTTCCCTTACTCTTTGCAACAGCTATGTGATTCAATATATATGCTCATAAACCCAAATTCTCATTTATCACCAAACGTGAAGGTTGATTTAGACGTTCTATCACTGTGAGTAGAAAGTACTATGGAGACTTTAAGGTGCATAGTCCAACTTTAGCAGCGGCCGCAGCAGACTTAGTGCGATAACAGAAATTGATGGTACCAAAATGTATCTCGTCTTAAAATAAATATACAAATTTAAATAACAACTTCAATTTAGGACTGACAAAAGAAAAAAAACTCCAAGCTGATATTCATCTTGGCTTTGCACTGTTTGACCAACACAAAGGCACTGATGAAATGACGCATTTTACGACCTTTTCAAGAACATTCAGTCATATGAAAGGATGTGTGCAATGGAACCCTGTTCACGGTCGAAAAGAGTTTTGCCTACAGCGAGAATCAAACCGCGCTAGCTCAGTGCTAAATCCACTGAGCTACGGAGTACTCCTTAAATGTATGCTGATCTTTAATTGTCGACTGCGATACTTTTGATATACTTGGAATTAAAATCTTTTGAATTGTGACAGAAAATGATATGAGAATATGAATTTTATGACAATTGAATTTATGTTGATATGTATGTGTTCACATAATTTTCATGCGGGGAAAATGCCAAATAATTCTGATTAATGCCGACCAAAGTTGGTTTACGGTAAAATAATAAATTTTGCAGATACTTTAACTTTAGCTTTCCTTTGTTTTGTATTTAAAAATGTATGGAAAATAGCAAAACTCAATAATTTAGATAAAAACTGACTCGATTAAATTTGCTTAACACAATAAATATCGACTGCATAATCATAGTTTCGGGGGAGCCCTCGATCAAGTGATGAAAAATCCTGACGTCAAATTTAGCGTAACGGCGGGTGGAGAAACGTCATTAATATCGTCGATACCATGTCTCCAAACAATGATTTCCGCGGCATATAAAATAGCTCATGGCATAGAGGTGGAATGGTTTTTGAAGATTATAGGTCTGAGAATTCGAATCTGAGTGCCTCGGTTTTGCAAAACAGTTATTTACCTGTTAAAATTCGGCTTATTTCAGTCAAATTGCACTAGCTTTCTTGTTAATGATCGAATTTTACCGAGGCAATCAATCTCGTAAAGGTCACTATCTCAGAATTTATTTGATTGGTCAGTCTGACTAATCACGCTTACACGTTGCCGCGGAAACCGTTTCAAGACACCCCACTATGTTGAGAACAATCGGAAAAATGCGGCCACGTCAGAATGGCGTTAAGTGAAAATCGACGGTGGTCAGTGGTCACCAAACGTTATTTTACGTGTAAAATAGAATTTGCGGCACTGAAAATGCCCTATAATTAAAAAAGAAGGCTGTTTCCATTTCTCTGCATAAAAATAATGACAAAATTCTTGTAAACTACAACAATACAACGTGGTAAAAAGGGGGCATTTTTAGCGCACAACTATAAAATTACGCGATGACGTAACGTCATCTGACCCCCCTATCCTCTGCAGATGATACCTTGAACTTAAGGTCTGTAGCCAGAAAATCATCAGAGGCACCTGTTCAGAAAAACCTGCCGAGGCGCTTTCTATGTTTTTTTTAGATAACATTTTTGCATATTTCAGTAAGCGTCAGGTTGAGATTTTTTATGTATAAACCGTTGGTGAGTACAGCTTACTCTGAGTGATAATTTGGTATGGCTGATGTGTGTGTTGGGAGGGGGGAGGGGGAGGGGAGACGGGGCGTCGTTATTCTCTTCTTCATGATTCGTCAGTTAACTTCGCATAGTGGGGTCTTAATGTTTTGACCGAGGGGGGGGGGGGGGGGTGGGGGGTGCACGTTTCCTAAAAATATAATGTCCGTGGGTCATTATTTTATCGAGATCACAATTCTTCGCGATGGATCATTTGACTTAGCGGGGCCGTTCATATTATTTATAATATTATGACCGGGGAATCAGGAATCATAATAGTATGACAGGGATTCACTATAATATAAAGAATAAGGATTGGTGGTCGTTATTCATGGGTGTCACTTTACTTCGTCACACTAAATTCGAAGCCAAGCAGTTTTTTCCTTCCAAGTTCTCATGACGATATTCTCTAGGAGGATCAAGGGAAAGACTCTGTAAGATACCTCCTGTCGACGAGTTTTCCATGTCTTCTCAAAGTCAAAGAAGAGAGCACTTTCGCTAATACATTGACATGGGGATATACATATGCAATGATTATGTATTCTAATTAATATGCCTGCGCGCTCCAATCAGATAGGGCCAATTTCCGGAACAGTTTAATAGACATAACAATTTCAGCCGAACGCATATTTGGATTGAATTTATCACAGTATAAACAGTCAAGTTTGGTAACAATAATGACTTGTTATTATGTATTATTGTCGATATATATATATATATATATATATATATATATATATATACGGATACTTTCTTCTACATTCCTATAAATTACTTGTGTATGGATATAGTTTATTTGCGAAGCAATTTAAACAATATGCCTAATGTTAAAACGTACCAATTTCTGAAACAGTTGTTTGAGTGTCGTAATCTTTGAATAATGATTCAGTAACCTATAATGCATTTTTGTAAATTTTGTGATAGTGGATATTAAAATTATTCCGTCTTAATACGGTAAGAAACTATTTTACAGCTTGTACTGTTATTTTTGCATAAATATAAAAATTTGCCAAGTAAGGGTTTCCCCCTCGATCTATGTCTAATACCAAGATAAAGCTTTTAAAAGAAGATTGCATTAATTGACCATAGAGTTGTGAGCTTTATGTACAAATTGTACATAAAGCTCACTACTCCATGGTCCTCACTGTCTTTGGACTTCTTATTGATTGCCCTTACCCAACGTCAGCGGATGCTCTATTTTGTGTCATGTTTCGGTAAGCATGTGCTCAGAGGGGTCGAAATCTGCACTCCTATTTTGTGCCAAAGTGTTGCTGGTAAAATGAATTTCTTAGATCCTGATACTTATCGGGACAGATCAGAACTGACGGAAGATATTAAATGCCGTAGCATTAAACGTACTGTTGTATCTTTTTATATTCTGATACTTAACGGGGCATGACAGAACTATCAGAAGATATTTAACACCACAAAATTAAACGCACAGTTATGTCAAAATCCGCAAAATGCATTTTACGGTTCATATGCCTCATCGTTATGTACCTACTTTATCATAAATTGTTAACCTTACATGACATCACATTCTTGAAATATAAAGCTGTAGTGTGTTAGTATCATATTGTCAGATTATGCCTTAACGCCGAATTACTTAGTATTAAAAGTGTATGTTGTTGTACACATTTATCCGTAGATAATGTCATTTTTACAGCTGCTGTCAAAGTCACCCAAGGGGCACACAATCCTAATACAGGTTCATTTGCACTGTGGTTTGGTTCAAGGAATCCTAAAAAGGTGGCTGTTTTGGACAGGTGATCCCTTAATACAGTGTGATCTCTTGAGACAGTTTCGACTATAATTGTTACTGTATTCTCAAATGGGAATCTCAGAAATGTAATTTCATGTGTCGCGGATCTCTGCAAAGTCTTTGGAACTCAAAGACAAATAATTTCTTGCTTTTTATTGTTCGAATGTTTTAAAGTCAGGCATTCCAAAGATTGAATAGTGTTCAGTTTAACACTGTGTTGTGCTTACCCGTATTTTCCGATGTAGAAATATCTGAAACGTGTATTCATCGGTCAGGAAACAAACCATTTTGAAAAAATAACAGCCGGAACTTTCTTTATTATGAGTACAGAAAATATGTCCATATGGATATAATTACTGTTAGAAAATTTGAAGCGAATTTCATGCTGGTCGTGTAATCTCGACTGGTTTCTAGGCCAGGAAACCGCCACAATACACTTTTAGGAAAACCATCCTGAAGTCAATATATACATGTAGTTAAAGACCTTTGAATTTACAAAAAAGTCTGATATTTCTGAAACTGAAAATATTTTTATGCAGAATATGTAGCGCCCTGCTGGACAGAGACTGAACCATTATTCGGTTTCCTGTACAATTTACTAACTCTAAAAGCGAATGCAATGTAATTTATGCCTGCATACACCTGAATCTGTATATAGGATTTTTAATTCTGAATTTAAATGTCCTGACTTTATATGTGGAAAACAAGAAGGAATAAATAGTGTTATCATGGTGGCCTAAAATTTTGCTCGTTTGCATATCATATATATTTTCATATTTCTGATGATTCAGTGACTTCGCAGTTTCTTCCTTTTCTTTTGTTTTTAATTATCTGGTAACCTTTATAAACGTCCGAATGATAATTATAGAAAATAATTAAAATTCGTATAGACTTTAAATTTCACGTTTTAATGAAGATTTTGAATCATTCTTAAGTACTTTTATTTCATTGGGTAGAGTTGACTATAATATTTGTTAAAGACTGTTTCAATGTCAGGAATACCTGTTAGTTTTGGCATATACATGTACCTGTATGTGATATATTTCGAAAGAAGCTTGGGAGATTTACTTACTCAAATACTATATTTGTTACAAGTACACTGGTTCAAAAGCTGTTGATCAAATGAAAATGAATGAATTAAAGCCATATCCATGGCTGCCCTGTGGTTCTTTCTATATGCATTTGAGGAGTCAAAAATTGGTTAAATATGTAATTACCATATCATTCCTAATAAATGCCCCTGTCCCTTTTCCAAAAAAAAAATGTAAGATTGACTTGCCATAAACTTACAAAGGGGAACAACATGAACTCCTGCTCGCTTCTCTGGAGGACTTAGCTAGCTCTTAAAAATGGGGTCTACTCTTCAAGTAAAGAATTCGTTCCTAATAGAGCTCTTTTATGAGGGTGACCCTTTAAAGGTAGGTTCCTGTACTTTGGAATGCATCATAATTTTGATGATCTTTCATCCAAGTTGTTGGAAAGCACTTATAAAAGGGAATGAATAAGTTTCACTAAAAAGTGTAAATCAAAAAGATATTAGAAAAGTCATTTTGCAAGGGATTTCCTAACTCTGCTTCGCACACCCATTAGCGCTATTTTTTAATTCGCCCAAAAAATAGATAACGCAGCTGAGGTCATGCTGCATTGCATTTTGAGATAGTTTTAACCCTTCCACCATGCCAGGACCTCTAGGAGAGCTCAAAACAAGGGAAAATTGACCTTTGGAGAATTGCATCAGAAATCGCGCACTTATAGACATAATAAACATAGTTATTTTTAAAACTGGTATTCCAACGCAAGAAAATAAACCAAAAGGGAAAACGACTATTTTCTTCAACATCTGACGAATTTCTCGGTTCCAACAAGTTCAGAAAAATAAGAGAATTCAATACTACTCAGAAAAAGACGAAATTATTTTGTGGACATAATTGTTATCGCTAGTACAGGAACCTACCTTTAAAACCATCTACTTAAAGAGCAGTCCTTTATCTAAATAACTCTATTCCACTCCAACGATAGGACTGGAACTCAAATAATAGTCTTAATGTTAGAATGATTAACTGATTGTATTCCTTTGGTATTCCCTTTATATTTCTTTGATGGGCCCCATAAGAGATAACAATAAAAATGCAGCATTAGCGACATAATAACCTGATACTGTTCCATATACATCGAAATGTTATCAGATCCTGTCAACAGCAGTCATGATATGATCTATATCAGTATATCATAAGATCATATAAAGAACTGCACCAAAGATGGATGAGGATGGATATTATCATGACAGGCTTGGAGTGAATCTGTTAAAGGTCACTGGGTTACTTTGGCATTCTGTTTATCTCCCCTTTCGAGTCAATGCTCATATTAGTTGCCCCATACCAAATTTTTCCTCTCAAAGCACGGATCTATTGATGCATTTTGGTCTTCTAATACATTGATTCAACATATGCACTCTATGTAACTGAAACTGCTTTTAGATTTCATTCTAATGCACTTAGGAATGTAACATGTATGAGCTATCTAAACACTCAAGGGCAAGTAACTCCAAGGTGGACTATACAATATAGCCACATTCCAAACTTGTCAGAGAGTTTATGAATGTCCAATTTATCAGCAAGTTTGATCAAGTTTCAATAAAAATAAAGTTGCTATGCCCCGAGGACAACATTTCCCCATCGTAAGTCCATGGGAAAAATTTTCGGTCTTTAAGGGCAAGGAACTCCAAAATGAATATCCTGATCTGGCCCAAATTCAGCCTCATCAGAGATTTCATGCCTATCCTGATAATCTTTTCCCATTAAAAGTCTATGGAAACTTAAAACTGCCTTAGCAACCGAGAACATGGGCAACAAAAATAAAATACAAAATTTATCTAGAGACTAAACGTCACTAATATTTATGCACAGATTCATCTGCATTTCCCCCATGGCTGCCGAGAAAACGGTTTTTAGAACTACATTTTTAAACAAAAATTTAGCCTTTTGGTTTAAATGGCAACCAATCAAAATCAGTGATTTTGACTGAATTTACATGGTTAGAAGATTTTTTAAATATTTTTTTCGAAAATCTTTCCTTTATGTTGCCACGGCAATTAATCAAATTCAGTGATTTGGAAAAAATTCATTCGAATCATAGAGGATAACTCAAGAAACATTTCTATACTAAAAATTCCAATTAACTCCAGTGAGATAGCAAATATTGCCAATTTCCATCTCTTCCATTATATGTCAACTGAAACTATAAATTGCCATAGCAGCAAAACTGCTGGAGCAATTGCCATGAAACATATTAATTCTATAGAGGCTAGTGCTGAGATCCTTTCTGAAAAATTTAAGCTTAATCGGCAATATAGCTTCTCCGAAAATGATTTTTTATTGCACAATTTGCATAAATTTAATAAGCCTGGTTTAGGACCACTCAAGAAGTATTTCTATATTTTTGTCAAAATATCTGCACTGTTATAGCAATAAATGCAGATTTTGTATTTTGCCATTATAAGTCAACAGCAACTTTAAGTTGCCACAGCAACCAAACTGCCAGAGCAATTGCCATGAAAAAAAAATTTTCGTAGAGGCTAGTACTAAGATCTTTTCTGTGAAGTTTGAACTTTACGGGTTAAACAGTTTCTGAGATGATTTTTGAATATTTTCTCTACTTTTAACCATTCGGTTACCATAGCAACCAGCCAAATTGTGCAATTTTCATAAATGTCATGTGGTTGGTAGAGGACTACTCAAGGTATATTTCTGTAAAAGATTTGTCAAACTATCCGCAGTGACATAGCAATAACACCAAATTTACAAATTTTCCCATAGAAGTCATTGGAGACTTGAAGTTGTCATAGCAACCAAAGTTCTAGAGCAATTGCCAAGAAAAAAGGTATTTTCGTAGAGGCAAGTACTAAGAACTTGTCTGTGAAGTTTGAACTTTACGGGTGCATAGTTTCTGAGGAGATGATTTTTGAGTATTTTCCTATTTTTAACCATTCGGTTGCCATGGCAACCAGCCAAATTCTGCAATTTAAACAAATTTTATATGTTTGGTAGACGACTACTCAAAGAGCGTTTCTGTAAAAGATTTGTCAAAATATCTGCAGTGACATAGCAAAAAATGCATATTTTCAATTTTTCCCATGGAAGTCAATGGAAACTTTAAGTTGCCATAGCAACCAAAGTTCTAGAGCAATTGCCAAGAAAAAAGGTATTTTCATAGGCTAGTACTAAGATCTTGTCTGTGAAGATTGAGCTATACTGGTTGCATAGTTTCTGAGGAGACGATTTTTAGTATTTTTCCTATTTTTTAAACATTCGGTTCCCATGGCAACCAGCCAGATTCTGCAATTTACATAAATTTCATGTGGTTGATAGAGGACTACTCAAGAAAGTTTCTGTAAAAGATTTGTCAAATTATCTGCAGTGACGTAGCAATAAATTCAAATTTTCAATTTTTCCCATACAAGTCAATGGAAATTTTAAGTTGCCATAGCAACCAAAGTTCTAAAGCGATTTGGATAAAAAAAAACAGTATTATTAGTTCCCCCTGCCTATAGATACTATATATGAAATTTGGTTACAACAGGTCTTGTATTGGACGGACACACGGTGCCAAGTGTGTGCAACTATGGTTACGTACCGCTGAGCCACTTGGGGAACGTCGTTAGGAGAATCGAACTGAACTGAACTGAACAAGCCTTGTAGTTTCAGAGGTGTCGTTTGAAAATACTGACGGACGGACGGACGACGGGCAACGAATGCCTGCCTATACTATAAGCTCACCTGTGAGCCTTCGGCTCAGGCGAGCTAAAAACAACAAAAACGGCCGGAAAATGGCTGTCAAAAATGGCTAGACTAATATTTGAATATCAGTATAGGCATTTGTGATAGCAAGACCTAGTCACTCCTCCTCGTGGCACCAGCTGGAAACTATGGATGTGGGTGATGTAAATATAGGCACAACCACCTGATGTGTGTTTATGAACAGCGTTTTATTCTCTTATTGTGTAGAAATAAACCTATTCATAGTCTAACCTGGCTGTTTGACTTCCCAGTGTCCAAGTTTAATTTCAAGTCGAAGACTACAAAATTGGTACGAGCTGTGTTCTGGACAAGAAATGTATTCTGGTAAGGCGAGTGTCTGAGAATGTGGAATCACATAGGTGACAGCATTTGCCAGTTATCGATCCTCCAAAGCTAATACTTGTGTTCCATTTAGCCCATTTATGTTGTGAAGAAAGCCATGATTTTGTTTGATCTTTCCCCCTTTTTGTCCCCTTTTTAGACCATTTGTAATCTAAGATATCTCTGTACCATACTTTGTATCTGTTAATTTACAATTAATGCTTTTCTAAACAGTTTAAAGTAATAGATAATGTATTTTGTTGTAGTATGAAGAATATTTGAGTTTATTTTTTTTTATTTTTTTTTTTTTTTTGGGGGGGGTCAAATTAGGAGATTTTACCCTTTTGGCCCCTTAAGGAACTATAAATACTGTAACAGTACACCCTATTGTCATTATTTATACCTGTTGACATTTGACTGACAGATTCTTAGCCATTATATTTGCATGCAGTGCTGTTTATGGTTGTTTTGTGAAGCAGTTCAGGCATTTTCGTCAATTTTCCTCCTTTCATCCCCTTTTTTTGGCCCTTAAATGTCATGCACATATTACACAGGAGTACCCCATAACCATATTTTGTATTTGTTAACTTTAGGCTTATATTTTCACAACCTTGTTAAAGGAAAATAGTTATGAGTTTGTAACTGCATGGAGAAAATTAATCATTTGGGGTGCAAATTAGCCTGTTAAAACCCCTTTCGGAGCCCCTTTAATGAATATTAAAACAGTCTCAGTACTGGTCCTTGTAATGTGGATATTACTTAATGTAAGTCTGATATTTTCACAACAACTATACATGTAATTAATGCTGCATGTCATTGTTTATGGAAAAAATGTTTGATAAATTACAGGGTTATGTTTTTCCGTTTTTTTATATAGGGTACTGATTGTTTCCATGGTTACGGTCAGAAGGAAGTAACTTCCCAAACATATTTCTTCAGTTCATAATAGTTGAGGTCCTCCTTTAGTTTGTAGTGATATGTAGATATGTCAGACTGACCGGACGAAATGACAGTATACGCTTAAAAATGCCTTAAAATGGGGGTTTCGGATACCTTGATACCCCACCCACCATTAGCAGCCAGTAGCAGTACTAAAGAAATTATAAAACTATTATATTTGTTTTTCCTTACACTCAAACTGGCCTATACTTCTTCAACAAATTCATGTTTAGATGAAATGTAGTTTCATTCAGCCTATATAAAAGTTCAAATAGTGCAATTTTTCATTTATTTTTTGACAATTTTTGAGCCAAAAACTTTGGAGGCCGTTACCATGGCAACGGGCATGCAGCAGAAGGAACTAGGTATCAATTATTTGGTTTTGTGTGACAACACACAAACTGAGAAAGTTCCATCGAAATCCATGACTATGCGTGCCGAACTTTGGTTGGTGGTTACAGAGAATTGCTATTAAAGGTTGATAGTAAGATTTGAAATATCATAGAGTTTAATATGGAGATTTCTTCCGAAATAGATACACTGAGCTACTTTAATTACGAACCACTTATATAGCCCTGAGTTGCAAACAAGCAATCGAGTTATTTCAAATTCAATAATACTAGCTAAGAAAGCACTTATTTGTGTATAAAAGCTGTAAAAATCATGCCTCTCGGAAGCCAAACAAAAACGTGGTCGAACGCAAAAGAGCGGTACCACCCAAATTAGAATTCGCAACGCTAGCAACATAATTTGAATTCCCCGCGTGATGGAATATTTTCAACACTAGTGTTTTGCACAGTGTTCTGTTGGAATGTTTTTGCTTTCTATGATATGAAAGTCCACAATATTGCTCTTAATACTGGCATACTTTTCATTATCAATATCCACTGCTTACTTTGCGGTGACACGTTGAAAACGCAAGTTTATTTTTATTGTTTTCATAAGCTTCTGTGACAGTTGATGTTGGTTTGTAAACAATATATAATACTATTACAATAACTTCCATGTAAGGAAGCACATGTAATTTTTTTAATTTTCATTGCAACATTGTTGAGAATTCTACGTTGTGACTTTGAAATTAGTTTTGACGTCGGTCCCCTAATGGTTCAGAAATGAGACAATCTTCAATTGTGTTTTGATTTGTTTGCCTTTGATGTTGTCAACGGTATTACGGTGATCACAATTCGTGATAAAAAAAATTCATTGGTGATCGTTGCTGACATTAAAATGACGTCAAAAATTAAATTATTTTAAAAGGTGAACATATGTTGTAAATCCTAGTAATAAAATTGGGTCGCCACTTGAAATCACTGAGCCTTACTTTGTTTTCTATAGTGACTATCCCCAAAGGTGAAGTTCAATGCTAATTCCAGACAAAAAGATCTGCCGCTTATGCTGCACATGCATAATTGCCAAAATAATCCCTCGGCAAACTGTACGGACCCACTTCAGCGATTTTGCAAAATTTTGACTGTCTTCAAATAGATAAGTCATCATTGACTGTATTCTGCTAGAAACTTTTATTCTTAACAGCTATGGGCTAAAAAATGGGCATTGAAAAAGTGGTGCGTAACTACAGTAAAGCCGGAGAAAAACTTGACATAAAGTGCAACTGATGTGCACTAGCCCAGAGAGAGATGTGCACATGACTTTGAGTGAGCTCAGAGACACAGGTGCATTGGACTTTGCGACCGAAGTGCTCTAAACAAATTTCCAGTTCAGCAATCACCTGTGAATTCAATTTATGTTTAGAATATATGTTATTAACCTACTCTACAGTTCTCAGATCAACGTTGTTAGACACCATTTATTCTTGATTTTTTTATTATTATTATTTATTTATTTCATTCTGTCTTTTTATTTAACCAAACATATCAAATTTGATCATTTTTGGCCATTGAAAGTCTGTAATCATCATTAATTCAATTCCATAATGAATGCCTATCAAGTAAAACTAATGACAAAAGGTTTGAATAATAACAGCAAAAAGAACATTCTATCAAAGTAATTTAAAGATGCACAAACAACAATTTTGTCAAATACCCCTTTCTTTAATTGGTCGTCAGTTTTTCCTAATGATATATTTATGAGTAGGTGGAGTGAGAAGTACCATAAAATTTCAAGTGACCATTTTTACTAATCCTCATTTAAGGATGTTTGAGTATATAGATGTTTGGGAAGTGCTTGCTTAAATTTATTTTATTTATTGAATTATATTCCTTTATTAATTCATTTATATACGGTGACACGATAATATATTTGGCTATTTATCTCTTTAACTATTTCAGAAGTAATTACAGAATTATGTTGACTTTTATATTTCATATTATATTGTTACAACTCTATAATCACAGGCTATCTATCTGGAAAAAACATGTCATGGCCTGTCCAACAAGCGAAGACGCATATCAGACTAGGAATCTCTCCAGTCTGATCAGTCTCAGCTGTGTCCATGCAGACTGCGAGGACTCTGATCAGCCTCGGTTGATGCTTAGGCTGTTCTGAGTCTTCGCTGGGTCATTTCGTTCGTTTTGTCACGCAGCGGCTGTAATGAGATACGTGTGAATTCTGTCAATATATGTTTCCTTGGGCAAGTAGATTTCAAATTGTATTTGTTTAGGTGTTGTTAAGAATTTGTTAAGAATTTGAGTACTGTGTACTTAAAGGCCTGGATTTTGCTCTATCAAATTGACACATCACCCCACAATGTAATCCCCTCCAATAGACAGGTAATAAGAATATCGAAGGCATCTCCTAATCACTCATTATTAGGGTCATAAAATATTAAAATGCTGAGACAGCTGCCAGCTTCAGGGGGCCCAGTGGTGTATATTCATGAATCATTCAAGTAAAGCCTTGAAAGTGTTATAGATTAGAACAAATTATTTTATAATTTGCGGATCAGCAATCTAAGAATAAAAATAAAAAGGAGAAAATGCAAAAGAAAAAAAAGAAATAAGTAAATAAGAAATGGAATTTAACTGGAAAAATGAAAAACCAAAGAAAGAAAGAAATTTTGGTGAGTTAATATATTTTAAAATATTTTATTGTATTATCACTTATAATTCGTACTTACTTTCCTTTTAATCATTTTATATATTTTCAATTTATTATTTTCAATTTCAATATTATAAACTTTTTAATTTCTTATAAATCTATTCTTTTATTTTATTTGTTTATTTCTTTTATGAATTCATTTATTTATTTGTTTATTTATTGGTTCGATATTTGAATATTTGTAACTTAATTAATTCAGAATTTTAAAATATCTCAAGAAAAACATTGGAAGTTCTAAAGATAAAATTTTATTTTAAGCCTCGCTGCATAGATTCGAAAGACTTCAATTAGATTGTGAAATCTATGTTTTGAAAATCATTGATAGCCAAAAAAATAAGTTTTCACACCTTTTGAAAACACTGAAGTTGTAACAGTTGACATGTTTTTACAAAAAAGACTGACACTTTTGATTGTGTATTTATCAATATCTGTTTCCATAGAAAGTATCATTTTGGTTTGGCTTTATTAATAATCAATTCGGATCTCGAAAAGGAATAAAGGTGATTCTGAGATTTGTGTAAATTTATCAGAATGTACATGTATGTATATATCTAATTTTGTTTTTGCATCAAAGTTTGAGGATAAAGTGATTAAATCAAGGTATCATTTATTGATTTCCTCTATTTCCAGCCCCCCCTAAGGGGCTGATAGGACATAGGTTTAGTGAAGACAGCTTAGTCAGAGAAGACTCCTTATTGGATTAGATAAGGATCACATAGCTTTATCCCACCGCGAAAAACACTTTTTGTCTATGCACTCTGCAGTGTTTGATCTGGGTCTGCATGTTTTGCATTACAATTATTTTCTACAAAAAACATCCCTGAAATAGTAAATGAACTGACCCAATTGAGACGATTGGACTAGTCCACTTGAAGACACAAGGTACGAATGTAAAAAAATGTACAAAGACATCTAAATTCTTTGTATCAGATGTAGTCACCATGGAAAAGAAATTTTCCTGTTGCATGATATGTTCTCCCACTGCAGAAGTGTCTCCACTCACCTTATAAATGCTGAAAAAAAATATGAATTTTCTCTCACTATTATTCTCAACAAAATATAATGCACAAAGGATCCCTTAATTCACTGGCTGCATCTGACCTGCGTCTGCATTATTTGCATAATATCCCAAAAACGGGCATCCTGTCTAAAAAGGGTTAAAGACTGTTTGTGCAAATAAAATGAATTATGCATAGTAAGAGAGAGAGAGAGAGAGAGAGAGAGAGAGAGAGAGAGAGAGAAATAAATTGACTTCGGGGAAAAAAAAAAAAAAAAAAGTTGTCAATCTCTTTTGATTTTGCTGTCAGAGGTGAGTAATAACTCATAAGAGCATAAGATAGTCACATTTTGTTGATAAAATTGATAATCTACCATATTTTCCCTAAATATTTGGACACCGTATTTTATTATGAAATATCTCAGAATGTTGTAATGGGTTGCAAATTGGGTACTCTGGGTACTCTGCTCTGTTCACTCAGACAAACTGTCATTTCGATAACTTTGAGTAAAACCAAAGCCGTTGCAGCCGCTCCTGCCTTGGCCGGACTACTTTTTTTGCCAAGCATTATATGGACCTTACTTCTTGCCCTCTTTTCTTTTCCATTTTATTCTCTCTCCCTCATTTGTTTTAATCAAAACTAATACAAACCCGTTATCATAATAATCGCTAGCACGCATTTGTGAAACGGTGTCACCAATTAATAAGCCTGAGGGTGTAAAGAGAAGTGTCGGCACACTTCTTATACAAAGACTGCGTCGTAAAACAGACACCTGTTTGACTGAATTAACTTACTAAAGTTTAGAGACATTTCAGTTATTTGCAGGGGTAGAGATAGTTGTTTTGCAGTGCTCAAGATGAGAAGGGGTAACAGAGTAATTTAGAGATAATTTTGCATATTTCTCCATACAAACGTTGATAACCGTCAATAGACCCGTCTCATCGAGACGGTTATAATTAGGAGTCGCAGCGTATGTTTTGAGAAATAAGAAAAACTATCACAAAATTATTCTCAATACCCATCCTCATCTTGTAATGTGTTTGTTGTCTGAAACAAACAGGTATATAGGTTATGAAACTATCGTCATGAATTGATTTAAAGAAATGATAATTAGGTCTAGAAACTATATGGGTATTCAAGAGGAAATGGCTGATTTTTTCCCCTAGCAGGAATTACACTCAGAATGCAATCAAAACGCATCTACAGCAATTCTAAGTCTCAAAATTTTCTAAGGGTGATTCCCTCGAACCCACCTGACGAGAGGGGGGAAATTCCCTCATGTGCTCTTCCTCCGTTCTGCACCTTCGGCACTGACATCACACTTGGCCGGACCACTTTTTCATTGGCGGCGACGGCCCTGAAAACTCATGTTACGATACTTTCAGCATATATGAACATTAAGCCTCGTGTAATGTATACTCCGATCTCTCTCTCTCTCTCTCTCTCTCTCTCTCTCTCTCTCTCTCCATAGACTGGGATGATACCTATTAAAACAAAAATTATATTGCTATAAAACTACTATAAGAAGCCATTAGATTAAAACATCTATATTCCTGAATTTGTTTACTTAAGCCAGCGCAGAAGTGTGAATACCTGTGTCTACTCAGTTTAAGTTAAAACAACAGTACAAGAACCTGTGAGATTCAAAAGGGCATTGGGTACATTGTAAATAGATTGAAGAACAAACCAAACATAATTATCTTTGAATTTACTTGATCCACAACTCATTGTATTAGTTTTGTCATGATTCAAGATCAAATAAAAACCATATAAAGTTGATAGTTTAATAGCTAACAATACGTGTCTTCTCTGATACTTAAAATAAATAATTACAATATCTTAATTGTCTTCTATTATTTTAGAATACATTGATACGCATCATTTTAATCGTCTTCTCGTACACTCCAAGAAAGAATTAAATACAGAAAAAAGGATTAAACACACACACACACACACACACACACACACACACACAGATTTCCAAATTCTTTGATAATTTTCACTTTAGCAAATAAAAGAAAAATGAAAGACATCAGAAAATCAAAACTAATATAAATTTTGAATTCTTATATTTTCTTTACTCTTGCAATAAAGATTTAAAAAAAATATTTTGGTTCTTGCACAAACTGTTATCTCCATTCCATGACTGGCTAATAATACAAGTACAGGGTGTAAAGGTTCACTCTGAACTCTGAAATTCAGGTGCACTAGGAATTGAGAATGGGGTGCAACTCAATGCTCAAAGCTAGCTCAGGTGTAGTGCAACTCATGTGCAACTGGGTTTCACAAGGGTGTCAACTCTTTCCCTGGCTTTACTGTAAAGTGGCTCAGTGTATTTTGAAATGAAGAAACAAAATTGTAAAGGAAGAGTTTTTATTTAGCTTCAAATTAGTTGTTTTCAAGATAACTTTGATGAAGTCTGATTTTCCAAAATGTGTTTTGGGTTGGTTTTAATATTTCTCGGATTCACGTATTTATTCATCACTCTCTCTCTCTCTCTCTCTTAGAGTCACTATTCTCTCACATAGTAACAGTAACCTTCAGATTTCGGAAAAGATGCAGAAGTAAATAGTATGCAAAGACCAGGAACTGAAACAATCAAAATCCAAATCCAGCCCTCAAACCATAGTTGGAAACAACTAAGATTACAAATAATCAAGATACAGAGAACATATGGCCAACCGAGTGAGCAGCTTGTTCCCAAACGGTGGCCACTCAGCAACCCAAACCGAACCAAAAATAATAAGAACAGACATAAGGTAAGACATCACAGAAACTCTGACACCAAAAACAGGCAACAGAGAACCACAACAGAACTACCGCCTTGGAACGGTCAGTAATGAATTACTGGGGGGCTTAAATCGATTTTACAGGCCCAACCTCACCCTCAGTATCTGAAGTGGTACAAAACATTTAGTCGGTTGTTCGGTTCGCATGATAACCCTCTAACTCGTCAATGAATCATCACGGTAAACACATAAATCAAATTTCAACACCATGAAGAAGCAAAGACGAGGACTCAACAGATACAACGGGCCGTCTGACAGGTGGAGATCCCTGGCCTGCCAAACAACCCCACTGGAAATCTGAAGCAAAAGAAGGTCACCAGTTGAGCCCCGGTGGACCAAGCAACAGACAAAAAGGCTCCGGTCCCAACCAACTAAAATATATAGCTTTAGGTCGGGGCCACCAGAAGAACTGCTCTGATCCTCAACAGGATTTTAATTTAGTGACTTCAATATACGCGATTCTGAGTTTGATTATAATTTATTATTTGCAGGTGCAAATTCGTGTATTCAGTGTCTGTTTTCGATTTTCAACACCTTGAATGCAGAAAGCACAAAAGGACACCAAGAGCTCAGAAAGGTAGGAATAGTTATTGCACATTTTCTTTTCAATGCAATCTTGTGTTACACATATTTGCTTTTGCGTAGTTGGGGGGTGATATACTTTTATACCTGTTAACTATATTTGCAAGTATAGGTTTGTCGTAACTGCATTGTAGAAATGATACGATACCCGTTTGATTTTATCTTCTACTGCATTTTTATGGTCAGTATGCCTGCAGGTGCAGTTTGTTTTAATTATACCTACAACTTCTATTTACTTCTATCTGTTATTTTGTGGTAAAGATACCTGCAACTGCAGTTTATTAGTCTTGTCTTCTACGGTTTTCATTTTTGGGAATTTGACTGTTATTTGTCAATATACCTGGGTTTGATTTAGTGATGGCCCTTGTGATGAGCCAGATAAAACTTACAAAGTTCATAGATCAGCCTACATTTCAATGAAAATTAAGGAGTAAACCTATTGTATTATCTGACAGTTAGTGATTTAGTTTCAAACCACAGTTAGATTTAGTTTTAACCTATTAATTTCAGTCAAATATAGAGATGCAACTATACATATAACGAAATATCAGCAAGAAATTAAAAGATTTGAACGAAAGCTATTGAAAGCTTGTATAGTTCATCTCTCCCACATTTAGGTTTGATTAATCAGTATCGAGAAAATTTCAGCATTGACTGCAGAGTTGATGCTCGTTTTAAAGACTACTGACATTTTCTTTAGACTTGGTAACAGATTAGGTAATAGTGTTTTACATGTATGCCAGGCGATTGTGATCTAACAATTATGAAAAGTAGATTTACAGAATCAAGGCATAAAGATGACAGTTCTGGAATTTCTGACGTAAACATTAACACAGATAGATGTATTTTATGTGTGGTAAATTTCGCATCCATTACTCTTCTTTTCCTTAAAATTAATTCCCCCATATCCCATAGGACCGTGGCATAAAGCGAACGGATATAGAAATCAACAATTTTTTCATTCACAGGAGTTTGTTCTTTTAGAAAGAATCGCTTTTATGAATGAATATGCATGCTTTTGTGTTTGTACAAGCGTTCGTCTGTGCGTGCGCGCGGCGGAGTGCCTGGACTAGTGTTCGATTTTCATGCAGGAGTCTTTGGCTCGACTCCCATAGGGACACACGTCCGTTATTATTTTCAATATAATCAACTCCCTATTGAATCAACATGACTGGACAAAGCATCCGTTCTTACATCTGCCTGTAAGCTTGCATGCGTATATGTACGTGTATAAATATCTGCGATGGGAAGAAATCACGCCCTGCTCGTTCCTTATATTAGTAATTATTGATTATTATAAAAATATGGTTGCTAAATTTGCATATTGATTTTTTTAATAAACCACGTTTGCTACCTCCCTTGAAGAACTGATACATTTCTTATGCGATTAATTTCGTAAAATATCTCTTTTCCATTCCGTTCCGTTCCGTTCCGCAAAATATCAACAGCCATACCAAATTCATGGTCTGTATTAATTATGCGTGAGGCTTACTGTATGTGCTTGGGTCGGTAAATTTTACCACTTTTCCCCCTTTGCGAATTCCATCAGTTTTTTGCATCAGAAGACCTGTTGAGTGTGTGCCTTGTGCGCGCAACTCCTTCTATAGTTTTTTATGAATCATTCTCTGAATCATTCTCTGAATCTTTGCGGATTTCATAAACATTGACTTAGGGGTTATGGACGGACGTTTGACATGAACGGCGACGAGGAGTCACTATCAAACGATCACTGCACATCCATACGACGTCGTTATACAGCCGATTGTATATATTAGGAAGCGGCGTTTAGACAAACAAACATGAGCGCTACAACTCCGCAATAAGCCCTCCTCTACCCACTCTTCCACGTAGCAGCATTTTTCCCGTGTTTCAAGTCAACATTCGATTATTTGTCGAAGCAACAGCATTTTTTTTCAAAACTGCTGCATACGCAAATGCATATATGCTCATGTAATGTAAGGCGAAGCTAAGTCATTTCTGGTTCGAGCAACGAATGCTGGATATGAATAAATGAATTATATGCTAGATACGAAACCAATGTATATATAGAGAGAGAAGCTGACAATACGCATCTTCTTGTCGACCGTGCATGCACAGGAGCTATTGATTATATACACCGTGTAGCGTGTTAAATTGATCCAGGAAAGAAACACGATACACGGTGTATTTAATTAGGACCGACTTAATTAGATACACCGTGTACCGTGTTTAGCCTTGATTCACGATCCGATCGTGGAAGCAAATACGGCTCGTGGACGGTTATGTAATTGCCCACCGTGTACAGTGATAATCCGTGTATTCACGCAAGTTTTAGCCCACCGTGTAACGAGGAAATAGAGTAATCCATGAAACCAGTACTGTAAGTTTTCATTTCCTCAGGCCCTGTAGGCACTTATATATAAGATTTGGTGACAGTTGGCCCAGTCAGTGGGTTTTGACCCGATGTTTAAAAATGTCTAAAATATCAGAGACCGGGGTCAAAGGTCAATGAATAACATTGACCACTTGTACTTTTGAAATCTTCATGTTCTTATTCAGATGACTGTTTAAACAAATTTTCATGCCATAAACGAGTCCATCTCACAGCGATGTTTACCTTTTTGGCCATTGTTCTGAAAAAAATATTGATTGATTGATTGCTTTGGGTTTAACGGCCCTTGGAGACAGTATTTCAGTCTATATCGGGCCGCTGAAAAAATCACGAAAATTTAAACTCCTTAAAATGTTAACAGTAATGGCCTAGTCCAGATATCAAATGTTTACGTAAATAGGTCATATTGAATATTGCCAGTGAAATACATTGCAACTTTAATGAGTTAGATTGAAATGTGTTAGAGTTATAGCTGACCATCACAAATGTGCATGATGGATGACCATAAGTCACCCGACTGTTGAACAGAATGGATTTGACAAAGTGAATGGCCACAATTTCATTACCAATGTCATGTATACACTTTGTAAGAAAACGATGCATAAATTCATAGCTAAAAAAGATATCTTATAAAGCTGCATGTATGGCTGTATCAGGTACAACCAATATCAAGCATTTGTAAACACGTCTATATATCATTTTCGGTAGCACCTTCGGAAACTGTGATTGATTAATAATTTGCAGCTAATGGGACAGTAGGATATTATTCTCGCTTGCTGTCGGACAGTCGCCCGAGGGCGATAGAGCCTACACATATGGGCAATTATCTTTTAACTGAAAAGGGTAAATAATGAGCAAAATATACATAAATCATCCAGAATAATTGCTTTAAGTTTGTAAAACGGAAAATACTTCAACTTTCATTGGGTCAAGTAATCAAATTCCATTAGATAGAGAAACTCAGAGGGAATCAATACAATGATGCAGCAGTGAGTTTTATCATCTTAGAAATTGCTTATTACAGGTATCAAAGCTTCACTCTAAATGATAAGCTTTGCATCAGGCAGGCTGAAAACAATATTTCACTTTCCAGCTAACTGAATGACTGGAATGACTGTCCGGTATCATACAGTGGTAATGAGGGCCAAAAGTAATTCTACAAATGTTAAACAAATTTTGCTATGGACTTATTCGTATTTTCCTGTTTACTGGAAATTAGTTTTGGAACTTGTTCAACGCATTACAATTATTTTGGAACTGTTAGACAGTTTAATGAACAGTGCCAGAATTATTGTTGTTTCACTTTCTTTGTTTATGCTGTACTAAAAACAGCATTACTGTAAATTTCTTGTTCGAGATTTTAGTCGCTTTTTTCGACACTGACGTCAATAGAATCTTGTTACTATCACCATGTATGCTAAGTTTGACCTGATGTAACTTGACACTGAGGTAATAAGCTTAAATTCTTTAAACAGAGTTTATTGCATTATTCTTTTAGCTTTTCAACCATAGTAGTTGTTTTCTGATTGCCTCAGGAAAACTGCCACACTTTATTTACTTGTAAACATGTAAATACATTAAAGTCTTTTGTGAAATCACTTTTAGCCCTTGACTGTGGTTAAGTTATGCCAAGATTTATAGCTTTGTTTTGGCTGGGTATACTGTAGTTGCTCTTGCGCTATTGTTGTTTCTTTGACGTTAACTTTTCTCAAAGTCATACTGTAACAGCTGATAACATTACTTTATAAGAAATGTGATCATTTTAGTTTATTGAAGACAGCTTCAAAAGTTAGTACCAAAAGGGGAAAGAAAGAGTGGGTCTGTATGCGACTAGATACCCTTTATATTGCCTGTAACGATAAGAAAGCGTTTTTCACTTCTACTGACCGTAAAATATATAGAGGATATAGTCTTTGGTCATGTCAGAATGTATGTGACGCCTTATCATATCTCTTAGATAATATTTACATCAGATTTGGTAATAAGTTATACAGACAAATTGTTGGCATTCCGATGGGTACAAATTGTGCTCCTCTTGTGGCCGATTTGTTTTTATTTTGTTATGAAAGAGATTTCATGACTTCTCTTTCAGTTGATAATCAAGCTGATATCATTGAGGCATTTAACTCAACCTCTAGATATTTAGACGATCTTCTGAATATTGATAATCCTTATTTTGAAAGCATGGTTAACCAAATTTACCCACCTGAACTTAAATTGAATAAAGCTAATACTTCAGATACCGAGGCCCCCTTTTTGGATTTACATCTATCTATTTCTAACGGTTTTGTATCTTCTAAAATTTATGATAAACGTGATGACTTTGACTTTGATATAGTTAATTTTCCATTTTTGGATGGTGACGTTCCACGTCGTCCCTCTTATGGAGTGTATATTTCTCAACTTATAAGATTTGCTAGAGTGTGTAGTCATGTAGATGACTTTAATGCTCGTAATAAATGTTTAACTGCTAAACTTCTTCAACAGGGCTATCGGTATCATAAGCTTAGAAAGGCTTTTTCTAAATTCTATCGCAGACACCATGAATTGGTTTCAAAATTTGATGTCGGATTAAAATTTCTTTTACACCAAGGCCTATCGGAACCAGAATTTTATGGTGACTTAGTATACAAATTCAAAAAGATTAAGGGTAGGACTGATTTTTCTGATCAATTCCGAAAAATAATATTACGTCACAAACGTATTGGCTATAATTTAAATGTTATGCGACAGTCTGCATGCTTAGTGATTAACCCAATCACGGTTGATAGCTTTGCTGCACTCTTTAATTGCACACCGGGGGATCGGTCGTCAGACTCTATGATGGCCCCGACCTAAAGCTATATATTTTAGTTGGTTGGGACCGGAGCCTTTTTGTCTGTTGCTTGGTCCACCGGGGCTCAACTGGTGACCTTCTTTTGCTTCAGATTTCTAGTGGGGTAGTTTGGCAGGACAGGGATCTCCACCTGTCAGACGGCCCGTTGTATCTGTTGAGTCCTCGTCTTTGCTTCTTCATGGTGTTGAAGTTTGATTTATTTGTTTACCGTGATGATTCATTGACGAGTTAGAGGGTTATCATGCGAACTGAACAACCAACTAAATGTTTTGTACCACTTCAGAAACTGAGGGTGAGGTTGGGCCTGTAAAATCGATTTAAGCCCCCCAGTAATTCATTACTGACCGTTCCAAGGCGGTAGTTCTGTTGTGGTTCTTTGTTGCCTGTTTTTGGTGTCAGAGTTTCTATGATGTTTTACCTTATGTATGTTATTATTATTTTTGGTTCGGTTTGGATTGCTGAGTGGCCACCTTTTGGGAACAAGCTGCTCACTCGGTTGGCCATATGTTCTCTGTATCTTGATTATTTGTAATCTTAGTTGTTTCCAACTATGGTTTGAGGGCTGGATTTGGATTTTGATTGTTTCAGTTCCTGGTCTTTGCATACTTTTTACTTTTTTTCAAATAGAGCTCCTTGGTTAGCTAGAGTTGTCCGAAAAGTGCTACTGTGATTGAGAAGCTGTATTCGTACATAAACATGCGTCGCTACGAATAAAGCTACAGCTCTTTAAACTTCGACGGTTTCAGTAGCCGGGAGGGTACTATAGTGTAAGCTCTGTCTATGAAAAGGGCCTATTAAACCGTCGATCCTGCAATTTTAAAAGTATGGAATTGACAAGATTTTATAAACTTGGTATGTGGATACCGTGCAATAAGGAGATTATAAGTGAAGATCCTGATCAGGCACTGCGTTACACAAGTTTAGGCTGTCGAGTCCTCATCCTTGCTTCATCAAGGTCTTTTCTTAATCTTAATTGTTGACCGTGATGACTCTCTGATGAGTTAGGGGACCTCCATACGAACCAAACTACCAACTAATTGTGTGCACCGCGGCCGAGGGTGAGGGTGAAGGTTTGGGCTCAGTAAAACCGGTTTAAACCCCCCCACCCCCACCCCAGTAGTTATTACTGACCGTCCCAAGGCGGTACTTTCGTTGCGGCTGCATTTGTTTTATGGCCCTCTTGTTTAAAAGAGTCATCATTGTCATTTTGGTTACAATTTGCTCAGAAGCTTTTAAGAAGAAGTTTGAAATTGTCAAACTATGAGAATTCAGGGTAAAAAGTCAAAGAACGACCTTAACCTCTTGAACTCATGAATCTTCATTTATTCCTTAAGATGGCAGTATTTACCAATTTTAGGCCTTTATCTTCAAAACTTTCCAAGAAATATTATGTTCTAGCGTTTTCCCATAATTTACCTTGCCGTAGAAAAGGTCAAGGTAAATTCAAGGAAATAATTGAACAATTTTGATAGTACTTAAGTACCCAATGCTACATACCAAGTTTCAAAGCCATCGGTCGATTGGTTCTGGAGATTGGTTCTTCGTCGTGAAAGTATGTTTTGACGTCAACGTTATAACATTTGTTTGTACGAGCTATGGTGCGTGTTAAACAATTTAACTCGGACAAAAAAGTGAAGTTACTCATGTTTTACGTGTATGTGATAGCACACAACTAACAACTTGCATGATTCAACAGTCTTGTCAGATTTTTACGTCTTAATGATGGTATACCACATGTTTTCGAAGCTTCGGGATTACCATGGATTAAGCGTTGTCATAGCAACATATGTCATATTTATAACTGGATTCGGATGTTCTGTCATAGGTCAGCGCCTAAGGTATTTTCATGGAAATAAATAGAGGTCCGAAAAATCATTAATTTTGGTGTGTTTCAAACATTAACAACGTAATTATTGCATAATAATTCTGCCTTTAAGGGCAAGTAACTCAAAAATGAATATTCCGATCTTGCCCAAATTCAATCTCGTCAAAGATTTATGCCTATTCTGATAATAATAATCATAATAATAAAAACCGTTCTTCAGATAATCTGAAAGTTCCCATATAAAAGCTACAGAAAGCAAATTTGACCTTACAGAAAAAAGGTCAAGATCAACCCAAGGTCATAATTTGAACAATCTTGATAGTTCTCGTGTTACTGATGCTACATACCAAGTTTCAAGGCCATCCGCTCACTGGTTCTGGAGAAGAAGATTTTAAAGGTTTTTACCATATATGGGCATGGCGGGCATGGCGGCCATGTTGGTCATGTGACCCAGACCGTTTAAAAAGAATTTCATTCCCACACCCCTAGAGGCTCTATATGAAATTTGGTTACAATTTGACCAGTGGCTTTTGAGGAGATTTGTGAAATTGTCAGAATATGAGAGACAAGGATCGAAGGTCAAAGAATGACCTCGGCATTTTGTTTATGTACTCATTAAGATAAAGATAAAGGTAAAGAAGCTTTATTTAACGTCGCATATTAGAAACAGACAACATAATCTCTGTAGAGCTTTTATTGCGACAAACAAGGTATCCAGTAACAAATTATACTTACCTGCTAACTTAACTTTATCTTCCTAGGACTACCCTTTATAGGCCAGCGATTAAAGGCCAAAGTGTAAGGATATATATTTTTGCGATTTTTAATTTTCGCGGTCTGCAATGTCCATGAAAATTTGAACTCGCTTAAATATTTAAAAATAAGCTGGAAATGTACTAAAAAGAAGAAAAAATAAGGTCCAAGCAATGTTATAACAATGCTATACTTAAATGTGATTACGGTAATGAATGCATAGCCTTAAACAGTCTTACAGATAAGCCCAGAATCTGATGATAAAACCCCTTTTCTGATCACAGTAGGGAGTAATCAGTGGAACCAATTAAACCATTAGTCAATTATGCACAGCAATTATTTATTGCTCCAGATCTCCAGATGTAGTAGTTTATTGCTCTTACATATGGTTATCAGTGAAAGGCAAAGCACACATTACACAGAATGTGGAGCTCGAAGAAAGCGTCTGTTAACATCAACTCCTAAGCAGAATTGACATTGCAAAGTTGACAAAAAGACAGTAATTTAAATTTCAATATTACTATTTATTTCCCATTTATTGATATCTGTATTTCAATTTATGGATATCAATTATTCAAATTATCGCCATCCATAAATCAGAGTGAATATAGATATCCATAATTCGAATAATAGATATCTATTAATCAATTTACAGATATCCATAAATTATGAATATCCATAATTCTACTCTATCTACTGGTATCTATAATTAGAGTTGTGGATATCCATAAATCATGTCGAATTATAGATATCCATAATTCGAATTATTGATGTCTATAATTAAACATGTTGAATGGATATCCATAATTGGATTAATGGATATCCATAATTCAAATTAAATATATCCATAATTCGATTTATGGATATCCATTATTCGACTTATGGATATCAATGAATAATTATGGACATCCATTCACAATGATAGAAAGTAATAACTCGAATAAGTAATATCCATAATTCGAATTATGGATATCAATAAATAGGGAATAAGTGGTGAAATGGCACTTACTAACAACTTTGTAGTTTAACTGTAAACAGACTGTATCTACAGGGCATTTGAGAACTGTCATGTTTGGTGCAAGGTCGTGTAGCACCACAATGTCTTTGAAAAAAAGATACCTTATTAAAAGGCCCCATTGCTCTATCAGCATGAAAAATGTAATAATGCGGCTTCGCTGCAAGCTTCTCACTATTGTTTTGTCACTGTAAATGACCGTGATTAGCCAGCTTTAAACAAACAAGCAAATTCGGTGAATTTATATCCCCCGCCGAAGTGCCCCTGATTTGTTTATGGTTTATTTCAAGTTACATAAAATTTTGTTCACTGGTTACTAAGTTACGGCTGAACTTGTGGATTGTAAATAAAATCAAGGGCAATAACTCTAGGATAAATGAGGCATAAGCTGAAGCTGTTCTTTAACACTTGTCTCAGCATCGCTGCACTATGATGATACATTTCTAATTCAGTTTCAAGAAATTTGTTCACCGATACCTTAGTTGTGGCTAATTTGTTGATTTTAAATCATTTCAAGGGTATTAAATCATGAACAACAAGATCGATGTAATAGTGATACATATTCAGTATAAGTTCCATGAAGTTTTGATAATTGGTTACTTAGTTATGACTCATTTTATTAATTTTAAGTCCATTAAAGGGCAATAACTCATGCACTACTGAAGCCAGTATAATGGAACTTCACGTGCATCAGTGCGTTATAGTGATATATACTTGTTTTAAGTTTCATGAAATTCCGTCAAATGGTTACTTAGTTATGGCTCCGGATGGACGGATGGAAGGACGGACAGACGGGACAGACGGATGGACAGACAGGCGGACGGACGGACGTGGAGAAAACTATATAATAAAACATCCTTGAGTTTCACAGAAAAAAAGGGTTTGAAAACTTATTTGGGCCATTTTAGTTGGCCACTAAAATGACCTACTTTCGATTTCAATAAGCTAAATAAAATGGTAAAAATACAATGTACAGGCGTGGAATCCCAATCATTATCTCGCCTATGTTTACATAGCATTGCTAGATGGGAAACCTGACTGGGAAATTGTATTTAGTGGAGTGAAATGTTATTTTTCAAAAACTTGTTTTCTCTCCTTTTTGCCAGTTATATGGCTCAATATATGCACGTCAACACACATTTTATTACCAAAAGCGAAGGTTGAAGCGCTTTTTACAATGATTTGAGTTTAGACGTTTTCACCACTAATAGGACTATGGATACTTTAATAATAATGATATCCAATAGCTTATATTAGATGTGTTATACACTGTATGAGCTATTTTTAGTGTGTTTCTTATAATAAATGCCTCTTGGGAGAAGTGGGGCTGCAGTACTGGAGTCCTAAAAATGGCATTTTGAATACAATAACAATTTTGGTTATCTGAAGCCAGCTTGAAAAGATTTTTGGTCACTTTTATAGCTTGAGTGAATGAAACTTTAGGAAAAGCATCAGTGTCCGCCGTCTGTATGATTTATGTTAAGGTTTTATGTAACGGTCAAGGAGACGTCTGGTAAGCTATCCTGTACGCGGACAGAGCTTAATCACTTTTTAAAGGAAAAGAGTGGGGGCATTTATTATAAAGGGGATTAATTAGGTAAAATAGGGTAATGTGAAATGTCACAAGTTGGAGTTTGTGACAGACAGATATCGCAAACATCTGGGGTAATAAAATTTTTTCCCAAAATACATGTATCAGTAATTGTAATAATTTAAAATATACCACGGGAGCACTGACAACTCAAATTTAGCCTGCTTGTCCACACAGTTTCTTCTCTCATTGAACTTAACAATCTACAGCTTCTGGCGAATGTGACCGATGAGTTTGCACAGATGCACAGGCTGATTTGATTGTCTTCTGTTTGCATATGGCTAAAGTCCTTTTTCAGGTGATGTCTTCATAAATGTATACTTTTTTTTACTTTTTGTTGTCCTTTCAACAAAATTTCAGTCATATCTGCTCCATGATGACAAAGTTTTGAAAGAATTCAGGCCTTGTGAAAATCCAGACCTTAGCGGGAATCAAGGGATTGTCTTTTGAATTGTTAGCCACTCAGTCAACACAAGCACGGTCCAATTAGAAAGGCACCTCATGGCATATTTCCATGTGCAAAAAAACCTTAGTTCAGCCTGCATATATGCAGTCTGATCAGAGTCCTTCCCTATGCCCATAAACAAAAATGAATCTGGGTATGATATGAAATGAAACTGCAAAGACATGGCATTTTGCGCAGTTGTGTAGTGTTTAGTAATATACCTCAAATCTTTTTCACATGATGCACCCCACATATTTTCTAAACTTTTAGGATTAGATTTTTACTTTCATTTAAAGAGCATATCGCCTGATCTACTGGATGTGCACGCAAAATACAAAACACACTGAGGTTATTTTCCTGATATGGGCTAAACGAGCGTGACTGGACAAACAAACAAACTACATTTTTTCATATAGCTGATCTGATCCACCATGGTGTAAAAATAAAACTATACACACTTGATTTCTCATGTTCTTGGAGTCTTTTTATGCAGTACCATGTTCTTAGCATTTATTGGGTAAGTGGAGAGATATTAATAGCAAAATTAACAGCAAGGTGTTAATTGATAATGAGCCTGGTTTATGAGATAAGCAATGCTACCTAGCTGAGCAGATTTCTTGGGCATTTAGGATCTAGTGTAAAAGTGACATTCAATACAACAGGTAAGGGTGTCATCAGCAATTATCCATTTTATTGATATGAACCAACAAGCTTGTAATAGTTGTTTTCTCACTCAGCTTGTCATAGTTTTACATAATCCGGTCTTTAGAGTTCTTTTAATTTTATTTGATAGTGCCAATAGTGAAACTTGTGGATGAATACATGACCAGTATCATGGCTGTATGATATCAAATGAAAGGTGCCAAAATTACGAAAGCAGAAAATATGGACACAATGTATAATGAATGTATACTTGCTAGGAATAGAAAAATGTTTGGCGTTTTTCAATTTTTATGGTTTCATAGTGACAGCGAAATATCGCAAAAATTAAGGGACATCGAAAATTACCACATATATGGTAAATACTGGTTGTTTTACGTATAAGGTTAATAGCAGGTTTAAAATATTTTGTTTGTGTATAAATCGTTTTATATATCCAGGATGGTAAGTGATGTGTAGGCTGGTCTGAATTTATATAATACACCAGCTGGGTAGTGGATGTGAGTGATGTGCAAGCTGGTCATGATTTATATGTATCGACAAGCCCTAAACTATGAAAGATGTGCAGGCTAGGCAGAATTAATATACAGATCAGTATGATACTGCAAGCATTGGAAAAATGAAGATTTTCTGACAAACTCTATTCTCTGTTCTACAAACTGAGCCAGTATTAGAAAATTTCTTGCCAAATATCTCATAATCAACTTTCTCCAAAGCAATAAATTTAGTCTCTGTGGGATGGGTCAGAGAGCAATTCAGAGAGCAACTTGTTGCATTACTCTGACATGTCTTCTGAAAGAAGGGGTCGGTCAGCTCCTGGTGAACAATATTTTAGTAAGAATTTTATTTTGGCTTGTTCTCATTCTGCAAAATCTAAAGCTAAATCTAGTGGAGATTCAGAATGTAACTATAGCTTTTAGGAACAACCATGTATGCTCTGATGTTTTTCGTTGGAGGTGTTGCTATTTTACTGTAATAAGTGCCCACAATATGTTCTACTTCTTAAAAATAATTGCTGTGAGACGTGATGTCAGTGCCCACATGCTTTAGTGCTTTATTTTCCTTCTAAAAACATTTTATAGATAGTCATTACAATAATATTGTTCAGGCAAGTCTTTACAGATGAGTGACCCATATCATGTACAGTTATCATGTGCAGTTGATGTTTTGTACAAACAACAAAAAAAGTTTATATGGCTCATAACATAGGAAAGAGTAATTAATGATTACCCAAAACATGTGTTTTGATGGTGCATAACATAGGTCGAGTGTGTGTAGCTGATGGTTACCTACCTCATAGGTTTTGGTGGTACCTAACATAGAGGGAGTGCGAGTAACTGCTGAGTACTCATGACAAAGAGTGAGAATAATTGATGAGTACCCAAAGCATATGTTTTATAAAGTGGGGTTAATTGAGTACACAGTGCTACCCACAACATACATTTTGATGGCGAATAAAACAGGAAGAGTGAGTGTAATTGCTGAATACCCATAACATGATAATGGCTGGTAACAGCTGGGGTGAGAAAAATAGATGAGTGCCCACAACATCTGTTTTATGACTCATAACAAAGGTGAAGTGTGAGTATTGATGAGTACCCAAAACATGTTCCAAATATATGTTGTGTGACTCATATTATTGAGATGGCGTGAGAGTAATTGATGACTACAAAAAACCTATGTTGTATAATGACTGAGTCTCATAACATAGAGATGGAGTGAGAATAACTGATGACTACCCAAAACGTGTGTTTTGTGACTCATAACACAGATGGAGGGAGAGTAATTGATGAGTACCTGCAGCGTAGGTTGTGGTGGCTCATAAAATAGATAAAGTGGGAGTAATTGACGAGTACAAACACCATACATGACAGAGATGGAGTGAGATTGAGAAGAACCCACATCATATGCTTTATGACTCATAACAAATGTGAAGTAGGAGTAACTTATGAGTACCAAAAACCTATGTTGTATGACTCATAACATTGAGATGGAGTGAGAGTAGTAGCATATGTTTTATGACTCATAACACAGATGGAGGGAGAGTATGTGATGAGAACCTGCAGCATAAGTTGTGATGGCTAATAAAATAGGTGAAGTGGGACTAATTGATAAGTACAAACACCATACATTACAATGCCCTATAACATAGGAAGAGTGAGTGTAATTATTGTGCACCTACAACATATATTTTGATGGTACATGATATAGGTGGAGTGAGAGTACATCATGAGTGCCAAGCAAATTTTGATGACACATAACATAGATTAAGTTACAGTATTTGATAAGTACCCACAATATATGCTTTAATTGATTATTTTTCATAAAATATGGTGAGGATACTAATTCATCATTACCCTAGCATTACTGCACTGTTTGCACAAAAGCAAACGTTGTGAGTACTCATCACAAACTGCTTATTAAGGTAAATATTTCAAATATACTAGTCAAAATAAGTTCCGCCGCATGGACCATTGCATCTTTGTCTGAAAAGGTACCATAATGAATGAAGTAAAACAGTCATTGAGGTACCGAAATCACATTTTTATATTGGTACACAGACAAGTTTTAACCTTTATGTAAAAGTAAAAAGTATGCAAAGACCAGGAACTGAAACAATCAAAATCCAAATCCAGCCCTCAAACCATAGTTGGAAACAACTAAGATTACAAATAATCAAGATACAGAGAACATATGGCCAACCGAGTGAGCAGCTTGTTCCCAAAAGGTGGCCACTCAGCAACCCAAACCGAACCAAAAATAATAAGAACATACATAAGGTAAAACATCACAGAAACTCTGACACCAAAAACAGGCAACAGAGAACCACAACAGAACTACCGCCTTGGAACGGTCAGTTATCCGACAGTTTGTGCAACTTAAGGTTTTAGCGTGGTTCTTTCTACTTTTCCGAGATTTTACACGAAACAAACTCGCCATTTCTTTTTGTTTTGTTCTCATTCTCCCGTTTGTTCCTCATTAATACAGTTTTGGAATTCCAAATGTCTTATATTCTGAAGAAAATCAGCTTTTAAAACAGAGTTTACGATAATCTGGCACTTCTAAATTACAAAGTTTAGGCAGTTATGCCAGACTTTCTTAAATTTGCAGTGGCATTGTCACAGACATTTCAAAAATGTATGCCTGTCACAATTTTGCAATAAACTGATGCATCCTTATTTGCGAATATTGCGAAGAAACTTATTTACAAGTCCAGAAAAAGCAGAAATAAAAATGATAATACATTCATAACTCGAGAATGAAATTTCCTATCGTTTAGATCCAAAGGAAGATAATTTACGATCTTTTATATTTTAAGATGCAACCTCCGCCATTTGAAAGTTTGTTCGGGGTTTTATTTAGATGTTTTTGAATTGTAGGGCCTCTCGTCAATTAAACAAGAGAAACATAACTGCACTGCGCCTGCGCAGTAAACACCTAGTCTCAGTTTCTATTGTTTACTAGTTATGCGAGGTAACTCTGTGCATGCAAGCAGGAAACTGAAACGCTAAAATATTTCCGTAGGCCATTGTATAGGCAACCGATTAAAAGCAAAATACTTTGAAAACAATATATCTGAAATCGGCAATTTCACAATTAAAATTGCGGTGGAACTTATTTTGGCGAGTAATTGATTATTCATGATAAACATCCTGCACTGAATTCCTATAACAAGTTACTATCAATAAATTGGGTTATGAACTTTGGCCGAACTGTCCAGAGAAGTAAACTACTTTTGTTAGAAGGGAAGACTTTTCATACTGATGGGTGATTGGAAATAATGATGGCACTCAAATCCCAAACGATTCCGTTCTAAAATCTGGTGGTAGAACATCAGAGAGGAAAGTGCATTTACTAATGATGAGTGGAAATGTATGGCACATTTGGAGAGAGGAATGATACATTTTCCTTACTCATTTTGTCCATTAATTAAACATTTCAGTACACTCTAGACACACCAAACCACACACTGTTTTGAAACATTTCATTAAGGCTGGTTTTTTGTGTGTGCTTTTTTGTGTGTGTATGTGTGAGAACAAATGAGAAAGAATACCATCTTAATCCTAATAACACCCCTGCTCTAAAAATGCCCCCTTCTTCTTTCCGATAATAATGTTATATTATAGTCGTTTCTCATAATATCAAGGGTTCCTTAGTATCACAGCAATTACATTTCTTGTTGTGTCTCAATTCACTTACTGCGTATTGAGTATTGACAAAACTACTTCTTCAACCGCAAGTTTTAACTTCTGTGCTGTTGAGAATTTTTGGGAATTGCCTTGATTCCTGCAGAATACACTCTTTCTTTTATACGAATCATGAAATTAGCATGTTTTCCGTGAGGTTCTATCCCCTGGCCCAAGTAAACTCATCGCTCACTAAAATAGTGGCCATAATATTATTATTTTTTTTCTGTGACATCTCATGTCTGGTATCCCAATCTTTTTCTTGAAAACAACAAATCACATGATTACAATATTTATCAATCCAAAGTTTTGCCGGAAAGTATGTGCAGCAAAGTATGTTGTACAAAGGGATTGGAATGTTAAAGTTGAGAAGGATGCACAGGTAGACTGGGAAAACGTTTGTGGACCATACTGCAATGTCGAGACAAATGAGAGAGGTCTCAGACTGCTAGAGTTTGCAACCTGTAACAGCAAACACCCTTGACCTTCACAAACCATCACGAAGATGGACATGGCACAGCCCAGATGGGAAACAACACAATCAGATTGATTACATCTTGGTGAGGAAGCGCTTTCGATCAGGCGTCAACATCCATAGGACGAGGAGTTTTCCTAGACCAGACTTAGGAAGTAACCATGACCTGGTGATGATGACCTTCCGACTTCGTCTGAAGAAGGTTAGAAAGCCTACCCTGCCAAGACTGAAGTTTAATCTTGAGAAGTTAAGGGACCCAGAAGTGGCATGCACTTTTCAAGCAACAATTGGTGGGAAATTCGCACCACTCATTGGTCTATTGGTCTGAGGGATGATGACATGGACATAGATACCATGATAACCACCTACAATACAGTAGTGACTGATGCAGCCAGTGAGAATCTTGGAAAGGAACGTCGTAGGAAAAAGCCCTGGGTCACCAGAGATGTTCTCGAACTCTCTGATGAGAGGAGAAATTTGAAGAAGAAGCGGTATGAAGCAGGAGGAGCGAAAGAATGCAGCGAAGCTAAGGAGGACAGGATAGCTAGCCAGTGTGAGGAGATCAAAACTTGCCTGAAAAAAAAAACAGCAAGAAAGCATACCAGCTGGTGAAGGATCTAACTTCAGAGAAACAGGGTAGATCCACAAATATTCAGGACAGGTCTGGGAAAGGCCTAACAGAGGAACAACAGATTCTCAGCAGATGGACAGAATATTGCTCAGAACTATACAACCATGAAACTTACGGTGACAATACGGTTCTTGACTGCAATCAGCCCCCAGAAGATCAACAACCGATCCTTTGTGAGGAAGTTGAGATTGCAGTAGTAGCACTAAAGAAGGGGAAGTCTGCCGGAGCTGATAATATACCACCAGAACTGCTTCAAGCTGGCGGGGAAACCATGATTGATGTTTTAACAGATATCTGTAACAGGATCTTGAGAACAGGAGAATGGCTTACCCCGTGGACTCAGTTGCTGATTATTACACTCCCTAAAAAGGGCAACCTACAGCTCTGCCAGAACTACAGAACTATCAGCCTCATCAGTCATTCAAGCAAAGTCATGCTGCAAGTCATCTTGAACAGGCTTAAACCACAAGCCGAAGAGATAATTGCTGAGGAACAGGCTGGGTTCCGAGCAGGAAGGATCACCACTGAACAGATCTTCAGCCTTAGAATCCTGTGTGAAAAGTATCTTCAACATCAGCAGAATCTGTACCATGTCTTCATTGATTTCAAAAAGCCTTTGACAGGGTATGGCGTGCAGCCTTATGGGTCACCATGCGGAAGTACAATATCAGTGCAAATCTAGTTCGCACCATTCAGCAGCTTTACGACAAGGCTACAAGTGCAGTCCTGATAAAAAGCAGCACAGGAGAATGGCTCAGAACAACACTTGGAGTAAGACAAGGAATTCTTCTGTCACCCAGCCTCTTAAAAATTTTTCTCGAACGGATCATGTCTAATGCTCTGAAAGAACATGACGGAAAGGTTAGCATGGGCGGCAGAAACATTACCGATCTGCGGTTAGCCGATAACATAGACGATCTAGCCGAAGAAGAGCAGGAACAAGAAGCTCTAGTTGAAAGTCTTGACCAAACCTGCACAAGCTCTAGTTGAAAGTCTTGACCAAACCTGCACAAGGTATAAGATGGAGATCAGTGCTGAGAAGTCCAAACTGATGACGAACAGCGCAGATGGCATCAATAGTGAGATCAAGGTAAGAGGGCACAAGCTTCAAATACCTTGGAGCAATTGTCTCAGATGATGGCTCAATACAGGAGGTTCTTTCAAAGATTTCATAAGCCGATTCAGCTGTTACAAAGCTCAAACCAATTTGGGGAAATAACAACATCTCTTGGATCAAAGGTTAAACCTATGCGCCGCCTTGTCAACTCCATATTTCCGTATACCTGTGAATCGTGGACATTGACGGCAGAGTTAGAGAAAAGAACACCCCGGGAATTCTTCACGCTTAAGTTAATAATATTATTGTTTATGTATGCATCCTTTCAAAATGCAGCGCAGTAAATGTGTATAGGTCTTATACAATTTTTAAGAACAGGTCTGATACCTAACCGACAAGTCCACTTTTCTCTGAGGTTGACTGCCCATTTTAGTACAATTTAAACCAATTCTGCAAAGCTGACTGCTTACTGATATAACACCTTATCATGGCAGCTTTTATATTGACAGAAAACCATCTCTGCAGCAGATGCCATTGTAAACCTAAATTTAGTTGATTTTACCTTCATTGATTTGACTGTCATCAATTTGCTCTGGCACAAATGTGCTGGCAGAATGGGAAATACTACTGCAGTCCCTGAACATTCTGGCCTTGGTCTACATTTTTACTCAGACATTTCTGTCCCAATGTTTAGTGAGGTGGTGCAAGTTTTGCAGATCATTTTGGAACATTTATTTACTTGTAAGACCAAATTCGTACACGTGTTTATATATTACTTTGAGTGAAAATCCAAGTACATATATGCATGTACTTGTAAAACAGCATTATATCAATAAGATGAAGCGGGAAATAGCTCTGGATTCCTGTTATGTCTATGCAAGGAGATACATGTATATTAATAAGCATCAGTTCTGGCAAACCTAAACTGCCATGGTGAAAGCCAGGTCAAAAGTTCTTATAGTTTGAAACTGTTTCTCGAGACCTTAAGTATTGCTTATATGCTGTTTATTCAAGGTCTTCTGAATGACTGTTTTTAGGTCCAGCAGTTTCCACAAATATCTAGTTTTAGTTCAAATATTTCAACAGCAGAGCATTAGTATTCGAATCATGAAGTTCTGAATTTGGCCTTTTCCATGCTTTCATTTTAAGGAGTCATAGGATGGCTTTTAGCATGTATTTTACGCACAACTAGCCAGGTAAGAGATTTTGAACAATGCACATGCATAGTATGCTAAATCATACAGGTGTGACATCCCTTTTTCAGTGAATAAACCTTACCACCACTGAACTAGAAAGTGTAAACAGTTTTTAAAATTCGTAGAAGACCTACAAGGGTCATTTCAGAAATAGTGTGAATGAGTCGGCCATTCCTAGGAATGGTGACCGATTTTTAGCTCACCTGATAGGATGGTAAGGCTCCGTTGTCCGTCGTCCGTCGTCCATCCACACTTTCAAACAACTTGTCCTCTGAAACCGCTGGGCCGATTGTAACCAAATTTCATATACAGCCTCCTGGGACCTTAGGAACGAAAAATTATTCAAACCGTCCTGGTCACATGACCAACATGGCCGCCATGCACATATATGGTAAAAACCTGAAAAAATCTTCTCCTCCAGAACCAATAGGGCGATGGCCTTGAAACTTGGTATGTAGCATTGGGTACCCAAGTACTACCAAGATTGTTCAAATGATGACCTTGGGTTGACCTTGACCTTTTTTACGGTAAGGTCAAATTTGCTTCCTTATGCTTTTATATGGCAAAATGCTGCAACATAAGATATCTTGGAAACTGTTGAATATTTTGGCCTAAAAATTGGTACATACAGTCATCTTAATGACTACATGAAGATTTATGAGTTCAAGAGGTCAAGGTCATTCTTTGACCTTTGACCCAGAACTCTCATATTTTGACAATATCAAACAATCTCCTCAAAAACAATTAGGCCAATTGTAATTAAATTGCATAAAGATCCTCCAGGGGTTGAGGGAATGAAAATTTGTTCATACGGTCCAGGTCACATGACCAACATGGCCACCACGCCCATATATGGTAAAAACCTTTAAAAATCTTCTTCTCCAGAACCAGTAGACCGATGGCCTTGAAACTCGGTATGTAGCATTGAGTACTCAAGTACTATCAAGATTGTTCAAATTATGACCCTGGGTTGACCTTGCTCTTTTTACGGCAAGGTCAAATATCGGAAAATGCTAGCACATGAGATTTCATGGTAAGTTTTGAAGATTTTGGCCTAAAAATTGGTATATACAATCATCTTAATGAGTACATGAAGATATGTGAGTACAAGAGGTCAAGGTGATTCTTTGACCTTTTATACCCAGAAATCTCAAATTTTGACAATTTCAAAGAATCTGCTCTAAAACCACTGGGCCAATTGAAACCAAATTTCATATAGAGCCTCGAGGGGTTGAGGGAATGAAAAAATTTTCTAACGCTCCTGGACACATGACCAACATGGCCGCCATGCCCATATATGGTAAATACCTTTATAAATCTTCTTCTCCAGAACCAATCGACCGATGGCATTGAGACTTTGTATGTAGCATTGGGTACTTGAGTACTATCAAGATTGTTCAAATTATAACCTTGTGTTGGCCTTGACCTTTTACAGCAAGGTCAAATATGGGAAAATGGTAGAACATAAGATTTCATGGAAAGTTTTGAAGATTTTGGCCTAAAAAATAGGTATAAACAGTTGTCTTCATGAGTTCATGAAGAATTATGAGTACAAGAGGTCAAGGTCATTTTTTTACCTTTGATCCAGATCGCTCATATCTTGACATTCTCAACCATTTCCTCAAAAGCCAAAGGGTCAATTGTGAACACATTTCATATAGAGCCTCCAGGGGTTGATTGAATGAAAAATTTGTTCAAACTGTCCAGGTCACATGACCAACTTGGCCGCCATTACCACTTATGGTATAAATCTTTAATATTTTTCTTCTCCAGAACCAATACACCTATGGCCTTGAAACTTGGTAAATAGCATGGAGTACTAGAGTACCACCAAGAGTGTTCAAATGGTGACCTTGGGTTTACCTTGACCTTTTTTTGCGGCATGGTCAAATATGGGAAAATGCTAGAACATAAGATTTCATGGAAAGTTTTGAATATTTTGGCCTAAAAATGTTATATATGGTTGTCTTAATGAGTACATGAAGATTTATGAGTACAAGTGGTCATGGTCATTCTTTGACTTTTGACCCAAAACTCATATTTTGACAATTTCAGACATGATAAGTAAAAGCCACCTTGCCAATTGTTCAGGTTAGCGATTCAGGGCCTCATGGCCCTCTTGTTTAAATTTATGTCTTAAATTTTAGGTTTACATATCACCCAATGGCACTCACTCAGAAATTTGAGGCACTGTTTTTTTCTTCAAAATATGCCTTGACAATAAGTGTTAGGGTAAGGACACTAAGTAGAAACAGATGGAATATTTATGTAAAGACAAAATCATATTTTCTTAACTCTAGATACAAGCAGCTCTGGAATGATACCTATAATTTTAAGAGTAACTACACTTCAGGAACTAAATGAATCAGATCCCAAACCCTATCCCCAACATCAAAGGGAAAGATTGACAAAGACATCCCAACAGACAATAAATTACAAGCGCTAAGCCGAGTCAGCAGCTCTTTCCCAAAATAGGTGGCAACTCAGCTATCTTTATTGAACTAAATAATTTAGACCAACAGAAGGGTTACAACAGACTAAGCAAATTATACGAAAAACATTTAACAATTATTTTTTCCTATTTTCTATTTTCATTATAGAAGGGTTAAAATGAGAACACAATAAATTAAACAGCACCGAACATAAAACAAATGCAACCGCAACGAAAGTACCGCCTTGGGACGGTCAGTAATAACTACTGGTACCTGTTATCCTGAGAATATTTCAGTATGAAAAGCATTGTATCAGCCTTGCTAACACACAAGTTTTACCTTGCAAGATAGGCTTATCGTGGAACAATGCGTATTTCTGATGACGTCACTTCCTGCGTTAAATTGAAAAGTATAGTAAGTTGTTAAAACTTCAATTTTAAAGTCAAAGTAAGTGAAAGTGAATGTTTGGTGACAGATATGAAACAAAAAATAAATAAGATTAAATTCGTCATGGTTGTTTTTTCTTATAAATAATCTTTCATGGCACCTTATGCTCTTTTGTCAGTGACCTACCTGATTTTTTACGATAAGTATAACCACCCACCCACATATTTCAATGTCAGTATGTTATATTAAATAACACGTCTTTCAGGTCTTTATAATGAATTTTTCTATCAATATGCCCCTCTAATTTTTGACATTTAACAAAGTTAAATATATTGAGCCTGTGTATTTTTATTGGGAGATAATTTCATTTTATTGTTTCGTATTTTACATGAATTGCTGCTACTTTGCAACTTCCGGCGTTCAGTTTGCACGCGTATCATCCAGTTTTATCAGTGATTTGATGCCAGTCGTAACAAACTAATGTGAACTAATCATTTCAGTAATAAAGTGTCTGTCATTTGTTGAAATTGGATGTGATTGAGTCAGAATCATAATTTTATTGATATAATGCATTTATAATAACTTTGCATTTATAACCACCCAGCAGACAAAAAAATGTCGTTTAGTATATTACTAATGTAGAATCTGGAAACGATTTCTGTATAACTTTCTAATTTTACATTGAAAGGACAGTATTACGTGTTTTTTATTAAACTATATCATTTTCTCATTGAACAAACCGCAATAGAACACAGGAGACTTTCAGTGAAAATGTATAGTTTCCAGTATCCACACCCTTATGACGTATAAGCACGTGCTGTCATGCATGGGTTACTTAGAAATTCTTTTAACACATACCAGTCTAAAGCACTTGAATTTAGCTTTCCACTGATTTTTTACACCACTGCTACATATTAGCCAATAGGCTACCCTGATATCATTTACACTATTTCTGAAATGCCCCTCGTATAGTCATGAGCACTTTCAGACGATGTTCGCGATTTTGTTGTGACCTATATGGCTTTTGTATTTAATCGTCCCCAACATCCGAAAGTATGCTACAGTACATGAATGATGTTGTTGCTCCAAAACTGGGGGATGTTTAAACGTGAAACCAAGTTAACTGTCAGTAAAATCAACACCACCAGTTAAAAGTACATACAAGCATGCATTCACTGCCCTATATTCTTTAAGACTGCATTTTACAACGAAGAAATTATCTTGAAAAAAAACCTAACCAAGTAGCAATCGTTGTACTGGAATTTCCAGTATTTCCTGTGACCTGAAAACCACGTGATCATCTACCCTGTAAGAAGGGTTGTCTTTAATTATTCACTGTATGGTAAAAGAAGTCCTGTCTAGAAATATCACTTCTCGTGCCTCTTAGTTTTGTCATTATAATGATTGTTTATTATTATTATTATAAGCTTTCCTTTATATGAACCAATAGTTTCCTCCATCATGGTTTTAAAGAAAATTGTAGACAAAAACAACTCTGCTAAGCAACTGCTGGGTTCTAGCTGAGTAAATTGAGCCTTTGTTTATCTGACACTTGAAAACTTGTTTACCCATGTGTACATCAGAAAACCCAAGCCCATAAAACCTGGGTTTACCTCATGGCCTGTTCTGGACTAATGGATACGGTTGATAACTAAATGCAGAACATTGGGTTGAGTGTAATAAAATAAAGTATTACAGGCTATTCCAAAGAAACTGAGGCTAAAAAATATAACAAAGTTTTAAAGAGTTTCTAGATGACTAAATCTGAAGCATAATAATAATAATAATAATAATAGAATTTATTTACAGAGGGTAATACACATTTAGTTAAACACTAATCTTCCATGTGGCCCTCTCTTGATTGCAGTTGCAATGTGAAAGAAAACAACAAAACAGAAAAACATGCATCGTGTCACATTTCAAGAACACATACAAATGTACATCCAGCCTGTCAGCTTCGTACTGCAAAAATTGAAAGTATCAGGACAGAACTTCCAAGAGAAATACTACAGGCCCAGATTACACCACTTACACCAAACTTTGCAATCAAGGTCTGCATCAGATGCAAGCCAGTAAAAGCTGGATAAAATGACTCCCAACTGGAAAAAGGACTATAGAAAATTGAAAATTAGCAGTCCACTTGAACAGAAATGTCCCAATAATGTACATTTATTATAGTAAGGTCACAATTTCTACAAATCTGTAATGCTCACATATATACTAAAAAATAACACGATAACAAGAGGCCGAAATGGGCCTAATAGCGCTTACCCGGCTATTTTGCCACAGGACCATTCTGACAAAAACTGATTCAATTCCATTGAGATTTTCACCTTTTGCTATTGTTAGCAACAAAGGCCAACTTGATTGGTCAAGTTTATGTATTTTTGAAATATCTGAATACAAGAAATATTCTGACACGAATTTCCTCAAAATATATTCAGCGGTTACTGAAGTATAGTCATTTTCATGTTAAGTGCTAATTTTAGTAATGGCAGATTGTGGCCATCCTGTAATGCCAAATGGCAAAAAATAAAAAAAATGGCTTTATGCAAGGAACAATCTGACACTAAACTGGTCCAATTCCATTGAGATTTTCTCATTTTTACATTTTGCTATTTAAAGTAACATAAGCCATCTTGACTGGTATATTTTATTAATTTTTGAAACAATTCATGGCAAAAATCATTTTGACCTAAATTTCGTCAAAATGCATTCAGAGGTTACTGATGTATTGTCATTTTCATGTTTTGTCATATTTTTAGTAATGGCAGCTGGTGGCCATCTTAGAATGCCAAAATGCAAAAACTTAAAAAATCATTAATGCAAACACCATTCTTGCACAAAATTGGCCCAATTCCATTGAGATTTTCCCATGTTCGCCTTTTGCTATTGTAAGTAACAAAGACCAACTTGACTGGTCTATTTTCATGTATTTTTGAAATATTTGAATACAAGAATCATTCTGACACTAATTTCCACAAAATCTATTTAGCGATTACTGAGATATAGTCATTTTCATGTTAAGTGCTAGTTTTAATAATGGCAGATGGTGGCCATCCTGGAATGCAAAATGGTAAAAAATCAAAATAGCTTTATGCAAGGACCATTTCAACACAAAATTGGTCCAATTCCACTGAGATTTTCTCATTTTTACATTTTGCTATTTTAAGTAAGAGAAACCATCTTGACTGGTATATTTTTATTAATTTTCGAAACAATTCAAGGCAAAGATCATTTTGACCTAAATTTCGTCAAAGTGCATTCAGAGGTTACTGATATATTGTCATTTTCATGTTTTGCTTATTTTTAGTAATGGCAGCTGGTGGCCATCTTAGAATGCCAAAATGCCAAAACAAATAAAAAAGCCTTCATGCAAACAGCATTCTGGCACAAAATTTGCCCAATTCCATTGAGATTTTCCCATTTTCACCTTTGCTATTGTAAGTAACAAAGACCAACTTGACTGGACCATTTCTAATAATTTTGATACACCTCAATGCAAGAATCATTTGACACTTATTTCGTCAAAATCCATTCAGGGGTTACTAAGATATTGTCGTTTTCATGTTTTGTGCTATTTTTAGTAACGGCAGATGAAGGCTATTTTGAAATATTGAAATGCAAAAAATCCAAACGCCTTGATGCCAAGAAATTCTGACACAAAGTTGATCATATTACATTCAAGGGTTGAGAAATTGTCATTTTTATGTTTCTGCTATCTTGACCATTCAGACACAAAATTGGTCAATTCCATTGAGATTTAGTCACTTTCACATTTTGTTATTTTTAGTAACAGAGGCCAATTTGACTGGTCAATTTTTATTAAGTTTTGATACTCCTCAATGTAAGAATCATTTTACCACACGTTTCATCAAAATCTATATAGCGGTTATGAGATATTGTCATTTTCATGTTTTGTTCGATTTTTAACAGAAGTAGGCAGCCGTCTTTCCAAAACTGAAAATGGCATCATGCAAGGAACATTCTGACACAAAATTGGTCCTATTCCATTCAGAATTTCTCATTTTCACATTTTGCTATTGTAAGTAACACAAGCTAAATAGATTGGTCTATTTTATTAATTTTTTAAACAACGCAATGCAAGAATCATTCTGACACAAATTTCGTCAAAATCCATTCAGCGGTTACTGAGATATTGTCATTTTTTTATGTTTTGTGCTGTTTTTAAAAATGGCATATGGCGGCCATCTTGGACTACTGCCAAATCCAAAATATCAAAATGCCTTCATTCAAAGAACATTTTGACACAAAGTTGATTCAATTACATTCAAGGGATTATGAGAAATTGTCATTTTTATATTTTTAGTTACAGCCCCTTTGTGGCCATCTTGGCTGTCCGTTGACATAAATTTGAAATAATTCCATTCAAGGACCATTCTGACCAAATCTTACCAAAGTCCATGCATGTTTTCTTGAGATATTGGCACTGGAGCTAAATAGGTCTTGTAAACACTAAGTAGGTCACTGTGACCTAATTCCGCCTTATTATTTTTTTATTTTTACAATTCTCAATTTCAAGGTCTCACTAATGTTCCATGAAAACTTTCAAGGAAATATACCCAGTGGTTCCGGAGAAGAAATTGATTGTGTTGTTTTGCTATTTTTTAGTAATGCTGGCCATCTTTGATTCTCAATCTGATCCAATTTTACAATTCTGAAACCCTGCAGTCTGGTCATGCTTCGTGTGAAATTTGAGACCCATGGGTCAGTTGATGTATGAAGTTTTTTTAATAAGTTATTTTTAGACATTGGCATTTGAGCAAAATTACACTTATAAACAGAACGTAGGTCACTGCCACAAAACTTCGCTACAGATTGTTTTTATTTTTACAATTTTGAATACTTATTGTCCACTGATGTTTCATGCCAAAATTTAGACTTACCCAGTGGTTCTGGAGAAGAAGATTTTGTTATTTTTGGAATTTTTAGCAATGGTGGCCCTCTTGGATATTCAACCTGACACACTTTTACAATTCTGAGACCATGGAGTCAGGTCATACGCCATGTGAAATTTGAGAATCATTGGTCCTGTGGTTTTATAGAAGACGATGTTTGAATAACTGGTTTTTAATTGTTGACAGACGCTGAACGAGGCATGACGGACGCTTTGGTATGACAGTAGCTTACAATGGCCCTTCGGGCCAGGTGAGCTAAAAACTAAAACTATACACGCACACACACACACACACACACACACACACACAAATCCATATTGTTATGATGAAAATCTTAAGTACAATGTATAAGAATGATAATACAAATCTGCTTTTCAAACATTTTTATGCCCCCGTGACGACAGTCCGTGGGCATTAAGATTTGCCTCTGTCCATCTGTCCGTCAGTCTGTCTGTCTGTCTGTCTGTCCGTCCGTTCCTCACACTTTACGATTTTGAGTTTGAGTAATCAACTTCTCTCAGAGTTTTCAATGTACATTTTTGAAACTTTGTTTACATATTGTTGACATATTGAAGATGTGCATGTGGGTTTTTGATGAAGCTAGGAATAATTTTGACAGAAAAGAAAAATGGTCTTCTTAACTTAGTTATTTTATCACTTGTTTGCATTGTAAGGTATGGTGTTTGTGCAGGTAAATTTTTCAGAGGTAAAATTAATTTCGTTAAAAATTTAGCATTTTGAACATAGTCATTTGACATTCAGGCTAGTAGTAAAGTGCATTGAAACAATATTTTTTGACAATGGGCAATTCAGTGATGTACACTGCCCTGTGACAGGCGCTGCACGGGGCATCATTCGTGTCTTACAGACACAATTTTCTAGTATGAAATTATTATTAAAAGAAATAACAGTATCTAAATTTTTTAGTTCAGAAGGTAAACTGGTCCAGACAATCCAGACAAGTGGTCCTGAGTATGTGATGCTTTGTTTAAATACTTCTCTGTAAGGTCAGTGGGTGGTGAAATTTGAAGATACAGTTAACTGTAACAAAGGCAAATTATCAACAGCAATTCTATGATTAAAAATTCATTGATAAATAGAGGTGTTTTTGATTTATAAACTTTGAACATGAAGTTTGAGTTTTGTAAAAATAATCTTTTATAATATTATATAGTTAGTATTTTCAATTTTTGCATACTTTCAAGAACATTTTCAACATTGTAATCCAATATAATCTTGAATGCATGTTTTTGCAGACGGAAAAGTCTGTTAAGATTCAGTTGGAACGTCCCATCCCATACTAAGTTACAATTGTCTGTATGAAGCTGAAAGTTAGTTTTGTAAAATTGCTTTCTGTTTTCAGTAGAAAGGTATTCTTTAGTTCTAGATAAAAGCCATAAATCAGATGATATATTTTTGCATATTTTGTCCGTATGACTTGACCAAGATAAATCATTATCTATAAAATCTCCAAGTATTTTGTCTCTATGATATTTATCTTTACATTGTTTAAGTCAAACATAATTTATCAGAATCTAGAACTGCTCTCCTTTGATGGGTAGTAATTAACATCAGTTTGGTCGTTGATATATTGATAGCCATACCATTAAATTTACACCATTCAGAAAGGTTGTTCAGGGCAATTTGCAAGTTACTCTCTATTGCTGCGCGTGAAATTCCAGTTTCATACAAGATGGTATCATCAGTGTAAAGATCAGTATCTATTGAAGCTGTTTAAAGAGGCAAACATTAATGAACAATAAAACATTAGTGGGCTCATTATAGAACCTTGGGGAACTCCATTAAGAACTATTTCATCATTAAGAGGACATTGTTGACAGTTACTCTTTGTTTGCACTTAAGTAAATAAGAAGAAAACCATGACATAGTATTATCAGACATTTCATAGAGTTTTACTGTTTGCAACAAAACACTTGGGTCCATATACTTGTACATGCATATTATACACCAAATACATGTACATTTCTAGCCTATGATGCTCTTTTGTTTTCTAACCACAAAAAACTACCCTAATTTTCAGGCACTGTGAAAAACATCATAGCTTTCCGTTGCCAAAAAATAAACTGGAAATGCAATATATCCCTGTCTTGCATCAGAGCAATGATCACTAAACAACTTTTGTCTTTATGCATCAACATGCTACATCTACCAGGGTAATAGGCTGCTCATGTGAAATATTAATTTGCTATCACTAATATGTCTTGACATTCTACCTGAACCCAAAATCGTAACCAAAATTCTCAACCTGGATGTATGGATGAACGGACAACCCAAACACTCAAGGCTCCAAACTGACCAAGGCCTCGGGCGCGTAATAATTGATACAATTGATACCAGCCTTTACTGGCCTTCAAGTGTCCTTCAGTCTTATTCCAGTCTAATTCAACTGAATATCATAACTGACTTGAATCAGTCTATTCTTCAATAGACTATGATCACTGCCAGTCAAACGTTGACCTGTTATTTGACGTTTTGAAATCAAGTGTCCACATACAGGTTTGAAAAGACAAGAGTGCTGAATCGCTCACCTGAGCAATTGGCCCAGTAGCTTCTGAGATCTTTGAAATAATGTCAAAATATGATAGTCCTGGGTCAAAGAATGACCTTGAGGTGCAGGGAGAGTCATCCCCTGTGCAGGTTAAAGATCCCTACTGCAGCTACATGCCTATATGTAGGTTTTCATCCTGCAACACCGGAGTGTACACAAGTACACCGTCTGTGTCCCCCTCAGGGGTTAAGACGTAACGGAAGCTAGATAGATAGACAGATATACCTCTTGTATTCCTTGATCCAAAAGAAATGTCAGGGCGGAGCTATATTGATACCTTCCCCAAGACTTTTCTATTGTATACAAAGGAGCATGGGACATAGGCGCTGCTCACTCACCGGTAACAAAAATTACTCAGCTGTAGCAAAACTTACATTTCCAATGTGACGTTATGCAACACCTGGACAGGCTGTATAGCCAAAGGTAGCTGCACGTGGCTAGCCATATTTCCTTGTCCATGTACAACATCGATCAAAAAGGGAAGGCTGACTGGATGTGCAGTCTGGTCTGATTAATTCATTTTAGCACATGGAATAATGTATCTTTTCATGCAACGTCTATCATTTACTATTATAGGTTACCAGACCAACTGTGAGGATGCGCAGACTGACCTGTGTCACCTGTTGTTATAGGAGCCACCTTTTGGGGGTCTACAGTGCAAATAAACATATATTAAGGTCAAACAAAGAAGCATTTTCTTTTGTTCCTTTGGGTGACCCCTTCAGATATGTTTGAATGCAGTTTGCAGAAAACCGCAAAACGGTGCTGTTCGCCATAAACATAGATTTTGAGAGCCGATAGGGTTGAATCGAATGCACAGGCTGATCTGAGACTTCGCTATTCGCACTTTTCTCTTGATAAATGTACAGCCCAACGCCTGATCGTGACCAACGGCCGTGTGACCTTATTCACTCAAGTTCCTCATGATCCAAAACTTTATGTGAACGGAGACGACTGTTGCCATGATCCTAAGATCTTCCATTTGAACGTACAGAATGAACAGGCTTGTGTTTGTCTTCGCATTAGGTGCACGTTTTCAAGTGACAAAGCTGTTAGAATATGTTTCCTACATAACAGAAAGAAGCGAATGATACTGAGGAAGATGCACAGGCTGATCTGAGTCTCTGCTGTTACACTGATAATCTGCACATTGTATAAATACTGTTTCGTTTTGGCGTGTTTTGAAAATTACAGCGTGCTCCCTAACACGGGGGGGAGGGGGGGGGCGGGTCACTTCCATTATACAGCAGGGTATATATGTGCCGCTGGAATAGCCCTATTTTTTTATCTTCCAGATACATCAATAGGTATGATTTTACTGACTAATATACACGAATATTTCTTATTTCTCCAAACTCTGTATATAAAAGCCAGCTTATCTGATTTTTGTTATCAAAAAGGAACAAATATCAATTACAAAGACAACAAATGTTCTCAGCATACTAATTTCTTGAATTTTCTTCAAGGCTTAATGGAAATTCATGAACCTATGTAAGCACTTTTTCTGTATGAACAGGGTCCAAATGTGATACAAAATGCATGAATAGGTGCATATTTGGCATTTGTGTTATACATGAATAGGGTGGGTTATCAGAGTTCCAGCGGCACATCTGTACCCCTTTAAAGACCAAATGACGCTCCCCCCTCCCCCCCCCCCCCCGTGCTCCCTAATTTTGCAGTTTAACGTCCGATGAGAACAGACCTGCTGAAACAACGTCGTATTAATGTTGACAGGACATTGTTTTCAGATTAAGAGTGCATCAACGTTTTTCAGAATTGCGCTTGGCAGTTTATACCTTATGATTTAAGTTATTCGATATTTTCGATATTTGCGAAACGTTTCATTTTGCGAGCCAATAGAGATTCGCTAATATTAGCGCAAATAAATTGACACAGGTTTTTCTTGTAGAGTGCGCCAGACTTTTGCACTATGCTGACTCCTAAAGATTTTATAATTCATGAACGATGTTATGGCGTATACTTAATGGGCCTTGGGAGAGCAGTCATTTAAAGATTTTTTAATTCATGAATGATGTTATGGCGTATACGTAATGGGCCTTGAGAGAGCAGTCGGCCAAGACCTGGCTGAACGAGTCTGAATCCCGCCGGCGGCGGAATTCGTCACCGTAACTGCATTATCATCTTTACAAAAAGTACCTTCTTTCATATTGCGCGTGTTACATTTAACATAGTCTGTCATATACGACAGTAAATGTGGTGACTGGAGGTACAATACAAATGCGTTTTGCCTAGTGAACTTTGACAACGTGCAAAACTTATTCTACCGAATCTTCCAGTGGACTGATCGAATTTGACAGTAATTGGCTGCACATGTTGGTTACCGCCCTGACTTTCTTTTGAATCAAGGTATACTCATAAATCTTCATGTAGTAATTAAGACAACAGTATATACCAATTTTTTGGCCAAAATTTTCAATGCCTATGAAATCTTGTTCTAGCATTTTCCCATATTTGACCATGCCGTAAAAAATCAGAGTCAACCCAAGGTCATCATTTGAACAACCTTGGTAGTACTTTAGTTCTCAATGCCAAATATCAAGTTTCATGGCAAATAGTCAATTGTTTTTGGAGAGGAATATTTTAATTAGGTTTTACAATATTTGGGCATGGCAGCTATGTTGGTCATACTACCTGGACGGTTTGAACCAATTTTTGTTTCTTTAGCCTTTGAAGGCTTTACTAGAAATTTTTTTACAATTGGTCCAGGTACTTTTGAGGAGATGTTTGTTATATTGTCAAAATATGAGAGACCTGGGTCAAAGGTCAATGTATGACCTTGACCTTTTGTACTCAAAAATACCATTTTTAGGCCAAAATCTTCAAACCTTTCCATCAAAGCTTATGTTATAGCATTTTCCCATATTTGATCTTGCCGTAAAGAAGGTCAAGGTCAACCCAAGATAGTCATTTAAATAATCTTGGTATTACTCAAGTACCAAATTCTACATGGCAAAGTTCAAGGCCATCTGTCAATTAGTTCTGGAGAAGATTTTAATAAGGTTTTTATCATATATGGGCATGGTGGCCATGTTGACCATGTCAGTTGGGGCATTTCATTCCCTCAGCCCTGAGACTGCTAAAGCATGCAGTGAACATGATTTAAAACATTTATTAACAGATTTATAGTATTCATCAAGGAAAATAAAATCTGTTAACAAATGCATTAGTATTCCACAACAGTTAAACATAAAAATATGCAATTATGTAATGAAAAATGGACTGTAGTTTCCTACCACGAGTTCTTTAATATTGGTTACTGTAAAGATATTTAACTTAACATCTGCACAAAACTTCCAGAACACTCTGATAGCAGCAAAGGTGTCACTGTTGATGCCTAATACTTTCTCTTTAATTGGTCTCACTGAGAGAAGATAACAAGACTGGAAGATCTAATAATCATTTCATAATTGACATTTAAGTCATAACTGGCTATGGTATTGGGTAAAACCGCCCCAAGAATACTCTTAATTACCGACAGCTGCTGAGAATTATGCAATTAGGCTGACTGGGGTCTTCTTCAGATAACCTGGATTAACTCAGGTTACCTTTTTTGACGCCATGCCTTAACTGAAGATAGTAACTATTCGGACAGAAATGCCCACGAAAACATTGTATTAAAACCCAACAGATTGCTCCTTACAGGGTATGATCTGTTTTGAACCTGGTTTGATGGGATTGTCAGAGAGCAGCCCCTACACCCCGCCTCCCCCACCATGTAGCAGTTTTCCCCCCAGGAGTGGCTACGATTGTTTATTCCCCCATATGAATGTACTAGAATTCCACCCTTCCCCCTGCCACCCTCCCAGGAAGTATGACTATATACTAGCCCATATCTCCTATACGCGTTTTTGCGTTTTTTTTTTTTTTTTTACATAATGGAATTCACCCTCCGTTCTCTCATAACAGTGAGGTCCAATGTTAAAACGCCGACTGATAAGACTAGATAGAACAGTAGGCATGTATCTGGCGCCTTATTTTAGTTTAGGGGAAAAGATGGAAACAGGCATACTGTCTTTCTATGTATGGCATGCAAAGACTTTCGTGTTTGGGGTTGTGTGCATTTTTTTTATACATGTGTGATTTTGAAACTTTCGTAAACACTTGCATGTACAGTGTGTTCGGCTTTTGCAAGCTTGGCTTAATATGTATGTGTGTGAATATTTACATATGAATCTAGGTTTGGTAAGGGTAAAAAGATATGGGGAGAGGTAAGAAATTCAAACCTCCATTGTCTAGTGTAATTCAAACCAATTCATTGTTATACGCGTATGTCTGTATGCCTGTCCGGCTGTCTGTCTGGGAAGAAATAATTTTGTACAGATAAATACATAGTAACAGTCTTTTTTATGTATCTAATGACTGAAAACTGTAATTCCAAACTTGTGTGTGTGTGTTTCTGCGGGTGTGAACGTGTTCTTTTGAGTGTGCAAGCATATGTTGGTTGGTTGATATGATGCTTAACGTCCACGGTAAACAACTAAGGTCATGTCGGGACGGTCAGTTAACCTAACCACACTATTCCTGGGCAGGCTTAGACCTCCTTAGCGGTTAACCAGTACTAAGTGCACATACTTTCGCCAGTAACTGACAACTGCCCTTCTTGAATCAGCGGAAGGAGAAACGAAAGTACGTGGCCAGACCGGGATTCGAACCCAGGACCTCTGACTTACGAGTCAGGTGCCCTGCCGATTGCGATACCCGGCCCGCAAGCATATGTGTGTGTGTAATTAGAGGAGAGGGATTCAGCTTTAATGAGAATGTGAAATCCCAATATATATCAAATACGCCTACAGGGGCAAAATGACAAGGGGTGACGAGAGGCGAGGGCGGACTGACAATGCGTTGGGGATATTCCACTTTAAAGCCGTCTTTCCTATAGCCATTTCCACAAATGGGGTGGGGTGTGCGGGGGAGGGGCTACCATCCAACGGTGACAAATGGAAATTTTGTTTAACAGTTCATCACACGTTGGAGACTGTATAAGCCTGAGGCCATTCACAGCATCCGAGCAGTCTGCTGAGAGCGTTTGCTGCTAAACTGTGTTTTGTGCAGATTTATTTCAAAGACTGGCCGTTCCTTGCGGTTTTGCTATTGGAATGATTTTTCTCTCTTTTTTTTTTAAATCTTATTGATGTATAAACGCCGGCGAATTACTCGCAAACTGACAGAAAGGTTGTGTTGGAACGTTTACACATCTACAATATCACCAAATAGCGAAATTCATTCCAAATAATTTCATTTTTTCCATTTGTTTTGGCTGCATAGGGCTTATACACGCGTGGTAATGTTTCAAATTGACCTCCGCGGAGGTATATTGAGAAACAATTTAACGGTTTTCCGGTAGTCAATATGAAAACATCCTGAATGTCATCAATTTTCGAGGTTTACGGACATGTCTCTGGTAAAATTTTTCTAGCTAGAAAATGTATTCCAAAAATCCGAGAATGTATTGATATATATTTTTCAGTTGTATATTAAGACAATATAATATGGAACAGTCTTTAGCGGTCTTTTTGACATCACCCCTGTGCTCCAAGTTCAGTACAAAAATCAAAATAAAGAGAGAGCCCTGCACATGTTAATTGTCTTTGTGAGTGCATTTGCGGGCTTTCTGTGAAATCTAATCTATAAGACATGTAGCTTAAACAGCTGCGTTCAAAACACACTTTGAAGAAAATGCATGCTGTTTTTCTACACTCTTACCGCATATTTATCTGCGGACCGCATATTTATCTGAGGTCAGTTTGAAAATGATGCAATTTATTTATCCAATGGAAACTAGCAATGGAAAAATTAACCAACTCTAAAAGAAGGAAATGCATGCTGAATGTCAGAACTAGGAAAAACAATTCTTGTTCTGCAAAGCTAGTCTGATTTTTACTTCATTGCGTATTATAAATAAGCGATTTTGTTTATGAAGTCAACATGAAGTCCCTATAGCAAGCTTGATTTTGATGTGGAAATGATAAAATAATAAAAAACGATTCGATTTTACTAGTTGCTTGTAAGATGTAAATCCCCATTTGTTGGAAAAACTCACTATCGTGACACTGCTTAAGTTTTTGTGGTCAGGTGGTTAGTTTTTTTGACTTCAGATTATTAAAGAGAGCCGGCTCAACTCACACCGGGATTTCAGCAAATGTGTATAACACAGAGTAGAAAGAAAGGTAGAAGTCATGAACCAAAATATATAATAGAAACAATACAGTCAAGAGAAAAAAGAACAAATTATTTCACAGCAGATGGCTACAAGGTTACCCGAACTTAAATGAAGCGTTGCACATCAACAATTAGCATAAACCAGGAGAAGAAGACTCATTTAAAATAGGGACAAATAATAGCCCCTGGTCATGTGGCTGCTATGGTTAATTAACATAGTAGTTCTTTTCGTACATAGAACCCAATACTGAAACGATTTTGCGGCATAGATGAACGATGTTCCTGATAAGACAATTTGAATATTAACCTTGAAGCCGACTGCTGTGAAAAATGTGTTCTTTTTTCCACTTTAAAGCCTACCAGATTTATCACTGGCCATTCTGGGGCGGCCATACTGTTGTTGTTAATGCTTTATGGTGATTTCGTTAAGAAAGATTTTCTCACATAATGTTCGCTTATCCATATCCTGTAAACAGGCCCTGGCTTATACCGAGCACTGAATATACATAAATAATGCTGAAACTCCAGCGGGAGTTGAGCCCGCTCGCCGAAGTAAGCTGAAGTCAAAAGAGCTAACCAATTGGCCACAGAGGCTTAAACAGTGCTCTTCCAATATAAATGCGTATTGTCATTTCAGAAGCAGTTGGTAAAATTGAATAATTGTTTCATTTTTCGCGTTCTACATAAAAATAAAGCTTGCTATTAGGACTTCGTTTTGACTTCATATGACTAAACACGTTTTAATATGCACTGAAGTGTAACAATAACAAGCTTTACAGCAAAAAGTGTTTTCCTGGCTCAAACGGATTCAGTTTGACCTCAACTTTTCAAATTTACGCCCGCTTTTTAATCGATGACTCAGATCAGCCTGTGCATAAGTCCAATCTGACCAGAACCTTTGCTGTGCGCTTAAACGGTAGCTAAGGGTCTAAAGTAGCTCCATGTGGACAGCTACGACTCTGATTAATGCGGATGCCCCGGCTGATCTGAGTTCGCTGGGCGCACATCCGCTTTATTGGTTTTTTCGTGTCGTGGCTCAAATACTAACTATTTTAAATATTTTCCGACTTTTTTTAGGCAAAATAGTATCAAAATTTGAAACGCAAAACAATCATGTAATATGGTGACACACATATGGGTCATCTACGAGGGGCATTTCAGAAATAGTGCAAATAAGTCTGTAATTCCTAGGAATGTTGACCGATTTTTGAAATTTACGTCTTAACTTTTAGGTTTACATATGACCCAATGACCTTCACTTAAAAAGTTTCAGTCACTGGTATTTTCTTCAAAACATGCCTTGACAATTGTTGTTAGGGTAAGGACACTGAGTAGAAATGGACGAAATGTTCATGTAAAGACAAATTCATATTTTCCTAACTCTGGATACAAACCGCTCTGAATTGCTACCTATAACATCTGTTATACTGAAATATTTCCAGTATAAAAGTAATAATAGCAACCAACCAACGAGATGTTTGCCGCCGAAGGCGGCAAACAACGAGTGTTGGTTGCTTTACGATTAAGGCGTATTTCTGTTCTATTCTATTCTGTCCCGTACCACTAAGGCTTCGAAATTTTTGTGTCACTGAATTCCCGGTCGGCCTTTTTTCTTTCTATGGAGAAACGAGACGCTGGCATTTTTATTGGACGAAAATAAATTCCTGAACTTCCGCCGCCACTTCCCTGGCAACACGCGTCTGAATTCCAAAAAAAAAAACCTATGATGGCCGTCAGAATATTCGGCTAGAAGACCGTACAGCTCGAAGAAAAAAACAACCATTACCTTTTAACTGCGGCTTCTCGGCATCTGTTTATAGGTGACACGCATTATATTTCTAGGTCGGCAGCAGGCAGATGCACACGTGATGTAGCTAGCAAGCTTTACAACTGTCTAGAAACGACAAAGGCTGACGGAGAGACGGAGTCTTTCTGCAAAACAGCTTATGACTTCCACTAGGCCTATCGGTTTTCCCTCAGTTATATAAATAATCTAGAAATCGATTGGATGAAGCCCCAGTGTGACGTTGCATCTTTTATATGTGACGTCAAAACCAATACTGGTTGCGTTCGGGGTTTTGCCAGTGTCACTATTGACATGCCAATGACGCTCTGAGTTTCAATATTGGCACCATTGGCTCTACCATTGAAACCAGCGTTGCCGACCATTGGCTGCCAATACTGCAGACAATTTAGGGCGTGGGAAATATTACCATGGCTAGAAATTTGCGTCATTCAATATGGCAATTTATTTAACCCATCATAAACACTCGAGTTGACACAGGAGAATTTTTCTCCACAATAATGAAAGAAAATAATTTCTAAGCACAGAAAAATATTGGCTCTGCAATGGTGCAATAGGCGCCATCGGCTCTACCAATGGTACCATTGGCGCCATTGGCTCTACCAAAGAACTGCCAGTGGTGACATTGTCAATTTTGCCAGTGGTGCCAACGGTTGTCAATGGCACCATTGGCTGCCGATACTATGCAGGGTTTTACGGTTGCCAGTGGTACAATTCTTTCTCTCTCTCTGTCTGTCTGACTCTTCAAAACACATGTCCCCTGTTCTGTCTCTTGCCTAGGCCTACTATTTTTATTCTCATTTCATTATCATTTATTTAATATCTCCTGATACGAATGAGTTGTTCAGATGTCGACCGAAAATGGTAAAAATCAATCAATCAATCAATCAATCAATCAATCATTTAATCAGTCTCATTACAAAAGGAGCTATCCATGCAGAGCTTGTACTAAAATTTTCTTGTTTCCGTTTTTTACTGGAGTCATAATGTAGGTTGGTTGCAATTTAGGTGGCGCCTATTTCATATTATCAGCTTTACTATAACATAAGATTTCCTTTGCAAGATATGCTAATATTGAAAAAAATGTGCATTTCTTATGACGTCACTTCCTGTGCTAAATTGAAATAAAAAGTTAGCTTTTTTGAACTTCGGTTTTGATGGCAGTTAAAGTGAAAATAAATGTTTGATGGCAGATATGAAAGGAAAACTGATTCAAATTTAATTCTTCATGTTTTTTTTCTGTATTAAGTAATCCTTTACGACACCTTTTATGCTCGTTTGTCAGTGGCCTACCTGAAGTTTTATGATACGTTATCCCACCCACACACATATTTTAATGCCAGCATTTCATATAAAATAACAACTCTTTCAAGTCCTCATGTATACGTTTTGTTTTCAGTATGTCCCTCTAACTTTTGACATTAGACAACGTTAAATATATTTAGCCGATGTCTTTTTATAAGAAGAAAATTTCATTTTATGGCTTTGTATTTCACATGAATTTCTTCTACTTTGCAGTTTTCTGCGTGGAGTTTGTACTTTTACCATCCAGTTTTATCATTTCAGTAATAAAATGCCTGTCGTTTGTTGAAATTTGATGTGAATAAGTTAAAAACCACAATTAACAGATATAATGCATTTATAACAACTTTGCGTTTATAACCACATTGCAGAGGAAAAAGCTCATTTATTATGTTACTTGTGTAGAATCTTGAAATGATTTCTGTATATCTTTCTTTTCTTAAAATTGAAAGACAGTATTACGTGTTTCTTCATTGTCTCATTGAGAAAATGGCGAATAAACACACGAGAATTTCAATGAAAATGTACAATTTCCAGTATCCACGCCCTTGTGACGTATAACCCTATGTTGTCATGCATGAGTGGCTGAGAAGTTATTTTATTACATACCATTCTAAAGCACTTGAATTTATATTACCAATGATATATAGAACCACTGCTAAATATCAACCGATAGGATACCCTAAGCTCAATTACATTATATCTGAAATGCCCCTCGTATTTCGTTAAAATGCTGCCAACCCTTTTACTGTTGCAGACATGTCTAACACATAAATGACATTTATGCACGTATCATGAGATATCGCTGTAAGCGTTTCACTAGTTTTCTCATTGTAAATGACAGTGAATGGCGACAACTATAACATCCTGGCATTTCTCATAATAAGCGCTGAAAAAAATTATATTATTTGAGGCCTTATTGGTTTTCTCCCTTCTCGTTTCGGTGTCTTTGGTGGCCTGGGCTTTGTTGATGTTGTCTTTCATGGACACATCCATTCATATTTTAACTTTAAGTTCACAGAAAGGACAAATAAAGGATCTGATTTGGTAAAGGCTTCTTCATGAGTCCTCAGAAAACTATTTCTGACATACCTAAGAGGTTTCAATAATTGGAGGAAAGAAGCTGCGAGAAAAATTGTTTTTAAAACGTTTTCCTTTAATGCAGTACGACAGTCAAAAAAGCTTGTGATAACTACGATGGTCCAGTTGGCTTACTTTTCATTTTCATACTATTTCACAATTCCGAATTCCGAATTCTGAATTCTATATTCTGAATTCTGAATTCCGAATTCTGAATTCCGAATTCTTAATTTCGAATTCCGAAATTCGTAGAACAAACTGGACGCTTGATTATTCTTACTTATTTCATAACGTCAAACCTTCAAATGAAATGATTGATGTATACAGCATTTACCAAATAAGATTCAATGAATATTTGGAACTTGAATTCAATTAAAAGGTCATGAAACTCTAGATACCCCAAAATAAAGCGGGGTATAGATCAATAGAAAGCTATTATTCATAATATAAAGAATCGTACATCACAGACCCTAGATCTAGATACTCGCCCCCCCCCTCTCTCTCCCCCATTTTTAGCAAGAAATGCTTACTTTAAAAACAAAAACCTCCACTGATGCCTGTAGTATATAGGAGACCCGGTAGCTCAGTAGGTTAAACGATGGCCTGCTGATCAAGCGGTCCCTGGTTCAAGTCCCGCGGGAATCTTTTCAACCATGAACGGGATTCCATTGCACACAGCCTTTCATTATCACCAATCCATCGTCCTGATATGTCTTAAATACTGTTAAGAAGGACGTAAAATCACAAGACATCCATCCATCCTTTGGTATATGTAAGATATAGCATTATATATCTCCATCTGTTCAGTTGATAATGAGGAGTTCCGGTAGCTCGGTAGGCTAAGCGATGGCATGATGATCTAGTGGACCTGGGTTCTAGACCCGCTGGAGGTGGGAATCTTTTCAATCGTAAACGGGGTTCCACTGCACACAACCTTTCATTTGCACCCTCCCATCGTGAAATACTGTTGAAAGGATGTAAAATCACAAGTCATCCATCCATCTATTAGTTGATAATCCTCTAGATAAATCATCTTCCCGAACAAGTGGATAAACCTTGCTCTATCTTCTATGAGGACTGCCTTGAATGTTAAACAAGAAAAGATATGACACATGGTGTCATATCAATAGAGTCGACGAGTCTATTAAAAACATTTATTATTCTGTCAGTTTAAGCCATGCCAGGCTGTTGTTTTCATTTGTGATTTTAAAATACCCTCTAAAGTAAACTAATTCTTATCACGTGTCCCTTTACCACATACTTCACAATTCCGAATTCCGAATTCTGAATTCCGAATTCCAAATTCTGAATTCCGAATTCCGAAATTCGTAGAACATACTAAACGCTTGATTATAATGACTCTTCACATTTTGTCAAACCTCTGCATGATATGAATGATTGCTTAAATATTAGCCGCGACACGAGAAAAACAACAAAGTTGTTGTGCGTCAAGAGCAGACTTAGATCAGCCTTGGCATGCGCCCATTCTGATCAGACTCTTAGTTAAGCACTTAAAGGGTAGCTAAGGGTCTAAGCTACCTCCATGCGGATAGCAAAGACTGATTAGGCTGTGCGGATGCCTAGGCTGATCTGAGTATGCACTGGGCGCACATGCCACTTTGTTGGTTTTGTCGTAATTATGTTATTCCTTAGATGTGACTTAGACTAAATGAAGAAGATATATCATATAAAAGGCTACGTTCTATAGTAAGAGAGAGAGAGAGAGAGAGAAAGAGAGAGAGAGAGACTCTCTGTCCTATCACAATCCAGTTTTGGAAGCGGTCCTTTCAGTATAAGTGACCTTGCTTGAGTACAGGGATTACTCAGATCAGTCTGCGTACCTTCGATCTTGCGAAAAGGGAAGACTTTGATTACTGGACGGATACACGGCGCCAAATGCATGCAACTATGGTTACGTATCGCTGAGCCACTTAGGGAACGTCGTTAGGAGAAATGAACTGAACTGAACTGAAAGACTTTGATTAGACTGTGAAGATGCGAGGGCTGATCTGAGTTATCCCTATGCTCAAGCAAGGTCACTTATACTGAAAGGACCGCTTCCAAAACTGTGGATTGTGATAGGACAGAGAGTCTCAAGCTGTCTCTGTATCTGTCTGTCTATGTGTGTCTGTCTGTCTCTGTCTCTCTCTCACTCTTTCTCTATAGTACGTAGCCTTTTTATCTATATCTTCTTCATTTAGTCTGAGTCACATTTAAGGATTAACATAATATGAGCCGCGACACGACAAAACCAACAAAGTGGCACGTGCGCCCAGTGCAGACTCAGATCAGCCTGGGCATCCGCCCAGCCTGATCAGAGTCTCTTTGCTATACGCATGGAGGTAGCTTAAACATTTAGCTACCCTTTAAGTGCTAAGCGAAGAGTCTGATAAGAATGGATCAAAATGCATGCCAAGGCTGATCTGAGTCTGCGCTTGGCGCACAACCACTTTGTTGGTTTTCTCGTGTCGCCGCTCAATTTAAGCAATTATCTATATCATGCAGAGATTTGACAAAATGTAAAGAGTCATTATAATCAAGCGTTTAGTATGTTCTACGATTTCAGAATTCGGAATTCAGAATTCGGAATTCGGAATTCGGAATTGCGAAGTATGTGGTTTAGGGACACGTGATAAGAATTAATTTACTTTAGAGGGTATTTTAAACTCACAAACGAAAACAACAGGCCGCCATGACTTAAATGGACAGAAAAATAAATGTTTTTTAATAGACTCGTTAAGTCTATATCTATGACACCATGTGTCATATCTTTTCTTGTTTAACATTCAGCAGACAATGGCTAAAACCTACCGAGCTACCGGAACTCCTCATTATCAACTGAACAGATGGAGATATATAATGCTATAACTTACATATACCAAAGGACAGATGGATGTCTTGTTACGCCCTTTTTAAGACATATCAGGACGATGGATTACTGGTAATGAAAAGCTGTGTGCGATGAAATCCCGTGCATGGTTAAAAAGATTCCGCGGTGCTTGAACCAGGGACCGCTTGATCAGCAGGCCACCGTTTAACCTACTGAGCTACCGGGTCTCCTATATACTACAGGCATCAGTGGAGTTCTTGTTTTTAAGTAAGTATTCCTTGCTAAAATTGGGGGCGGATATCTAGATCTAGGGTCTGTGATGAACGATTCTTTATATTAAGAATAATAGTTTTCTATTGATCTATCCCCCGCTTTATTTTGGGGTATCAACAGTCGCATAACATTTTAATTGAATTTAAGTTCCAAAAAATCATTTTGTACTTTGAATCTTATTTGTTAAATGCTGTTTACATCAATCATTTCATTTGAAGGTTTGACGATATGAAAGTAAGAATAATCAAGCGCCCAGTTTGTTCTACGAATTTCGGAATTCGTAATTCAGAATTCGGAATTCGGAATTCAGAATTTGGAATTCAGAATTCGGAATTTAGAATTCGGAATTCGGAATTGTGAAATAGTATGGAAATGAAAAATGAGCCAATCGGGCCATCGTAACCAGCAGACCTGTCAGATACATCATTTTAATAAGATTTTAATGGTTGCTTGAGCAAAGTAATTCTCCGACCCTTAGCAGTAGGACTAAACATGTAAAGTTGGGTGAATAGGGAACCTGCCATGGGCCTTGCATAGTACACATGTGTTTAGTAGTGCTGTCTCAGCCGTTTACTATCACCAAAAGCATATTAACTAGTGTTATCTCACTAATAAGCAAATGTGTTCTATGCAAGGCCCATGACAGGTTCCCTATTCATTCAACTTATTATAACATGTTTAGTCCTACTTCTAAGGGTCGGAGAATTACTTTGCCCAAGCAACCATTAAAATCTCATTAATATGATGTATCTGACAGGTCTGCTGGTTACTGCAGTGTAATATGGTGTAGAATTTGCAACATATGGTTTTACTCTAAGTATTTGACAAATGCATTATAAAAATCTAATATGGTCCTAGTGAAAGTGCTGGTCAGCCTGTTCAGTTTATTATTAACATGCATTTATTTTGTCATTTTTGGTATTATTTCATTTATCATTATTATTATAATTGAAAGACATGTTCATTCCTCATCATTATGTATAAGCTGATATAGAGCAGCTTTTTCCCTATTGTTCTTCTAGTTCACTCTTTGATTATGAGGTTCCGTTTTACTATAAATTCCCTTATATCACTAATTGAAATTAGTGATATCACAAAGTATGTTCGGTTTAATGATATCACAAAATGGAATTAGCGATATCACAACATAGAATAAGTGATATTACAAAATCGACGTTCTGAAATCACTAAATCACAGCTACTTTATGATATCACTAATTCAATTTTCCAAATCACAAAATCTGATATCACTAATTTTGTGATCACTAAGTTGAATTAGTGACATTGCAAAATCGAATTAGTGATATCATTACATCGACTTTGTGTTTTCCCAAATTTCATTTTGTAGTATCACTTTTTCATTCCTGTTAAGTGATATCACTTAATCGATTTTATGATATCACTTAATCACAGCTACTTTGTAATATAACTTCTCTGAATTTTTGATATCACAAAATCTGATATCACTAGTTTTGTGATCACTTAATTGAATTAGTGATTTCACAAAATCGAATTAGTGATATCATTAAATGGACATTGTGATATCAGAAATTTCAATTTGGGATATCACTGATTCATTCCTATTTAGTGATATCACGGTTTTCGATTTTGTGATATCACACAAAATCGATTTTGTGATGTCACTTAATCGATTTGGTGATATAACATAATTATTGATTCACAAAATACATGTAATAGGAAACCCTGTAGCTCAGTAGGTTAAGCACTGCATTACTGATTTATCGGTCCCGCGGGGTTCGAGCGCGGCTGGAGGCGGGAATGTTTTCAATTGTAAACGGGTTCCATCACACACATCCTTTCATTAGCACTCACCCATCGTCCTGATATGTCAGAAATACTGTTAAAAAGGACGTAGAATCGCAAGTCATCCATCCATCCATCCAACACAAAATGATATGTGATATCACATAATAGAAATCATTTCTTAAAAAAGTGATTTATAGTATACTTGAAACCATTAAAAATGCAGCTATTTACTTGTCATATAGTCAGATTAAAAGGAATGCCACTAGGCTCTAATATGCAATTTGCCTTTCGTCCGGCAAGGTTTTAGCAACAGTTTAGCCGGTTCGGTCGATTTGTCTGAGACAAATTGTGAGAAAAATGTTAAAATCAACAAATTTCAAATTTCAAGTACTCAGAAAATTAAGATTTAGTCTTATTTTATTGAAACGATCCCCAGTATGATGTATGAAATTTGAAAAACAACGCAAAAACTCAAGTCATACCAGTTGGAACGCAGACTCATCACATTTGAGTAATTCATTTTCTGAACGGTCGTCTACGCACAAAAAAGAAATCCCTGAAAAAATGGCGGCAGATTTTCACCAAAATTGCCCCTGATTATTCCACCTGTCATAGTTACCAAAATGACTAATTCTACTGAAATACAGAATCAGAATTACATTTTGATTTTCATTACGAGCATGAACTCAGTTCAAGACCCAAACAGATTTCCTAAAGTAGAAAATAATGACCACAATCTGATGCACCCAGTTCGAAGAACCGGAAAACCCCCAAACCCTGCCACAAATTATTTTGCAAAGAAAATTGTCCCAAAAACCGATTTCGGAACTATTGATGAAAGTTCATAGTCAGGATACTAGTCGACACTCAGGCGAAGTGCTATGTTGGGAGAAGCCCTTGTGACGTAGAAATCGATGAATGATGTAAGTTCAACTTCACGCGTGCTAGGTGTTGACTGCTTTATGAACTTAATACAAGCAGTGAACTTTGGCTTGAACATGAATTCTGCATACATGGACTGTTGAAGCTTTGAAGAAGAAAGGATAAAATAAGTAACAGTGTAAAATGTAAGTTTCCTACTAGTTGTTTCCACCAGATTCAGAGGGCTGTCAACCCCCACCCCCTTCCGACGCCCCACCCACCAACCAAACACGCACAAACTTACATAACCACATATGGAACGCGCAAGCCCGCTAGTCAGAACTTCCTTACCTCATATGATTTTTGCTATGCGTCAATTGAAGAGCAACTCTTTATCACATAGATCTATGAATATACTGTCCCCCGCCTTTTCGAAGAAAAGCGGAGGGACATAGTTTTCGGCATTCCGTCCTTCCGTCCCCCTAAAGTCTAGTAGGTAACTTGTGTGCGCAACTCCTCCTACAGTTTGATGTCGATTATTTCGGAATTTTACAGCTGTTTTTGTCATGGTCTGAAGATATGCATGTGGTTTAGATATAATCCTGAGATTAAGTTTTGTCGTTTCTTTTCCAGAAGTTGAATTTAGTCATTTTTAGGCGTTTTTACTATCAAAGTGACTAGATAGTGGGTACCTTGTGTGTGCAACTCCTCAAACAGTTTTATGCCGATGCCTTTGAAACTTCGCAGGTGTTTTGGTCATGGTCTGAAAATATGCATGTGGTTAGGATATAATCCTCATATTATCTTTTCTTACTTTTTCTACAAGTTGAATTTAGTCATTTTTAGGCGTTTTTACTATCATAGTGACTAGATAGTGGGTACCTTGTGTGCGCAACTCCTCCTACAGTTTTCTGCTGATTCCTTTGAAACTTCACAGGTATTTTGGTCATAGTCTGAACATATGCATGTGGTTTGGATATAATCCTCACTTTTTTTTATTAATTTTTTTGCCAATTGACCAATTTTCATTTTTCATACAGTTTTACTATCTAAGTGAATAGATAGTGGGTACCTTGTGTGTGCAACTCCTCCTACAGTTTTATGCCGATTCCTTTGAAACTTCACAGGTGTTTTGATCATGGTCTGAAAATATGCATGTGGTTTGGATATAATCCTCACTTTATTTTTTTAATTACTTTTTTCACATTTTTAACTTAGCCGCTTTTCCAGCTCAAACACTAAGTGTATATACAGTGGAGACCTAGTTTCCAATGCGGGGGGACATAAATTCGTCGAATTTGCTTGTTCTATCCTGTTCTGGGCTACATTAGTTCCCCCTCCTCCCCCCCCCCCCCTCCACCCCGCCCCATATTCCGAACTGACCAATGTTGTGCATCAGGTGAGAACATCTGTTTGTCCAAACTGTCCGAGCCTAATGCCAACTACAGACAGAATAATAAAAAAATAATGATAAAAAGGGTTATTAAAAATAGCTAAAAACTGACAAACCCTCCTTCTCCTGTCGCATCTTGACAGGTTAAAAACCTTCTGTTGCAAGTTTCCTTCTTCTTATGTAAATTATTTGATTGATTGAAAAGGACAAGAGATTTGGGGAGAGCTGAGGTGGGGGAGGGGGAGCATAGTAAGGAAAGCTCACAGCCTACACAGCTCATAAAAATCTATATGGATGCCAAAATATATTTTACCATGGCAGGTGTGTGCTTCAATTTCATAAACAAAGAATTAAAAGGCTGAAAAAAAAATTTATGGCTGAAAATATGAAATAGAAATCAATACACCCCTGACCAGGAGCTAAAATGTTAAAGAGTACCCCCCCCTCCTCCCTGCTTTCTCATTAGGGACAAATGCCTCCACTTTCCTGATGGAAAACACTGTGAATACTCAAAAAAACAAACAAAAAAACGTTAGACTGCATGTAAACAACTTAATTAGAGGCTTATACACGTAAATACCTAGCTATAATAGTAGAAATTTACTTGTTTGAAATTATTTTAGGGGTTAGAATTCACAATTTGTCAGCTCTCTAATTAAAAACAAAATTGGTGAGACATACACTTTGAACATTTTGTGAAAAAAAGTAGAGTACTATAATGACGTTTTAATTTTAAATACTTTATTATGACAATAAAACTAATTTTGGTGCATAAATATGAGCTTATTATTTCTTCAGATTTACTTATTTGATTTTGTTTATTTTAATTATACAGTCGTCAGCCCACAGATTTTCAGGACTAAAGTCAAGTGTGTTGGAAGCTGTATATTTTTATACTGGTACTCAGTAGAAACAGGGATAATTGTAGCTCAGAGTTACATGTTAGCCGAGTTAGCCGAAATTTGTGAGAAATTCGATATAATTCTCAGTGAGAATCTTAGATGATATATATCATTAATTTGCATTTTTGCATGAGAATGATGCCCTCAGTTGACAGATTGTCCAAAAATATGAACCCTTTTATCGTCTGACAGAAGTTTGAAACTAATAGCTATACAGTTGACTCTTGTTGTCTCAAAGGGATACTCTCTTATATCAAAGAAAATAATTTGGACATATCTCCTATTTGTCTTCACATTTGAACTCCTGTTATCTCAAACTACTTGTATCTCAAAGTAAATTTTCTCGGACTAGAAAATTTACTTTAAGATATCCGTACCTTTAGATGACCATGAACTTTGAGATTTCGAGTGTTGACTGTATATACACTGAACCACTTTAGTTACGCACCACTTTTTCAATGCCCATATTTTTGGCCCTTAACTGCCTACAATACAATTTCTAGCAGAATACAATCATTGATGACTTGTCTAACTGATGACAGTTAAAAATTTGCAAAATCGCTGGAGTGTATTCGTACACTTTGCCGAGAGCTTATTATAGCAATAATGCACGTGCAGCACGTGCGGCCATTCTTTTCGTCTTGAATTAGCACTGAACATCATCTTTGGTGACAGTCACTTTAGAAAAACACCTAAGGTTTAAGGCTTTTATGTGGCGGACCAATTTTATTACGGCGGATTTACAACACACATTCACCTCTTCAATTAATTTTACTTCTGACGTCATTTTCACGTCAGTTTCGATCACTATGGAAATTATTTATGACGAATTGTCATGGCAGTAATACCATTGACAAGATCAAAGTCAATAAAACCAAAACTCAATTGAAGATTGACTCATTTCTGTACGGCAAGGGTACCGACGTCAAGACTAACGTCAAAGTCATAACGTAGAATTTCCAACAATGGTTGCATTAAAATTAACAAAAACATGTCCTTGTTCACAAAGAAGTTAATGTAGAAATATTTAGATCGTTAATTTACAAAAAATCATCAACTGTCACAGTAGCTTTTGGAAGAAAGAAAATAAACTGGCATTTTCAACGTGTAACCGCAAAGTAAGCAGCAGATATTGATAATGAAAAGTATGCAAATATTGACACCAATATGGTGATCTTTCAGATCATAGAAAGTAAAAACGTTCCAACAAAACATTGTGCGAAAAATAAGTGTTGAAAATATCCCCTCGCGGTGCAAATTCAGGTTAAGCTGGTAGCGTTGCGAATTCTAATTTGGTTGGTAGCTCTCTTTCGCGTTCGACCACGCTTTTGTTTGGTTTCCGACGGACGCCATTTTTACAGGATTTATTCACAAAAATGTGCTTTCTTAGGTTGTAGTCTTGAATTTAAAAATATATTTATCGTTTATTTACAATTCAGGGTTTCATAAGTGGTGCGTAACTAAAGTGGCTCAGTGTACTGGCACTTTAGATTCCAGCAACACACTTTTTTATTTTCATTTTGTCTATTTTATTTATTTATGTTGCCTTCAGGTATTTGATTATTTTATGATCTGGAGAAAGATGTGAAACTTGCCCAAACTGGTCACTTGCGATATACACAACACCGGTATTAGCTCTATAGAGTGTGTTATCATGCCCATGTTTCTTTCATACTTCCTCCCTGTACCCCCCCACACACACACCACCACCACCACCACCGCCACCACCACACACCCAGCCCTTTCACAGACCCCAATCTGACTGATTGATTTTGCCTTCAGATTGGGGCCTATCAATTTTTCTGTCTCGAAGCAAAGAGCACGTGCTGTGTTAATTGAATAAATGACCAGTATTTCTTGCTTTAATTTTTATACAGCGTCTTGATACTATTTGAAATACTGGCCCACAGGCTAAAAGCCGACTTACAAGTACATATTAAAATCAGTTATATACAGTTCACGTCACATGTCATGACGTGTCCAGGTGCTTATTGTAGTTTCCTTTGTAAACATTCTGTGCAGGTGGGTATGGAATGGCTTTTATTTCTGAATAAAATATAAGAAAATAGACTCTTGTCATGCATTGTACTGTAAGTAAACACATTTCCTTTGATCGCTCTTGATAGTCTGCAATGCATGGGACTATGATTCCCCTGGTCTTGTTGAAGATGTTGAAATGTAAAGCCCGGGCACTGATTACCCGGCTGTTGTCTGCCATTAAAATGTCGAAGAAAAAATATAGGGAACCTGAACATTATTTTGCAAAGAAAATTGTCCCACACACCGAATTATTTGATTTTTAACATGGAGAAAGGTCAGACATCATCGTTTTTCGTGTCATATGTCCGCCGACGGGAGAAAGTCGATTAATTCTAAAAATTGCTATTTTAGTTGACGGATAAGAATCGTTCATACACGGTCATGTAAAATGTCCGATTGCCGAATATTTCGGTGTTCAGAACTGCTCTCAGAGGAATAAACGATCAAATTAAGGTGCAAGGTATAAAATCGTATATTATGTTTGGCTGTGTGTCGTTTGATTCGCCGCCAAAGCCGCGTTAAAATTCCGACAATTCCGACAATTCCGTCGATTGAAATTGAGTTTCAGGATTTTCGAATGTTTTGTGGCTGCTATATGTTTAAAAATATCACTCCGCCATAGATACGCGTTCCCACTGTACTGCGGGTGCCGTTTTGAAGATTTTGACATTTAACCAATTTCCGTAAAATTTCCACACTTTTGGAGAATCTTGTAAAATTTCATCTGAGGTCCAAATAATAGGTTTTTACAAAAAAGGCACATGAAATCTTGCCAAGCACTTTACATTGGTATCAGTATTAGTCCAAAAAATAGTACCCTTTACAAGCACTTCCGGTTTATAGGCACAAACTTTCATCGGCATTTACGCGGGCGGTAATTCAGGACTTTTTTTAAAGAAAACAACATGCGTTCAGAGACTTTGGACCTTTATTGCAAACATCGAGAAATTTAGCCGAAAAAAGCCAGTGTAAACGTTAAATGAAAACATTCATTAAACATCAATTTTGCTTTAGCCACACTAAAAATCGGAGTTACGTCCCTTTATATACAAATGCAGTCCTCATTAATTAGACCGTTGTCAGCATTTAGACAATACTGCTTACAAAAACAAGTGTGATAAACACCCTGATTATCCTTGATAAAGAAGCGTTTCTGTCATAAATTCCTACGTGAACCAAACCAGAAACTTGCGTTTTTACTAGCTTCAAGTACAAATCAGCACCTCGTTATTTGAACAGTTACGAGGTTCGTTTCATTATTGTACCGTACTACCGTATTAACTTAATATAGTAGATAACATAAAAGATTTTATGTACTCTGAATGTTACATTTTCTACATGTTAATCCTGGTGGCGTTTAGCTTACCCGAGCGAGCTATTGTGGTCTATCACGGTCTGACGCTGTCAGTTGTTGTCCACACTTTCAAGCGATATATCTTCTTCTGAAACTGCTGGGCTGATTGAAACCAAATTTCATGTGTAGCCTCCAGGGATTGGGGTAACAAAAGTACATTAAAATGTTTCCATTCTGATAACCAAGGTAGGGTATTTAAGAGTAGTTTACTAAAATGAAAATGGTATAAATACCAAATGCACCACCCTCTTTTCGCCCCTTACAGACAAGTCATTAAGTCATTTATTATCAGGTGGGTTGGTAGGGGAGGGGGCATATTATGTTGCGGGGGGGGGGAGGGGGTTGGCATTGTGTTTTGTGATCAACTGGGGGTGGGGTCGAAACTAAATAAGCCAAAGAGGTGGGCGGCGGGGGTCTTATTTACTTTTGTTAGGCATATGCGGAGTTTTTTTTTAATCAGAATTTTTTCCATCAATCTTCGTCTTAAAAATAAATTACTCATCTTCTCGGAGGCTGCGCCCCAAGCCCGACGTTACTCCTACATTTACCAATTAATTCTATTCTTTCAATCTTATGTCTTCTTAATCCGGAAAAAGTATTTTTCATATAAATTATTTCATTCATTGATTTGCTAGTAGGACAGAATAAAATAGTCTGTAGAAATAATGCCGATGCATGCATTTGTGACATCAGATCTCCTGGGTACCTGCAAAACTGCTCTGGTTTCTTGGGGCTGCGCCCCCAGACATCATCCCTCCCCCCCCTCCTCATAATATTATTTAAGCTGTATAGAACATTCAGCATCCGATTTCTGGGTATTATCCTGTATGTGAAGGGTTGTACGGAGGAGGGAGGGGGTGGAGGTCATTAACGTTTTTTGCCTACTTTGGGGTGTGGGTGTGTTCGGGGGGGGGGGGGGGGGGCAGAAAAAAAATCTGGTGAAACAGAGATTGTCTGCTTTAGTCAAAGAGTTTGGCAACTCTGAGAGTTTTGTTAAATATATTAGTTGTATATTACTTTTAGTTTGTAAAACAGTGTTTAATTACTTGTTTTACTCTGACCGTCTGCTATTCTCCAAAACTGAAATAACAGCATTAGACCTGTGTCTGTATGATGACCAGCTGCCTAGATTATTAGGTGTCAAATAGATACAGCAAATATTTATGGACGTTGATGCTGACAGGGAAAATATATGTTACTGAAAAATACAAATCTGTGATTCTAGGCCCATGGGTGTACGAGTAGCTAGGAGAAGCAAAACAAAAAAGTCAGCTGATCAACACAAAATTTGTTTCAAATTATTCTTGTGTTCTAATTAAGAAAATGAATGCCCACTGCATGTTTTTGTTGTGTTTTTTTTTGTCTACAAGCAGAGATAAAATCACTTTGTGTTGAAATTACTTTTTCTGGGACATTATGCTCCAGACAAAGAAAAACGTGTAAAATTAGATGTCACCCAATGAATATGCACAATTGAGTTTTCACATATTGTTGACGTTCTTCAATGGCATTATATTCTCACATTAGCTGTGTACATTTACGGAATGAGGTGAGAACCTTCTAGCCTAAATGTATGCGAAATGGTCGAAAATGCCCCAAATTAGCTGAGGTATAACTAGAGGCAATTAAACAAGTGATAGGGCACACGACTTTGATGAATCAACAGTGAATCAATGTCGATTCATCGTCTTGATGTTTAAATCAACGTTAATTTCATATTGATTCAACGTTGTGCACTTGCTAGGGAAAACACAAGAATGTAGAAAACGTGAGTCACATTACATGGTTAAAGATTTCAACACTCATATAACAGCGGAGGGAGAAAAACAAAACATAATACATGTACTTGATAAAGGCGTAACGTCGCGAAATAACACCATTTGGTAGCGTCATACCTGTCAGGGGCAACTGCATTTTGAGCTTTTATAAAATAACACATTTATTGACCTTTATTTCGGTTACTATGCAGTTTTATTAACCTGCAAACAACAGGCTCACCTCCACCTTTCGTCGGTTAGTATGTGGTTTGTAGGTCAATAAAACTGCATATTAACTCAACAAATGTCAGTAATTGTATTATATCCCACAGAGTACATGCATCTGGATATTAATGCAACGTTGTCATGATTCACGACTCGGTGAAACAATGTCATGGTGAAAAAATAACACCTCATTTAATTCTGCTTCTGAATTACAGGATGCAAATGGTACAGAGATACCATCAGGAAGAATGAGAAGAAATGGCTGACTTAGGTGCAAGTTTCCAAATCTTTATATAGTTACTGCTGTACCTGATGGGATGGGATTATTCACAGCGAGGAAGACTCCTTATAAACTGTTGATGCAACACTAAAGATGAGCACTCTAGAGTACCGCCTCAAAGATCCCACTTATAAAAACTGGGTCAAAAGTGGACTTTGTCTGGCCTTGGTCAAAGAAGGACTTGAGGAGTATGCTGATAGAAAAAGTAACGAATTTCATGATGCTGTTTTGGCTTCTGTAGCTAAAATAACTACACTTCAAACATCTGTTTGTGATAATGAGAGAATATCCTTTGATAACAACAACCGTGGTAAAATCACCTGTCGCCATGCGTTTTGCCAAGGCTTCCTGGATGCTATCTTTCACATAGGAATAGATCCTAATCCGAAGTTTACCATTCGGAAAGCAAATATAGATAATTGTAATGTCAAGCTTTGGCACACTGATCACTGGGAGCTAGCAAAGTTGTTTATGAATCCAGGCCAGACGTCAGGCCAAACAAAGCCAAACCAAACAGATCTGTGTGGTTTACTAAATTTTTTGGAACGTTGTGCAATACATAAGAATGGTATACACAATGCCAAAAACATTGAAAAGGTAGGTACCTAAACATTTGTAATATTGTAACATGGTAAATAGTTACCGCAATTGTCCTAAAAACGTGAGATTTCATCCAATTGATTTAATGCGTCCAAAATGTGTACACAGAATGGCAAACAACGTAGACCTAATCAAACTGCTGCTCGAATTCTGTACTGTTACTTCAGACCTATTATAATTTTCATAGTAATTATAGATTCTTTCTTAATTAACATGTAATTGGTAAAGTTTGAGTTACATAAAATAGAGCGGAAATTGAAAATCAAGCCACTTAAAAGCGCATTGCTCTCATTTTAGCGTCAACTGTTTATTTCAACATAAGACATCGGTACATGGGATTCACGAAATTAAAGAAACATACTCAGTTAAAATTTAGAAATCGTTTGGAAAAAAATGATTTAGACTTTTTTGTTTGGCAAGTACTATTAGCCTTTTTTGACACTTGAAAGTTAATGCCATGGAAAACATACAATGAACAGGACAAAGGATTTCCTATTTGTTTATATTTCATTGCTCAGAACATACAATGAATAGGACAAAGGATCCCCTATTTGTTTATAATTCATTGCTCAGAACATACAATGAACAGGACAAAGGATTTCCTATTTGTTTATATTTCATTGCTCAGAACATACAATCAACAGGACAAAGGATCCCCTATTTGTTTATATTTCATTGCTCAGAACATACAATGAACAGGACAAAGGATCCCCTATTTGTTTATATTTCATTGCTCAGAACATACAATGAACAGGACAAACGATCCCCTATTTGTGTATACATGTATTTCATTTTTCAGAACATACAATGAACAGGACAAAGGATCCCCGATTTGTTTATAGTTCATTGCTCAGAACATACAATGAACAGGACAAAGGATCCCCTATTTGTTTATATTTCATTGCTCAGAATATACAATGAACAGGACAAAGGATCCCCTATTTGTTTATAGTTCATTGCTCAGAACATACAATTAACAGGACAAAGGATCCCCTATTTGTTTATATTCCATTGCTCAGAACCAGAAAGAAAACTTATTTAATGAACTGTTATGTGAGTTCCTCTTCTAAACAAGAAGACCCTTTGTCTATATCTAAGACTTCAAAATGAATTCCTTGTATTTTCCATTGAATAATTGTAGGGTTTCTATTTTTCTTGAGTGCATTTTGCAGAGACCTGGGAAGACAATGGACCTTTTATTGTGCATGGATACACCTCCATGTTTTTGCCCGACAACTAAGGGAAACAATTTTTTACTTCTTGTTTCCTTCCCAGAACAAAAAAGTCATTACAAGATTAATACTATCTGTAAGAAAAGAACTGGCTGCTGCAGGAATGACTTTTTGTTTAAGATAGGGAAGGCAAAATAAAAATGATAGAGATGCTTCACTCTGGAATTATAGTGCAGTGTATACATTCTGGAAATTTTCTTGCATTTTCATTTGTGACTACCTTATCAATTTGGGTCAACTTTAAAAGATATGACATTTGTTTCCTTTAAGAGAAGCTCATTTAAGCTCATTGATTCTGGTTCTCAGGCATTGGGGTCACTACTTAAATACTGATTTAAATACTTAATTCATTTTGATATATATCTGGTAAAATTTCTAAATTATTCTAAAACTAAGACTGACTTGTCATAGCGACATGAATCTTAGCGGAGTTTGGATTCCATTCTTTTGAGTTGTTTTGGCTTTTTGCGGGTACTTGCTGCATCGGACATCTCTTTCCTGATGCCCTTGTCTGTCGCCTTTCTCGGGACGCAAGGGTTGAGGTGGCTCGGTGGGGGGCGCCTGCGCCCGCGGATTAATACGTAGGCGTCTCTTACCTGATGTCTGCAGCTTATGTGTCCCGCGGAATGCGACAGTAAGTGTGGCTCGGAGAGGGATGCTCGTTGCCTGCCGAGACCTGCCATCATATCTTTTCTATCAAACTTTTGGGGTTTAGCGACACTGAAGAAGTTAAATACAGAAACGCGCGTCTGTCGCACTAAATCAGGTATGAATACGTTTATATTAGAAACACTTGGCCGATATCACTGCTGGTGGACAATTTGTCCCCGAGGATATCACCAACCCAGTTGGTCAGTGTTTCAGTATTGATTCTGGTTCTCAGGCATTGGGGTCACTACTTTAATTCTGATTTAAATACTTAATTCATTTTGATATATATCTGGTAAAATTTCTAAATTATTCTAAAACTAAGACTGACTTGTCATAGCGACATGAATCTTAGCGGAGTTTGGATTCCATTCTTTTGAGTTGTTTTGGCTTTTTGCGGGTACTTGCTGCATCGGACATCTCTTTCCTGATGCCCTTGTCTGTCGCCTTTCTCGGGCGCAAGGGTTGAGGTGGCTCGGTGGGGGTCGCCTGCGCCCGCGGATTAATACGTAGGCGTCTCTTACATGATGTCTGCAGCTTATGTGTCCCGCGGAATGCGACATTAAGTGTGGCTCGGAGAGGGATGCTCGTTGCCTGCCGAGACCTGCCATCATATCTTTTCTATCAAACTTTTGGGGATTAGCGACACTGAAGAAGTTAAATACAGAAACGCGCGTCTGTCGCACTGATCCAGGTATGAATACGTTTATATTAGAAACACTTGGCCGATATCACTGCTGGTGGACAATTTGTCCCCGAGGATATCACCAACCCAGTTGGTCAGTGTTTCAGTATTGATTCTGGTTCTCAGGCATTGGGGTCACTACTTAAATACTGATTTAAATACTTAATTCATTTTGATATATATCTGGTAAAATTTCTAAATTATTCTAAAACTAAGACTGACTTGTCATAGCGACATGAATCTTAGCGGAGTTTGGATTCCATTCTTTTGAGTTGTTTTGGCTTTTTGCGGGTACTTGCTGCATCGGACATCTCTTTCCTGATGCCCTTGTCTGTCGCCTTTCTCGGGCGCAAGGGTTGAGGTGGCTCGGTGGGGGTCGCCTGCGCCCGCGGATTAATACGTAGGCGTCTCTTACCTGATGTCTGCAGCTTATGTGTCCCGCAGAATGCGACAGTAAGTGTGGCTCGGAGAGGGATGCTCGTTGCCTGCCGAGACCTGCCATCATATCTTTTCTATCAAACTTTTGGGGATTAGCGACACTGAAGAAGTTAAATACAGAAACGCGCGTCTGTCGCACTAAATCAGGTATGAATACGTTTATATTAACAAGGCATCGCAGGCGATACAAATCCCCTCACACAAGACTACTTGCTCGAGATATTGTCATACCCTACCTTAGTGTGAAAATAGGTCAAAATCCGCTGAGAAATGTAGGCCCTAGAGCGATGACAAGCACCCTGAAAGTCGAACTTGCTCGAGATATTGTCATGCCCTACACTTGTGTGAAGTTATTTCAAAATCCATTGAGAAATGTAGGCGCTAGAGCGCTGACAAAGTTTTTCTAAAAATAGCCACAGTGACCTTGACCTTGGGCGCAGCACCCTGAAAGTCGAACTTGCTCGAGATATTGTCATGCCCTACATTTGTGTGAAGTTATTTCAAAATCCATTGAGAAATGAAGGCGCTAGAGCGCTGACAAAGTTTTTCTAAAAATAGCCACAGTGACCTTGACCTTGGTCGCAGCACCCTGAAAGTCGAACTTGCTTGAGATATTGTCATGCCCTACACTTGTGTGAAGTTATTTCAAAATCCATTGAGAAATGTAGGCGCTAGAGGGCTGACAAAGTTTTTCTAAAAATAGCCACAGTGACCTTGACCTTGGGCACAGCACCCTGAAAGTCGAACTTGCTCGAGATATTGTCATGCCCTACACTTGTGTGAAGTTATTTTAAAATCCATTAAGAAATGTAGGCGCTAGAGCGCTGACAAAGTTTTTCTTAAAATAGCTACAGTGACCTTGACCTTAGGCGCAGCACCCTGAAAGTTGTACTTGCTCGAGATATTGTCATGCCCTACATTTGTGTGAAGTTATTTCAAAATCCGTTCAGAAATGTAGGCGCTAGAGCGATGACAAAGTTTTTCTAAAAATAGCCACAGTGACCTTGACCTTGGGCACAGCACCCTGAAAGTCGAACTTGCTCGAGATATTGTCATGCCCTACATTTGTGTGAAGTTATTTCAAAAGCCGTTGAGAAATATTGGCACTACAGCGCTGACAAAGTTTTTCTAAAAATAGCCACAGTGACCTTGACCTTGGGCGCAGCACCCTGAAAGTCGAACTTGCTCGAGATATTGTCATGCCCTACACTTGTGTGAAGTTATTTCAAAATCCATTGAGAAATGTAGGCGCTAGAGCGATGACAAAGTTTTTCTAAAAATAGCCACAGTGACCTTGACCTTGGGCGCAGCACCCTGAAAGTCAAACTTGCTCGAGATATTGTCATGCCCTACATTTGTGTGAAGTTATTTCAAAATCCATTGAGAAATGAAGGCGCTAGAGCGCTGACAAAGTTTTTCTAAAAATAGCCACAGTGACCTTGACCTTGGTCGCAGCATCCTGAAAGTCGAACTTGGTTGAGATATTGTCATGCCCTACATTTGTGTGAAGTTATTTCAAAATCCATTGAGAAATGAAGGCGCTAGAGCGCTGACAAAGTTTTTCTAAAAATAGCCACAGTGACCTTGACCTTGGTCGCAGCACCCTGAAAGTCGAACTTGCTCGAGATATTGTCATGCCCTACACTTGTGTGAGGTTATTTTAAAATCCGCTCAGAAATGAAGGTGCTAGAGCGATGACAAAAGGTGAACATACGTACGTACGTACGTACGTACGTACGTACGTACGCACTTACGTACGTACTTACGTACGGGACAAAACCTATATCCCCTCACCACTTCGTGGTGTGAGGGGATAAAAAGGGCTGTTTTGTTCAAGGAGGTAAACTGGAACTCGCAAAAGTTTTTCCCCTTCGTAACAATGGCAGAAAAAAACATGGATATGTACAGATACACCTTAAGAGAAAGCTGTGCTAGGTTTGCTTTTGATAAGCTGTTTTTCAGATGCCGGCTTCTAAAGGGTGTCTCAAAACATCGTGTACCTATTTTTGATAATGTCCTTCCTTTATGTTTGGGGAATGCACCCATCAAGTTTAGCCAATTGACCACCTTTTAAAGCTCATACTGGTAAAATACAAAATGTGTTAGTGGTTTTCATACTGCTAGAGTAATTGCCATTGTTTTTAAGAACTACATTTTCCCTTTCTTGAAGAATTTCAGCATGTTTAAAGATATTGTTTTAATTTTGGAATATTCAAATGCATTATACTGTTCAAAACTCAGACCAAACTAACAATTGGTAATTATAAATACGCCTGGCGAAGACCTGAAGCATTCTGAACACAGAAGTGTTCTGTACTGGGTGAGATCAACGATTTAAAGGAAGATCTTGTAACACAGTGAAAGGGTCATATGTGGAGAATCAAAGCAAAGGCAACATCTCAAATGTGTCTAGTAACATTTTAACATTAAACTATTAATTAGGATGCTTTATGAGTGAGTATTTTTGTCTGCAAGAAATTCAAGGATAAACAACGTCATATCAAACGGTTCACGGATCTTTGAATAAATTATAAAATGAATTTTGCCATAAAAATGACATTAGTACCTTTTCGTAACCCGCACTTGTACAAGCATATTTTGTGCTCGTAATGAAAATGCCAAAATTCAAAGAAAATCTCTCCGCTAGAGAGACCTCTCTGCTGTTGATAAAACTGATTCATGGAATTTTAGTTATATCAGTGAAAAGCTTCCTTATCATACCTTGTATAACTTTTACTTTCAGGTTCGACTGACGAGAAATTCAGTAATGCACACTCCTGATATGAAAGTGTCCCAAGTCAAGTTTCAAATACACACACAGACAATGCTTGATCTTCTACAGGACCCAAAGTTCTTGTTAGGGCTTCCATCAGCAAAACATGCGGCTGCAAAGATACAGAAGGTATGACAAAATTGGACTCTTAACTTGATTTCTGTGACGTGACAAATAGCAGGTGCTTTCTATACAATAGTGACTCATTAGTTTAAAATCTATTCATCTAACAATTAAAACATGGTACGTGTATCTTGATGACATAATTTGTTGTAAATGTACAGACAGACAAACATACAAACTGACCATCGAGGGTAAAACATAATACCCACCGATTCATGGTGGTTTGGTAAGGATAGGGCAAGTGCAGGATCACTTGCGAGGTCACATGCGAGATTGTGGGACACGCACTGTCGAATGGACTTCAGTTTTGATCCAGGTAAAACAAATGCTATAGAATAATTACCTTAATTGACCTTAAAAGCGACTGGTTTGGTGTACAATGCAGTATTACATTTAAAAGTTGTAGATTGAAATGCTGACAGGTAAGACCGTGATAAGACTGTCTGATCTAGGTGTTCACTTTTTGCTCTGACATTTCTGTCCAAGATTTACAATGTTTACGGTGAATGCAACAAACATTATCTGCACAAGAAAATCCCGACTGAAAACGCACAGTTGTATACGTAAACTACTCTGGGCTTAACTAATTTGCTGCATATGTGAACAGCCTCTCACTCCCTTCTGATGTGACTCCAAAGTTGTCCTGTCTGCGTAGCACCCTCCTAATTCATCAGTGAGACAGCATAGTAAAGCATATAAAATCAGCGGAAAAACTGACGAGACAGTGCATTATGTAGCCAGTGCGAATGGAAACTCCTCCTAACTCATCAGTAAGCCAGCACAGGAAATCCTATAAAAGTAGAATAATGAATATGGTGAGGCAGTGCAATCCGAAGTCAGAGTAAAGCATATAAAATCAGCAGAAAAATATGGTGAGGCAATGCAATCCGAAGTCAGAGGAAACCATAAAAAATCCGCAGAAACATATGGTGAGGCAATGCAATCCGAGGTCAGAGTAAAACATATAAAATCAGCGGAAAATATGGTGAGGCAATGCAATCCGAAGTCAGAGTAAAGCGCATAAAAAAGCAGAGAATTATGGTGAAGCAGTGCAATCCGAAGTCAGAGTAAAGCATTTAAAATCAGCAGAAAAATATCGCGAGGAAGTGCAATCCGAGGTAAGATTAATGCGTATGAAGTCAGCAGAAAGATATGGTGGGGCAATGTTATCCGAAGTCAGAGTAAAGCATATAAAATCAGCCGAAAAATATGGCGAGGCAGTGCAATCCGAAGTAAGAGTAATTACTAAAGCATATATAAAATCAGCAGAAAGATATTGTGAGGCAGTGCAGTCCGAAGTCAGAATAACCCATATAAAATCAGCAAAAAGATATTGTGAGACAGTGCAATCCGAAGTCTGAATGAAGTATATAAACTCAGCAGATAAATATGGTGAGGCAATGCAATCCGGTGAGAGTAAAGCATATAAAAACATCAGAAAAATATGGTGGGGCAGTGCAATTAGAGCAGGAGTAAAGCATTAAAATCAGCAGAAAATTTGGCAAGGCAGTACAATCTGAATTCCGTGTGTAATGTGTATGAACTCAGTAGAAAAAGTATATCGGTAGAAAATATTGTGAAGCGGTATCATCCGAAGCCAGAGCGAAAAGGAACTACTCTGTGGGCTATTTTGTAAACAGTCTAGATTGTCGTCAAATGTACTACTTAAGGTAATTAAATCAAAGTTTACAAAAAATTAATGCCCTATGAGGAAGTATGTTTCACGAAATATTTAGGTTCCAAATACTCGATTCAAGTTCATAATTACCAGTCAAACGTGAAACTCTGTGATTAAGGGCGTTCAAGCACTACTGAAGATAATTTGTTAACACCTTACAGAAAGGTAACAAAAAACAACAACAAAAAAAAAAAAGGAGATACGTCAAGCGCATGGTTAGGTTCCCATGCGAATGCCAAGGTAACAATTAAAGGCCAAAGGTCAAATTATGACTCGAAACATCTACGGCGACATTTAGATCAAACTCTACAGAAAGATAAAGCATGGTGGTAATGAGAACCTATCCTGTTTTCAGTTGCTCTAGTAGTGCTGAAAAAGGTGAGGCTGTCCACTCTATACTAGATTCTTTCCGCTTCTCTATCAACCTATTCTTCTTTTAACTTTCACTATGTCCTGTAAAAGTGTTTCTTCTAAGTGAACAGAACTTGATATGTGGCCAAACCACTTTAGTTTCCGTTTCTTGACCATGGTCAAAAGTGCGGATATCTCCTTCATCAGCCATGCAAAAACTATTTGATATTAGGATAAACCATAATTGAGCCAGTCTCTGTGAAAACCGGGCTTAATGACATAAAAACAAAAAAAAAATAAGTAACTGCATCACTGAAAAGTATTTGCTTTTCTAAACATTTCCTGAAAATTTGAGGTGGTCAACATTATTAATTACTGAGATACATACTTTAGAAGCACACAGGTAGTGCAATTTCTTTATATGACGTTATTAACATCATGCAAGTACGTTTTGACGTCAACGTCATTACGTTTGTTTGAACGCGCTTTCTGTGCTTGTTTCACAAAAAACTTGGACAAAAAGTGGGTTTGCTCATTTTCAATGTGTATTTCATAGCAGAAACATGACAATTTGCATGATTTAACATTTTTTCTCAAATGATAGGTCTTTGTGATGGTATACCATCTGTTTTCAAGGCTTTGGGGTTACCGTGGAATAAGCGTTGTCATGACAACATATGCAATATTTATGACTGGATTTTGTCTGAATTCATTGGCTTTCTGTTATGTCTCAACGCCTACGGTATTTTCATGGAAATAAATTTAGGTCCTAAAAATCATTCATTTTGGTGTTTTTCATCCGTTCACTACGTAATAATTACGTAATGTCATTAAGCCCGGTTTTCACAGAGAACGGCTCAATTATGTATTTAATAAATACAAGTTTTGTAAGATTTTGTCGTCCAGATACAACTGTAGTTTGTAGTTGAAAGCATGGATAACTATATTTTAGGTCAAACAGTCTGATTTCCAAATTACACTGGAAGATGAGATTGGAATAATGAAGAAATTGGTAACTGATCTTCAAAAGACTACAGACGTTACTAAGACAGCAACAGAGGAATTGAGAAATGAGTTTCGCGGTATGCAACATGTCAATGAAGAGGAGAAGAAACATCTTTAAAGTCGAATGCAACAAATGGAAGAGGATATAAAAGAGGTAGTACAAATACAAACCATACAGTAAGCATGCTATTAAACACACATCCAATACAAACGGTAAGCATGTTATTAAACACATCTCCGATACATACAGTACGCATGTTATAAAACACTTCTCCAATACATACAGTAGGCTTGGTATAAAACACACCTCCAATATATACAACAAGCATATATTAAACACACCTCCAATACATACAGAAAACATGTTACTAAATACATCTACACAACAAACTGTAAAACATCTTATTGAACACACCTTCAATACAAACGGTAAGCATGTTATTAAACACACCTACACTACATACAGTAAATATGTTATTAAACACACCTACAATAATACAGTACGCATGTTATTAAACACACCTACAATACATATAGTAAGCATGTTATTAAACATACCTTCAATACATTCAGAAAGAATTTATTAAACACACCTCCCATACATACAATAAGAATGTTATTAAACACACCTCCAATAGATACAGTACGCATGTTATGAAACACACGTCCAATGCATACAGTAAGCTTGTTTAAAAGCACACATACAATACATACAGCAAGCACGTTATTAAACACACCTCAAATACATCCAGTAAACATGTTATTAAACACATCTACAATACATAAACTAAGCATGGTATTAAACATTCCGCCAATACATACAGTAAGCTTGTTATTTAAACACCGTCAAAACATACTGTAAACATGTTATTAGACACACCTACAATACATACAGTAAGCATGTTATTAATTAAACCTCCAATGCATACAGTAAACATATTATTAAACACACCTCCAATACATACAGTAAGCGTGTTATTAAACACACATCCAATACTTACAGTAAGCATGTTATTAAACACACCTCCAATACATACAGTAAGCATGTTATTAAACATCTCTCCAATACATTCAGTAAACATGTAATCAAACACCCCCCAAAACATATAGTAAGCATAATATTAAAGAGTCCTGTGCAACGGCACGGCCTTAATGTTTAGTATAGCGTATAAACAGTTTGAATATATGTAACAGTGATGTTTATACGTCCAGCGTTTACTATTTCAGCTGTGTTTAGCGAACAAAATGGTATATATCTAATCATATATGTTTTCAGATTTTATAGGCATATGCCTTCCTGAAATACATATGGCAGTATTGCCACTGCAGCACCACATATAAATCAAATGAAGGAAAACTAAAGAAAATTGTGACAAAGCTACAAAAGACCAATGGTGACGTCTCTCTTTCTACTTCTCACTTCCGACTTTCAACTTCCTATTTTAAGTTCTTAGTTTTGATACAATAAATATATAAACTAATAAGTGAGAAGGGAAAAGTAGGGATTGAGAAGTCATTGCCGGTCTTTCGTATGATACGCTTAACTCGTATTTCTGCTTCAGAAGTTTTAAGGTGCATGGGTAGAGTTCTATTTCTTCCGCCATTTCACAAAGGGGGCAACTTCTGTGACTTCCTGTTTGCTTACCTGGACATAGGAGCCCGTCCAAAATGGGCTTTGATACCTACTTATTCATTGGACATAGCAGCTCGTCCAAAATGGGCTTTGCTACCTACTTATTCATTGGACATAGCAGCTCGTCCAAAATGGGCTTTGATACCTACTTATTCATTGGACATAGCAGCTCGTCCAAAATGGGCTTTGCTACCTACTTATTCATTGCAGTAAGAAAATTATCTGAGCGTATGAGTAAATTTGAAGAAGCATACAACTAATCTTACACTCTAGCCTTTTAAGAATTGGTAGTCTCATCCCGTACCCTACGAATAGGCACAGTTACTAGTTATTTACTACCTCTATCAAATTCCTTTGTCGGCGCGTAAGTTTATATAGTTATGGGCTATACGGTTAATGACGTAAAATAAAATAGACATCCCGCAGGAGATGGCTTTTATATTATCATTTTTCGTACTGTCAGATCCTGTGCAATTATGCACTGTTTTCACATATATGTATTTTCCCCGAATAAAATTGTTTAAACAAAAATATACATTCTGTCATTTAAATTAAAATCTTAAAGAGTTTTCTCAAAAGCAGAGAACAGATTCAAAAAATGAACATGAGCCATACTTCAAAGTTTCGGCTATCCAAGCCTCATCAGTGACTCTGACGAAAGCCAGAGAAAAGTAAACTGCAATTTCTAAATTTTAATATGACAGTCGATTTAGAGACTCTTTTCTAAAAGGTGTCCGAATTATTTAAAAGATTTGATCTAGAAAAAGAGTCTAAATGAGTAAAAAGTTTCTGGTTTACACTTTAATTATAACTCAAGTCCGTATACCATAGGTTTCAATGCAAAACGAAAGCTCTGCCGTTAACACGCCTAATTGTTTCCAGTTGATCGTTTCATATAGCCTTTTGCAGTAACATGTCTTTCCTGTAACCAAAAGACCATTCGAAAAGTTTCATAACATCCCCATTTCTTCAGACAAGGTCATGACGATGTGTTCATACATGAATGATACACGCTCATTCATGGTGTTCAAATTGTTTCCCCACCCCCGCTGATTTTCTGCAGCTTTATAGTTACTCTTAATACATGTATGCTCATGATTTTACTATCCTAATATATACTCCTCGCCAAAAGTTTAGCATATTGCAAAAGTAAAAGTTACAAGACTTTTGGAGTTACCATAAAAATAAATTCTAAGGTGTTCTTTATGCTTTATTGGATTCTATCATGAACACCAATATGTAAGGAAAGTCACAATGCAAAAATTGAATTGATTATGTGTAAAAAGTTCAGAAACCGTGCACTGAGCTTCAGGCACAGGAAATTGCAACTTTGGAAACCCAAAAAATGTTTCAATTCAATGCTTCGAAAATGTCATTTGTTTATTCACGAAACACTTTTAGCGTTTATGAAATACTGAATTAATTTTACAGGAATGTCAAAAGCACTTCATCGAAGTTTTCCTGTTCTGCGTTCATTAAATGGACGACGTCAGTAGTGGGTGTACCCTCCACGTCGCTGCGCAACTCTCGCACACGTCTTGGCACGCCCTGGACAAGTTTCCGCAGAAATCGTGGTTCCAAATTGTTCCACTCGTCAACCAATGCACGTCCAAGGTCATCAAAAGTAGCAATATCATTCCGTTTGTTGACGCGACGTCCAAGGCGGTCCCAGACATGTTCTATGGGATTCATGTCTGGACTTCTGCTGGGCCACTGAAGTTTCTCGATTCCTTCCTGGTGAAGAGAAGCTGTCACAATACGTGCCCTGTGCGGACGGGCATTATCATCTTGAAAAATGGGACGTAATCCACGATTTGCACGAAAATGGGGGTAGACCAGGGGCTCAAGAATGTTGTCAATGTACCGTTGCCCCGTTAAAGGTTCTCTTAGCACGACAAGATCAAGTTTATGATCATGACTGAAGCAACCTCATACCATAATGGAACCGCCACCAAACATTTCAGTCTCCATTACAACGTTATCATCAAATGGGTCTTGTCTACGTCGACGCCAAACACGAGCTAGCCCGTCCGTGAATCGTAAGAGAAAGCGACTTTCGTCTGACCAGTAAATGCGCCGCCATGTTCTCAGGTTCCACCGAAGCTTGTTGGCAGCCCACTGCAATCGATTCCTTCTATGTTCAAGCGAAAGAACCGTTCGACGTCGCGGGCGACGAGCTTTAAGTGCAGCATTATTTAACCGCCTATTTACAGTTCTTGTACTTGCTGGAACATTAAGGTTTGACCACTGCTGGCGAAGTCGAGAGCATGAACTTTTGGGTTCTCTAACGGCAGTACGAACGAGCACCCTGTCATCGGCGGCAGTAGAAATTCGGGGTCGCCCAGAACTTGGCCCATCAGTGACGTCGTTTGTTTGAAGATATTTGGCAATAAGTCTGCTTACTTGGCTCTGGTTTATCCCGAAACGCCTGGCAATACACTCTGCAATTCGCCAGCTTCCCACATACCGACAATGCACCATCTTTCTTGAATTTGTAAAGAACGATGTGCCATGTTACCTTCTCAATAGTATGGACGAATACTTGAAAATTTGCTATATGAGGGTATGCCACGATAAAGTTATGCCACGTGCACTACATTTACAATCAGCAAGTAAGCATGCTATTGTTAGAATACTTATACCTGAGACACTATATGTCAAGCATAATGAAATGATTTATATGTATCATCTCACTATGTTTTATAAATTTGTCAAAATATGCTAAACTTTTGGCGAGGAGTATATTTGGGATGCGGATTATATGATGCAAGACTATAAGAATATGCAGCATTACAATATCTGAACCTGCACACACTTGCGCTCTTGCAAAAAAAATGCAAACTTTTCTAGTTTCAACACCAGTTTGGTCTCTGCTAGAAGTTGAGACTTACAGTATGGAGTGTAGCGTGAAACGTCATATGGCTAAAATCATTCGATTAGGTCATGGTGGTCTGTGTTACGGTGGTTATTTACTTTGAAAATACATAAATAGTAGTACCCTGAAACTTCGCAAATGACTTCCTGTTATTCGCTACAGTTCAGAAAACAAAACTGAGCAACATGCTGATAAATAGGGTTTATGAAGGAAAATATCAAAGGTTAATTTGCGACTTAAAAAGCTTAAAAATAACTATCATTATTGAAAATACATTTAGATCTGAATGTACTATTATCCAAAGAGAGAAACGTCCTGTGAAATGTTCGACCAAGTTCAGTGTTACTGTATATTGTTGATAAAAGGATGCATATATTATATGCGTGGTAAGAAGGTGTATCTTTATGGCACAAAGAGTATATAAGTACATTACTGTGACTAACTGGAGTGCAATTGAAATAACCTAACCTTAGGAAAACTGTCTGTGTTGCCTACATAAGACAGTTCAAAGTGTTTGCACAGGCTTTTATTTTGTCTGTTTAATCTGATAACATGTGAAAAAGTTCGAAAACCGAATTGATAGGACATTACGCTCAGTGCATTGACTCACCCTCAGAACTAAATAAATGCGTTATCAATAATGAAAATTACATTTTTAGCTCACCTGAGCCAGCGGCTCCGGGGTGCTTATAGGATGGGAAGGCTCCGTCGTCCGTCCATCCGTCCGTCCGTCCGTCGTCCATCTGTCCTTCCACTATTTCAATTGACTTCTCCTCTGGAACCGCTGGGCCGATTTGTACCCAGATTTCATTTGTAGCCTCCTGGGGTCTTAGGAACGAAAACTTGTTCAAACGGTCTTGGCCACATGACCAACATAACCGCTTCATTCATATATTTTAGGGGGTGGTCGGGTGGTGCGATGGTGCTGCGTGTAACTTCCAGTGCCGGGGCGTCCTACTGATTTGGATAATTGTAGGGCAAGGGCCTTCTGTGCTTGCAGTAGGCGCGGGTGGGGGTTGTTTGGACATTTTTTCTCTCGTCTATCACTTCTCTCTTCTTTCTCCCTCTCTCTGGGAGACGGCCCGATATAGACTGAAATACTGTCTCAAAGGGCCGTAAAACCCAAAACAACCAGCCGACCATATATCTTATGGTAAAAACCCTAAAAAGCTTTTTCTCGAGAACCAATAGGCCGATGGCCTTGAAACTTGGTCAGTCGCATTGGGTACGTGAGTACTACCAAGATTATTCAAACTATGACCTTGAGTTGACCTTGACCTAGTTTACGGTAAGTTCAAATTTGGTTTTTGGTGCTTTTATATTTTTTTGGTTGGTTGATTTGTGTGCTTTTATATGGGAAAATGCTAGAACATAAGATTTCTTGCAAACTGTTGAAGAGTTTGGCCTAAAATTGGTAAATACAGTCATCTTAATCAGGACATGAAGATTTGCGAGTACAAAAGGTCAAGGCCATTCTTTGACATTTGACCCAGGTCTCATATATCGACAATTTCAGACAATCGCCTCAAAAGCAACTGGGTCAGTTGTAACAAAGTTTCATATAGAGGTTTAAGGCAGTGAGGCAATGAAATTTGTTAAAACGGTCTGGGTCACATGACCAAAATGGCCGCCACGCCCATATATGGTGAAAACCTGAAAAATCTTCTTCCCCGGAAACAATTAACCGATGCCCTTGAAAATTGGTATGTAGCAGTGGGAACTTGAGGACTATCAAGATTGTTCAAATGATGACCTTAAGTTAACCTTGACCTTTGTTACGGCAAGTTCAAATATGGGAAAATGCAAGATTATAAGATTTCTTGGAAACTGTTGAAGATTTTGGCCTGAAAATTGCTAAATTCGGTCATCTTAAAGGCCCCATTGCTCTATCAGCATAAACTATTTTATCGTGACATATCGCTGCAAACTTCTCACTACAGTTTCGCCATTGATTATTATCGTGATAGGCCGGCTTTGAATAATCAAAACATCCTCGAGTTTACCTTAAAATAGATTTGAAAAAAAATAACTGGGTCGTTTTAGTTGCCATCTAAAATGACCTACTTTCGATTTCACAAGCTTTATTTCATGGTAAAAGCACAAGGTACAGGAAATAAAAATACAAGGTACAGGCTTTTAACAGTTGATAAAAATACAATGTACAAAATGTTTACCGTCAGATCCTGTACCATATTGTATATTGTATTGTTTTGTAACCATGTAGTGTGTAGTAAATAAAATATTGTTTAAACCAAAATGTTAAGCAAGGATCCCATTGATTGTGCCACGGTTGCCTTATTTCATCGCTTAACGGGGAACCAGAGACGATAACCGTATTTTACGGAGAGACTTATCATTTTTCCAAAATACCTTGTTCCTTCTTTTTTGCCAGTTATATGATACAAAAAAGCACATCAACCGACATGTTTTCATTAGTTCTGAAGGCTGTACAGGTTTCAAAACGATTTGTATTTTGACGATTTTTACCATTGGTAGGACTATGGAGACTATAATGAGTATATGAAGATTTGTGAGTACAAGAGGTCAAGTTTATTTATTGACCTTTGACCCAGGTCTCGCATATTTTGACAATTTCAAACAGTTTACTAAAATTGTAACCAAATTTTACATAGAACTTTTAGGGGTTAAGGAAATGAAAATTTTTAAAATAGTCTTGGTCACATGACCGTTATTGCCGCGATGCACATGTATGGTAAAAAAAATCTTCTTCTCCAGAACCAATAGGCAAGTGGCTCTGAAACTTGGTATGTAGTATCAGAGATCTAAGTACTTTCATGATTCTTCATATGATGACCTTGGGGTTGACCTTGACCTTTTTACGGGAAGGTAAAATATGGGAAAAGCTAGAACATTAGATTTTGTGGAAAGACTTGAAGATTTTGGGCTGAAAATAGAATATACAGTCATCTAAATTGAGTACATGAAGGTTCGTGAGTTGAAGAGGTCGAGGTCATTCTTTGACCCAGGACTGACTCTTAAGTCAGAGATCCTGTGTTCGATACCCGGTCTGGCTACATACTTTCGTTTTTCCTTTCGCTGATTCCAGAAGAGCAGTTGTCAGTTACTGGCGAAAGTGTGTGCACATAGTACTGGTTAACCGCCTAGGAGGTCTAAGCCTGCACAGGAATAGTGTGGTTAGGTTAACTGACCGTCCCGATATGACCACAGCTGCTTACCGTGGATGTAAAGCAACAATCAATCAATCAACTGACCAGGACTCTCGTATTTTGACAATTCAAACCCTCTCCTCAAAAGCCACAGGGTCAGTTGTAAACAAATTTCATATAGAGCCTCCAGGGGCTGAGGGAAAAAAATCATTCGAATTGTTTAGGTCGCATGACCATCATTGCCGCCATAGTTTGCAAAAACCTTTAAAAATCTTTTTCTCTTGGACTATTTGACCGATGGCCTTAAATCTTGGTATGTAGCATCGGGTATTCGAGTACTTCAAAGATTGTTCAAATGATGACATTGGGTTGACCTTGAACTTACAGCAAGGTCAAATATGGGAAAATGCGAGAACATAAGATTTCATGGAAAGCTTGGAAGTATTTGGCCCAAGATTGTTCAAATGATGACTTTGGTTTGAGCTTAACAATTTTATGACGATGTCAAATTTGCTGTCTGGTGCTTTTACATTGGAAAATGCTTAAATATAAGAGTTTATGGAACTTGTACAAGATTATGGTGCAAAAGTTAATAAATACAGTCAAATAAATCAGTACATGAACATTCTAAGCGATAGAGGTCAAGGTCATTGTTTGTTCTTTAACCAATGTCTCTCATATTTTGACAGTGTCTAACTATCAGGCTTGTTCAAATGATGGCCCTAGTTTGATATTTGACCTTTGTCCTCAAGTGAGCGATTTAGGGCCTCGTGGCCCTCTTGTTTTATTTTTATGCCGCAAGTGAGTCTTTATTTGTTTTTATATAAACCTTTACTTCAAAGATGTCGGACTTTACTGACCGCATCTACCCATGTGAACTTGAAATTAAAGATACCACAGAGTCCATTTCATCAGCCTGATACTTAGATTGTTATCTCTAGTGAAAAGTTTGTTACTAATCTTTATCACAAGAGGAATGACTTCAATTTTCCCATAGTGAACCTTGCATGTTTGAGTAGAATAAATCTTCGGTGCCTGCATACGGAGTTTATGTCTCTCAGTTTATGTCTCTCAGTTAGTCTGCTGTGCTAGAGCCTGTTTCGAATATCAAAACTTTGTTGAAAGAGGAAAGCTGCTCACTAGTAAACTGTAGTCTCAGAGTTATTGCAGAGCAAAGCTTGTGTAAACACTCAATAAAGCTCTTTGGGAGACGCCATGATTTCGTTGATCCCTTCAATATGGTCATTTCCAAATTTATTTCTGATTTGAAGGCTTTAGCCGAAGCATAGTACATACTTTCATTTTCACTGACTAATTCCACAGATATATAGATATGGTTGGTGTATTATAATAGGCAGGTGATGCTTACTACTCCCACGCACCTGCTCACATCTCTTTTTTGGGGGTCAGTGCTTATGCATTTTAAACAGCCCACGATTATCAAAGTTTATACGATTTACAAATTCGGCCTTATTATTTTGGTATTTTGACTTGGTCTTGGGGGGAGAGGAGGGGGCAGATAGTCTTTAATTCACATATTTAGTATGTAAATTTACAGTCTCGCTCAAATTAGTTTATAAAAATAATTTAATGAAACCTCCGCAGTCTCTCTCTTACTATTCTAATTTCATCACATTATGGTCAACACTTTTGGAGAAAGTTGCATTCGTTGACTTAGATGCTTTCCTCTTTTATCATAAAAAATGAAATATGGTCTATGCTGGGCATAGTTCTTTCCCTTTGACCGCAAAGAGAAATAAAGGTAAATAATCAACAAAGTTGAAACGTAATGGAATTCGTCCCATGGTAAGTGCAACTATATAGATATGTATGTTTCTGAAGTCAAAATGACGATGCTTTACACGTCAAGCATCTTGATTTAGCAGCAAAAGATATTTTGCACAATCTCATTCTCAACAGAATCCACTCTGATAGAACGCCTTGAGGTTCTGTATTTAAAGAAAGGCCTAAACTTGGAAGATGTGTTTTTAGCAGGGACAAGATAAAAACACCTTCATGCGTACTTTCACGTTATTCCCCTCAAAATACTCAAATGCGTTTTAAGTGTTGCTCCATTTTCCATAGGGTATTTGCACAAATCTGTAAATTAACAAACTAAAATATCTATAAATTTACAGACTGTCTATAAGTTTATGTCTATCCTAGACCTGTTGACCACTTTTACCTCAGCTTTTACAGCACAGTAATGCGTCTAAATGATGCTTATGAAATGGCGAACAGTGCAGACCCTGATCAGACAGCAATCTGATATGGGCTTCCACTGTTCTAATAAAATAGCAAACAGTGCAGACCCTGATCAGACAGCAATCTGATATGGGCTTCCACTGTTCTAATAAAATAGCAAACAGTGCAGACCCTGATCAGACAGCAATCTGATATGGGCTTCCACTGTTCTAATAAAATAGCAAACAGTGCAGACCCTGATCAGACAGCAGCCTGATATGGGCTTCCACTGTTGTAATAAAATAGCAAACAGTGCAGACCCTGATCAGCCAGAAATCTGACATGGGCTTCCACTGTTCTAATAAAATGGCAAACAGTGCAGACCCTGATCAGACAGCAATCTGATATGGGCTCCACTGTTCTAATAAAATAGCAAACAGTGCAGACCCTGATCAGACAGCAGCCTGATATGGGCTCCCACTGTTGTAATAAAATAGCAAACAGTGCAGACCCTGATCAGACAGCAATCTGATATGGGCTCCACTGTTCTAATAAAAAAGCAAACAGTGCAGACCCTGATCAGACAGCAGCCTGATATGGGCTTCCACTGTTCTAATAAAATGGCAAACAGTGCAGACCCTGATCAGACAGCAATCTGATATGGGCTTCCACTGTTCTAATAAAATGGCAAACAGTGCAGACCCTGATCAGACAGCAGCCTGATATGGGCTTCCACTGTTGTAATAAAATAGCAAACAGTGCAGACCCTGATCAGACAGCAATCTGATATGGGCTTCCACTGTTCTAATAAAATGGCAAACAGTGCAGACCCTGATCAGACAGCAGCCTGATATGGGCTTCCACTGTTCTAATAAAATAGCAAACAGTGCAGACCCTGATCAGACAGCAATCTGATATGGGCTTCCACTGTTCTAATAAAATGACAGTGCAGACCCTGATCAGACAGCAGCCTGATATGGGCTTCCACTGTTCTAATAAAATAGCAAACAGTGCAGACCCTGATCAGACAGCAATCTGATATGGGCTTCCACTGTTCTAATAAAATGGCAAACAGTGCAGACCCTGATCAGACAGCAATCTGATATGGGCTTCCACTGTTCTAATAAAATGACAGTGCAGACCCTGATCAGACAGCAATCTGATATGGGCTTCCACTGTTCTAATAAAATGACAGTGCAGACCCTGATCAGACAGCAGCCTGATATGGGCTTCCACTGTTCTAATAAAATAGCAAACAGTGCAGACCCTGATCAGACAGCAATCTGATATGGGCTTCCACTGTTCTAATAAAATGGCAAACAGTGCAGACCCTGATCAGACAGCAGCCTGATATGGGCTTCCACTGTTCTAATAAAATAGCAAACAGTGCAGACCCTGATCAGACAGCAATCTGATATGGGCTTCCACTGTTCTAATAAAATGGCAAACAGTGCAGACCCTGATCAGACAGCAATCTGATATGGGCTTCCACTGTTCTAATAAAATGGCAAACAGTGCAGACCCTGATCAGACAGCAATCTGATATGGGCTTCCACTGTTCTAATAAAATAGCAAACAGTGCAGACCCTGATCAGACAGCAATCTGATATGGGCTTCCACTGTTCTAATAGAATGGCAAACATTGCGGACCCTGATCAGACAGCAATCTGATATGGGCTTGCACTGTTCTAATAAAATGGCAAACATTGCAGACCCTGATCAGACAGCAGCCTGATATGGGCTTCCACTGTTCTTATAAAATAGCAAACAGTGCAGACCCTGATCACACAGCAATCTGATATGGGCTTCCACTGTTCTAATAAAATGGCAAACAGTGCAGACCCTGATCAGACAGCAATCTGATATGGGCTTCCACTGTTCTAATAAAATAGCAAACAGTGCAGACCCTGATAAGACAGCTATCTGATATGGGCTTCCACTGTTCTAATAAAATGGCAAACAGTGCAGACCCTGATCAGTCAGCAATCTGATATGGGCTTGCGCTGTTCTAATAAAATAGCCAACAATGCAGACCCTGATCAGACAGAAATCTGATATGGGCTTCCACTGTTCTAATAAAATAGCAAACAGTGCAGACCCTGATCAGACAGCAATCTGATATGGGCTTCCACTGTTCTAATAAAATGGCAAACAGTGCAGACCCTGATCACACAGCAATCTGATATGGGCTTGCACTGTTCTAATAAAATAGCAAACAGTGCAGACCCTGATCAGACAGCAGCCTGATATGGGCTTCCACTGTTCTTATAAAATAGCAAACAGTGCAGACCCTGATCAGACAGCAATCTGATATTGGCTTCCACTGTTCTAATAAAATAGCAAACAGTGCAGACCCTGATCAGACAGCAATCTGATATGGGCTTCCACTGTTCTAATAAAATAGCAAACAGTGCAGACCCTGATCAGACAGCAATCTGATATGGGCTTCCACTGTTCTAATAAAATAGCAAACAGTGCAGACCCTGATCAGACAGCAATCTGATATGGGCTTCCACTGTTCTAATAAAATGACAAACAGTGCAGACCCTGATCAGACAGCAATCTGATATGGGCTTCCACTGTTCTAATAAAATAGCAAACAGTGCAGACCCTGATCAGACAGCAGCCTGATATGGGCTTCCACTGTTCTAATAAAATGACAAACAGTGCAGACCCTGATCACACAGCAATCTGATATGGGCTTCCACTGTTCTAATAAAATAGCAAACAGTGCAGACCCTGATCACACAGCAATTTGATATGGGCTTCCTCTGTTTGCTCAGACCTATATGTCCCAATACGTAGAAGTTTTATGTTAAGTAACGATTTTTTAACTTCTTCAACACGGGTGTTCTATATAGGTTGCACGTTCCTTGACTACTTTGAAAAAGCTAGTACCAGATGACAAAACTTTGAAAGAGAGAATTGGCCAGGAAATAAAGAATCTTCATGTTTCCCTAGAACAAGCCAATGCAGATTTGAGGAGTGCTCATTGTGACGTGAAACGTCGCCTTGCTGAGTTAGAGCAGAAACATGTCGAGTTAGAGTTAAAGACTTCGGCGATAGTGGAAGATGGTATGACCTGTAATTATTAACATTTCTATCAGTTTTTTTTATATCTCCGGCATACGAAATATGACGAGGGGTATACAGCTTTTGTCCGCTTGTCCGTCTCTCCGTCCATTCTCCATCCGTAAGTTAACTCTATATTGGACTGGGTTCATATTCGGCATGATGATAGATGTTAGCCCAAATTTTATTCTGAGGTACCCCATCGATGCTTATGACTCAACGGTCAATGTCACAGACTTTGACTTTTTCATATTAAAGTTTTGCTTTGAAGTTTTTAAGATCTTAATATAAGATAATAGATGTTGGTTAAGAGCTTTAATCTGTACAATTCTAATCGAAACTGCTGTGACCAAGAGGTCAAGGTCGCCGTCATGGACTTGAATTTTTCATGTTAATATTTTGTGTTAAAATTTATACGATTTTATATCATTTAAACCCTATGTTCAGTTTGGCTTATATTTGGCATGTCCATTTTTTTTTTATTCTGTACCATCTGTACACGATTAAAATCTTAGAGAGTTCTTTCAAGAGATTAGAGAACACATTGTAGAAGAAGAAACATGGGTCAGACTAAGTAGTTTCGGCTAATAAAGCCTCATCAGTGACCCTGACAATATCTGGTGATGAAACTAGAGAAAAGCACAATAATTTCTTATTTTTAATTGGACAGTCGTTTCAAAGACGGATTAGTGCTAAAAAAGGTCCAAATGATATAATAACACAAGTCTGTGACCTAGACGTCAAGGTCACGAACAGACGTTTTCATGTGTAAGTTGCTTGCTAAAGTTTTGGAAATATTATATCAAGCAAAACCTTAGTTGACTTCGGTTACATTTTGTATGCTGGTAGTATACAGTTGGTCTGTATTTATTCTATACCATCCCCTCGCGTGCCTTGATTTACAGGTTAACGTCATGGACTTCGGCTTTCCAGAGTGTTTTTGTGTTACGTTGCTCTTTCATAGGTTCTCTTTGGTTTTTTTATCCCTGCAATATCCTTCAATGGAGCTTTTTGATATATTACTAGCTTGGCTTCAAAGTTGCAGAGAATAAGCTGACTTACTCTGTTGCTTCTGCTGACTAACGGAAAACGTCACAGACTTTAAAATTATTATCATATAATCTGTTTAAGTTTTTTGTTTGAAGTTTAGGGCCATTAGGCGATGTTGCTAGCCGATGGTACACGTGGGCCCCTTGCTCACTTGCTGTTGAAATATGTTTGTTCGTGTGAAACATTCCAAAAATTCATAATAAATACCAAAAATATAAATTCTGTGAAATAAAATATTAATGACTGAATAACTTAATAAATGAATTCTGAATGAATTAATGCAGAATTGTTGAAAATAGATTCAAAACTGCCAGACAAAAGCTTAACAAGTTCAAACTGCTTTTGATAATTTGTACCAAAATTATTTTATTTTCTCTAAGCAGATATTAATTTGCGATGTAATAAAAATGTCAATATTGCGGTTGAGCAAGCGGCCATGCAATCTGCACCCTGAATAGTCACTTGTGTGACTGAATTTTCAAACACTTGTTACCTACAACAATGATGCAATGGGCGGTACCATGATACTGCGAATCTGAGGTAGCCGAATGACCACCTGTATAGAAAAGAGCTGTTTATTTGAAAATTACTGTGCATGCTTTTTTTAACTGCTATCAATGTTTGTACATACTTCTTGGGAAGAATATAGGATCTAATGGTATTGGTTCCTGACAATTGCCCGTCTTTTCAGTTAACTAATGCTCATAGCTATAGCTTTATATTCTGTTTCATGTTTACTTTACAGTGACGTGCACAGCCATGCAAGTTCAGTTACGAATACTAATACACTGTCAGGACTGAATAATTAGATTTTTTGCTTACACTCTGTCGTGGGTAAATGTTTAGTTCCTGCAATATGAGTTTGTTTACTCACTGTCGTGACTCACTGTTCGATTTCCGTTTATATGAGAATATTGACTTACTGACAAAACTAAAAGTATAGTTTCTTGTCTTGCAAGAATGTTTACTGAACGTCATGACATAATGTCAAGATTCCTGACGTTTTGAATGCATACCCACTGTCATGGATTGATGTAAATGTCACGGACTCTTAAAAAATCTCACGCCCGGGCCGAGGATCAAACCCGGGACCTTTCGATCTAAAGTCTCGCACTCTACCACGTCGCTATAAAAGCCGGCTTGTACCGCAAGGCAGTACAAGTGTATTCTATACCTAACTTATACCCTGTGACATTCTCCCCCTCCGTATTGAATTCGTCCTCGAATTCTCAGGAGTTACAAGAATCACTGGAAATGAGACTTAAGGAGTTCTAATGCACATGTGGGTCATTTACGTTGGGCGCCATTTATCACGGACTCTTAAAAGCTCTCACGCCCGGGCCGAGGATCGAACCCGGGACCTTTCGATCTAAAGTCTCGCACTCTACCACGTCGCTATAAAAGCCGGCTTGTACCGCAAGGCAGTACAAGTGTATTCTATACCTAACTTATACCCTGTGACATAAATTTAGTCACTGTCCTTACTTTATGTTCAGTCCCCCGCTATACTCACTGTCATGATTTGATGTTAAGGTCACTGCGGCTAGTGAATGCTCATCCACTGTCATAACTTGATGCTCAGTAGCACATAAAGAGAGTGTCTAATCACTGTCCTTACTTTATTTTCAGCCCCTACTATACGAATATGTTAACTCACTGTCATGACTTTATGCCAAAATTCCCTGCTGCTAGTGGATTCTCACTCAATGTCATGACTTGACGCTAAGTTGCAGATGAGACTGTTCAGTCACTGTCCTCATCTCCCTGCTGTACGAAAATGTTTACTCAATGTCATGACTTGAAATTCAGTTTTTTTTTGTTTTTGAGTGTTCACCTACTGTTCAATTCCATGCTTTACGAGAATGTTTACGAAGTGTAAAGTCTTAAGATACAGTTCTCGGCTTGAATAGAAATATGTTGACTCACTGTCATGACTCAATGTTCAGTATCCTGCTATTTTAGAATGTTGACTCACTATCATGTTACATGCTATATAAGAAATGTTGACGTACTGTCAGGATATATTGTTCAGTTATCTGCTATATTAGAAAGTGGATTCAATATCATGTTACCTGCTATATTAGACATGTTGACTCACTGTTATGACTTAATGGTCAGTTACGTGGTTTATCAAAACGTTGACTCAGCGTCATGACTTAATGTTTATGTTCCTGCTATTTACAAATCATCACTCACTGTCTTGACTTAATATTCTGTTACCTGGTTTATTAGAACCTTGATTCACTGGCATGGCTGAATGTTCAGGTACCTTCTATATTGGATATAATGACTGAAAATTCATGACGTCATGTTCAATTCCCTGCTATGGGACGTCGATTCACTGTCATGACTCACTGTCTTGACTTAATATTCTGTTACCTGGTTTATTAGAACCTTGATTCACTGGCATGGCTGAATGTTCAGGTACCTTCTGTATTAGAAATAATGACTGAAAATTCATGACGTCATGTTCAATTCCCTGCTATGGGACGTCGATTCACTGTCATGACTTAATGTTGAGTTATCTGCTGTATTAGAGATGTTGTCTCACTGTCATGACTTACTTCCAGTTATCGGCTGTATTCGAATGTGGAATCACTGAAATAGTTTAATGTTCAGTAACCTGCTATATTCGAATCTTGACTCAATGCCATGACTTACTGTTCAGTTACATGCTATATAAAAATGTTGACTCATTTTCATGACTTAATGTACAGTTACCTGCTATATAAAAACTATTGACTCACTCCCATTTCTTAATGTTCAGTTTTTCAGTTGCCTGATATGTAAGAAACTTGACTCACTATCACGGCAAAGCTCTCAGTTTCTTGCAAATGTTCACCCACTGTCATAGCATGTCAGTTCCAGACTATATAATAATTTAAAGCACGACTTTGTGTGCATGAGCCCGTGCGCGTACGCTTGCGCGTCAGCAAAAAGATTCGCCTTTTGTGTCTAGTTCAGTTCCTAAGATACCAAAAGGGATAGCGTCTTCAAACTTGCAAAATAGATACATATGGGTAGGATCTACTGAATATGGTGACGCATATCGGCCAAAGCTTTTACTTCATGCTTTATTTAATATGGACAATTTTGGTTCACGTTTTGTGTTGAGCTTAGTTTCTAAGTACCCAAAAGAGAAAAGAGTCTTGAAACCTGCGAAATAGGAACACCTCGAGAAGATCTATTTAAAGCAGTGGCGTGCATCGGGACATGACCTATATTTTATGAGAAACTGAACATAGAAAATTTAGGCTCACTAGTTGCATGTAGCTCAGTACTAAATAAACAAAAGGAATAGAGTCTTCAAACTTGTTACACAATAACATCTGAAGAAGATCAAGTGAATGCATTGATGCATATCTGATATGCCAAGGCTCATTGAACATAGAAAGTTTTGATGTGGGGCTGGAGGTCAAAATCTAAACACCGTTAGAATGTGTTTTTTCTACAAATCTGTTTTGGAAACAACATTTGCAGATTGTTGTCAGATTGGCTAAGCCTTGTGATACTGACTTGAGGGTCATTAAGCGAAGATCAGCGTTGACCACCATTTGTTCATTGTTCAGTTGTTCTGCCTTAATTCTTGAAGACTATTTGATGTAAGTACATGATAGCTTCGGATAATTGCTTAGTTTGGCTCGATGTTTGATCCCAAAATAAATATAGGTCACAGTGACCTATATTGTTTGGTCCATTGACTTGACCTTTATCTTGAGCAATGTTCGATATTTGAACAGTTTGAGCTGATGAATAAGTATGACAATGTTAACGCAATGACCTAATTTCATGGAACAGTTTATTTCCCTTTTTGCCTTATACCTTGTGGACTATTTGATATATGAACACAAAAGCATGGAAATATTTGCCATTTTAATTCGATGTTCGATCTTAAAAGAAGGGGTAGGTCACAATGACTTATATTTCATGTTCCCGGGGTTTTGCTTTTTAACTTTGAGACTGTTTGTGAATGAACATGATAGCTTGGGATAATAAGATAGGTGACGGCTGTTTGACCTCTAAATAAAAGTGGATTACAGTGATCCTTATTTTATGGTCCTGTGATTTAACCTTGAAACATGAGGGCCTTTTGCTATATGAATATGATAGCTATGATAGCTTGTGATTATGGGTCAGTATCACCTGTTGTTTGAACTCGAAATAAAAGTAGGTCACACTGACCTATATTTCATGGTTCAGTGATTTTTTGCTTTATACCTTGAAGACTATTTCATGTATAAACATAAACATTATAAATTATTATGGCCCGATGTTTGACCTCAAAATAAAAGTAGGTCACAGTGTCTTGTATGCCACAGTCCAATGATATGGCCCTACACCTTGAGGACTATTTGATATATGAACATGATAGCATGAAATAATCATTGAGTTTGACCAATGTTTGACCTCAAAATAAAAGTAGGTCATTGTGACCTATATTTCATGATCAAGCAACTTTGTCTTAAACCTTGAGGTCTAGTTGATATATGGAAATTATAAATGGCGATAATAAGTCATTGTGACCCGATGTTTGACTTCAAAATAAAAGAAGCCTGCAGTGAATTTTATTTTATGATCCTGAATTCTTAGGATAACTGTTTCTTCTGACACTGCTGATGATCTCATTAAACGTAATTTGCCCCATTTTCATATTGACCAAGACCTTGTTTAAAGTCTAGCTCCCATAAATCCAGTCTTCTAACATTTCTTTTCATTTTCTGTCATGACTTAATGTTCAGTTACTTGCTATATGAGAATGTGTAGTTACTGTTCTTACTTAATTTGCAGTTCCTTTCTATATGAGAATGTTTGCCTACGGTCATGCCATTATGTCTATCAGATTTCTTACTCACAGTTATCAGACTATGACTTTATTTCCAGTATACATACTTTTTGAGATAGATAATCATCACTGCAATTTACAAATTTACTTTCCTACTATCTGATCATGTTTACTAAGTGTCCTGACGTAATCTTACTTTTCAACTATGAAGGGAATCCCGATCTCCTTCCCTGTTTTGCCCAAAAATGCCAAATCGCCCTATTTTGAAGGGCATCTCCCTATTATTTTTATTTGATATTTTAAGATGTTCCCTATAAATAGTATAAAATTTCGAAACATCTCTCGCATGGAAATTGTCATGACTTTCAAAGAGTGCAGCTTTGCTTAAAATATCTGTTGGAAATGGTTCTTTTCACGCTTTATCCTTAATGAGATTTTCAAAACGTTGACAGGTATGACTTATGTTATGTTACCTGATGTGTTAGAAAATTTACACATGTCATGGCCTTATGTTCAGGTTTCTGGTCTCTAATAATGGTCTGTCCTTATATATTTAGTTTTTGGCTAGTCGATAATGTTAACATATTGCCTTGATCTAATATCTATGTTCCTTCTACTTCAAATTATTTGAATTATTTCAGTTTCCAGTTACATCTAAGTGTTTACTCTCTCGTGAAATAAATGATCAGTTGTCTATTATTTGCAGAAAGTACGAACTTCTGTGCTTGATACTTAGTTATCAGTTGTTTAGAACGGTCGTAGTTGTGTAGTTGTCAGCATTTTCAGTTCTTTTTTCCTGTGTTGACTGACTTCTCTTACTCTTTCAATATAGGGATCAAACATGGTTTTTCATGCATTAACGTTTGCCAGGTCCCGAGGGAGATGTTGGAAACCGAGGCCGAAGCCCGAGGTTGTCAACATTTCCCGAGGGACCAGGCAAATGTTAATGCATTGGAAAGAAATGTTTGATCGCTGTTATTGCATAATTTCAACGAATTATTCGTTTAAAAAAATGAGAAAAACTTGGCACTATATTTTGTCACCGTTTGACAGCCAACGCGCTGGTACATCGTTTTACTAATATTCATCTTCCGGGCCCGAGAGCAATCAGCTTTTCAAAATGGCTGCCATCATCCTATTCAACCTCAATATTTCGGAAAACAATCCAAGATGGTCGTTGTAGTTGATGGAAAATAGATTGAAAATTAATCAACAAAATGCAGTTACCTTGAGCAATAACTTCCATGCAGAACAAGCCTGATCCATTCATATACCATCCTGCAGTTCTTGATTGCTGAAAGCTTGAGATGCATGTTTTCTTTAACACTTATTTACTCTCCAATTGGCATCGTAAGAATGTAAACAACTTCGTTTTTTTTAAACCTCAGTCACGACTTGATGACGTCAGATTACAAAGACATGATGACGTCATACAGGCACACATAGGTAGCGCACCACCAATTTTTGTAATTCGACCGAAACGGGAGAGACAAAGTTGCATGGCGGATTTTTTTTAGTGGCCCGGCACAAACATGATGAAAGTTCTGTCACCGTGTTTCAACAGCTCGAGAAAACCCTTGTTGAAACACGGCTTTTCGCCGGTTGATGCACGGCTGTTAATACCTCTCGGCACTGCTTTTTATGCAATAATAAAACCATTTACTCACTCTTAGGACGTATTGTTTCGATTTATAAAAGTTGTTATAACTTTATGGTATGTGTCCTCTGGGGATATTTACCCACTGTTGTAGCTTAATGCTTAAGCTCTTGCTATTTGAGAATGTCTGCAAAATGTTAGGACTTAAAGGGAAATCGCCTCAGTGTTCGTGCGCATACATTTTGACGCAGCGTCATTGTTTCCTGCTATGGTTATCGTGACGTCGTTTGCCGTAACGCTAAAACGTTTACGTCACTTTCGAAGACAACATGGGCTCTTTGTTGAAACAAACGTATATCTTTTTTGCGACCGAAAATGGTAAATATATAAATTGGACAAAAATAAACCGACAAAAATAGGGCTCAAGAATTTTATACGGAAAAGGGAGCGCCAATTTTTGTGGGGTAGTGTGTAAATTTTTTAGGAATTATTTGTCAGGTTAAGAGAGGCTGTGAAAAATGCAAGTGCGTTTTGAATCTCGTAATTACTTAATGCAAGTATAAATACAAATAAGGACTTAGTACCCTTGGTTTAAGTTATGAAATACCCATGCAAACAGTGAAAGCGGAGATCAGACTGAGCAAATGCGCATGCTGGTCTAAGCTTTTATTGTTAGCTCGTGTCGTTAATGTAATTATGATTTTTTTCTTTTTCTTTTCTTTTTGAATAGTTGCCTATAAGATTTAACGCAAGTGACATAAGACGAACAGCCATATTGTTCTCGTAAGGTACAAATTTTACAACGGCTAGGCGGCGACACTTTTATTTTTCACTAATTGCCCTAGACTTGTCACAGGATTCATAGATTGTCGACGCGAACAGGGAAAAATTATCAAAATGCATATCATCCGAAATTGGTCTCAGCATTAAATGATAAATTGAAATCATTCACCACGGACCAAGCTTTGCCGATGTTTCTGTGAAAGTACATGTCTGGCAGTGACCGGGTCCGATAAGTTGAATGTTCGCACATTAACTTGTTCATCAGATATAAATGTGAGATAATCTAGACCAAGAAAAAAGTTCGAAATTCTATTAGAAATAACAATGAACATGCTGCCTAGTTTCAGTCCTTGGAATTTCTCTCATTAATCTATTGTCTGCATACGAGAAAATTTTGAAGGCGACAATTTCATATAGACTATATGTTTAAGACATAAGAACATTGCTGAAATTGAAAAGGGAATTATATTGCATTGCCATCAACAAGCATCGAAAGGAAAGAGCGTTATCCATATGGCCGTTGATGGCGCCAAATAGAAAGCGACGTCAACGCATAAAATATTGACGTCAACGCGCTTATATGAAAACCGCACGAAATAAAAGTGGTTTTCCTTCCATAACTCGAATATTTGGTCGATGACCTATATTTTTTATTTGCTTATTTCCACGGGGTGGATCATTCCTTTACCATACCAAAAGTATATAAAAATTTCAATCGTGGAACTTTTTATATTAAAGAAATTCCACGTTTTTTCCAATAATGGGAAATGGCGGGAAACTAAAAACTAAAAATAACCTATATAATGAGACATACGACGATGATGATTTTGATGGGCAAACAAAGAGACAAAAAAGAGGAGTTAATTAATCTTTATTTCGAAACGATCGGTCATCTATTTTCTCGGATAAAGTGTTCGTAATAGACATAGTCATGTTTCAAACAGGCACATAGATGGCGCTGCATTATCTCAAAAAGTAGTACGGTGACCCCATTTTTTTATTTCATTTTTTCACTCAGCATATAATATTCTACCACTGTGAGAAGTTGCAACAAAATTTCAATTGCAGTTTTTATGGGGTGATTTCCCTTTAATGCACAATCTTTCTTTCCTGCTATTATTTCTGCTGTATGAGTATGTGCACTAACGGCTGAGACTTTCGGCTCAGTTTTTCTGTTAACTGAGAAGGCTGACATTTATACTATATAACATTTGAAACAAACGTCATTTTCACATAAAACAAAATTTATTTTTAAAGGATAAGAATGCCAGTTCCTTGCTCCTTACCGTGCCATATAGAGATGCTTTCACTCTATCAAGCATTTGTGTTCCAAACCCAACATGGCGTCAAAATAGCCTGATCAGTGGGAACGCAGACTCATCACATTTGAGTAATTCATTTTCTGAATGGTCGTCTACGCACAAAAAAGTAATCCCTTTTTTCGCCGGAGAAAAATGGCGGGAAATTTTTGTCAGAAACAGCCCCAAAATAATGCTCATTTGAAAAGATATGCAGTCGTGGTTTTCTGAGGGACCAGATCACAATGAAATTTTATGTTTTATTATTGAAATCAGATGCATATCGGTACCTCAATGCAGTTTGCACACCCAAAACAACGATCACAATTTGACAACCGTTTTTCAGAAAATTAAAACCCTAAGACAGTACCCCAAAGTTATTTTGCAAAGAAAATTGTCCCAAAAACCAAATTAGATGCCATTATAACTGAACCGTAGTTCATACATTCGACCGTCTTTCAGCGAGGTATATCTACGGGAGAAAGTCTATTTACGTTGAAAATCGATAATGAAGTTGATCATTTTTACAGCACGTGCGTTTGTCAACACACGGACATTTTTCTGCTGGATCGACTTGAACCAGTTGAGGAGACCAACTGTTTCTTCATTTATGGTACAGTAAAGTTTGTAATCATTTAGCATACTGTGCATTTATTAAGATTTTGCGTAAGTCTGCCTGCCTGTGATTTTTTGGGCTTCTGAATTTAGGCTACACGCCGAGAACGAACGAGAGAAAGCAAAACAAACACACTGGTACTCGAGTAAACCACAAAGTTTGACAAACGAAAAACATTGAGTGATTGACCGGCTGTTTTTTTTAATAGTGGAACAAGAAAGAGCAAGCGGAATGATAATAAATATTTCAAGTGAAACCTACATGCTTTAGTCGAATACGGACAACTCGCCCCAAGACAACTCGCCCCACAAAAATCTCGCCCCAAGACAAGTCGCCCCTCCTTCAGGTGACAACTCGCCCCACTTTCTGAGACACCTCCCCCATACAACTTCCCCCAAGACAATGCGCCCCACATTCTGAGACCACTCGCCCTTCTAAAGAATTCTGTCCCGGACGACGCCCCCCGCCCCTCCCCCCCCTCCCCCAACACACACGTACCCTTTCAGAAGGCATCCCACAAAAAATACAAGAGACAGCTTGCTATTACTCATAAATCTGTCAAAACCCTGTCCCGTTAGGCGCTAAGGACCGACCATTTGATATTCTGGGGGGGGGGGGGGGGGGCTTTGGATATGCAAGAAAAAAAAATTAGCTCATGAGGGGATTTAAAAAAAAATCAGACATCGAAAAACAATGAAAAAAAAACCTGGCTCCACCCAAAATTTCTTAAGAACAGTCTGCAGATATAAATTCCATTTGAATTGAGTTTTTAAAATGTCACTGGCTTCTGGGGGCGCAGACTCCCCATATTTATAGTAATGTTTTAATATCTACAATTTATTTTTTACACCAGCAGCACCCCCCCACCACCCCCATACACATATCATATGTTCATACATTTTACCAAAAAAAATCCTATACAACATTCACATACATGTATTATTGATCAGCCGCATTACGAAGTAAATGTTTCTACTAAATAAAACTGAATTGCAAAAGAGTCAGTAGCATGTGGGACACAAAGCCATTATGGCAAAATAAACACTCTAAAATGAGGCAAAATTCCTTAAAAAAAAAAAACAACCCTTTATTTCTTTTATCATCATTCCTAGTTTTGCTCTATTTTTTTTTCCAATCTTAAAATTGCCATTAAAATTGGGAAATTGCTTTGGCTTCTGGGGGGCGTTGCCCCCTAGACCTCCTTTGTTAACTTCTTAGCAAAGAACTTTTAGCCATTTATTAACTTGCATTCATTTATAATGTGACTCTATCAATAAGTATTTACAAGTAGCACATCACACTTGTGTGATAGGCTCTTGGTATTTATCAAACTTTCAAAAGTGCGAATAAAAGCATACAGGGATGTTTGCATCTGTACCATAGATGAACAGGGTAACATGCTCCTGGCACTTTCCTGGTAATTTTCCTTGAAGGAATATGGAGACTTCATTTCAATTTATTTCAATTCAATGTATGAGTTAACATTGATTCAACACTGACTCTCAACATTTTGCTATAACAGGTTTACCCAAGGGAAGTCAGTTTCTGTGCACAAGGCAGTAAGTATCTGCCATATTTTTGAATAAGTGGGTCAAATTTTACCAAACTTCCATGGAAATATCGTTTGGACAAGCCAAATAGCATCTTTGCAAGTCAAGGGTACTAAGGCCACTTTGTTTCTTATGTATGTAAGGAACAAAGTGGTCTTAGTACCCTTGGATTGCATAGTGGTCTTAGTACCCTTGGTTTGTAAAGATGTCTAAAAAGTTGATTAGGTTTTGGTGACTTTGACCCCATTTTCAAGGTCACAAGAGGCCTTAGACTTGACCTTCTGTGGTCTGCGTCAGCATGACAATTTATTGTACCCACAATATTTCTTGAACCAATTTCACCAAACTTGCATGGATATATCATTAGGACAAACATAAGAGCATAATAGATTTTGATCACGTTGACTTTATTTTCAAGGTCTTCGGAGAATTTAGTCTACTTATGTGAAAATTTCACTTATACAGTATGCTGTATATCTCTTCAGCCCCCACTTTCAATCTCTTCAGTAAGGGAAAAAAAGGAGACCGTGTTTGGCAACACATGGGAAGAAACTCGTGCAGAAAGAATTATAATAGTGATTTGAGAAGTAACTTCCCTTATATTGAACTGGCTGACGTACCATAAAGTCTCTAAAGATTGGAGTGAGTGAACTCGGGTTGAACGTCCCACCAACAACGAGGTCATATGGAGACGGGACCTCGGTTTAAAGTATACGAAAGACCGGAGAAGCGGGGGATCGATCTTGCGACCCCTGGATGGGTAGTCCGAAGTCTAAAGATTGGAATTAAGCATAACTGTCTTAAAACTGATGTTTGGTTTTTCACTGCAGTAATGCGTCTAAAGATGCAGATGGAATGACAAACAGCGTATATCCTGCTTCGGGATCAGTCCGACCAAGATCTGAAGTGTTTGTCTCTATATTATATTACTTTGTATCGAACTGCCCAAATGTACTCACGAAAACGCTAGAAATCGGCTAAAACTTTTGCGAATTTGTTAATGGAGTATTGAGGCTTCAGTTCAATTTAATGAATAATTCAACATTGATTCAACACTGACTCCCAACATTGATTCAGCATTGAATGTCTGCTGGGCCTTTAATACTTCTGTATAATATTCCATGTCAGTCCATTGGCTACATGTATCACCCCATGAATGCCATAGGGCCTAACCTATTTTGAGTCGACATTTATTAAAGAGAGAGTCGACTGATCAAGTAAATTTTACCGGCGAGACTCCACTTGGCAGCTGCGCTACCGAGACTCTTTGGACTGTGGGAGTCGGTATGAGCCGAACAAGAGTTGCAAACAATGTTTGGTTTGTAGATTCAGACTCTAGAATGGGTTAAGTTTTCATACGATTTCTAGAATAAGGAAATTACAAATCTGTAGATCTTTGTAATCGTGTCTGTTCCGCGTGTTGTCGCTGATGACATCACACCAAAAACACACATACACATACTTTTCGATATTTGTTTTATATTTGACCTGAGAAAAGGTGCAGACTTGTCAAAGCTGCCAGGCGACAGAGTTGATTCCCCCTACCCCCCCCCCCCCCCCCACCCACCCACCCACTCCGCCTCCCCGTTCCTCTCACCAACCAGCACACCGGGCCTGTACGACGGAGAGCGGAGGGTGCACCTCCCATAACCGAGCAAATTACATAAAAAAAACATGCAGTTTTCTGCCAGAAAGCGAGTTTACACCCCTAAACTAAAGCTCTAAAAGTGTCCTTAAAATCTGGATTTTCTTAACTTTCTTACCCCCTTTAACCCACCCCAACCCCCACCACCCTAGGGCACCCCTCCCCTCCCGCCACCTCCCCACTCACACTGAAATTCGTTCCAGCCACACCTTCTTACCCTCCGCCCCTAATCCCTTGGCAAAAGTATGTGTGCGGGCCTGCACAACCATTCCATTTGATCCTCCAGATGTAGGACCCATTAAGTTTTCTCTCCCAAAGTGAAATTTCACGTGCTGTCTTAATTGAATAGTTGTTTAGTGGTGTAGCGATATTTGTCTTGCTTTAATTTTTCAAACAGGGTCGCGCGATATAGCATTTGAAATAGTGGCACACTGGCTGTCAGCCGACTCACAAGTTAATATCAGTAATACAATCAATTTACTGTTCACGTCACAATTTCATGACGTAACCAGCACTACTGAGCTAGCTTCCTTGTTTACAAACTCTGCGGGTGGGTATGGAATTGTGGTTATTTGTGAATAAAATATAAAGATATACTTCTGTCACGCATTGTATTTTTAATAAACATATTTAATTTAATCGCGCTTGGTATTCTAGCAATACATGGAATAATGATTCTCTCGATTTTGTCGCAAACGTTGAAATGCATAGCCGGGCCAGTGATGTAAACACTGTTGTCCGCCATTTTGTTGAAAACAAGAACAACAAATTGCGTAGAGTACCCGAAGATTATTTTGCAAAGAAAATTGTCCCAAACACCGAATTACTTGATTTTTGTCACAGGGAAAGGGCGAATACCATGGTTTTTCATGGCATATGTCCGCCGGCGGGAGAAAGTCGAATTGTTTTGAAAATTGCTTTTGAAGTTGACTTAAAAAGTCGTCTTTCGACGATCGTGTCAACTGCTCGAATGCCGAGTATCTCGGTGTTCAGTTCGGATCTCAGAGAACTAGGAAATTAAACTAAGATGTAAGGAATAAAACCGTGTATTATTTTCGGCTGTGTGTAGTTTGATTCGCCGACAAAGCAGCACTGAAATTGCGACCCGTTCGTCGATTGAATCTGAATCCGAGGAATTTCGAACGTTTTTTCGTTGCTATCAGTATAAAAATATCACTCCGCCATGGATACGCGTTCCCACTGGATAGCATTTCAAATAACGGACAAACTGAAATCCGTTAGCAACTTTTCAGCCGGGCTGATACCGGCAACAGACTTTGGTCCGATATTGGTGCCCTTATCAACCCCGCATGAGCCAATATGGACATGTTTAATGATGCTCCATGCCCACAAGATCTGTGTTCGGCTATCTGAGAATGTGTCCACCTACATAAATTAGTATTGAGTTCCCTGCTTGCTCAATGTCTTGCCTTAATTATCAGTTTCCTGTTATATGAGAATATTTACACATTTTCATGAATAATGTTCAGTTTCTGACTATAAGATATGTTTACACTCTGGTATAAATTTCCCTTTAGTTCATCAGGTATATGAATGTTTACACACTGTCATGATTTTATATCAATTTACAGTTTCAGCCCATTCTGATCGACTAACACAGCTTGAGTCTACAAAGACGCCTGCAATTGGAGATGAAGGTATGAACTTTATTTCATAATTCATGGTGATAAGATGGAAACCTTAAATAAGCCTGTTTATATAAAATGTTCAGAAAATACTAGAATTCTAGACATTATTTCATACTTATGATATTTATACAATAGCTTACTATAACGAGAAGTGTCAGGGGATTTGACCGTGCATGTAGCATGAGTGTACCGCTGACGAGGCTTTATTAGCCGAAACTACGTAGTCTGGCCCATGTTCCTACTTCGTAATGTATTCTCTGCTCTTGAAGGACTTTTTTAAGATTTTAATTTTACCTCACTGCAGCTGGTGTTGTGCCGTGTGGCGGCCGTAAAACGTCTCCCCGTACATCATCCATAGTGCAGATTATATTTTATTTACATCCTTTGAGATCAGAGGATAGATTCTGAGAATTTTTTTATGAATTTAAGATCGATTTAGACTATTATTCTAGATCATCGCCTTTTATATCATTTGGATTCTTTTGAAACTAATCAGTCTTTGAATCGACTGCCCAATTAAAATTAAGAAACTAAAGTATGTTTTTTTCTGTTTTCGTCACCAGATATTGTCAGGGTCACTGACGAGGCTTTATTAGCCGAAACAACGTAGTCTGGCCCATGTTCCTACTTCTGTATGTATTCTCAGCTCTTGAAGGAACTTTTTAAGATTTTAATTTTACCTCACTGCAGCTGGTGTTGTGCCGTGTGGCGGCCGTAAAACGTCTCCCCGTACATCATCCATAGTGCAGATTATATTTCATTTACATCCTTTGAGATCAGAGGATAGATTCTGAGAATTTTTTTTTATAAATTTAAGATCGATTTAGACTATTATTCTAGATCATCGCCTTTTATATCATTTGGATTCTTTTGAAACTAATCAGTCTTTGAATCGACTGCCCAATTAAAATTAAGAAATTACAGTATGTTTTTTTCTGTTTTCGTCACCAGATATTGTCAGGGTCACTGACGAGGCTTTATTAGCCGAAACTACGTAGTCTGGCCCATGTTCCTACTTCTGTATGTATTGTCTGCTCTTGAAGGAACTTTTTAAGATTTTAATTGATGCAATGCCGTTTGGAAAGACAAAAAAGCCCTAAGTTTTATAAACCTAACTTAGACGATGTTGAAGAGTCATATTAGTTTGGGCCTGGCAGCTGTTTTCAGTCTGTCTGTAGGTCCGTCTATCTGTTTACAAAAGAACTGATACTGCTGGGTCCTTGATATTTCAAGGATTAGTAAACCGATATTAGTATCTTGACCATCGGCATTGTTCTTAAACAGTTACGCTCGAAGTACTGGCAGGTTGCTAAAATTTGGCTAAGGTATAGATCACCTGTTTAATAATGAGCTCAGTTCGTAATAATATGACTGAATTATGCCCATTTATTCTTTTTTCAAACATTTAATTCATTTGAACTAGAGGGGTGATTTTTAGTGAACAACAAGAATTTAACTCTGATGGTGACGAGATTTGTGTTGCGTTCGTTATTTACAGAATTGATCTCTTTTCCAGTAAAAGAACTTGATGTTGTTTATTGAGAACCCTAAGAAATATTAGGGATGTTTTCTAGTAGCTAACAACTATATACATACCAATACATAATACATAAAGGTCTTTCACTGTAACTGCTCACTTTTACCTAACCAACGACCGCATTAACATACAAAAACACGATGCTTTACCTGCGCTCGTTTATGTGTTTGCTCCTTCGATCAGCGCAATTTTCGTCTCGATATATCCGTCTAGATGTAAATTATTACGCAACCCCCTCCCCCGCCCCCTTCAACAACAGTGAAGGAGAGAGAAAGGGGACACGTTTTGCGACTGAAAGGCCAGTTTCAACCTAATTTATATGACGCATAATCGAGAATAGGAATTAACTGCATATTATTTTAAAGGACGTCGGTCCAAAATATGGGTGATTATCGGATCTCAAAGCTATCATAACTTCTAATGTAAAATATTGTCCACACAACAGAAGATATATATCTCCAGGGATTTCCTCGAAACTTGTATTGTATAATTGATGGCATAAAATCTGGTGCATAATTGAATTTCACCCCTTACCTCCCCCCTCACCCCACCCCACCCCCTTGACATTTCTATAAATTAACAACGGTAAAATCTTTATCCGCATGCTAGAAGCTATATTTGTGTTCAACGCAGCTTTCAGAAAGCTTATAATATTGTAAATCTGATATGTATATGTTTTGCACAATTAGCATGTTATGTAAGAGTTTATGCCCTTGCTAATGATGATTACGGGAAGCTTTGATACGCAATAGAAACTACAAATTCTTAACAGATCTCCTTGAAATCACACCTGGTTAACTTTCTTTTCAATGTTACGAAACGAAAGACGGTCGTTAAAAACGAAAAAGAGGCATAGTTAACACACGACCTTGTCATCAGGTCGGTTGGTAACTATGACTATTTTTCGTTTCGTAACAGCTCTTTTTCATTTCGTAACAGCCCGTGTATATACATAGTTAACCAGTGGTGAAAATGTATATGCAATACTTATATGCACTTATAGGCTTTAGACATGTTCGAGTCAAATCTGATCATTCTTTACAAAATCCTAGGCCCTTGAAGTTCTCATTGGCTTACAAAGAGAAAAACGTAAACTTATGCTAGAAGCTACAGTTTTAAAGCGCCTTGTTGCAAGTTTAAACTAGGTTTATTATAATAATGAGATCTCAGACAAGTATGAAGTTTAGCATTTGGCCTGTTCACAACAGTTATGGCCCCTTGCTTATTTTGCAGAAAACCAGCCCGCTTGATAGCAGCAGCACTTATCATTTATTATAGTTTGATATAGATTTGACTTGGAATAAGTTCGAATTTGCGTCAACTCGAGCATTTACTCCAGAATTATGGGCTCTTGAAATGTCCATTGAAGGCTGACCACATGCAAGAAGCCACAGTTTTCGAGGCATCCTAATTCATTTCTTCACAATTTTCACAGTATATCATTCATATCAGGAAGATGCAAAGGTGATAATGAAAGGCTGTGTACAATGGAAACCCATGTACAGTTAAGCAGATTTCCTCCTGCAGCAGGACTCGAACCCAGGAGCGCTAGATCAGCAGGCCAGCGCTCATTTGACCGAAGAGACATGTCTGCATCTATGCAATTATCGGGTAAATAATGCTTAGAAATGTGGACGTCGTTAATGTGTCTAGGACATCATTAGTATGGCATTTGCCTTAACTGATCTCGAAAGTGTGTGTGTGTGTGTGTGTGTGTGTGTGTGTGTGTGTGTGTGTGTGTGTGTTCTTGATATTGCCGTTTTTGCGCATTTTCTTCACCTCCACAGTTGCAGCTTCGTCTTCCTTTTGAAGGAGTTTGGTTTTCTTTATAACCACTGTTTCTATGAACTACTTACATATTAAAGATATACTCCCTCGCCAGCTCACCATTTCTAAATAAAATCATTTTACTAAATTTAGTTAAGTATTTTGTATCATATATATCATATTTAAATCCTGGTTGTAAGTTTATGAAAATGTTACTTTCAGATATTTTATAATTTAAAAATGGTAAGTTCAAATTGCACATGCAAATTAGCAAAATCGAGAGCCTGTAAGAAATCCAGTATTCGATTCTGCGTTCACTTGATGATTTAAGGATTTTTGTTTAAATCGTGCACGTAATTGTTTTGTCTATAAATTTTATTTGGATCGCTCAAATGATTTCGATGTCGGTCCGTGATTCTTCCAGATTTGCTGTTGTTGTTGTTTTATTCTACTGCAAATAGATGCCCTAAACCATTGGCTATTAGTCAATTAGGACTATTTAAGAGCTGTCAGTTAAATATTTTTGAAAGATTATTTTTGGCGTAGTTTAGCAAAGGAGTTAATTTTCAAGAGGTATGTCTAAAAGATCAGTGTTTCTTTAAAATTCCACAGAACGACACCCCTGTTACAAATTTGTAACTAAGGAGAAGGGGATTGGAGAGGGTCAAAAGAATAGTGGAGCAAACTTGATGGGCTATCTTTCAAGGGGGTGGTCTACGGAGTGTAACATTTGTTTTTATATATCAAAATGATCGCCTGGGTCTCTAGTTATCAAATCCAGCGTTTGCCACCTTGGCAAACCTTGCATAACTCTGTAGTGGCCAGTTATTTACGTTACCCCTTTAAATTTTGAATATCAAATATATTTATTGAAGTCAATAAGAAAAGTGTTTAAACTATATAAATGTATAAAATCTAAATATTTTCTGTAAGAACAGTTAATATGCTATAAATTAGGCTGCTCAGAAAACAGTTCAGAACTTTGGTGTTGTTACTTTCGTTACAATATATCATGTACCCCTTGAAAATTTAAAATTGGAACTTAAGTTGTTGCATTTGAAAAGACTCTCTTACAAAAAGGCCTAAAATGATCATTTTTACCTACTATTCAATTGGCCCTTTAAGTGCGCTTCGTGCAAAACAAATATGGGACCTCTAGCTTTTATACTTTGTCAACCACGTCCTGTTGAACAGTTACACCTATTCCCTGTTTTTGGCTGAAAATTCATTTTTCGTATAATTGTTCGTACAAAAAATGGCTAATAACCAATTTAAAATTGACAAATTTGGGCTTTTTGCAAAAAGATCATGTTAACCATGATATAACACAATATCTTAAAAATTATTTTTGACCTTGCAACACATTTTAGCCAGAGTAACGTACTCAACAGATAAAAATGTTTGCGTAAAGCGTCTGTCATTCACATCAGGCAAACACTCTTTTGAAATTCTTACTTTGAAACAACGCAGTTGTGATAAATATGCTTATTGTTTATCGTAAAATGAAATTTTTGCATAGTAGTCGCCTACATAGACGGAAAACAGTGTTATTTACATGACATGCAATGCTCAGATTGCACCGATGTTCAAATGAAGCCTTCATGAGTTAATCTGAACATGAATTTTTTTTCATTAATATCCAAATAACTTTAAAAGTTTAAACAAAACCACAAAATATCAATTGACTTGTAATAACGTACAGTTTTGTATTCAGAAAGGTAACGTTTGTAACATTTGAAAAAACTCCCCGAGATTAAATATTGCTACTGCCAAATATGCGTAAGCTTTATTATTTTGAGTAAAAAACATTTTTAGAACGGCCGGTTTAAATCCACTCATGTAACTCATTATTGACAGCCCCAAGTTGGAGCATCAGTTCTGGTGTATCTATGTCATCATATGTGTTGTCCACTTATCTGTCGTCTTCGAAACTCGATTTGCTTCATATGTATATTTGCCATCATTCTGGTGTATAACTGGCATATATGGAAAAAGAAAGAAAATAGATGAAAATTCTGTATGCCTAATTTTGTTTGTTTAAGGCTAGCTTTGTACCCATAACTTGTAAGGGGCTGCATTTTTATCTGGCTAGCTGCTAGTATCGTCTTACTACTTGTCTTATATCTTTATGCAGCTATATCCAGTTTGGTATCGTGGTAGGGTTGTTGCGCAGATAACATTAATTCCTGCTCATTGCCTCTTTATTCTAATTTACCTTTTCTATAAAAACAATCATGTATAAACCCAAAGTGGCCTTGTAGCATATATTTTCACCAAAGTAACGTACATAACAGGTGAAAATGTATGTGTATTTTTTCCTACTGCAGCTACAGTAAAGTACCTTTGGGCTACTGTGGAGAGCTTCCTCGTACTTCATCATACTGAAATTATGTTCGGAATCATCTGGGCTCAATTTTAGTCAGTTAAGCTGAAGCTGGTGCTAGGGACACCTTATTGCATTATATCAAACAGAAAATATCATTAAAGATCATAAACTTAATCTGACAAATCGTTTACATTTGAATGCTGTATACGTTACCTTTTTAAATACCAAACCAAGAAGTCAAAGTAAGTGAATTATCATGGACTCAATTAAAAAGGCATTTTGATAATGATTTTAAAGTAATAACAATATGTCATAATCATCTTATCTGTGCCTCTAGGCAATATCATCCGATTTTGAAAGGAATCAGTTAAACTGAGTCTGCTATGCTCTTTCTCGTGCGTGTTCCGCGCTTCAACATGATCTTCTGGCAAGTCTTTGCAATAATACTGTATTAATATGAAAGAACACACCTCAGTTTTTTACTGCAATTTGTTAGAAAGAAACAATATTTATTTCCGTAGATGTTTCGTAATCGCTTCTGAGAAAGCTATAACCTTTCCAAAAAATGGTCTGCTCTTAAAGGAAACATTTTTTTACAGCAGCAAATTCTTTTTAAAAGTTTTCCCCATTAAGAAAGGAGGCCAAAGTAAAATTGGCAGAATAACTTACGTGAAATTGTATCCCTTCACCTTAAATTCTAAGACTGATAAAAACTTAATTAAATTCTGAAGGATGAGTCTCTGGAAGCAAGGGATGAATCCCAAAAAACAACAGCAACCTCGGTTTAACTAAGGAATGTAATGTTGCGACACTGCCAATGCCACATAGCACGAGCTATTTTCTTTTTCAAACTAACTCAGAAAGAGCCCAGATGATTCCAAATGACCAGAACATGAAGTACAAGGAAGCATTTTACGAGGGTCATCCAAAAACCTCTGTCACTGGCTTATATCTCGAAAACGAAAAGTGTGATTTATCTAAAATAAAAACCATTCAAAAACCCTGTTTTTTATCACATAGCTGTAAAAAACTGATTCTTGTATCAATGACATAACATTCACAATCTGCATCAAAAGAAGGGTACCCTAACCCGACTGGCAAATTTGTAGATGCAACTCCGGCAATAAGCAATGAAGGGGTGTCTATTATCGCTGCCCGGTGCCTACGATATCTCAGGTGCTAATAAAGACAACGAAAAAATCTCCAAGCGATTCTGTCCATTTTAAAGAGTTTACAGCATTTCGTAACCTCAACTTTATGCAAACAACGCCTTAGGAAATTCGACCAGGTCATGTTCTAAGTTCAAAAGCTTCATAAACGTATAATATTTCAAATTCTGAAGCATATCTATACTGCAGTAGATCACGACAATGTGTTCTCAATCAAAATTTCAGAAAGATCCCAAAAATGAAGGCACAGTGGGTCCTTGAAAATCACGTGACTGCGAATTTCACCATATTTCATATATCAATATTTTGCATCGCATATAATCGACAGAAGTCGCTGATTTTTATGTAGTGTACCACAAAATGCAACAGACAGCAACCCGGAAAATTTCAGAATCCTGCGATATGTAATTGACGAGATATGCAGTATGAAGCAAGGCAGCAGAAAAACAAAAATCGTGAAAATAGGCCAGTGTCAAATATAAGGTCTGTATCTGAGCTTATAACTAAACCAGATGGCATGTTTTCACCATTTACCTGATATCAGTATAAAGATAAAAGATTGTTCTTTTGATTGTTGCAAACCGTGGTAAGCTATCACGTCTGTGAGCAAAGTTATGAGTCCAGTGACAGAACTTTTTGGATGATCCTTGTACCTTAGCCACATGCCACTTTACACTAGCAGCAGTGGGGTAAAATTAATTTTTCTTTTTAAACTGTTATATTTGTTACTTCGTTTTAAATATATTCTATACGGCCAAAAGTAATTAAACTTGCGTTTATAGGAAAAGGCCATTACAGATAAAAAGGTGTAGAAGGGCAATGATCAGAAACTGATTCAACTAGTGCCACAACCCTCCCACAACTCCAAACTAAAAATAGTAACATAAAGCAACTAACAAGTACTCAAACGATACTAGTGGGTAGCAAAATATACGTGAGCCCATTCCACGCAGATGTCTACAAGTAAGCTTTCATCAAGCATACCCAGGCACACAAAATGTGTATTTTTACCTTCTTTCTTTCTGTTTTACATACATCAGAATGATGGCGAATAAACAGACAAAAGAAATCAATTTTTCGAACACTACAGATAAGTGGCCAACACAAACTAAAACATCGTTACACAACAACAGATGCATTGCCGTGGAAATTTCACTGATAAATTACATAGGGTGGGTTTAAACCAGTCCAAAGTGCCGCTTTAAAAATATTTTTAAAAAAACTAATGAGGTTTAGACATATCTTTTAGTAACAACACACAATCTCAGTGATCGTTTTCAAATAATGGTTACAAACGTTACCTTTCTGAGTATAAAACAGTAAGTTCTGATTAGTAAAATTCTTACGGTGTGATATTTTCAATGCCAAATGGATATTAATGGGGTAAAAATAAAAGTGTTGTATGTTTAGATTAATTCACGAAGGTTTTCTTTTCTAGTTTAAGGATTATCTCATCTTTGTATGTCATGTAAATAACACTGTTTGCTGCCGGATTAGTTTATTAAACAATGCGAAAATTTCATTTTACAATAGTTAATATACATATATATCACAACTGCGTTGTTTAAAAGTCAGAATTTGAAAAGAGTTTGTTTTTTTTCTGGCGGGAATGATAGACGCGTTATGCAAACATTTTAATCTGTTGAGTACGTTACTCTGGCTAAAATGTGTTGAAAGGTCAAAACAATTTTTTAAGCTATTGTGATATATTATGGTTAACATGATCTCTTTGCAACAAAAAGCCCAATTTGTCAAGTTTAAATTGGTTATTAGCCATTTTTTGTACGAACAATTATACGAAAAATGATTTTTCAGCCAAAAACAGGGAATAAGTGTAACTGTTCAACAGGACGTGGTTGACAAAGTATAAAAGCTAGAGGTCTCATATTTGTTTTGCTAGAAATGCACTGAAAGGGCCAATTAAATAGTAAGTAGAGATGATCATTTTGGGCCTTTCTGTAATACGGTCTTCGTAAAATGCAACAACTTAAGTCCCAATTTTAAATTTTCAAGGGGTACATGATATATTGTAACGAAAGTAACAACACCAAAGCTCTGAACTGTTTTCTGAGCAGCCTAATTTATAGCATATTAACTGTTCTTACAGAAAATATTTAAATTTGACACATTTATATAGTTTAAACACATTTCTTATTCACGTCAATTAATATTTTTGATATTCAAAATTTAAAGGGGTAACGTAAATAACTGGCCTATACAGAGTTATGCAAGGTTTGCCAAGGTGGCAAACGCTAAATTTGATAACTAGAGACCCAGACGATCATTTTGATATATAAAAACAAATGTTACACTCCGTAGACCATTATCTTCCTTTTCTAGGCCCCTTATGCAATAAAATTTGCTCCACTAGAAAGGAGGGTGTATTTAGTCGATCCATTCAGCCCATGATAGGCCGAAATATGAAGTATAACAGCAAGGTTTGGTCAAAATGATAGGCAGAAATATGAAGTATAACAGCAAGGTAGACCGAAATATGAAGTATAACAGCAAGGTTTGGTCAAAATGATAGGCCGAAATATGAAGTATAACAGCAAGGTTTGGTCAAAATGCAATACATGAATTTTCAAGGTTGTTATCTGGACTACCGGTACCAACTCCGTTTAAAATAGTTTGTCTTTTTAGCATAGTATTTCAATACTTTAATTTTTGTAACCCGACGTATGCAGAGGGGGTGGGGGGAGAGAGAAAATGGACTACGACCGTCTGTGCGTGCGTCCGTCAATCCCAAATCTTGAGTCTGCAACTCCTTCTAGATGCCTCATCAGATTGTCTTCACGATGCATAACCATATCGGACGCTATCTGTGAGAATCTGCGTTACTTGACTCTATCTGTGTGCGCTACGGACTCTATATGTTACTTGCCATGGACGCTTCGGCGATTTAGTCGAAGAAAAAGGGATAAAACGTGTAAGTACTGGGTTTCATGGTTTCCACGGAACACATACCTTATTTTTCCTAATTATTTAGCTAGCGATGTTCAGTGCTTGTCATCAGTGAAATCAAATGCAGCGTGATAGTGCAGGAGCGTACATGGCCCATGAAAACAAGGAAAAACTCAGTGTTTTTATTTGCAGGTAATGAATTTTGTCCTTAATTTACAAAGATAATTATGTTCTTGACAATTTTTACATGTCGTTAGGTGCATAAATAAAATATTTACTTTAACATCAATGTTTAAAAGACACCACCCATTATTTTCAATGTTCCGGATTCTATTTGTGTCTCGGAAATAATGTAATTTTATGCCAACGGACAGATGTTGTCCCCAAGGCAACGGACTATACTTGTGAGCAGCGGACCTTACTTGTGATGTTTGTTTTCGTTTTCTTTTCAGCCAAAAACGTCGTAAAAGATCAAACTTGTGGTTGCATCAGCCAAAACGGCACAGGCTAAGTCCCGAATTTGAACAAAGTCCTGCGGCGCATGCTCAATTTGTGTCCACAGTAGATTGCCAAAATGAGGCCTTGTCACCCACAACGGTTCACTGAAAAAAGATGTAAAGGAAGTTGACAGTGCTCTCTCCATTAATGGGTTTCTTTGACCAAATATCATGCATATAGTTACACCAACCTATAGATGTTGTTCATTATAAACCGCTACTCTAGGTGTCCACCACCGTTTGTACTTATAACTATTCTATTCATTCTATTCTATCCCATAACCTTACTAGGTCGTTGGTGCACAGATGACTTCGAAACAATCCCTTTCCACCTTGTCCCGTCTTCAGCTGCTCTATCCGAGCTGGCAAAATCCATTCCTGTCCACTCCTTGATATTGTCTTGCCACCTCCTCCTCCGTCCACCCCTCTCCCCTCCCCTTTCACTGTGCCCTGAAGAATTATCTTTGCTAAACCAGAAGACCTTGAGACGTGGCCAAACCACCCCAGCCCCGCTTTCCGACCAGCGTCAGGAGCCCGTCATATTCTCCAATGGCTGCTTGGGTCTTCCTGTGAACCTCCTCATTGGTTATATGGTCCTTGTACGAAATGTTCAGTAACCTTGGGTAGCATCTCATTTCAAAGGCCTGCGTTCTTTTCTCTAACTCTGTTGTCAAGGCCCACGATTCACAGGCATACAGAAATATGGAAATGACAAGGGAGAGCATAAGTCTCACCCTTGATCCAAGAGACATGCCGCTGTCTTCAAATTGGTTTCAGCTTGGTAAGAGCTGAAGTGGCTTGTGCAATCCTTGAGAGAACCTCCTGTTTTGGGCCATCATCTGAGACAACTGACCCAAGGCATTTGAAGCTACTTACAGTACCCAGCTTCTGCCCTTTTACCTTGATCTTCCTCTGGATGCCATCTGCCCTGTTCGTCATCAGTTTGGTCCTCTCAGCACTGATCTCCATCTTACACCTTGTGCAGGTTTGGTCGAGACTTTCAACTAGAGCCTCTAGGTACTGCTCTTCCTCAGCTAGAGCGTCTATATCATCGGCAAACTGCAGATTGGCAATGTGTCTGCCGCCCATGCCAACCCCCCCCCCCCCCCCATTCTTCCAGAGTATTAGACATGATCCTTTCGAGAAAAATGTTGAAGAGGGTTGGTGACAGAAGACATCCTTGTCTTACTCCAACTATTGTTCTGAACCATTCTCCTGTGCTGCTATTGATCAGGACTGCACTTGTAGCCTTGTCGTACAGCTGCTCAATGTGGCGAACTAGACCTGCACCGACATTGCACCTCCGCATGGTGGCCCATAAGGCTGCATGCGTTACCCTGTCAAAGGCTTTTTTTGAAATCAGTGAAGACACGGCACAGATTCTGCTGATGTTACATATTCTGCTGATGTTGGAGATACTTTTCACACAGGACTCTAAGGTTGAAGATCTGTTCCGTGGTGCTCCTATTATCTCTTCGGCTTGTGGTTTAAGCCTGTTCAACATAACTTTCAGCATGACTTATAACTGCAACTGCAAAAAATATGTATAGGCGCGTATTGAAACGTTGATTCATTTCGTCGGCTTTGAGGTGACCAAAACCCTCTGACAAGTTTAAAAATGTGTGCAAGAAGAGGAATCAATCAATCATGAACGATATCTAAATAGAAATCTGCCTCATGTTGATACCATTTTCGAATCACTAGACAAATGTAGGCCCATGCTTCTGAAACACAGATAGTTTCCGATGATATTGGCAGATAGAGTCCTGTGTGAAGCACGATTAGCCGCTGATAGAGTCTTGTGCCAGGCGCATATAGCATCCGGTGCCATTGTAAAAGGTAAAAAAAAATCCGATTTTCTTCAAAAAGGAGATATTCTTTCAACTCAGAGCCTTACAAAATTTTTAAATTCCTTCATTAGGGTCAAACTTATCCAACCGATCTGTTTTCTTTCAATTGCGTTCGCAACTGATCGGCGTTCAAAGTGGACACACTCTTCAGAATTGTCAAATCTTGACCTTCATTCCAGCTTGTAGACTCGAAAGTAAATACTAATTAGGCATAACAGCTATAGATACTGGGAGACATGGATGTCTGATGTTCCGTGCACCTTATGCCCCATAAGAAAATGTGTTGTTTACAATTATATTAGAGTTTATTAACACCCACCCTTACCTCGTTTTCCATTTTGGGACGGATAGAATACTAAACTAACGCAAATAGACTCCGAAATACACAGATAGAGTCCAGTTTTCACAGATAGCGTCCGATATGGATATGCACCGTGGTCTTGGTACTATGCAGATTTTCTTGCTCTAGTATGAATATGTAAATGGGGTTTTGGATTTTCGATTCAATCATTTCTGATAGAGTTACAGCCCTTTTGGACTTAGAATTTCCATAAAAAGGCTTGGCTCCGCACTCCCCTGGACACCTTATCCGACTTTCATGAAACTCTACAGGTTTCTTGCTATTATATGAAGATATGTATGTGAGTTTAGATTTTTAGTTCGATCATTTTTATGGTGTTACAGCTGTTTTGGACCTATAAAAAGCTTGTGTCCGCAACTCTTCCTGGTTTGTTTGATGAGCTTCCACAACATAATAATCCATCAAAGCATGTGATTGAAATAGACTTACCTCAGAGATGGGTACTAGTTTTGTAGCACTGAATTAAGGTGAATGATGGGTACTAGTTTTGTAGCACTGAATTAAGGTGAATGATGGGTACTAGTTTTGTAGCACTGAATTAAGGTGAATGATGGGTACTAGTTTTGTAGCACTGAATTAAGGTGAATGATGGTTACTAGTTTTGTAGCACTGAATTAAGGTGAATGGGCAACCTTTAAGGAGAAAAAACTCTACAAGTTTCATTTTGCCTCCCTTCTATGGGGGACACTTCTTGAGAGAATTTGCTCCTGTGGAAGCAAATTCTTTTCTTTAAGAGTAAACAATTTGGAAGGGCTACGTTATGCGGGTAGGCAAGCAGGAAGTTACAAAAGAAGTTCCCCTTTGTATAAACAGAGGAATAATATGGGAGGGGGGTGGGGGGGGGGCACTTACACCGTAATGCTTAATGTATCGGCACACTCTTGGGCAATTTGAAAGTTTGCATAGAAGACGTGCTTAATGTATCTGAACACTCTTGGACAATTTGAAAGTTTGCATAGATGTTACATACTAAAGACGTGCAGATGCGTTTATGATCAGGAAAAAATCATTTTTGAAAATTATGGTCTTTTCAAACGTAGAAATTTTACAGGTTCTGGCTAATTTAGGTTGGCAAGTTTATATAACCAAACCCTCCCAGTGGGAGACAGGCATAGCACTGGTGTTTTTTGTTTTTTTTTTTTGTTTTTTTTTTACATTTGGTAAACAAAGGTCCCACTAAGGTTCCATGCAATCAGCCAACATGCGAACTGGTTCTGCAAAGAAGTATCTTTTTTATGTTTTTCCTATGTATAATTTGAGAAATACCGGTGTAGTGGTTTCGGAGTAGTTGCTTGAATAAATTTAAGGACGATGCAAGATTCACGATGAACGCCATAAGAATAGCTCACTTTTGACCTTCTAAACCTATGGGATTTTTAGGTGCGACGGACAGACGAACAGATGGACAAGGGTAAACATATTTAAGGAGCAGTCTGATCAGGGTCTACACTATTTGCCTTTCCATACGCATATTTTGGACATAACACCACACTGTAAAACCCAAACTGTTCAATCTTTGGGTCAATACGGTAATCATCTTAGGTGTCCCAAGTTTTAGATGTTTACGGTATTACACAGTTACAGTTATACTGACATAGAAAACCCAAACTGTTCAATCTTTGGGTCAATACGGTAATTATCTTAGGTGTCCCAATTTTTAGATGTTTACGGTATTACGCGGTTACAGTTATACGGACATAGAAAACCCAAACTGTTCAATCTTTGGGTCAATACGGTAATCATCTTAGGTGTCCCAAGTTTTAGATGTTTACGGTATTACGCAGTTACAGTTATACAGACATAGAAAACCCAAACTGTTCAATCTTTAGGACAGTTACTGTAATCATCTTAGGTGTCCTAAGTTTTAGATGTTTACGGTAATACGCAGTTACAGTTATACAGACATAGAAAACCCAAACTGTTCAATCTTTAGGACAGTTACTGTAATCATCTTAGGTTTCCCAAGTTTGTGATGTCTACGGTAATACGCAGTTACAGTTATACAGACATAGAAACCCCAAACTGGTCAATCTTTAGGACAGTTACTGTAATCATCTTAGGTGTCCCAAGTTTGTAATGTCTACGGTAATACGCAGTTACAGTTATACAGACATAGAAAACCCAAACTGTTCAATCTTTATTTTGGTGTCCCAATTTTGAGATTTTACGGTAATACGCAGCTACAGTTATACAAGCGTATAAAAACCAAACTGTTCAATCTTTTGGACAATTACGGTAATCATCTTAGGTGTCCCAAATTTGAGATTTTTACGGTAATACGGAATTACAGAGTAATTTATGAAACAATTAACTTACAAACAGAAATAAATTAAAACCCTTACAGAGGGTGCGCCATTAGCGAATAGTATCACCTGGTCGACCCGACTACAGGCAGGAAATGATCATGTTCCAGTCAAGCTAATAGTCAGAGCCGTCATTAAGTCTGAGGTTCGAGCCTTTGGCATGCAATTAAAGCTGTGAACCATGATAAGATAAAACATGAAATTATTCATAAGACATAACATAAGGTTCTAACGCTCCTTTGGGATCACCTACTTCATGTAGGCCGGTGCTAGGGGCTGTGGCCGATGTCACATATTTCGTTACTGGTCATGAGCATACTCAGTTACACTGTGTCTGCTATTTTCTTTCTTTCTCTCTATTGTTTTTCTTTTCTTTCGAGCACACCTCGTTTGCAAAGTATCTGGCTTTTCACACCGGGTAGGCGGCAATCGAAAACGCTCGTAACAATCGATTAATGCGGGTCAAAAACAGTGTTTTCGATTGCAAAACAGTGTTTTCGATTGCAAATTGTCGCCAATTTGCAATCGAAAACGCTGTTTCTAACTGTTTTTGATCCGCGTTCGTCGGCTGCACGAACGTTTTCATTTGCCGCCTACCCGGTGTGAAGATGTAATTGCTGGTCCTTTGGAATCACCGACTTCATGTAGTCGTTTTAAAAACGGAGTGTCTATTGCCAGTCGACTGGCAGTAGCAATTTTACGTTAAAATCTCTATTGACAGTTGACTGGTAATAGTCATTTTAGGTTAAAATCGCTAATATTGTCAGTCTTCTTGGGTTTTAAGCATGTTGTAACGACGTTGTACTAACGTCAGTGCAAGTTTTTGACGTTGCATCGACGTTCCTCCGACATCATTTCTACGTTGTGTGCCCGATTGGTTTATTCAATATCTTGATTAAATATACATGTACACCCCATCCCTTGTTCTGATTTTGCTTGTTTTATTACAGACTGTCGTAAATTGAGAGTGGACCTAGTAGAGGAATACAGCCGAACCTACGAGAAAATTTCGCTGTCACCTCTTGGAGACGGATAGAATGACGAGGCATTGAGGGTTCCAATGGACAAAATTTACTGTGATCTTGACATTGAAAAAATTAAAGATAATAAACAGTCTACGCTCAAAGACAAGAAAAAAGCATTCCCTTGCAGGCTTGAATCATATTCTGAAATGTTCGCCGATAAGGAGATAAAAAACATTGTAATCAAAGGTGAAGGTGGGACAGGTAAGTCAACCTGGTGTAAGCGGCTTCTTCATGCCTGGTGCCAGGTCCAACGCCAAGCCCTAGGAATGGAAGGAGCCAAGTCTGGCGATGAAGCAAACTCTGATATGGAGGAGTCCATGAAAAGGTTTGATTATCTCTTATATGTAACACTGAGACATGTTAAAAAACAGTCTTCGTTGAAAGATATTTTTTTCTCTACATGCTTAGAGAGACTTTCTATGCAAAGAAATGTTTGCGAATTAATTTTGGCAAACTTTTCAGAAAATGTACTTATTCTGTTAGATGGGTTTGACGAGTATCCGTTTACTCTAGATTGTCAAGGTCTTGGTCAGAGTACGATAGTTATGACAACAAGACCTTGGAAGTATGATGTTCTTCGCTCACACGACAACACATTTAAAGTGGATGCTGTGAGTGAAATACGTGGTCTAACTAAACAGGGTGTTAAGGAGCTGAGCAAAAAAGTTATATCATCATATAATAAACAGTACTCAGATGTGGGGTCAGATAGTAGCAATGAAGAGCAGACATACAAGTTTCTGGACGATATCGAGTCTGCAGAATTGTCAAACAGCATAATAATTCCACTTATTCTGATCATAACTGCTCTCACATGGCTGGAAAACAAATCTCTATCAAAATCATTGACCTATAACATACTGGATCTCCTGCAAGTACTTTTCCGACGAGGTGAAAACAAATTATCGCCTACTGACATGAAGGCTTTAAAGCGTGTGGAACTACAGAAAAAGAATACTTCTGTATTTCTAAAACTTTTAAAGCGTGTGGGACTAAAGAAAAAAAGTACTTCTGTATTTCGTGATTGTTTAATAATGAAATATACATTTATGTGTGACAATCAAGTACTGTTACAACATCTTGGTCGCCTAGCCTACAAGGGACTGACGGATCAAAAGAAAGGTATTTCTCTTGTATTTAAGGAAGATGAGCTACATGAGTTTTTATCTTCGAACGAGTTGGAAATTTGTTGTAAACTTGGACTACTGACAAAGTCAGCTGTGACTACCTCTTTACTTGAAACATCACAGGTTTCTATTTCATTTCATCATAAGCTAATACAAGAATTATTTGCTGCTATAAGCATAATCAGCGACAGTGATATCCTCTCAGAATTCACTCAAATACTGGCTAGTCTTACAGCCGTATTAGAAATGGGAAATGTAATTCTCTTTATTACAGGGTTGAATCCATCTATCGGTTCAGATCTTAGCAAACATTTTGTTGGCCTGGCTGATAAAGACGACTCTGTTTGTAGGTACAGAAAAGAAGGTTACATATCCCACCTTTTGGTAGACTATAACACACTGCTTTTTAAATATATGTTAGAATGGGACATTGTGTATGAAAGAACAGAACAAAAATGTTTGTATTTGACAGATCTCATTATAACTTCAGATTTTGATAACAAACTACGTTTGTGTACTTACCTCAATAGGGAACATCTAAAATCACTGACAGTAAAAGTGGATCTCTATGAATCAGTAATAGTGGGTAGCTCTGAATCAGTCAATATAATCCCAATTTTATCTCAGCTGACCACATTAACTAGTGCAGCAACTGCTCTACAATCCCTAGACATCAATGTAAAGGAAGTCAGCTGCGAAGGTATAAATACTATAGATACCACGAATTTCGATCTTACTAGTAATGTGCATCTGGAGAACGTTTCAATCAAAGGGATTTTTCCATTATCTTATGGGCAACATTTCCTCAGAGTGACTTTCGGCAAAACCGTGCAGCATAGGAGAGTGACAATAGAACATGCTGTAATTAACACATTATACCTCCAGAACAACACTGAGCTGGAGCTAGAAGATGTGAAAGTGATTGAAATCAGACTACCAACTAGACTGAAGCGGCTGAAATATGTCAGATTAGAGTATGTCACTATGCCAGGACCAGCATGGAACAGTTTCTTTCAGTCCCTACAGTCGGCATCTCTGACCAAGCTGATACTTAAGAACCTTAATATTGATGACATAACCATTATCCTGGAGAGCAGTTCTGGACTAACGAAGCTTGAACTAAAAGATGTGAAAGTGAGTGAGATCAGACTACCAACTAGACTGGAGCAACTGAAATATGTCACATTAGAGTCTGTTACTATGCCAGGACCATCATGGAACAGTGTCTTTCAGTCTCTACAGTCACCATCTCTGACCAAGCTGACACTTAAGAACCCTAATATTGATGACATAACCACTATCCTAGAGAACAGTTCTGGACTATGGAAGCTTAATATTGATGACATAACCATTATCCTAGAGAACAGTTCTGGACTAGAGGAGCTTGAACTAGAAGATGTGAAAGTGAGTGAGATCAGACTACCAACTAGACGGCAGCAGCTGAAATATGTCACATTAGAGTCTGTCACTATGCCAGGACCATCATGGACCAGTTTCTTTCAGTCTCTACAGTCACCATCTCTGACCAAGCTGATACTTAAGAACCCTAATATTGATGACATAACCATTATCCTAGAGAACAGTTCTGGACTATGGAAGCTTGAACTAGAAGATGTGAAAGTGAGTGAGATCAGACTACCAACTAGACTGGAGCAACTGAAATATGTCATATTACAGTCGGTCACTATGCCACGACCATCATGGAACAGTTTTTTTCAGTCTCTACAATCACCATCTCTGATCACGCTGATACTTAAGAACCCTAATATTGATGACATCTTTATTAGACTTTTTAACTGCGAGGAGCTGGGAAAGATTGAAATCAGCAATGTGAAGTTGGCAGGGATAGACATTTCAAGTACAGAAAGACTAGGGACAGTAAAGGTTGATGAAGTTGTGTTTCCTGAATCACAGGCAAGTTCTTTCTTTAATCAAGTCTTGCAGTCAACAGCACTGGTACAACTAACAATGAAGAATATCAGCCTTGGTGAAGAAAGAGTACGGTTTGACAGCTGGCATTGTGAAGAAACAGTATGGTTTAAGAGATGGAGGCGGTGGTTTTATGAGCAGCCTAACATCCAGATTCAGCTGGAGAATGTTTCTATGAGTCAGGAATCTTATGGATGTTTGTGTACTGTACTGAAAACATTAAAGTGCAGTGAAAATGAAGTGACAAAACATTCTATAGAAAAAGGTTTGTTAAATGTTACAGTTGTTAAGAAAGCAAACTTTTAGCAGCATAACACCCTGATTAAGTATGACAATGTAACAAAGAAAACGCTTATGTACTCCGATACATACAGCTCTGTAAAAATCAAGTGACATCACATGCTACAAAGATAAAAGATTTGGGAAATGCTAAAAGGCATTTATACAATGTGATCTTAGTGGCTTAGTTATTCTATGTTACTACGAGTCAGGAACCTAATGTATTTCTGGTACTCTACTCGATACTTTAAATTTCAGTGAAAAGAAGTGACATCACGTTCTACAAATAAAGAGGTGTTACCATGAAATTTCTAAACATTAGGACAAATAGATCTTGAGCAAACAGTGCAGTTCCAGATCAGACTGCTCCTTCATGAGCAGTCTGATCTGGGTCTACACTGTTTCCCATTCCATCTGCATCTTTGAGAAACATTACGGCATAAGAATATCACTATAATTGCAGGACAGTTACAATATTAATTAGGTGTCCTAATTTTTAGATTTGTACGGTAAACATGTGCAGGACAGTTACAATATTAATTAGGTGTCCTAATTTTTAAATTTGTATGGTAAACAATTGCAGGACAGTTACAATATTAATTAGGTGTCCTAATTTTTAGATTTGTACGGTGAACAATTGCAGGACAGTTACAATATTAATTAGGTGTCCTAATTTTTAGATTTGTACGGTGAACAATTGCAGGACAGTTACAATATTAATTAGGTGTCCTAATTTTTAGATTTTATGGTAAACAATTGCAGGACAGTTACAATATTAATTAGGTGTCCTAATTTTTAGATTTGTACGGTAAACAATTGCAGGACAGTTACAATATTAATTAGGTGTCCTAATTTTTAGATTTGTACGGTAAACAATTGCAGGACAGTTACAATATTAATTAGGTGTCCTAATTTTTAGATTTGTACGGTGAACAATTGCAGGACAGTTACAATATTAATTAGGTGTCCTAATTTTTAGATTTGTATGGTAAACAATTGCAGGACAGTTACAATATTAATTAGGTGTCCTAATTTTTAGATTTGTACGGTAAACAATTGCAGGACAGTTACAATATTAATTAGGTGTCCTATTTTTTAGATTTGTACGGTAAACAATTGCAGGACAGTTACAATATTAATTAGGTGTCCTAATTTTTAGATTTGTACGTGAACAATTGCAGGACAGTTACAATATTAATTAGGTGTCCTAATATTTAGATTGGTATGGTAAACAATTGCAGGACAGTTACAATATTAATTAGGTGTCCTAATTTTTAGATTTGTACGGTGAACAATTGCAGGACAGTTACAATATTAATTAGGTGTCCTAATATTTAGATTTGTATGGTAAACAATTGCAGGACAGTTACAATATTAATTAGGTGTCCTAATTTTTAGATTTGTAAGGTAAACAATTGCAGGACAGTTACAATATTAATTAGGTGTCCTAATTTTTAGCTCACCTGAGCCGAAGGCTCAGAGGTGAGCTTATAGGATGGGAGTCGAGCTGTCGTCCGTGCGTGCGTGCGTGCGTGGGTGCGTGGGTGGGTGGGTGCGTCAACACTTTCAAACATAAATATCTCAGAGACCAGTGGGCCGATCGCAATCAAATTTTATCTGAAGCATCATTTGGGTGGGGGAAAGGCTGCATTAGGTTTTGGTGCCGATCAGCTCAGAACTCTGGTTTCCATGGCAACAGATAGCCCCCATAGGGTTATAATGGGGAAAATGGCGTCATCACGTTTTCTCGACTGTCTTTGATTAGATCCTTATCATACTTGCAGGTAATGATGACATACACAAGAGCTTGGATGAGTTCGAAATTTGGCCGGATTCGAGCACAGACTACGGAGTTAGCTGCCCTTGAGCGTTTGAAAAAAATCCCATAGGGTTATAATGGGGAAAATGGCGTCATCACGTTTTCTCAACTGTTTTTTCTTAGATCCTTATCATACTTGCAGGTAATGATAACATACATAAGAGCTTGGATGAGTTCGAAATTTGGCCAGATTCGAGCACAGACTATGGAGTTAGCTGCCCTTGAGCGTTTGAAAAAAATCCCATAGTGTTATAATGGAGAAAACAACGTCATCACATATTTTTAGAAAAACTTTGTCATCGCTCTATTGCCTACATTTCTCAACGGATTTTAAAATAACTCCACACAAATGTAGGGCATGACCATATCTCGAGCAAGTTCGACTTTCAGGATGCTGCGCCCAAGGTCAAGGTCACTGTGGCTATTTTTAGAAAAACTTTGTCAGCGCTCTAGCACCTACATTTCTCAGCAGGTTTTAAAATAACTTCACACAAATGTAGGGCATGACAATATCTCGAGCAAGTTCGACTTTCAGGATGCTGCGCCCAAGGTCAAGGTCACTGTGGCTATTTTTAGAAAAACTTTGTCAGCGCTTTAGCACCTACATTTCACAGCAGATTTTAAAATAACTTCACACAAATGTAGGGCATGACAATATCTTGAGCAAGTTCGACTTTCAGGATGCTGTGCCCAAGGTCAAGGTCACTGTGGCTATTTTTAGAAAAACTTTGTCATCGCCCTAGCACCTTCATTTCTCAGCAGATTTTAAAATAACTTCACACAAATGTAGGGCATGACAATATCTCGAGGAAATATGACTTTCAGGATGCTGCGCCCAAGGTCAAGGTCACTGTGGTTATTTTTAGAAAAACTTTGTCAACGCTCTAGCACCTACATTTCTCAGCAGATTTTAAGATAAATTCACACAAATGTAGGGCATGACAATATCTCGAGCAAAAATGACTTTCAGGGTGCTGCACGCAAGGTCAAGGTCACTGTGGCTATTTTTAGTAAAAACCTGGTCATCGCTCTAGTGCTTACATTTCTCAACGGATTTTAAATCAACTTCACACAAATGTAGGGCATGTCAATATCTCAAACAAGTTTGACTTCCAGGATGCTGCGCCCAAGGTCAAGGTCACTGTGGCTATTTTTAGAAAAACTTTGTCAGCGCTCTAGCACCTACATTTCTCAATGGATTTTAAAGTAACTTCACACAAATGTAGGGCATGACAATATCTCGAGCAAGTTCAACTTTCAGGGTGCTGTGCCCAAGGTCAAGGTCACTGTGGCTATTTTTAGAAAAACTTTGTCATCGCCCTAGCACCTTCATTTCTCCATGGATTTTGAAATAACTTGACACAAATGTAGGGTATGACAATATCTCAAGCAAGTTCAACTTTCAGGATGCTGTGCCCAAGGTCAAGGTCACTGTGGCTATTTTTAGAAAAACTTTGTCATGGCTCTAGCACCTACATTTCTCAACAGATTATAAAATAAATTCACACAAATGTAGGGGATGACAATATCTCGAGCAAGTTTGACTTTTAGGGTGCTGCAATCAAGGTTTTTGATTAGATCCTTATCAGACTTGCAGGTAATGATGCTATACATAAGAGCTTCGATGAGTTTGAAATTTGGCCGGATTCGAGCACAGACTAACGGAGTTAGCTGCCCTTGAGCGTTTGAAAAAAATCCCATAGTCTTATAATGGAGAAAACAACGGTATTCACATTTTCATTTTTAATCGGATCCTCTTCATACTTGCAGGTCATGAGGATATGCATAAAAGCTTGGATTAGTTAGCATTTCAGCTAGATCCCACCACTGACTATGGAGTACCTGCCCTGAGCATCCAAAAAATCAATGTTGCCACTTTTTCTTGGTTTCTACTGATCCGATCCTTTTCAAACTTGCAGGTAATGAGGAAATGCATAATATGTTAAACAAGTTCAAATTTTGGCCAGATCAGGCAACCACTACGAAGTTAGCTGCCCTTGACAGCTCTGTCTATTGTGCTCTTGATCGGATACTTTTTAAACTTGCATATATTAAATGAGGGCATACATAATGTTTTGGATGAGTTTAATTTTCAGCCTGATTGGACCACTGACTGTGGAGTTAGCTGCTCTTGAGCATCTTAAATATCCCTATAGGTTTACAGTGTCTCTCAGGTGAGCAATTGTTGCCCTTTGGGCTACTTGTATAAACATTTTTCTTATTCCTTAAAACGTTACTGAAAACATCGTTTACAAAATCAAAATCATAATTTATATTTCACGCCTAACGCTTCTGACCTAATGGCGGTGCTTTGATCAACCGGTTTAAACCAGTCACTGGAAAAAATATATATAACGCTTGACCGTACGGCATGAAAAGATTAATAAAAATTGATTGGCTTGAAGACTTTGATAATTGCACAATCAGCGGTAATAAGCGTTAATTGGGTAGTTTAAGAACTCACATGGACAACGAGGTTTAGTGTGATTGGCTTCGCAAGATAAAGTAACTATCGGAAAAACAAAGATCAGCCTGCGCATGTTCTCTGTCTGGCCATAGACTTCCTTGTTCGCATATTATGAATCCTGGGGACTCTATCTAGTAAAAATTGATGACGCCGTTTGCCAAGCACAGTTGCGCAGGTTTGATGTATATTCTCTATACGCACATGGCATACGGTCTCTTATCGCCCAGACACATCCTAAATGGACTCTTCCGTCTTCGTTTAAAGATTTGTCAAATTAGCCGAATCCGGATTTGGCTTTACGAGAGCAATGTGTAACGAAAGGGAACTATCACGCATCAAATTCGGCATCAGCTTCGCAATATACCCGAATTCGTTTCACAAATAATACCGCAACCAGTTAGGGCTAAAAATAGAGTGATTGACAGGAAGGGCGCGTGACTTGGTAAACTTTCGCAGTATTTGAAAAACGTGTTGAAAATGTATTTCTCTGTTTCTAAAGATGAAATTGACTTTGATAGTTGGATCAGCCGTACAAACATGCTTTGGCTGATAGGTATGATGCCTTATATGGGCTAGATATATCTAGATTGAACGTTGCAAGTTATCGTAAGATGAAAACACCAACTGGGCGTTTCAAACAGTGAATTTCTCCGAGAAAATGTTCCCTCAAAAAACTTGTTCTGCTGTATAAGCCGCGCCGCTATTTCAGTCCTAAAATCTGAGGCATAATTCTGCGGGTAGCACATGCCTTTCTACCATTACTGAAAATGTTGCAGTGTGCCGCAAATGCGATATGGTTGTCAAACATTCATGAAAATAAACGGTAATAAGTAACTACAAAACTTGAAGTCTTAGTTTTCCTGCTGATAAACAGCTACCTTTAGGAAAATGCATAAAAAGCTAGATATAGGATTGCCCTTCTTTTTCAGACTAAGCCTTTAACCAAAATCTTAGCCAGACAGTTTATTTAGAGGAGTTCCACTAGTCATTCCCTTGTCCAGTTCAAGTCATACTTTATGAAGGATAAATGAAAACACCAAAGTTAAACATAATACATCTTTATTATCTTATATCTACTTCCATGCAAAGCCCTCCAGTGTACTTTACATGTAGAAAACAAATGTCACAATATATTGTGATACGTATTGCAATACAGTGTGAGTGTATTGCAATATATCGCAGTACGAAAATTCTGGCAATACCCATCCCTAAAAGCTACCCCTGGAAAAAGCTACGGGGTTCCAAATGTCAAATGTTACACTCCTGAGTTCAAGGGGTACTTGAGAAGAAGTTTTTTACATTCTGAGATGGATGCTGGTAAAGCAACTGGAAAACTTGCAATACGATATACCATCTTTATTCAGTATTTCAGACCATATTATAGAGATTAGAAGCATCAAATGTAAAAATGACATCCATTTAGATGGGAACCTCTTCTGTTTTGGTGCACCTGAAATTCAGCATAGTGCTGTTGAGTTCAGCATTACTAATTCCATGGGTGATGATAAAAGGACATTAATCTTACATTTTCATGCAGCCCAAAGTGCTGGAAAGTCAAAACAATGGCTAATAGGTATGGTAACCGGCACAGTTTTGTAAAATTGCATGCTGAAAATTCAGGAATCAAAAAAATGTCACACAAAAAGCGTTACACTCCTGAGTTTTTATTATGCCCCCGAAGGAACTTCGGGTGGCATATTAAAATCGCACCGTCCGTCCGTCCATCCGTCCGTAACAAATCGTGTCTCAGCCATAACTTAAAAACTACTGAAGCAAATTTGATAATACTTCACAGAAAGATAGAGCACGTTGAGAAGGTGTGTCGCACACAAGAGTTTGGTTCCTACGCCGAAGGTCAAGGTCACAATTGGGTCAAAGGTCAAATCATGTCTTAAATCGTGTCTCAGCTATAACTTATAAACTACTGAAGCAAATTTGATGAAACTTCACAGATAGATAGAGCACAATGAGAAGGTGTGTCGTGCACAAGAGTTTGGTTCCCACGCCCAAGGTCAAGGTCACTGTTGGGGGTTAGAGGTCAAATAGTGTCTCTGCGATTACTTTAAAAGTACATAACTGAATTTCATCAAATTTCACAGAAGCGTAAAGAGTAATGAGAAGATTTGTCACATATAATATCCATATTCCAAAACCCAAGGTATGCCCCCGAAGGAACTTCGGGTGGCATATTAAAAGTCGCACCGTCCGTCCGTCCGTCCGTCCATCCGTCCGTAACAAATTGTGTCTCAGCCATAACTTAAAAACTACTGAAGCAAATTTGATAATACTTCACAGAAAGATAGAGCACGTTGAGAAGGTGTGTCGCACACAAGAGTTTGGTTCCTACGCCGAAGGTCAAGGTCACAATTGGGTCAAAGGTCAAATCATGTCTTAAATCGTGTCTCAGCTATAACTTATAAACTACTGAAGCAAATTTGATGAAACTTCACAGATAGATAGAGCACAATGAGAAGGTGTGTCGTGCACAAGAGTTTGGTTCCCACGCCCAAGGTCAAGGTCACTAATGGGGGTTAGAGGTCAAATAGTGTCTCTGCGATTACTTTAAAAGTACATAACTGAATTTCATCAAATTTCACAGAAGCGTAAAGAGTAATGAGAAGATTTGTCACATATAATATCCATATTCCAAAACCCAAGGTCAAGGTCACTGTCTGGGCTTAGAGGTCAAATAGTGTCTCTGCGATTACTTTAAAACTACATTACTGAATTTCATCAAATTTCACAGAAATACAAAGCATGATGAGAAGGTTTGTCACACATACCGGTAATATTTATATTCCCAAATCCTAGGTCAAGGTCACAATCTGGGGTCAGATGGCAAATCATGTCTCAACAATTGCTCATAAATATACAAAAGCAAATTTCCTTAAACATCACAGAAAGATGAAGCTTAATGAGAAGGTAAGACACACACAAGATATAGGCTTTCACACCCAAGTTCAAGGTCACAGTCTGAGGTGAAAGGTCGTTTCTCCCCAATTACTAAAAAAACTTCTTAAGCAAACTGTATTAAACTTCCTGAAATGGTAATACATAATGAGATGGTATGTCACAAACAAAATTTAGGTTCCTGTACCAAAGGTCAGGGTCATAATCAGGGCACATAGGTCAGATTATATGTCCAAACTGACTGGAGGCTGCTGAAGTGAATTTCATCAAACTTCACAGAAAGGTAAAGCATTATAAAAATGCATCTCACTTGCAAGATTTGGGCTGCCTTGCCCAAGTTCAAGGTCACAATCAGGGTCAAAGGTCAGTTTAAGGGGCCTTCGGGGGCATCTGTTACATACTGTAACATTTCTTGTTTGGCTATATTTTTGCCTGTAACTTTTTTATTACTCGAAGTATTTCAATGAAATTTGGCAGGTATCTTCAAGGCCACATGATACATCTTCAGAAACAAAAATAATGCACTAATATAGCCCTGTTTTCTTTAAAATTCTCTGAAATGCTTTGGTCACATTTTTTTAGCTCACCTGAGCCAGCGGCTCCGGGGGAGCTTATAGGATGGTAAGGCTCCGTTGTCCGTCGTCCGTCGTCCGTGCGTCCGTCCGTCCGTCCGTCCGTCCGTCGTCCGTCCACACTTTCAAACAACTTCTTCTCTGAAACCGCTGGGCCGATTGTAACCAAATTTCATATAGAGCCTCCTGGGACCTTAGGAACGAAAAGTTGTTCAAACGGTCCTGGTCACATGACCAACATGGCCGCCATGCCCATATATGGTAAAAACCTGAAAAAATCTTCTTCTCCAGAACCAATAGGTCGATGGCCTTGAAACTTGGTATGTAGCATCGGGTACACGAGTACTACCAAGATTGTTCAAATTATGACCTTGGGTTGACCTTGACCTTTTTTACGGTAAGGTCAAATTTGCTTCCTTATGCTTTTATATGGCAAAATGCTGCAACATAAGATATCTTGAAAACGGTTGAAGATTTTGGCCTAAAAATTGGTACATACAGTCATCTTAATGACTACATGAAGATGTATGAGTACAAGAGGTCAAGGTCATTCTTTGACCTTTGACCCAGAACTCTCCTATTTTGACAATATCAAACAATCTCCTCATAAACAACTAGGCCAATTGTAATTAAATTTCATATAGATCCTCCAGGGGTTGAGGGAATGAAAATTTGTTCATATGGTCCAGGTCACATGACCAACATGGCCACCACGCCCATATATGGTAAAAACCTTTAAAAATCTTCTTCTCCAGAACCAGTAGACCGATGGCCTTGAAACTCGGTATGTAGCATTGGGTACTCAAGTACTGTCAAGATTGTTCAAATTATGACTCTGGGTTGACCTTGACCTTTTTTACGGCAAGGTCAAATATCCGAAAATGCTAGAACATGAGATTTCATGGTAAGTTTTGAAGATTTTGGCCTAAAAATTGGTATATACAATCATCTTAATGAGTACACGAAGATTTGTGTGTACAAGAGGTCAAGGTCAATCTTTGACCTTTGACCCAGAAATCTCAAATTTTGACAATTTCAAACAATCTGCTCTAAAACCACTGGGCCAATTGAAACCAAATCTCATATAGAGCCTCGAGGGGTTGAGGAAATGAAAAAAAAATCTAACGGTCCTGAACACAAGACCAACATGGCCGCCACGCCCATATATGATAAATACCTTTAAAAATCTTCTTTTCCAGAACCAATTGACCGATGGCCTTGAGACTTTGTATGTAGCATTGGGTACTTGAATACTATCAAGATTGTTCAAATTATGACTTTGTGTTGACCTTGACCTTTTACAGCAGGGTCAAACATGGGAAAATGGTAGAACATTTGATTTCATGGAAAGTTTTGAAGAGTTTGGCCTAAAAAATTGGTATATACAGTTGTCTTAATGAGTTCATGAAGAATTATGAGTACAAGAGGTCATGATAAGTAAAAGCCACCTTGCCAATTGTTCAGGTGAGCGTTTCAGGGCCTCATGGCCCTCTTGTTAGATTTGTAAGGTAAACAATTGCAGGACAGTTACAATATTAATTAGGTGTCCTAGTTTTTAGATTTGTACGGTAAATATTAATTTTGTTTAAAGAGAACTACTCTTTGGTAAATGACAACTAAATTTATCCCAAGGACTGTGAGGTAAATACCAGAGTGAACTTTGGAGAGCCAGATCAGGTTGCTTCTGAAAGAGGGCCTGCCCAGATCATTATTTAGCGAAGTCTTGTGACATAAGGAGCCCTGATAGCCTGTTGATCTAGCAGTCCCGAGTTTACTGGTCATGAAGACACAGTTAAACCGAGTCTGTTCTTTGATGTGTTTCTTGCTTCCAAAAGATCTTACTATTCAGAGCTTGTATTTCATTGCACACAACCTTTCATTATCACCCACCCATATGATAACTGGAACTGGAACAACTGGACAAATTTGGCAGGAGGAAATATTTCAAGATAGCCGAAACTACTTTGAAAACTGGAACTACTATGAAAACTGGAACTGGACAAATTTGCCAGGAGGAAATATTTCACAATAGCCGAAACTACTATGAAAACTGGATCTACTGTGAAAGATGGAACAACTGGACAAATTTGCCAGGAGGAAATATTTCACAATAGCCGAAACTACTATGAAAACTGGAACTACTATGAAAACTGGAACAACTGGACAAATTTGCCAGGAGGAAATATTTCACAATAGCTGAAACTGCTATGAAAACTGGAACTACTATGAAAACTGGAACAACTGGACAAATTTGCCAGGAGGAAATATTTCACAATAGCCTAAACAACAATGAAAACTGGAACTGCTGTGAAAGATGGAACAACTGGACAAATTTGCCAGGAGGAAATATTTCACTATAGCCGAAACTACTATGAAAACTGGAACAACTGGACAAATTTGCCAGGAGGAAATATTTCACAATAGCCGAAACTACTATGAAAACTGGAACAACTGGACAAATTTGCCAGGAGGAAGTATTTCACAATAGCCAAAACTACTATGAAAACTGGAACTACTGTGAAAGATGGAACAACTGGACAAATTTGCCAGGAGGAAATATTTCACAATAGCCGAAACTACTATGAAAACTGGAACTACTGTGAAATATAGAACAACTGGAAAATTTGGCAGGAGGAAATATTTCACAATAGCCGAAACTACTATGAAAACTGGAACTACTGTGAAAGATGGAACAACTGGACAAATTTGGCAAGAGGAAATATTTCACAATAGCCGAAACTACTATGAAAACTGGAACAACTGTGCAAATTTGCCAGGAGGAAATATTTCACGATAGCCTAAACTACTATGAAAACTGGAACTACTGTAAAAGATGGAACAACTAGACAAATTTGCCAGGAGGAAATATTTCACTATAGCCGAAACTACTATGAAAGATGGAACAACTGGACAAATTTGCCAGGAGGAAATATTTCACAATAGCCGAAACTACTATGAAAACTGGAACTACTGTGAAAGATGGAACAACTGGACAAATTTGGCAGGAGGAAATATTTCACAATAGCTGAAACTACTATGAAAACTGGAACTACTGTGAAAGATTCAACAAATTTGTCAGGAGGAAATATTTCACATTAGCCGAAACTACTATGAAAACTGGAACTACTGTGAAAGATGGAACAACTGGACAAATTTGCCGGGAGGAAATATTTCACAATAGCCGAAACTACTATGAAAACTGGAACAACTGGACAAATTTGCCAGGAGGAATTATTCCACTGTAGCCAGAACTACTATGAAAACTGGAATAACTTGACAAATTGCCAGGAGGAAGTTTTTACTGCAGCCGGTACTAGGATTACTGGACAAAGGAAGAAAGTTGAGAATTATCAATATTTCTATATTTTGGAAAATTCTAATGCTATTAATAACCAGAAGTTGTTAGATAAGTACTATGTTTCATGGTACGGTGAAATGGGTCAATGTTGCTGCGGCTATATAAAGAAACAAAAACACTGTCTTCACTGTAGCGATTCATAATGATATTCATGGAAGAAATATAATGTAATTTTAATTCTTAAACAATGCGCATTTAGAAGCAATTTAAAGATTCCATGTTTTGTTCTTCAACAATTCACTGCTTCTGAGCGCATGAATCTAATTGCTGACATCACTGGCAATACTGATGTAATTTTGTGGAGTTTTGAGATTTTAGATGGTGAAGTGTCTCTTTTTCTTTCTAAAATGGCCGTAAAAACGTATTTATCTTAGATACAGTTACAAAAATATGATTGCAGGAACAAACACGCTTGCAGGAAGGCTGGGAAAATTTGAATGAAAATAATACTTTTTGCAGCGTTTTTGAGTGTTAGAATCACGATAGTTAAGCTCTAGCATTAAATTATTGTTGGTCAGTTGTAAATAGATATATCACTCGCGCTCCGCACTCGTGATACGAGCGACTTTACAACTGACCTCCAAACAGTGAATCATTACTCTACAATTCACTGCTAGAGCTGACTATATCTTAAACCAGTGTTTGGAGTGATGATAACAGTTTTCCCACTTTAAACTCCACTTCGAGATTCCTGACTTTTCACTCACACTTTACAGTTCTCTATCCCCTTTTTTACAGATCCAAAAGTTAATTTTACTCTCTACTTCAACAATGCTGTGTCACTCTGACATTGAGGGTAACCCTCAATGTCAGAGTGACACAGCATTGTTGAAGTAAAGAATGAAGGGAGTGAATTTGAATTTTAAGGGAATGGATTTGCTCCCTCCTTTTTGAGCAGCCCCAGTGAGGAGGGAGATGTGCCTGGACTATCTCTAGAGAAAGTACATCCTTTCACCGTGAACAGAATAAGTACATTTTCTGAATACTGCCATAGCCATTAATTTTCATATTTTCAAATATTATTCATTGACTTGAAATTGTTCAATCTGTTCATTGTTGCATATTGTCTCAATGCCAGGGCTATGCTGTATATATTTCTTTATTTTGATTGCCTTGGAAAGAAACTTATGGTTATAGTCCAATCATCTGAATGTGTTTTTATGATTGTTAATTGTAGTTATAGCCAATTGTTTCATTACAATGTTACACTGTAGCCAACAAAATTGTTCAAAGAATCATGCCCATTTAAGGTTATTACAAAGTTACACTGTAGCCAACAAAATTGTTCAAAGAATCATGCCCATTTAAGGTTATTACAATGTTACACTGTAGCCAACAAAATTGTTCAAAGAATCATGCCCATTTAAGGTTATTACAAAGTTACACTGTAGCCAACAAAATTGTTCAAAGAATCATGCCCATTTAAGGTTATTAAAATGTTACACTGTAGCCAACAAAATCTTTCAAAGAATCATGCCCATTTAAGGTGTATGGGTACACCTCCATGCTTTTCTGTCATTTCTACAAAAGGGAAACAACTTTTGTGACTTCCTGTTTGCTTCCCTGGATGACAAACCTTGAAAATGGACCTACACTAAAAGGAAAGAATTTGCTCCCCTAATTTGATCCTAGAAGCAATTCTTTAAGTGTTAAATCATATTTAAAAAGGGAGGCAAAAATGAAAATGGTTGCTTTCCCCTGAAAGTGTGCCCACTCTCTTTAAAGTTAGCAATTAAATTACCATTATGTGCTTATATATTGGGACACCTGAAAAAATAAATTTTCCATTTGGGACAAATGGAAAATTTATTATTTTAGGTGTTCGAATACTTAAGCACATCAGGGTATATGAACAGAGATGATAATTTTCATGCTCTGTGAAGGAAGTATTGATTATCATTCCGTTGCTTGAATATGCCCAAAAGTTCAAGGTGAAATTACATATTCATGGGAGTAATACCAATTTCTCTACATGTGCTGTCGATCAAGCAAATCGATTACCATACATGCAAAAGTGGCTGTCGATCATTGCAATCGCCATCAGTATAAGCTTGATTGACAGACACCAGTTATGAAAGTATCATTCACAGATACTGACATTTTTTGACCGAATTTTCAGTCGACAGCCACTTTGCATTGTATCAGATGTCGGCATCCCAGGTAAGCAAAATGGTATTAATACTGCCATGTTTTTTTTGTTTTGACTACAGTGCTATGGAGCCCAGTTCATTTCATTTTAAGAAATGAAGCCGTATTGATGGATGCATTTCCGATATTTTGTTTGCCTTGAAAAGCAAATTATAGATATCATCTGATCATTTGAATATACTTTTATGGTGGTTAATAGTTCTGTTTCAATGACAGTGAAAGCTCTGTGTGATGTGCTACTTGCTGATCTTATTTGCTTATTATATGAAAGTGTTCAAAGGATCATGATCATTTCAGGTGTGTGGGTACCGGTACACACTCATGTTTTTTTTTTCATTTTATACAAAGGGAAACAATTTTTGTGACTTTCTGTTTGCTTCCCTGGCTAGAAAAGTCCTGAAAAATAAAGTTAACTATTAAGGAACGAATTTGCTTCCAATGGAGCAAATCCTTTACTCCACTGACAGGGGGCAAAATGAGAACCATAGTTGCTTCCCCTGAGGGTGTGCACATTCACTTTATAGATGTCTGTGAAGTTATATAAAAAATTGTTGATAGTTTGTAAGTACCAGAAAGCAAATTATTATACTTTTATGATGGTTAACCATTGTTGAGCGAGCGAGTGAACTCAGGTTTAATGTCCCACCAACATGGATGTCATATGGAAACGGGACCTTGGTTTAAAGTCTCATCCGAAAGACCGGAGAAGCGGGGGATCAATCTTGCGACCCCTGGATTGGTAGTCTGGAGTGTTATCCACTACACTACAGCTGCTCCTAAACTGTTGTTGTAGTTAATTGGTTGGATTACAGTGTAAAGCTGTATCTAGTTTATTCCATAATTGAAACTGTTCAGAGAATCATGTAAAAGTGTATGGGTACACAGCCATGCTTTTTCCGCCATATGTACAAAGGGAAATAATTTTTGTGACTTCCTGTTTGCGTCCCTGGATTGCAAAACCCTGAAAATAAAGTTGATTCTTAAGGTTGCCATTCACAGTTTCGCACTTTTGGCCGGGGACAAAAATGCTAATATTTGGGGGTAGGCTTGTATCTTGGGCTATAAATTCTTTTTGGCTCCTTATATGCAGGAAACTTTTCTTCCCTCTGAGTGAGCATGTGTCAGGAAAGTTAAAAATGAATTTATTTCCAACCTTGAAAACCATCCAATCGCTGTGCGGCATGGATTCGAAACTATGGCTGCACTGATAAAGCACGAAATACAATTGTGAAAAAGATAGTTCTCATTTTCAATTAAGAATAGCAGAAAATCTAAACGGCTGGCAGGTATTCAGTTGCAGTTGACAGTGATCATCTGTAAGCCCTCTAGGTAAATCTGTAAGCTTTAGGTGTCAACAATTGTCCTGCTCTTGAGTACAGCATGGGTAATATTGCCATTTTTGAAGAAATTTTCTGGCCCCAAAAAATGGGTGGGGTGTCATTTTCTCTGCAACAATATTCATGTAAGGAGCTTATAGGTGTTATAAATGGCTATAAAGTGTATTTAGGCATATGTACAGCTCATTCAAAGAGAAGAAAGAATGATTTATGCATTCAATTAGGCTGGAATGTCACTTTGTTTGGCTGACCTCCAGTGGAGTTACTGAGCTATCAAAAAAACTGTGGAGTGCAACCATAAAGGGCCATCATGGATTTTCAGTTTTCTTTTGACGCAGTTAGAAAACATGTTTCGGATTCCTCAACACTGACCGACTAAAGAAATAAAATGGTTCAGAGTATTGCGCATTTCAGTGTCGCACAGTTGTGAACGCGCTACAGCGAGGGTCCATTTCTTGAAAGCGATGCTTTTTAAGACTTCGAAAAAGGGTAAAGTTTAAAATCAGCAATAATTTTGCCAGATTGCATCTAAGCACACTTTCTTTCATTCTCTTTGATCAGAAACATGCTAAATTATTAATCTGAACCAAATTCTGCCTGGATTGAATAGAAAATCTATGCTTTAAGGTTGCCATTCACAGTTTCGCACTTTTGGCCGGGGAACAAAAATGCTAAATTTTTGGGGGTAGGCTTGTATCTTGGGCTATAAATTCTTTTTGGCTCCTTATATGCAGGAAACTTTTCTTCCCTTTGAGTGAGCATGTGTCAGGAAAGTTAAAAATGAATTTATTTCCAACCTTGAAAACCATCCAATCGCTGTGCGGCATGGATTCGAAACTATGGCTGCACTGATAAAGCACGAAATACAATTGTGAAAAAGATAGTTCTCATTTTCAATTAAGAATAGCAGAAAATCTAAACGGCTGGCAGGTATTCAGTTGCAGTTAACAGTGATCATCTGTAAGCCCTCTAGGTAAATCTGTAAGCATTAGGTGTCAACAATTGTCCTGCTCTTGAGTACAGCATGGGTAATATTGCCATTTTTGAAGAAATTTTCTGGCCCCAAAAAGTGGGTGGGGTGTCATTTTCTCTGCAACAATATTCATGTAAGGAGCTTATAGGGGTTATAAATGGCTATAAAGTGTATTTAGGCATATGTACAGCTCATTCAAAGAGAAGAAAGAATGATTTATGCATTCAATCAGGCTGGAATGTCACTTTCTTTGGCTGACCTCCAGTGGATGTACTGAGCTATCAAAAAAACTGTGGAGTGCAGCCATAAAGGGCCATCATGGATTTTCAGTTTTCTTTTGAGGCAGTTAGAAAACATGTTTCGGATTCCTCAACACTGACCGACTAAAGAAATAAAATGGTTCAGAGTATTGCGCATTTCAGTGTCGCACAGTTGTGAACGCGCTACAGCGAGGGTCCATTTCTTGAAAGCGACGCTTTTTAAGACTTCGAAAAAGGGTACAGTTTAAAATCAGCAATAATTTTGCCAGATTGCATCTCAGCACACTTTCTTTCATTCTCTTTGATCAGAAACGTGCTAAATTATTAATCTGAACCAAATTCTGCCTGGATTGAATAGAAAATCTATGCTTTAAGGTTGCCATTCACAGTTTCGCACTTTTGGCCGGGGAACAAAAATGCTAAATTTTTGGGGGTAGGCTTGTATCTTGGGCTATAAATTCTTTTTGGCTCCTTATATGCAGGAAACTTTTCTTCCCTCTGAGTGAGCATGTGTCAGGAAAGTTAAAAATGAATTTATTTCCAACCTTGAAAACCATCCAATCGCTGTGCGGCATGGATTCGAAACTATGGCTGCACTGATAAAGCACGAAATACAATTGTGAAAAAGATAGTTCTCATTTTCAATTAAGAATAGCAGAAAATCTAAACGGCTGGCAGGTATTCAGTTGCAGTTGACAGTGATCATCTGTAAGCCCTCTAGGTAAATTGGTAAGCTTTAGGTGTCAACAATTGTCCTGCTCTTGAGTACAGCATGGGTAATATTGCCATTTTTGAAGAAATTTTCTGGCCCCAAAAAGTGGGTGGGGTGTCATTTTCTCTGCAACAATATTCATGTAAGGAGCTTATAGGGGTTATAAATGGCTATAAAGTGTATTTAGGCATATGTACAGCTCATTCAAAGAGAAGAAAGAATGATTTATGCATTCAATCAGGCTGGAATGTCACTTTGTTTGACTGACCTCCAGTTGATGTACTGAGCTATCAAAAAAACTGTGGAGTGCAGCCATAAAGGGCCATCATGGATTTTCAGTTTTCTTTTGAGGCAGTTAGAAAACATGTTTCGGATTCCTCAACACTGACCGACTAAAGAAATAAAATGGTTCAGAGTATTGCGCATTTCAGTGTCGCACAGTTGTGAACGCGCTACAGCGAGGGTCCATTTCTTGAAAGCGACGCTTTTTAAGACTTCGAAAAAGGGTACAGTTTAAAATCAACAATAATTTTGCCAGATTGCATCTCAGCACACTTTCTTTCATTCTCTTTGATCAGAAACGTGCTAAATTATTAATCTGAACCAAATTCTGCCTGGATTGAATAGAAAATCTATGCTTTAAGGTTGCCATTCACAGTTTCGCACTTTTGGCCGGGGAACAAAAATGCTAATATTTGAGGGTAGGCTTGTATCTTGGGCTATAAATTCTTTTTGGCTCCTTATATGCAGGAAACTTTTCTTCCCTTTGAGTGAGCATGTGTCAGGAAAGTTAAAAATGAATTTATTTCCAACCTTGAAAACCATCCAATCGCTGTGCGGCATGGATTCGAAACTATGGCTGCACTGATAAAGCACGAAATACCATTGTGAAAAAGATAGTTCTCATTTTCAATTAAGAATAGCAGAAAATCTAAACGGCTGGCAGGTATTCAGTTGCAGTTGACAGTGATCATCTGTAAGCCCTCTAGGTAAATTGGTAAGCTTTAGGTGTCAACAATTGTCCTGCTCTTGAGTACAGCATGGGTAATATTGCCATTTTTGAAGAAATTTTCTGGCCCCAAAAAGTGGGTGGGGTGTCATTTTCTCTGCAACAATATTCATGTAAGGAGCTTATAGGGGTTATAAATGGCGACTATAAAGTGTATTTAGGCATATGTACAGCTCATTCAAAGAGAAGAAAGAATGATTTATGCATTCAATCTGGCTGGAATGTCACTTTGTTTGGCTGACCTCCTGTGGAGTTACTGAGCTATCAAAAAAACTGTGGAGTGCAACTATAAAGGGCCATCATGGATTTTCAGTTTTCTTTTGAGGCAGTTAGAAAACATGTTTCGGATTCCTCAACACTGACCGACTAAAGAAATATATTGCACGTTTCAGTGTCGCACAGTTGTGAACGCGCTACAGCGAGGGTCCATTTCTTGAAAGCGACGCTTTTTCAGACTTCGAAAAAGGGTACAGTTTAAAATCAGCAATAATTTTGCCAGATTGCATCTCAGCACACTTTCTTTCATTCTCTTTGATCAGAAACATGCTAAATTATTAATCTGAACCAAATTCTGCCTGGATTGAATAGAAAATCTATGCTTTAAGGTTGCCATTCACAGTTTCGCACTTTTGGCCGGGGGACAAAAATGCTAATATTTGGGGGTAGGCTTGTATCTTGGGCTATAAATTCTTTTTGGCTCCTAATATGCAGGAAACTTTTCTTCCCTTTGAGTGAGCATTTGTCAGGAAAGTTAAAAATGAATTTATTTCCAACCTTGAAAACCATCCAATCGCTGTGCGGCATGGATTCGAAACTATGGCTGCACTGATAAAGCACGAAATACAATTGTGAAAAAGATAGTTCTCATTTTCAATTAAGAATAGCAGAAAATCTAAACGGCTGGCAGGTAATTCAGTTGCAGTTGACAGTGATCATCTGTAAGCCCTCTAGGTAAATCTGTAAGCTTGAGCTGTCAACAACTGTCCTGCTCTTGAGTACAGCATGGGTAATATTGCCATTCTGAAGAAATTTTCTGGCCCCAAAAAGTGGGTGGGGTGTCATTTTCTCTGCAACAATATTCATGTAAGGAGCTTATAGGGGTTATAAATGGCTATAAAGTGTATTTAGGCATATGTACAGCTCATTCAAAGAGAAGAAAGAATGATTTATGCATTCAATCAGGCTGGAATGTCACTTTGTTTGGCTGACCTCCTGTGGAGTTACTGAGCTATCAAAAAAACTGTGGAGTGCAACCTAAGGATCGAATTTGCTCCAAAGGATCCTTTCCGATTTTACCAAACTGAAAATAGTAAAAAAGTGAAAAACATAGTTGCTTCCCCTGACAGTGTGTCCACTAATAAAAGTATTATTTTACCATTCTGACATTGCTTTCGATTGAATTTTTGATTGACAGCCACTTTGCACATTACCAGATGTCGGAAGCATAAGTAAGCAAAATGGTATGAATAACAGGCCTTAATGTTACTGCTTTGACTACAGTGATATGGAGCAGGGTTCATGAAATAAATGATTACTGATATTCTGCTTGCCTTCGAAAGCAAATTATAGTTATCATCCAATCGGCTGAATATACTTTATGATTGTTAACTGTTATTGTAGCTAATTGTTTTGATTACAGTGTTGTCTCTAATTTGCTCCTTAAATGAAACTGTTCGATGGATCACGATCGTTTAAGGAGTGTGGGTACACAGCCATGTCTTTTAGGAGCAGATCATTTCCTTTAATTGTAGCCCTATTTTTCAAGGGTTATGTCATTCAGGGAGTCGCGGTTGTTCCCCTTTGTAGAAATGGCAAAAGTTTTGCCAGTTTTGCCATTTCTACAAATAAGACAACCTCGACTCCCTGAATGACATAGTCCTTGAAAAATAGGGCTACAATTTAAGGAAAGGATCTGCTCCTAGGACAGCAAATTCTCTCCTTAAGGAACTGACCTTATTACCAAGGGAGACAAACAGGAAAATGACAGAGTTGCTATCCCCCAAACATGTACCCATAAAGACATCTATGAAGTTATATGAACAATGTTACATTGCTGATAATATGTATGCCCAAAGAAGCAAACTGTAAATATCATTCAACTGCTTGAATCTGCTGCTGAAGTTATATGAACATTGTTGATAATTTGTATGCCCTAGGAAGCAAACTGTAAATATCATTCAACTTCTTGAATCTGCTGCTGAAGTTATATGAACATTGTTGATAATTTGTATACCCCAGGGGTCGTATTTATAAAACAACTTAAGTGGTTGCTAGGTTGTTGCTAAGGCTAAATTTTTATGAAGGAGATTCCCTTCAACTATGAAATTTGCTCTGGAGGAACAGTCTGAAAAAGACTGTTCCTCCAGAGCAAATTTCATAGTTGAAGGGAATCTCCTTCATAGAAATTCAGCCTTAGCAACAGCAAAGCTAATACTTAAGTTGTTTTATAAATACGGTCCCAGGAAGCAAACTGTAAATATCATTCAACTGATTGAATCTGCTGCTGAAGTTATATGAACACTGCTGATAATTTGTATGCCCCAGGAGGCAAACTGTAAATATCATTCAACTGTTTGGAAATGCCATAAATTTATCTTGTAAAGTGTTTATTGTTGTGTAGTGTTTTTGCTATATATATGCATTTCATATTAAAGAAATGTATAAAGCATTATTGAAATTTAGCTTGCCTTGGATCTTCTTTTAAGATAGTTAAGTGTCATTGTAGAAAATTATTTTGACTAGTATTACACTGTATCCATTTTGTTCCTTTAACAAAACTGTGGGTTCATCTCCTTGTTTTCTGCCATTGTTTGAGAAATGGAAACAACTTTTGCTTCTCCTTGGTTGCTTCCCTAAAACAATTAGGGTCTACTCTAAAAGGAATGCATTTGCTTCATGGGGAGCAAATTCTTTCTTTCAAGAGTTGACCTCATTGAAGAGGGAGACAAATGAAAGAGTTGCTTCCCTTTAAAGTGTAACCATTCACCTTGTGACCAAAGTTGAGCTCGGTCACAAGCACTTTTAGCTCGCCTGGATGAAGTCCAAGAAGAGCTATTGCACTACCCCTGGCGTCGGCGTCGGTATCCACATTTACGTTAAAGTGTCTTAAAAGGCTCGATTTCTCATGAACCAATAGATGGAATTTAACCAAACTTACATGAGTATATCACTGAGACAAGTTTAAGAGCTGATTAGATTTTGGTGACCTTGACCTTATTTTCAAGGTCACGACAATTTATTGTACCCATGATATCTCCTGAACCAGTTAATGGAATTTCACCAAACTTGCATGGATACATCAATGGGACAAGTTAAAGAGCTGATTATATTTTGGTGACCTTGACATCATTTTCAAGGTCACTGGAGGACATAGATGACAATTTTTTGTACCCTTAATTTCTCATGAGCCACTTGATGGAATCTCACCAAACTTGCATGGATGCCTTATTGGGACAAGTGTAAGAGCCGATTAGATTTTAGTGACCTTGACCTCATTTTCAAGGTCACTGAGCACTTAAATGACAATTTCTTGTACCCTCAATTTCTCATGAACTAAAAAATGGAATCTCAACAAACTTGCATGGGTGTATCATTGGGACAAGTTTAAGAGCTGATAAGATTTTGGTGATCTTAACCTCATTTTCAAGGTCACCAGAGGACTTAGATGACAATGTCTTGTACCCATGATATCTCCTGAACCTATACGTGGAATTTAACCAAACTTGCCTGGATACACCATTGGGATAAGTTAAAGACCTGATTAGATTTTGGTGACCTTGACCCCATTTTCAAGGTCACCAGAGGAAGGATTTTGATGACAATTTCTTGTACCAGCAGTATCTCATGAACCAGTAGATGGCATTTCATTAAACTTGCATAGATACATCATTGGGACTAGCAAAAGAGCTGATAAGATTTCAGTGACCTTGACCTCATTTTCACGGTTATTGGAGGACTTCGATGACATTTTCTTGTACCCATGATACCTCCTGAACCTATGGATGGAATTTCCCTAAACTTGCATGGGTAAATAATTGGGATAAGTTTTAGAGCTGATTTTATTTTGGTGAGCTTGACCTCATTTTCAAGGTCACTGGAGGACTTCGATGACAGTTTCTTGTACCCACAATATCTCATGAACCAACTGATGGTATTGCACCAAACTTGCATGGATACATCATTGGGACCAGCTTAAGAGATGATCAGATTTTGGTGACGTTGACCTCATTTTCAAGGTCACAGGAGGACTTAGATATGTGAAATTTCACTAAAATTGGTATATCTCATTAGCCTTCTCCTTCAATCACTCCAATTCCAAGCGAGCTATGCTGTCTGCTGACAGCTCTTGTTGTTTTTGTTAATATTTGGTAATTTTATGCTAAAAAATTTTGGAGTTGCATTGGAAACATCTGCCTATACACATTACTGGGAAAGCTTAGACCCATCCATTTAAACCATTAGGCAGTAGCTAGCCTAACAGACCGATGCCACTAATCTTGAATTCACTCATACAGGTAGCATCGTTAAGATCTCTATGTTTTCGAATGAGGGGAGGAAGAAGGGAGTTTGCCTAGCCATATAGCAGTTTCTTTCTAGGCAATGTAGGCTTAATTCATACTGAAAATATGTTAATTAGATTTTTATGTTGTCATTATATAATGATTTAGGCCAATATCATCTAGAAAGAGACTGCTGTACAGCTAGCCAAACCACAGCCCCTACTTGCTACTGCTAGTCAAACAATAAAGTCCAGGCTACCTATACTGGCCTGTATGGCTAGCTACTGCTACTGCAAGATTTAGGGTCTTTCACCTGTTTTACACTGGAAACCCATTTTGGGGACATATGCAAACAGTGTAGACCCAGTTAAGACAGTTAAGACAGGGTGCCTGAAAAGGGTCTACACTGTTTGTTTACAGGAATCCTGAGCAAAATTAAATAAAAATGAAAACATTCACCAGAAATCCCTAAAACTAGAAATGAACACATCCAAAATACTGAGGATAGATAAGTCCACTGGTCAAAAAGGGGAAACATGGTTTGAAAAGTGTGAGTTGTGTAAGCACTTTACTTTGTGTGTAGGTAATGATTCCAGTTTGTGTTTTGTTAAAAAAGAGCTGTACTTGGTAGCCAGTAAAATTATGTCTGTATTTGCACTTTTGATGATTCACAAAACTTGGCAGATATACAGCATAACTATTAAGCCAAAATCTAGTATACCGTAATAATCCTATTAAACGCTCCGCGGGGGTTGTATTATACGAAAGGGGGCATTATTAAGAGCATAAATGTAGTAGATCAGCAACTGTCAAAATAGCCTCGTAAACAGTATTAAGGTAAATGGGTATATTTTCAGAGGAAGCAATTACTATTTTTAGCCTCCTGTGCAGTACAGGTCAACCCTTATAGGAAAGACTTTGGTCCTCTAAGAGAAAATTCTTTCCTTTAAGAGTAGAATCCATTTAAAAGAGCTAATTCATCCAGTGAAGCAAACAGAAATTCAGGCAAGCTGATAAAACATTATTTTCGGAAAAGAGGCTCTATTCTATTCTATTCTATTATATCCCGTAACATTACTAGGTCATTGGGGCACCACAGCTGACTTCAAACCAATCCCTTTCCACCTTGTCCTGTCTTCAGCTGCCCTAGCTGAGCTGGCAAAATCCATTCCAGTCCACTCCTTGATATTGTCTTCCCACCTCTTCTTCTGTCTACCTCTTCTTCTTTTTCCTTTCACTGTGCCCTGAAGAATTGTCTTTGCTAAACCAGAAGACCTTGAGACATGACCGAACCACCTTAGTTTCCGTTTCTTGACCAGCGTCAGGAGTTCATCATATTCTCCAATGGCTGCTTGGATCTTCCTGCGAATCTCCTCATTGGTTATATGGTCCTTGTACGAAATGTTCAGTAACCTTCGGTAGCATCTCATCTCAAAGGAAAAGAGGCAGGGAGCGTTTATTAGAGCAGAGGCGTTTACAAGGAGTAATGCAGGATATTGTATACCCTATGTGCTGAAATATTGGGGCACCAAAAACATTAAGTTTCCATTTGGGACAAATGGAAAGTTAATGATCTTTGGTGTCCAAATACATAAGCACATTACAATTGTTTTAGCACTGGAAGGCCACTACAAATATCATCATGTTTTTGGTTAATGATTGTGCTGTATCTGCCAAATTTAGAAAATTTAAAGGGTGTCAAACATGCTGAAATTGGTAGATTTTAAATAAATCTTCCATTTGAGATGTATATTTTTGGCCCTCAAAAATTATATCTAAACAATAAACTGCAACCATTGCCATAACTAATGCCATGGAAATGTTGTAGTTTGATTTTTCAGCAAAATGCTGGGAATGAAAAATTCTAATGCACTTATACGTATGTAACGCAAAGTCTGTATGGATAACGTCAAAATTTGCGACAGTATATCCCGTGATCTATTGTCAGAAGCCCAACGTCATTTAATAGGTAACGTCAAATGGGGATAACTCTATTGAAAATTGTCATTTGGAGAGGTAAATCATTGGTTTGATGGTCGCAAATTGCGTGTTACGGCTCCAGTAGCGCGTCGCCGTAAAACGAAATTTCCGACCATATAACCGACGATTTACCTCCACAAATGACAATTTTAAGTACAGTTATCCCCTAAACGATCTGAACCCTTAAAGCGCCAAAATAAATGATGACAAAATATGTGTCTGCATAATTTCAAAAACTGTTTTGTCCAAGCAGTTTAACGACTACAGAGCTAGCAGTTTTGATTCAGATGGAGCGACTCATTATGAGCAGCCTCATCTGGATCTTTGCTGTTTGCTAATTCATTTCTGGTGCTTTAAGGATTAATGCATGAAGTTCTTCATTGAATGTCATGTAATGACCATGCATATGACAATATGCATAATACCTTTATATTACATAATGGTATTAATATTAACATCTCTGTTTTAACATGTTTTAACATGTTTTATATTTTATAAATTGACTATGCATATGATAATATGCATACTATTTTTATATGACATAATTGTATTAATTAGAACATTTATATATTGAAACGATTCATTTCATATTATATATAATGACTATGCATATGACAATATGCATAATATTTATAATAATATGAACATCTCAATATTAAAATGATTTATTCTGTATAATGTTGTTCTTATTATATACACCCAACAAGAGCTCCGCAAGCGGGGCAATATACGGCCGTTACTGATTGTTTTCATCCTTGTCTACATTGCTATTAAGTTTATCAAGATATTCCAAACATTAGGGTTCTCAAAAGAAAACCTTAAAGAGTAATCAAAGGGATGTAACTAAAAAAAGAAAATAAGGAAGGGGAAACAATTACTCGTAATAAGACATACTGTCTCAACCTATTACACATTGCTATATAGTTTCGTCAAGATGTACTATACGGTTACCTAGTAATGACTTGCCCAAGAATAGTCATAGAAATTAATCAAACGGATGTAACTCCATAAATAAGGAAGGGTGAGCAATGATTCTTATATAAGACACACAGCCTCAACCTAATACACATTGCTATAAATTTTAATCAAGATATTCTGTATGGTTGCCTACTCAATTTTCTTGCATTTTTTTCAAAGAATGTAAAAATATACTTATTAACAAGAAAACTGCAATTTTGTGTTATCAGTTTGTTTCAAATATCATATATTACAGATTATATGATTTGCTGAAATGAAAGTGCATTCATGTGCTAGAGATATGAATTTTAATGGAAAATGTTTAAAAATAATATGTAGAAATACAAAATATTGTTTATTAGGAAAACAAAACGGTGGAAATTGTTTTTTTTCTTACCCAAATGTTTTATAGCTCTTTGGGTTATTTAGAAGGTATAATGGTTTGAATGCCCCGCCAATATTTCTATTCAGTATTCGTCTACCTTAATTGCAATTCTACCTGTTTAAGTTCGTTCTTTCAGTATTTCTTTATTTGCAAATCACAATTGTACTTCTTTTCAATCATTTCTGATCAAGTTGAACTTCTCTATTTGTCTATCATCTTTTTTGTGTCACGTCATGACTCTTGCTTTTGTGCTCATGTGTTATGAAATTTAGAAACCTCGCTCTTTGTGGAAAAGGATGGTGAGATGCTTGGCAAAGCCTCATATCTTCTTTTCCCCCCAACTTTTATAATTATTCAATAATACATGACACTAGAAAGATTCTCTATTTACAATTTCATTTTTTTACGTTTCACAAAGTATCACTTTTTCCATTTCTCTTGATGTATATAATGTGTCATTGGCCTGCCTCCCTTTCCACATGTCCACATCCTCTGGAGTAGCAAATATACTCTTCTTTACTTTACCCTACTTTACCCTTGTTTGTCTTGGAATAAGTCTGAAAATAAAGCTTAAGAACTTTCAAGTGCAAAAAGAACCACAGGAACGAATTTACATCTACAAGTTTCAACAACTATTTCATCCAAGCTATACTATGTTTGTCTTTTTCCAAGATGTGTTTGTCTTAGAAAAATAATAAGATATGAGCCGCGACACAAGAAAACCAACAAAGTGGTTGTGCGCCAAGCGCAGGCTCAGATCAGCCTGGGCATCCACCAAGTCTGTTCAGAGTCTTCGCTGTCCGCATGGAGGTAGCTTAGACCTTAACTTCCCTTTAAGTGCTTAGCAAAAACTCTGATCAGACTGGGCAGATGTCCAGGCTGATCTGAGTCTGCACTGAGCGCACAACCACTTTGATGGTTTTCTCGTGTCGCGGCTCAGTTATAGTAACCTTGAAGCGCCAAAAAGCATATGACAAAATTAACTGTTGTTAGCTGCCTCGTCTGGATCTACACTGTATACAAAATCATCTATTTTCGTTTCTGGCACCTAACACTTTAAGCACCAGTGACGAAATTAGCAGAATTTGCAAACAGCATAGATCTTGATGAGGCGGGTCATTATGAGCCGACTCATCTAGATCTACACTGTTTGCACTCTAGTCTTTGAATTCTCAATATGAAATGTCTTGGACAAGGGACTTTTTGAATTTTTGCAGACGTAAATTTTGTCGTCTGCTTTTTGGTACTTACAGAGTTAAAAGTGTTCAGCCTTGTATTGACAATATCACACGAGGCTCAACTTAGACAAAGGTTGTCAATGGCATATGCCAACAGCAACGGCACGGACCAGCCTGCGCATCTGCACAGATTGATCAGAGCCCTTGCTGTTTGTAGACACCATGAACTGAAGCTTAGGAAAGTACAGTCCTAGCAGGCACACAGCCTTGAATAAACCTTGAATCAACCTTGATTCAACATCATGACGTATAATCAAGGTTGATTCAAGGTTAATGACGTTGAATCAACCTTGATTCAAAGTTGATTCAAGGTTGTGTGCTAACTTGATTCCACGTCATGACGTTGAACCAAGGTTAATTCAAGGTTGATTTAAGGTTGTGTGCCTAGTGGTATGAGATTACCGCCCCACCAACACATAGATCGATTGAAGACAAGGATCTCGGGTTTGAGGTCTCAGCTGAAAGACCGGAGGAGAGGAGAATCAAATATGTGACCGTTGGATTAGTAATCTAGCACTTTAACCATTACACTACCAATGCTTTCAGAAATTAACAAGCATTAAACAAAGGCTCCGTATAGCCTCTACAAATTAGACTGGTTTCTGTTTAGTTTAAATATTTATTTCCACATAAACATATACAACAGTACAAAATTTAACTTGCATAAATTCAGACTGGTTTCTATATAGCCTGCATAAATTCAGACTGGCTTTTATATATAGGTCTTTTACGAATTTTAAAAACTGTTTACACTTTCTAGTTCAGTGGTGGTAAGGTTTATTCACTGAATAAGGGATGTCACACCTGTCTGATTTAGCATACTATGCATGTGCAATCAATGCACCGTTCAAAATCTCTTACCTGCCTAATTGTGCGTAAATACATGCTTAGAAGCCATGCATCCTATGACTCCTTAAAATGGCCAAATACTGAACTTCATCATTCCAATGCTAATACTCTACTGTTGAAATATTTGAACTGGTTTCTTAACTAAAACTAGATATTTGTGGAAACTGGACCTAAAGACAGCTATTCAGAAGACCTTGAATAAAGGACACATGCAATACTGAAGGTCTTGAGAAACAGTTTTCAAACTATTTATAAGAACTTGTTGACTGGCTTTTGCCATGGCAGTATAGGCTTTGCAAAACTGATGCTTATCAATATATCTCTTTGCATAGACATCATTGGATTCTGATATCTTTCCCTCTTCATCTTATTCATTTTACTGTTTACCATGTACATGTATATACTTGGATTTTTACTCAAAGTGATATAAAAACACAGGTGTGAATGTGGTCTTACAAGCAAATAAAGTTCCAAAAAGATCTGTAAAACTTGCACCACCTCACTAAATATTGGGACAGGAATGTCTGGGCAAACACTGTAGACCAAGACCAGACTGTTCAGGGACAGCAAAACTATTTCCCATTCTGCCAGCACCTTTGTGCCAAATTGATGATAGTCAAATCAATGAAGCTTCTGGTAAAATCAACTTAATTTAGGTTTACAATGGCATCTGCTGCAGAGATGGTTTCTGTCAATATAAAAGCTGCTATGATAAGGTATTATATCAGGCATAAGCAGTCAGCTGTAGCAGAATAGGTTTAAATTGTGCTAAAATGGGCAGTCAACCTTAGCAAAAAGTGGACTTGGCAGTTCCGCATCAGACCTGTTCTTAAAATTTGGATAAGAGCTATAGTATGCATAATTTCAGACTAGTTTCTATATAGCCTGCACAATTTCAGACTTTTTTCTATATAGCCTGCATATATTCAGATTGTCTATTATATAGCCTGCACAATTTCAGACTAGTTACTATATAGCCTGCACAATTTCAGAGTAGTTTCTATATAGCCTGCACAAATTCAGATTGGTTTCTACATAGCCTGCACAAATTCAGACTGGTTTCTATATAGCCTCATAAATTCAGACTGGTTTTTTATATAGCCTGTACAATTTCAGATTGGTTTCTGTATAGCCTGCATAATTTCAGATTAGTTTCTATATAGCCTGCATAAATTCAGACTGGTTTGATTCTTCACTGTTTGCAAATTAGCAACGTTTTGCATTATGCGGCTAATTCGTGGAATACCCATCCCAGAGCCAGCGTAGCCCCTGGTCAGCACATGCGTTGTCCCGTTTTTAAGCTGAATGGGTACACTTTCAATGTACCTAGTTCTAGTTCTATCAATTATATGCTGGACTCCTCTGGAGCATCTTCGCAAAGTTACAAGGGAAGCAACTCTGTCACTTTCATTTCTGCTTCCCATTTCTACTGTGATCAATTCTTAAAGGAAAGAATATGCTTCCCTTGCAGCAAATCCTTTCCTTTAATAGTACATCCTTTAGCAGAAAGGTTTCGTCCATCAACGAAGCAAACAGAAGTCCTAAAGTTGCCCCACCCCTTCATAAATATTACAGGAGAAAAACACATGGTGTATCCCTACACCTGAATAAATGAGAGCCCTCGGTTCCATTCTTATATAACGATGATGCAAAAAGACACGGATTCGCTGGTATTCTGATCCAATCAGAAACAGCAAAAATCTTGAAAATGATGCTAAAAATAATTTTAAAATTAAATGTAGTTATAAGAGATAAATTCCATTTTTCCGACGTTCATGGAAGTATGAATACAAAGGGCAATGTGCAAAGATAACGTGAATGTCCTTACGTCAGAAAAAATGAAATTTATTTCTTAAAAAGATCAGCCCGGAAAAGCATATCAATATATTTTCATTAGTTGGGATTTGGTTTATCAATAAGCAGAGTTATGATGAGAGGGAGTATTTGGTGATAGTCTTGGATGATTTCTGTTGATACGAATAAAATCAGGTTTTGTCATCCCTCATCTGGTCAGCCTCAATGAGGCAGCTCAGATGTGGGGTCTCAATATACGGGATTTCGATGAGTTGTTACCAAGTACTCCCACTTTTCCAGAGCACTGTCAATATGTGTTTCATTTGATTAACGTTATTGTACATGTATTTGTCTACCACTATTCGTGAAACTTAAAATTCCTGTAAAAAATACTAGTTTTGATAATAGGTAAATGCGTAAACATAGGGTACATACCTGTACACTTAGATAGCATTAATCCAAATTCCTAGGAACGTTCGATTGTACCGCTAAATTGTGTTAGGCATGATAAATTCGTGCGTTTATATGTTCACACCAGGTAATCAGTACATCAGCAAATATAGTCGGAGGAAGTACATTGATGTTTTTCTTTTCTTTCCTTTTTTTTTTTTCTCTCTCTCTCTCGATTTTTTTTTATTTATTTATTTATTTTTCTTATTTATTTTTTTTCTTTCTCGATTTTCTAAGGTATATACATAATAGTGTCAGTCTGACAATGTATGTAGTTCCTCCCCAACAGGCACACGACGTCGGGGTGACGCCATACCGACTTCGAAGCGACGTCATTGCTTCGCATCGATGTCGAAGCGACGTCGTTGTAGCGTCGTGGGCCTGTTGAATTGACTGCTGTTCCCAATTTGTTTTATCTACTACTTCTTGTTGCAATTATTATTTTTGTTGTGAATAGTAGAAATTGTGTATTAAGTATCAATAGGTTACGACAGTCAGTTTCCAGCGCCATTTCTGCGTACGGAGATCGTAACGGAGCAACAGCTATTACGAGAGTTATTTTGTGTAAGCTCCTGAAGAAAACTTTCCATGGTACTAAGAACGTTTATGCATAATGTTTTCTCGAGTAAAATTTTCTATGAGTATGCTAGGCTTCAGTCCAATCGCCACTCTTCTGAAGTGGTGATGGAACTGAAGACTGGTTGAAGCATTTGCATATACCTTCTTGTACATGTACTTTACTTACAATATGTAGCCTTTCTGAAACTCTGGACGCTGTTTCTATAATTATGATTTGATTCGTGTTTTTTTTTTCTCTTTAATATCTGTTTTCTGTTCCCCTACACTCTTCCTTTAAATTTAATTTCTCCCTCTCCCCCTCTGTCAGTTTGCTGTGTTTTCTCAGCTTTTTATTGTTATAACATACAACAACACTTGTCATTCGCTGCTATATATGATATTTGCTGTACCTCATATGTCACATTGTTGACCTGAGAGTAATAAAGTTTATGTTCTGTTCTGTTCTGTTCATTAGTTTTAGTGGGGGTTTCGTGTGTGTGTGTGTGTATGTCTGTGTGTCTTTGTGGTGTCTGTGTGATGTCTTAATTTGTGTGTCTACGTGTGTCTTTCTTGTGTCTTTTTGGAGTCTTAGAGGTTTTTGGTGGCTTTGTGGTGTCTTGGCAGTGTTTAGTTGGACCGTTCATCTGTACATTAACATATATAAATGTTGGCTATTCTATCAGTTAGATATATTGTTGCAGGTAAGCTATCCATAATCACAACAATTTATCACTTTGATAGATCTTTAGTGTAGTTTGAATCATTTATTTTGATTTACGCTTTGTATTAGCACTCTGCAAAGTGGACCCTAGCCATCCATCTGCTATTTACTTAATTGTATACGATATGAATGTCATTCTGATGTAGACGTGTTGTTCAAAAACCTTGTTATCTGTACATCGTAAATTGGCGATTTCGTCTTATAAATTTATTCATTTAATAAATTGATGCAGGCGTTATCGTTTTTTCTTTGTTTTGTTTTTTTTTGTACTCAAGAGGCCCGGAAGTGTTTAGTAGGTGGCTGAGTACCCAGCACTTATTTCGACCTTTACGTCGACATGCTGTTGGGTTTATTGGAGTTAGATCTGAAGAAAAGTATCAAGTAAATATTTGAAATGATTTCATCTGTGAACGTGTAAATCGCTGCACACTAAAATAATTTTAAACAATTCATGTCAACAAAACAAATGAGCCGTACCACAAAAATGTGTATGTTACAGAACGTGAACATAGTCATAGATCATTTTGCATGTCTGCCCAGTCTGCTCACAGTGTTCCCTGTTCACATCACCAGCTGGCTCCTGACAAATGTTTGTAGCGAAAAATTCAGATTCTTATAATCTCTCGGATAAGCAGGCTGAGCTGAGTCATCGCATATGTTCTAATGCACTTTTAAGGAGTGGGCCGTAAATACCAACGTAGCATGCTGACATGTTGTTGCGTAGCTGAATGTGCACAGGATAGGAATGGGGTTCAGATTATGGGAATAAGATGCGTTTCTCAGCAGGTAAGCATGCAATGCCAGATCACAGTAAAAATGGATGAGGGGTGCCGAGAAAAAGGAAACTTTCATATACAAGTACAGTCAACTCTCGATATCTCGAACATAGATATCTCAAAGGTCCGTCTTATGTTAAATGAATGTAGTTTGGATGTATTTCCAATTTTTATTAACATTTCATCTCCTGTTGTTTCAAATTACTGATATCTCAAAGTAAATTTTCTGAGACCAGAAAATTTACTTTGAGACAGCAGTAGTGGAGATCAACTTCGATTTTGAGATATCGAGAGCTGAATATATATGACTACAGTGACTACTAGCATCTCAATTCGTTGCTACAGGCGGGTGTCAATCTCTTAATTAATCGTCTGTACATGTATCATAACCCTTGTGGAGATTGCATATCCTAACTATTGTGAACATGTTCTAGGGAAAAGTATCTAATTCTTAGACTGCATATCTTGTTTATAACCTGAACTGCTTTGCGAGTTTCTTTTAACCCAGTAATGCCTAGCGTCTCATAAACAAGGCAGATCCAGAGTTGACGCCTTTGGTCAGGGTCTACACGATTTGCATATAACAATTGGATATTCCTCTGTAAAATAAAAAGGAACAAAATAAACTAGTTCAGACATCCCTTAATTGACAATTGTTCCCATCCATTAAGAGACACAACATTCCACTGGGCATAATAGGGTTAAGGTTGGAAATATGAAAAATGTCCACCATTTTAGTTCAACATTATCGCAATAAGTATCAGTTATTGGTGTGATAATTGAGCCGCGACACGACAAAACCAACAATGTGGTTGTGCGCCCAGCGCAGACTCAGATCACCCTGGGCATCCGCCCAGTCTGATCGGAGTCTTCGCTGTTCGCATGGAGGTAGCTTAGACCCTTAGCTACACTTTAAGCGCTCAGGGAAGAGTCTGATGAGACTGGGTGGATGCCCAGGCTGGTCTGAGTGTGCGCTGGGCGCACAACCATATTGTTGGTTTTCTCGTGTCGCGGCTCAATTACGTAATCACGAGTTTTCAGCCTTAATCCTACACTTGTTTGACAAGGATGTCAAGGTCACGAGCTGTTTTCATTAAGCATTTTCAAATAACAAAAATTATGTACACAAGTAAGGTATCTTTATATCAAGTAGGGCAGCGTGAACTAAATGTTTCTCCCATAGACTTCTATATTGACCCCTACTGCCTGTGACAGTGTGCCTCTCTTTATACAATGTTACTTCTCTCTCCAGATTTGCTCTAGTTTCAAGCTAAATGTTGATCAGTAAGATAAAAAGGAGAAACACCACCTCAAGCCCATGACACACGGTAAACCAAGTAATATATTCCTTGAAACATATTACAAGGTTTACCGTCTGTACATCATCTAAAGTGGTCCTGCATCTATACTGGTCCTGGCCTCTATTTTGGTCCAAATCAGCCTCTAAACTGGTCCCGGCTAGCATCTATTTTGGTGCGATAAGCGGCCTCTAAAATGATCCCAGTTATATACCTGATAACTATGGGTAGTGTTGCTTCTATGAATAATTTGTTATTACTATCGAGTAATGTGATTCTAGTGAAGCCTCAGATCAGTCTGGGCATGCACCCTGTGTGATTAGTCTTTGCTCTCCACACGAAGAAACATTTTGTCCTTTTGAACGCACAGTGTAGACAGCTAGCCTGGCTGATCGGAGTCTTCGGTAGAAACACACATCATTTTGTTTGTTTTGACATTCGACGGCTTTATTTATTTATTTATTTATCTATCACTCCAAAACGGAATTTATTCTATGTAAAATGGTATATGAGCTTCGTTTGTATGCATAATATTTAAAGCATAAAGACAATGGAAAATGTTGTTACGACCGGCAAAATGAGTCTTGTCATAAGGAAACCTGTCTTATGCCATATCCGAAAATAAAGAGGGCCGATCAGCTTGCGCTTCCGCACTGGCTGATCTTATCAGAATGTGTGCTTTTGTTCGTCGTTTACATAGCGTTGTACCTACGGATGCTGTAGACAAAACCCCGCAAGACTCCAGCTAACTTGTGTAGTTGAGCTGTCTGATTTGAATTTCGCCTGGTCTGAAACTCGAAGACAGGTTTTCTGCTGGCGTAGATTTATAGACAGCTGTTTATTTTACAGCAAGCAATGCTCATTAATGTCTTTGATAGAATATCCGCGGTGCAACCGAAACTGATATTATAGAGTAAACAAAATGAAACACAGAATCGCTTATCAGGTATATGTCACATAGATCACCATGCACCCTCTCCCTCTTAATTTCCATTTTTGTTTCTTTGTTAATTTCAACGAACAAGATGGCGAAGAGTTTAATTCTTTTTCTGATATTTTGCGTTTGTTCAGCTGAAGTTTTCTGTGCTAGAAACAGCGAGGAAGAAGACAAGGTATGATAGTTTAATATATATTTCGTATTTTAATGTCTTGATAAACTTGACATCCGTTTATTTCCAGTATCACTGGAAACCATATCCTTTTGATCCTTTCTTAAAATATGGCAAAAGGCGCAACGGCCATTCGAAAAATACAATTTTAATTATTGTTTAAGTCTAGCCTTAAGCACAAAATACCTATTCTCTAATCCCCACCCCAACTTTCCCCGCCACTCCCGAACCCCGTGGAAAATTCTATGATTTTCTGAAAGTAGGATCCCTCCACCCACCCACCCTGCTCTGGGGAAAATTTTCGGTGGAAGAAATCTCTCCGGAAAAAAAAAACTATTTCCCTCATAGCAGAATTTACCTCTGCTGAAATTTCTAGCGAAAACTCAAATCGGCAAATTGCCCAGAGGCCCAATGAAATTACATGTATAAGAGCTCAAAGTTTCTTACGCGGACAGAGAAGGCTCTGATCAGACTGAGCGGATGCCCACTCCTGGTGAATAAATGTCTTTTGACGAAGGTGCGATAAAGAATAAATGAGCTAGCTTGCTGACATCATTTGTTTTCCAGTTATAAGTCTAAGGTCCAATCTGTCACAAAATATTATACAGCCTTTCCACTCTACTAACGCTATACACATTATATTTGACTAAGATCGCCGACTAGCCTCCGAGATACGGGCCCGACATAGTAAGTCCAAAAGTGACGGGCGGCGGACCATTAGTATACTATAAGCTAACGTTGTGAGCCTGCGGATAAGGTGAACTAGAAATCTTAGCGCGAAATCATAGTCATTTTTTTCTATGTGAGGGCTGAACTGCTATCCAAGCGGGCGGAAAGACCACAATATATGGCCAATTGTTTCCGGGGAGACAACTACTATCTCAGTGGGGAATAAGCAGCTATATAAAAGTTTTTTTCTATAACTCTGAATAAGCATTTCCCGGAAAAGCTGGATGGATTACTTGAGATTTTACGTCCATTTTAACAATATTTCAATTATATCAGGACGATGGGAGGATGATAATGAAAGGCTGTGTACAATGGAACCCCGTTTATGGTAGGAAAGATTTCCGCTTCCAGCGGGTCTCGAACTCAGCAACACTACAGTCAGTGGCCATAAGTAGTTCATCAAATTCCGAATTCCTATTGACTTACGGGTATTTCCAAGTTTACTTTTACAGTTTTTGTGTGTTCAGAAATCAAATTATTGTGGTGAAACTTGTATGAAAATGATGCAAAGTAAACTTGACACTGAAACATAATTTATCAAACTCGATAAATATTATTTAATAAGAATGTGGCTGTTTAAAAATGATCAAAAAATCTGAAAAGCTTCTTTTGTATTGACGTCAAAATATAACCGAAACGTAACACCACTAGGTTTCGGACAGCTACATCTTCCATGTCAGCCAGTAATGAAACTCTTGTGTAAATCGATTCAATAATCTCGTTTTACCAATACGTTTTTGATTTTTAATTTTAAATTGCATGAACAGAAGCAGAGTATATAATTTACTTGCACTGAAAATGCATTAAAGTCAATGGGAATTTGGATTTGATTAAAAAATTATGGCCACTAACTGTAGATCAGCAGGCAGCGCTTAACCGACTGAACTGTCGGAGGAAAGACTGCTACCATCCGAGCGGGAGAAAAGACAGTGACTATATAGCAAATTTTTAATAGTCAGGTTCCTGCTGAGCGCGGGGAGGGTGGGTTCTCAGGTTGTTGGGGGATTGAGTTAAATACTACTATCGTAATGCAGGAAGTTTTTTCTATACATGTATAATGTTTTTTTCCTTCACATAGAATAGGCTTAAATTATTTCAGAAAATGTTTATCTGTTGAATAAAAGGATGTTATTTTGCCGCGTCGAAAATATGCCAAACTGCACACACCATACCCAATAGTGAAAAAAAAAAAATAAAAATAAAAACGTAGCAGACACTGTTTCCGTCAACTTTACGATATATCCAGTTCCATTTAAGTTATTCCCTGTTTTAACATGGGAAATGCCAACCTTTCCAATCTAGAAGCGGGAATCTTTAGCCACCTTTCGGGGGAGAGGGGGATGTTTGATTTGGGGCGGGAGCTGTGGGGAGGGGGAAGCACTTTACACGGAAAAAAAACTGTCTAGTCCATTTTCCTATGGCAAAAATTTTCGTGGGGAGGGGAGTGGGTGAAGAAAGATAGAAAATGTAAAACTACTATATCTGTGGGGAAAATCAGCTATATAGATTTTATCCAACACCAGGTATCGTATTTTTCGGAGTATTCTACAACCGGAAGATCATAGCCGTTTTTCTGATGTGGGGGAAGGGGGAGGGGAATGAGTTTATGATAGAAGAAGAAGAAGCGTTTCCGTCACCTTCGGACAACGGCCGATTGGTTTCGTCTGCTGTGGGGATCGAACCCTGTCTTGTAGTAGCAGTGTACGCCGGATAAAAACTCTTGATAAAGTAAATAAGATCTAGAATACACAAATGATAGGCTGGTTGTTTGAGAGATTTATTGCAGTAATATATGAAAAGTTGCCGCACAGAGGATCAGTGCTTCTTTTCTTTTATACTTTTCAATGAAATTTAGAGATTTCTTGGTGAAATCGAAACTGATAAATTATCACCTTAGATTTCACTGTTTCAAAAATAGGATTTTGTGATGTAGTTTCATTTATTTGTTGATTAATTGATAAAACCTTTTCCAGCTTGACATCAATTAAGTCACGCATGTTTGCAAATCATTACGATTTTTATGACGTCACTTAAAGTGCCAAAGTAAAATTGTTAGTGCACGCGACGTCAGGCCGCCTTATTCTCCAAAAGGCAATCTTTAATAGCAAAGGGGGGGGGGGGGGGTATAAGGCCCTTTTTCTGCCCAAGAGCAAAATGTGTTTTTCTTTTTTCAGCTGATGATTAGCCTATAGTGTCCGCTATACTTAATCAATGGTGGTTAAGCTCCGTAAGCGCAACTTTTGGAATAATGGGGTTATTAAAGTGGGTGGGGTAAATCAGTTTGAACCAGGGGAGTCACATTATGGGCAATATTTCTCCTTCAACTTTAATGGCATTCATAAATACCTTCTTTTATAAGTTGAAGTAATGGTTTTGGTGTTATCTTTTATCAAATTCTATCTTTTAAAGTAAAATCTTATGTCTGCAGAATTTCTTTTAGAGACACTGTCAATTTTCATTAATTTTGGTACTTTGAATTCAATATATTCTACCATATCTCAAGAACCAGTAGATGACTTCTTACCAAACTAACATGGGTTCACCGTTGGGAGAGTGCAAACTGTTGATAAAATTTTGGTGACCTTGACCTTTGTTTCAAGGTCACAGTAAGACTTATAACGTCAATTTTAAGTCAAGTTTGACCATTGTCTACACATTAGCTCCTGAACTGATACGAACTCATGACTAAAGTGGCCTAAATTAAACATTATGATGAATTAGAGCACTGGGTATGATCAAATGGCCATTACAACATCTTCAAGGTCAAGGTTAGACTAGACATAGTTTAATCAAAGATCTCACACAGCTAGTAAGCATAAATTTAATAAATATGTATGTTTTTATTTGTAAATCAATGCTTAGTATGCATATAATGACCTTGACCTTGATGTGAAGGTCACCAGTACATTCAGAAGCTCATTATTTCACAATAGACTTTTCTATAACCTTTAAGTTTAACCCAGTTCTGTTTCATTACGTTTGGCTAATACTGACCTTCAGACCAAGGTCAAGGTCATTCTATGCACATTATTGATTTTCAAATGAAATCACTCAGTTTTGGTACATTTCTGCCGACTGATTGTGTGAAATCTATGACTCTACTCCGTTTAGTCTAACCTTGACCTTGACCTTAAAGATGATGTCATGGCCATTTAATCATGACGCCATGGCCATTTAATCATAACTAGTGCTCTAACTCCTTATAATGTTTAATTTAGGCCAATTTTGGGCACAGTTTCATACCAGTTCAGGAGCTAATGTGTAGGCAATGGTCAAAACTTGACTTAAAATTGACGTTATAAGTCTTACTGTGACCTTGAAACAAAGGTCAAGGTCACCAAAATTTAATCAACAGTTTGCACTCTCCCAATGGTGAGCCCATGTTAGTTTGGTAAGAAGTCATCCATTGGTTCTTGAGATATGGTAGAATATATTTGAAAATTGACAGTGTCTCTAAAATAACATTTTGCAGACATAAGATTTTACTTTAAAAGGTAGAATTTGAGAAAAGATGTCACCAAAGACATTTCTTCAACTTATAAAGGAAGATATTTATGAATGCCATTAAAGTTGAAGGAGAAATATAGCTAATAAAGTGACTCCCCTGGTTCATGCTGATTTACCCCACCCACTTTAATAACCCCATTATTCCAAAAGTAGCGCTTACGGAGCTTAACCACCATTGATTCAGTATAGCGGACACTATAGGCTAATCATCAGCTGAAAAAAAACACATTTTGCTCTTGGGCAGAAAAAGGGCCTTATAGGCACCCCCCCCCCCCTTCCCCTTTCACGGGTGGTAAAGTTTCAAATTGACCTCCGCGGAGGTCTGTTGAAAAACAATTTGACTATTTTCCGGTAGGCAATTTGAATATATCCTGTCATGAATTTTCGCGGTTTACTGACAGGGTTCAGACAAGATTTTTCTCGCTAGAAAAGGTATTCCAAAAATCGGAGAATGTCATGCTATATATATTTTACAGTTGTATATTGAGACCAAATGACATGGAGCAGGTTGAAGCGGTATTTTTTAAATTACTTTTGTCCTCCAGGTTCAGTACCGAAAACGAAACTAGGAAGGAGTCCTGCACAGTTAAATAGGTTTTTTGAATGCATTTGCAGGCTTTCTGTGAAATCTTACCGATGCAGTAAGACACGTAGCTTGTATAGCTTCGTTCTTAACATACTTTCAAGAATGCGCATGCTTTTATTACTACATGCTCACCCAATTTTCATCGGCGGTCAATTTGAACACGATGAGAACAATTTGACTAATAGAGCTTAAAATGGAAAAGTTCAATCAGCTAAAAAGAAGAAAATGCTTTAATTTACTTTTCAGAAGCTAGGTAGCAACGGATTGAAAGCATGTTTTCGTACTTCTAAAGAACATCAGATAATATTGCTCATGTAACATTGTCTTTTTTATCGTGAAATAGTAGCACAATAGTGCTTTATATGTTTTCTTTTGTTGTAAAACCAGACCTGTGACACTGATTTGTTTGTAAACATAGCACGAACAGATTTTTTTTCATCACATCCTTCACAGGTCATTCTAAAGCGGCCGTAATGATGTTGTTATTGTTTCATGTTGATTACCCGCGTTTCTATGTAGCGGCTACTTCAGGAGTGTAATCACCCCGCAGCGGGGAGAGCATGCGGGTATGTTTGCTTGATATCTTTTTATGGGTTCACTCTAAATTGTTTGAATATCGGTTCTCTTCTCTGCAAATATTAGTCTGGATGGGTTCGTTTTATTTTACAAACAAATGAGAGCCACAGGTCTGCTTTTACAACAAAGAAAGTGATAAAACACTATTGTACTACTATTTCACGATAAAAAAAAAGAGAATGTTGCATGAGCAATATTATCTGGTGTACTTAAGACGTATAAAATCATGCATTCAAATCATATGACTCCTGAAAATTCAGCACGCATTTTCTTCTTTTTAGCTGATTAAATTTTTCCATGTTATCTCCATTAGTCAAATTGTTCTCATGGTGTTCAAATTGACCGCCGAGAAAAATTAGGTAAGCATGTAGTAACAAAAGCATGCATATTCTTGAAAGTATGTTTAGAACGAAGCTATACAAGCTACGTGGCTTACTGCATCGGTAAGATTTCACAGAAAGCCTGCAAATGCACTCAAAAAGCCGATTTAACTGTGCAGGACTCCTTCCTAGTTTCGTTTTCGGTACTGAACCTGGAGGACAAAAGTAATTTAAAAAAAAAACGCTTCAAACTGCTCCATGTCATTTGGTCTCAATATACAACTGTAAAATATATATAGCATGACATTCTCCGATTTTTTGGAATACCTTTTCTAGCGAGAAAAATCTTGTCTGAACCCTGTCAGTAAACCGCGAAAATTCATGACAGGATATATTCAAATTGCCTACCGGAAAATAGTCAAATTGTTTTTCAACAGACCTCCGCGTAGGTCAATTTGAAACTTTACCACCCGTGCCTTTGCTATAAAAGATTGCCTTTTGGAGACTAAGGCGGCCTGTGCATCAGCTGAAAATAAAACATTTGCTCTTGGGCAGAAAAAGGGCCTTTTCGCCCCCCACCCCACCCCACCCCACCCCTTTCTTAAGATCTGTTCATCAAAATGAGATTTTAAGCTATTTTCAAGTTGCACGTTTACAACCAATTTCATACCCACTAAACACGCTGGACGTATCATATTTGAGGAGATTGTTTGAAATTGTCACAGTATGAGAGACAAGGGTCAAAGAATGACCTTCACCTCTTGTACATATGAATCTTCATGTACTCAATAAGATGACTGTACATACCAATTTTCAGGTGATAATCTTCAACAGTTTCCAAGAAATCTTATGTTCTAGAACTTTCCCATATAAAAGCTACAGAAAGCAAATTTGACCTTCCCGTAAAAAAGGCCAAGGTCAACCTTATGTCATAATTTTAACAATCTTGGTAGTACTCCTGTACTTGATGGTACATACCAAGTTGCAAGGCCATCGGCCTATTGGTTTGGATAAGAAATTTTTTAAAGGTTTTTACCATATATGGGCGTGGCGACCATGTTGGTTATGTGACTAGGACCGTTTGAACAAATTTTCGTTCCCCCGCCCCCTAGAGCCTCTACATGAAATTTGGTTACAATTGGCCCAGTGGCTTTTGAGGAGATGTGTGAAATTGTTGAAATATAAGAGACCAGGGTCAAATGTCAAAGAATAACTTTGACCTCGTTTACGCATAAATTTTCATGTACTCATTAAGATGACTGTATATACCAATTTCCAGGTCAAAATCTTCGACAGTTTCCAAGAAATCTTATGTTCAAGCATTTTTCCATATTAAAAGCACCAGTAAGCTAATTTGACCTTGCCGTAAAAAGGTCAAGGTCAACCCAAGGTCATAATTTTAACAATCTTGGTAGTACTCGTGTACCCGATGCTACATATCAAGTTTTAATGCCATCGGCCTATTGTTTCTGGAAAAGAATATTTTTAAAGCTTTTACCATATATGGGCGTGGCGGCCACGTTGGTCATGTGACCAGGACCGTTTGAACAACTTTTCGTTTCCCCTTCCTCTGGATGCAACATATGAAATTTGGGCAAATTGGCCCAACGGTTTCAGAGGAGAAGTCGTTTGAAATTGTTGACGGACGGACGGACGACGGACGGACGACGATGGACGACGGAGCCTTCCCATCCTATAAGCTCCCCCTGAGCCGCTGGCTCAGGTGAGCTAAAACAAAACAAGAAATGTTACAGTGTGTAACCAATGCCCCCGAAGGCCCCTTAGGCTGAACTTTGACCTGAAATTGTGACCTTCACTTTAGGCATGGGATCACCAATGTTGGAAGTGAGACACATTTTTATCATGCTTTACCTCTCTGTGAAGTTTGATGAAATTCACTTCAGCAGCCTCGAGTTGGTTTGGAGACACAATCTAATCTCTGACCCTGACCCTGACCTTAAGCATAGAAACCATAATTTACTTTGTGACATACCATCTCATTATGTTTTATCATTTCAAGAAGTTTAATTTAAACCTGCTCAAGAAGTGTTTTAATAACTGGAGAGAAACAACTTTACCTCTGACCTTTGTCACCTTGAGCTTGGGCGTAGAAGCCTGTGTCATGTGTGTGGCATTCCTTCTCATTTAGCTTTATCTTTCTATAAAGTTTAATGAAATTTGCTGTGATACTTTTCCGAGAAATTGCTGTCTCATTATTTGACATCGGACTCTAGATTGTGACCTTGGGTTTGGGAACATAAATATTATATGTGACCAACCTTCTCATTATGCCTTACCTTTCTGCGAATTTCGACTAAATTCACTTAGGTAGTTTTAGAAATATTATAGACACACTCTCTGATCTTTAACCACTGACAGTGATCTTGACCTTGGGTATGGGAACCTAAATCTTGTGCACGACATACTGTCTATGCTTTATCTTTCTGTGAAGTTTCATAAAATTCGCATCAGTAGTTTATATGTTATAGCTGAGACAAGATTTGGGACACGTTTGACCTTTGATCCAATTTTAGTCTCGACCTTGGGCCTGTGAACCTAAATCTTGTGCGCGACACACCTTCCCATTATGCTTTATCTTTCTGTGAAGTTTCATCAAGTTTGCTTAAGTAGTTTTCAAGTTATCGCTGAGACATGATTTGCTTCGGACGACTGACGGACGGACGGTGCGATTTTAATATGCTACCCGAAGTCCCTTCGACGGCATAAAAACAGCGCATCGAGAGAAAGAGGTACCACTGGAAGTTAAGCTTACTGCGTCAGTGTAGAATACAAAAATAAAGAATGGAAGCGGATGTGTAGGACATACATATACTACAAATGAAGAGGGGTTGCGGCAAATTTTTGAAATTATTTGAGTAGCCAGTACACAGGTTGGTGCTATTTCCGACGTACAAAATACTGAGAGAGAGAGAGAGAGAGAGAGAGAGAGAGAGATGCGCGGCGGGGTAGGGAGGGAAAGCACTTTCTTACTTGATTTTATCATATCACACCTTCAACACATTGAAAGTATGTATACAGTAGACCCTATTTGATCGTTTTAGATTAACTGAGTGACAAGTCGAGATAATTCACCATATAAAAAGTTTAGCGAAACACCGCAATATCGCTTACTTTTAGTGTTTGGGAAACCGCAACTCTCTTTACTTTCTACCGTTACCCGCTTACTTTCTTGTGTGAACTGTGTTGTTTTAACCCTTATGTCTATACGCAGGCGGAAAGTATTATTTCTAATTTATATTTTCCGCGCCTGGTGGTTCCACCTGCCAAAACTGTAAGCCTGCTACTAAGCTTACATAACAGCACGCCCATTACTCGGACGGTCCGCATGATTAAGATCTATTTTCCTTGGCCATACAACGTTCATTCGACGTTGAATAAACGCCATACAAGGTTGAATCAACAGCAATTTGTTGACTTTGTTACGTATAAATGAAATACCAAACAGCGGCTCGCTGTGCCACTCAATAACTTTGATTAAAATTTTTAATCACCAAATATCACTATGCGTTTCCGATTCTGTCTTTATAAAAAGTAACGTATTTCTGCAGTGCTTAACGAAAGGCTTTTCAACAAAAAAAAGACCATTTTACAACTCTATAATACGACCGAAATAACACTTACCTTTCAAGGGCACGGGATGCGGAGTGGCGCATACTTAGCCTACTCCATGACGACTACAAAACTCCATAGTGTTATGTATAAGCAATCCCTGACGCATCAATATTGTCGATTAGCCTATGCCTTCACTTGCATTTGAAAATTTCATATAAAATACCAGGACAGATCACAAAATGTTAATGTATCCTTTTTCAGTAGTTCTAAGTGATTTTAGCATTCAATAGCGTTTATTGGCATCGTTATGACTTTCTTACATCCGGAGTAACAAAATCAAAAGCCACAAACTTTATTATCGTGTATGTCCGCCGTTACCATCTTTTATTTTATACTTATCAGTGAATTCAATGCATACCTAGAACGAATAAATATGATATTGCCTACAGTGAAAAAATATCGTATCAATTCACTAGTGACTGATACGATATATGTTTTGTGTGCTAAATTTCTCAGCGAAAAGGTCTGAAATGTAGCGTTATTGACATTATGTTACGGAGGTTAGCACGTCTAATCAGGCAATTGGCGTCACAATTTAAATCCCTTTTTAGCTGGAGTATCGATGATTTGCACGCGACGTCAATCCGACGGAAGCTGCAAGCGGCTTTCTGAGCTACTCGGGCTCCTCATTACATTCGATGAAATATATTTGGTAATCATCGAAAAAGTAAATATCCCCTCTGATGAACTGCCCGACATCCGCACCTCGTGCAGTGAATCAAACGTTGGCAACTGAAATTGAATAGCCTCCTATTCTCTAGTAAGTTTCAGGATTTTAGATGCGCTGCCTGCCGATATAGACGCAGAGTCCCAGTTGATCCCACAAATGCTATTTAGGGCATTAATCTCGAGAGAATGCAGGCCAGGGCATCACCTGAACATTGCTTTGCCCCAAAAAGACTGTTATGTCTCGCTTAATGGGGTCACGTGTTATCCTGTTGTTAAAGCGTCACGTCAACGTTGTTCTGGAGAAAGAGCAAAGTAACTGACTGCAGTACCTCGTCAGTGTAACGCCTGGCTATTAAATTGCCGTCAATCACCATGAGGGCTGTCCTAAAGAGCCAAGAAATTCCGCTCAAGAAAATCTTAGAAATTCTTCTTCTCTGAAACCATGGGGCCCAGAGCTTATATACTGAACAAAAAAAAGAAACGTTACATAGTTTTGTTCATGAATTTTAAACTAAAGAACTATAAATTTTAATATCGTTACGTTATATTCTCATAAGCCAGATGTTGAACAATCTTATGAAGTAATCAGTTTTCGATTTGCATCAGTTGTCACAGAATTATTCAACTTTGACTACAAACGCCACAGACAATGTGAAACGCTTAATGCGCATGCGCAAGTGCTTAAATTTCTACCCTTTTGAATTTGCCTTGTAACCGTCATTTAAAGACATTTAACAAGCAGTTCTAAGAAATAAGATGTTAAAGATTTTGTGTCTTTGAAATTTTCTCCCTTGAAATTAAATGTATAGCAAATCAGTTTCTTCGATTTTCAAGTTTGATTCATGGATGTTATTCCAGCTTCTCCAGACAGTGGTTCATGATGAAAAAGTTCGACCAAACTGGCTAATTGTCCGTGGTATATTACCTTGCATTGTCTATAGGATTTTCGGTGTAAAGCATGAAAGTCAGAGTCAAGTGTCCTAAAAAGCGATATTCCAAGCCTTGCGCTTCACTGATCAACCCTTTGGAAGCGGGGATAAGACCGTTTTCGTAGCAACTAGTGCCTGATCAACGTCACAAAAGTGACCTGCTCACATGAACTGACAACTTGAATGAAATACGGGTCTTCAAAAAGCACCTCGAAAAAGCACTTCCAAATTCTGACCCCTCATTGAATCAAACTGATCTGGAGACATTAATTTCGCAGTTTTTGTTGTGATACTCATTTTCTGAACATCGAATACCTTTTGTCAGTTAGCCATAAAATGAAATTTAGCAGAATCTTAATTCAGCTCAAAGAAAATGTGCATTGAAAGTAAATGTAACGTTTCTTTTTTTTGTTCAGTATATATTTAGAATGTTCTAATATTTAGTGGCCTTCTTCATAAATCCTGCCAATCCTGCCCCTGGGGGTCTAAATTGGCCATTCACCGGGGGTCATTATCCCCCATAGACCCATAATGGGAAAAACTTAAAAGATCTTCTGAAACCATCGGGCCAGGAGCTTATATATTTAGCATGTAGCAATGTTTGGAAGTCCCCTACATAAATCCTGACAATCATTGGTTGACCCCTTGGGTCTCAACTGGCCTCACCGCAGGAGGTCATTTGTTTACATAGAGCTATATAGCTAAAGAAGCTTCAAAGTCTTCTCTAAACCACGAGGCCCAGAGCTTATATATGTAGCAATGTTTAGTAATCCCCAACATAAATCCTGCTAATCAATCCCCTGGGGTCAAAGCTGGCCTCTCCCCAGGGGGTCATTTCTTTATATAGCTCGTAGCTAAAAAACACTTCATATTTTTCTGAAACTAGAAAGCCCACAGCTTAGATATTTACTGTATAGCAATGTTTAGTGGTGCCGTACAAAAATCCTGCCTATCATGCCCTGTGGTCCAAACTGGCCCCGCCCAGGGGCTCATTTATTAATATTATGCTTTAAATAGAGCTAAAATGTTAAAATTCTTTTTCTGGAATCACTGCCAACCATGCCCCTGTCGTCAAAACATTCTGGGGGTGGAGTGGGGGTTGGGTGAATGACTCACATTGGTAATCAGGTGAGCGATCGTTGCCCTCATGGACTACCTGTATTATGTCTGATGAGAGCCTCGATTCTTCTGGCTACTTCGCCATAGGAGACTCCTCCCTCGACCATGACAAGAGCATGTTGACGTTCTGCTTCGTTTAAACGTCCCATTGTTGACGTTATATGAAACAGTTTATATGGCGTTTACTTGTAACGAGGTTTCAAAAGGAATGAAGAATGCGACTTTTGCATTTCACATGACGGAGATATTGAGTTAAGTTAATTTTTGCACGTGCTCACGAAGGCTGATAACTCAGATAATCAGGACGGTCAAATTTGCCAGATACAGATCAGCCACTAAGTAAGATAACAGTCACGATCGACCAAAATGATATTATCATCGCAATTTGGTGTGTTCCATTAGTTTTAAATACTGGTAATTTTCATTAACGCTGAGCATATATCTTTCTATGACAGCTGTTGTATTTAACGATTAGACTTTAACAAACGATTGTGTGGCAATAGTTTTATGTTGGTAAATGTCATATATCTGTATCTTTAGGAGTTTCTTCTTCTGAATCTTGCCACATATATCCCTAATCCCGTAGTCCGTCATTTTGGATCTTTATTACATATATACTGGTCACGCCTTAAAGAAACGTTTCATTAAACTTTTTCAAAACATGCAGCATGGGTGCCATACATGCGCGTAAGTGTGATCTATCTTGATTTCTATTTGTGTGTCTCAAAATGACACAGATTGAACATTTGTGAAAGCTTTCAAAATTTGCTCCACCGTTTACAAAAATGCTTCGTGCACGGGACTGTTTTCCACTGAAATTTCTGGAAAGCCTTTGAAAGTTGTTGTGACATGTGCTCTTGTATAAGCCCGTCCCCGTCCAGGGGCCTATTTCACAACGAATCGTACGATTGAAATTCGTCGTAAGATGATCGTACGAGAATCTTACGACCAAAAATCGCTTTCATGAAAAAAATCTCGGTTTCACTATTGTCCTCGTAGAACTCAATTTACGATCAAATCTACGATACCTAAAGGGCAGTCGTAAATTTCACTTTTTCTCCTCTTTCATCGCACAACATATTCATACTTAACTTTTGAATAGATTACATTTATCTACTGTCTTTCTGAAAAGCATATACCAAGTTTTGAGCAAATCGACCAATTAACAAAATTCCAAATTTATGATAAATTACCTAAGGGTGATTTTGAGTGAGGTTTTTCCTGTACGATTATCGTACGATTATCGTGCGATTCTTGCGGGCTAATTTACCTGCAATGTATTAGAGACTATTCTCAAAATCATGGCGGCAGCATTTGTTCTAATAGAGAGAAATTATCTTACAAGAAAATGGTAGGTTTTAGGACTGTTTGAACCCTTAATTTGGTGATCTCTGATCTGAGGAGACTGCATGTTTGTGTTCAACGGTATGGCACGCCAAATGCACAATAAATCTTCAAAATAGGTTTAAGAAATTTTACCCTAAGTTGAGCTTCAAACCTAGGTTTCAGTTCAGTCATAGGTTTCAAATCTGACTTCAATACCCGGATTTGTAAAAACGATTATAGAAAATTTCAATTTTCAAAAGTTAGTTTTGAAGTTAAAACAAAGGGTTGAAAACTTAACACCTTAAATTGAGAATGCGAAATTTGGCTTGCTATACTATACAAGCGAATTATTGGGCTGACCACAAGGTTCTGCAGTGCAAGTCTGAAAGAGCTTATACAATCACAAACAGCATTTGGCAAAATAAAAAGACCCGAGTTTGTATTTCGAAAATCGAGGAAGGGCATGGCAAGCCAATGCACAATGAATTTCAAAACCCTGAGTTTCAGCCTTGTTTTTAGAGTTTCAGTCCTAGGTTTTGGATCTCCAATCCCCACTTTTGTAAAATGAATTTATATAGGAATTTTGTTTTCATATCTTGGTTTCGAAGATCTGCAACTAAGGATAAAAAACTTTTAACCTTGGACTGAAAACTTCCCAGGTGCGATCCTTCGTGTCTTTGGTTAGGAGTCGTCCATGTTTACTTAGAAGCCACCGGTAGCTCAGTGGTTTAAGCGCTGGCCTGCTGATCAAGCGGTCCTGAGGTCGTTTCCGGAGGCGGAAATCGTTTCATTCGTAAACAGGGTTCCACTGCACATAACCATTCATTATCACCCTTCCACCGTCCTGATACGACTGAAATACTGTTGAAACTGATGTAAAATCGCAGGCCATCCATCCATCCATCTTCCTTACTTCGGTGAGAAGGGCTTTAACCTCATTCGAGGTCCTGTTGACCTTTTTCATTGACATGATTGCGTTGTATTACAAATCGCTACTTTTTGTGTTTATAAAACCCAATACACATCTGTCAAAGCTAATACACATCACGTCTGCGATCCATCGTATAACTAAAATCCTACGAGAATCGTACTATCTGTCGTACGATCTTTTTATGAAACGATCGTGCGAGAATCGTGCGATTCTCGTACGACCAAACGTACGATTATCGCACGATTCATCGTACGGTTAATTTTTGTGAAACAGGCCCCAGATGGAGCGCAGTGGAGCAATGGTAGTGTGCCCGGCTCATGATCGAAGGGGCCCGAGTTCGAATCCCACCAGGGCCCTAGCGCTGTGACCTTGAGCAAGTCACATATCCACAGCTCAGCTTGTATATATGTATATAGTCTTATCAAGTCGCAATAAAAATTCTACAGAGCTTATGTTAGTTGTTAATTAAATTAAGCGACTATAAATAAAGATTATTAAAATGGTAATCTACTATCACCTATAAGTCCAGTGTCTCTCCTATGGTATACCGCTGTCACCTATGGACCCTTTACCTGTCCCTGATGTATTCTATTGTCATCAGAATACCTGGGTCTTCCACTAAGGTACTCTGTTCTCTCCTACATACCCTTTATCCGTCCTTGAAGTACTCTGCTGTCACATAAATGCTAAATATTTGTCCGTATGGTACTCTACTCAACCCTCTAGGTCCAGCGTCTGTCGAAGCAGCACTCCGCTATAGGATTGTGTCTGCCCGTGCCTCAACTATATGCCCAAGTGTCTATCCGTCAGGTAAGCTCCCGTCAACAGTATCTATCCATAAGTTACTCTGTCACTTTATAGGCCAGGTGTTTATCCCTGAGGTTCTCTACCGTCACAGGTCTACGAGCCTAGTTTCTACACGGAGGGCCTCTACTGTCACTTATAAGTCCATTACTTTATCCTGTGTCCCTGATAGGGCTGGGAGGGTAGATATTTTGTACCCGGGTACCCGAGTCCCTATTACCCACGGGAAGAGAATGTAAATGTAGGATTGTCTAGCTCTTATATAATACACCAAAATAACTGCAGTTAATACAAGGATATCACACTAAACATTGCTCTATTTGCTTTGAATTTTATTGAATGGTTTTTTATACACTACATAGTAATTAGCATTCGGGTAACGGGTAGTAAATTTGTACCCGGGTAATTGCTTTACCCGACCCGACCTCGGGTACCCGGGTACTCGTCCCAGCCATAGTCCCTGAGGCACTCTTCTGACACCTATAGACCCAGTATCTACCCCTACGGTGCCCTTCTGTCAGATTTCGGACCTGTGCTTATCCCCGAGGTCCTTTATGGTAACCTTTAGGTCCAGGATCTATGCACAAGCATAGTATTGACCCCTGGTACTCTACTATAGGACTGTTTTTGCCCGAGATTTAATCTACAGTCACCTACATATGCCCAGTCGCAATCTCTAAGACGATGTCCTGTTATCTAGTCACAGTGCCAATCTGTCTATACTACCCATAGGGCCATAGTCTATCCAAAAGATATTCTCTAGTTACCGGAGGTACTGGACATATTGACCCGTTGGGATACAGGACTTGTACTGGCCACTATAGGCCCAGTGTCTATACCTGAGGCACTATCCTGTCAGCGACAGGCACAGTGTCTATCTCTGAGATACTCTACTATATCTGCAATAGGCACATTGTCTAGCTCTGCTATGCTCTCTTGTCACCCTAGGGTATTTGTCTATTCCTGAGGTTCACCACTGTACTAATAAACTCTCGTCCTTCCCTGAGGTACTCCAGAGTTATATTTCTGAAGATATTCTTTAGTTAAAACAATATTTTATTCAACTGTGACTTGTTATACATTCAGAGTACAATTTTCATGAAAATGATATGGTCGAAAGCTCATGGCTTTGTATAGACCATTTCCTCAGGCATAGCCAATGGTATAGACACTGCGCTCAGTGCCTATCCCTGAGGTATCCTTATTTCACCAATAGATCCAGTAACTATCTATAGCATTCTATACTGTCATCAATTCTCCAAATGTCAATCCCTGAGGTTCTCTACTGTCATCCATAGGGCCAGGGTTGTACCTAAGGTACAGACCCACTGTGTGTCCCTAGGTACAGTAATGTTAGCTTTGAACCCTTTGGTTATCACTAAGGTACTTTACTGCCACCTATAGGCCCTGTGCCTATCATTGAAGTACACTTATGTCACCTATATGTCCGTTTCTCCGCGTGAGGTGAGATATTCTTTAAAACCTCCATTCCCCCTGTTTATCTCTGGTGTGCTCTACTGCCTCCTCATATTGCACAGTCTATCACCGAGGTACGTTATGGTACCTACAGTCCAGGTGTCTATCACTGAGGCTTCCTGTTGTCAACTATAGGCCCAGTGCCTAACCCGAACCTGAGGTACTCTCATAACATCTAAAGGCCCATTGGCTATGACTGAGGTATTCTACTGACCTATGTGCCCAGTGCCTATCCATGAGGTATCCTAATTTCATCCATAGGCCCATTAACTATTCATAACGTACTCTACTGTCATATATTTTCCAAGTGTCAATTCCTGAGGCACTCTACTTTCACCTTTAAGTACCTGTATTAAGATATGTACCTACTGACCCCTCAGGAACAGGATCTGTACTGTCCACTATAGGTCCAGTTGCTTTGCCGGAGGCACTACTCTGTCAGCGATAGGCACAGTCTCTATCCTTGAGGTACTCTACTGGCCCCAATAGGCCCTTTGTCTAACTCTTCAGTACTCTTCTGTAACCGCAGGAAATATGTCTATTCCTGAGGTGCACTACTGTTACTTATAACCCACTCCTCTTTTCCTGAGGTACTCTAGAGTCATCTTTTGGCCCAGTGGTATTCCTAAAGATATTCTCTATAACCTATAGTCCCCTTGTTTATCTCTGGTGTACTCAACTGCCACCTAGTAGTGCACAGTCTATCCCCGAGGTACTCTATGTTACCTTCAGTCCCAGTGTCTAGCCCTGAGGCATCCGGCTGTCAGCTGTAGGACAAGTGCCTTATCCTAACTTGAGGTACTCTGATAACACTTAAAGGCCCAGTGGCTATGCCTGTGGTACTCTAGTGACCTATACGCCAGTGTCTATCCCTGAGGTTTCCTATTTTCACCCATTGGTCCAGTAACTAGCCATAACATACTATACTGTCATCCATTTTCCAAGGTCTCTCTAAGGTTTTCTACTATCACTTTAGGTCCAGTGTCTGACCCTAGGTACTGTAATGTCAGCTTTGAATTCTTTGGTTATCACTGAGGTACTCTACCGTCACCTATAGCCCTGTGCATATCATTGAAGTACACTTATGTCACCTAAACGTCAGTTTCTCCGCGTGAGGTAACTTTCTGTCACTTATATACCATGTATCTATCCTTCAAGTTTTCCGAGAGACCGTGCGCCTATCCCTTAGGCACCCTGCTGTCACAGTGTATATATCCCTGAGTTACCATATCACCTTTAGATGCAGTGTGTATCCCCGAGGTACACCTGTCACCGATACCCCAGTGTCATTTCATGACGTACTTATGTATCACATAAAGGGTCATTGTCTATAGCTGAGATATTTATAGGCATGGGTTTTAATCCTTGAGGTGCACTACTGTTTCTTAGATCTTCTTTCTACCCCTAAGATAATCTACTCTCACCCATATGTCTTGTGCGTATCCCTAAGGTACACAACTTTCATCTATAGGCCCAGAAGTATTCGCCCATCACCAGAGATACAATGTATATCCCTAATAAGCTTTAATGTCACCATAAGGTCCAGTCATCCCTTAGTTACACTGTTGTTATCGTAGGCACAGTTTCAATTCCTAAGGTGTTCTTCTGTCACCCATATGCCTTGTGCATATCCTTAAGGTACACTTATGCCACCTACAGGCCCATTATCTATCTCTGAGGTACTCTTCTGTCACCTATAGATCCAGTGCCTATCCACGAGTTACCTCAATCTTACTTTAACTCCAAGTGTTTATCCCTGAACACTCTTTTGTCAGTCATGAACCTTGTGCTCATCCCTAAGGAATTTTTCTACCACCAATAGGCTTAGTTTGTATCCCTGATGACCTTATATGTTACCACAGGCATGCGGTACTCTACTGTCGCCTTCCTCCAACCCAGTGTTTGTCCTCGAGATATTCCATTGTCGCCTACGAGAACACTGTGTATCTCTGTCTCTCATGAACTTTAATATCAATTTCAGGCTCAGTTTCTGCTCTCATAACATCTAAAGGCCCATCGGCTAAGCCTGAGGTACTCTACTGACCTATGCGCCCAGTGCCTATCCATGAGGTATCCTAATTTCATCCATAGGTCCATTAACTATCCATAACGTACTCTACTGTCATCTATTTTCCAAGTGTCAATTCCTGGGGCAATCTACTGTCACCTTTAGGTACCTGTACTAAGATATGTACCTACTGACCCCTCAGGAACAGGATCTGTACCGTCCACTATAGGTCCAGTTGCTTTGCCGGAGGCACTACTCTGTCAGCGATAGGCACAGTCTCTATCCTTGAGGTACTCTACTGGCCCCAATAGTCCCTTTGTCTAACCTAACTCTTCAGTACTCTTCTGTAACCGCAGGAAATTTGTCTATTCCTGAGGTACACTACTGTTACTTATAACCCACTCCTTTTTCCCTGAGGTACTCTAGGGTCATCTTTAGGCCCAGTGGTATTCCTAAAAATATTCTCTATAACCTATAGTCCCCTTGTTTATCTCTGGTGTACTCAACTGCCACCTAGTAGTGCACAGTCTATCCCCGAGGTACTCTATGTTACCTTCAGTCCCAGTGTCTAGCCCTGAGGCATCCGGCTGTCAGCTGTAGGACAAGTGCCTTATCCTAACTTGAGGTACTCTGATAACATTTAAAGGCCCAGTGGCTATGCCTGTGGTACTCTAGTGACCTATACGCCAGTGTCTATCCCTGAGGTTTCCTATTTTCACCCATTGGTCCAGTAACTAGCCATAACATACTATACTGTCATCCATTTTCCAAGGTCTCTCTAAGGTTTTCTACTATCACTTTAGGTCCAGTGTCTGACCCTAGGTACTGTAATGTCAGCTTTGAATCCTTTGGTTATCACTGAGGTACTCTACCGTCACCTATAGCCCTGTGCATATCATTGAAGTACACTTATGTCACCTAAACGTCAGTTTCTCCGCGTGATGTAACTTTCTGTCACTTATATACCATGTATTTATCCTTCAAGTTTTCCAAGAGACCGTGCGCCTATCCCTTAGGCACCCTGCTGTCACAGTTTATATATCCCTGAGTTACCATATCACCTTTAGATGCAGTGTGTATCCCCGAGGTACACCTGTCACCGATACCCCAGTGTCATTTCATGACGTACTTATGTATCACATAAAGGGTCATTGTCTATAGCTGAGATATTTATAGGCATGGGTTTTAATCCTTGAGGTGCACTACTGTTTCTTAGATCTTCTTTCTACCCCTAAGATAATCTACTCTCACCCATATGTCTTGTGCGTATCCCTAAGGTACACAACTTTCATCTATAGGCCCAGAAGTATTCGCCCATCACCAGAGATACAATGTATATCCCTAATAAGCTTTAATGTCACCATAAGGTCCAGTCATCCCTTAGTTACACTGTTGTTATCGTAGGCACAGTTTCAATTCCTAAGGTGTTCTTCTGTCACCCATATGCCTTGTGCATATCCCTAAGGTACACTTATGTCACCTACAGGCCCATTATCTATCTCTGAGGTACTCTTCTGTCACCTATAGATCCAGTGCCTATCCACGAGTTACCTCAATCTTACTTTAACTCCAAGTGTTTATCCCTGAACACTCTTTTGTCAGTCATGAACCTTGTGCTCATCCCTAAGGAATTTTTCTACCACCAATAGGCTTAGTTTGTATCCCTGATGACCTTATATGTTACCACAGGCATGCGGTACTCTACTGTCGCCTTCCTCCAACCCAGTGTTTGTCCTCGAGATATTCCATTGTCGCCTACGAGAACACTGTGTATCTCTGTCTCTCATGAACTTTAATATCAATTTCAGGCTCAGTTTCTGCTCTCATAACATCTAAAGACCCATTGGCTATGCCTGAGGTACTCTACTGACCTATGCGCCCAGTGCCTATCCATGAGGTATCCTAATTTCATCCATAGGTCCATTAACTATCCATAACGTACTCTACTGTCATCTATTTTCCAAGTGTCTATTCCTGGGGCATTCTACTGTCACCTTTAGGTACCTGTACTAAGATATGTACCTACTGACCCCTCAGGAACAGGATCTGTACCGTCCACTATAGGTCCAGTTGCTTTGCCGGAGGCACTACTCTGTCAGCGATAGGCACAGTCTCTATCCTTGAGGTACTCTACTGGCCCCAATAGGCCCTTTGTCTAACTCTTCAGTACTCTTCTGTAACCGCAGGAAATTTGTCTATTCCTGAGGTGCACTACTGTTACTTATAACCCACTCCTTTTTCCTTGAGGTACTCTAGAGTCATCTTTAGGACCAGTGGTATTCCTTAAGATATCCTCTATAACCTATAGTCCCCATGTTTATCTCTGGAGTACTCAACTGCCACCTAGTAGTGCACAGTCTATCTATGTCACCTATGGACTCAGAATCTATCCCTAAATTACTCTCTAGTTCCAGTGTCTTTCTCGTAGGTGTCTGTATGTCATTTATGGGCCTAATATCTATCCCTTCGTTACTGTTATGTCACCAATGAGACCTGTTCCTAACCATGAGATACTCTTCTGTCACCAATTACCCGTGTATTAATTCCGTTGGAAATTTCATGTCACCTATAGACCGGTTGTATTTCCCATAGATACGCAACTGTCACCAATATGAAATACATGTATGCATATCCCTGCTATCATTTATAGGCCCAGTGCCTTTCCATGAGGTACTCTAATGTCGCCTACCGGCTCAGTGTCTATCTTTTGCGGTGCTCTTATATCACCTATGACCCCTATGACATGGGGAAATCTACTCTCATCTTCAGACCATGTACATATCCCCAAGGTACGCAGGTGTTTACTATACGCCAAGTATATATCCGTGTCGTAGTCTGCTGTCGCATACAAGCCCAGTGTCTATAATGGAAGGCACTAACCATCATCCGTTGCCCAGTGCCTATCCCTGAAGTACTTTGATGTCAACCATACGTCTAGTGTCTATCCTGACTTACTCTCTTGTCACCTTAGGCCCAACATTTATCCCTGAGGTACTCTACTATCCATATTAGGTCTCGTGTCTATCCCTTTAGCATTCACTCTCGCCTATAGGCAGTGTACCTACCCCTTAGATACTCTTTTGACACCTACAGGATCAGTGTTTCTCCTTGATGTCACCTATAAGCTTAATGTCTCTACCCGAGGTACTTTTCTGTCACTTACACCCACAGCGTCTATGCCTGAGACTGTCACATGTAGCTCCATGCTTATCTCTGATGTACTCTACTGTCATTTATAGGCACTGTGTCTTTTCCCGAGGTACTCTGGTGTCGCCTACAGGCCATGAGTCTTTAGATGGGGTATTTTCTGTCACCTACATTCTCATTTGTATGCCTGAGACTATCACAAGTAGGTCTAGTGTCTATCCCTGAAGTATACAACTTTCACCTATAGAATATTAATATGCCCAGTTTCTATCCCCAAAGTGTGCTTTAGTCACATATGAGCCTAACGGTAAGAGTACCACCCCAGGAATAGACTTCGGCCTACAGTTGGCAGTAGACTGAAACATAGACCGACAGTGTGCTAATGGTGATAGCTGAGTACAGGTAGGACAGACAGCGGTACCATAGTAAAAGTAGAATTCTTCAGGAACATATTACGGGCTTTTCGATAGACATGGGTCTTTAGATGACAAAGGAGAACTTAAAGCATATAGGTGATAGTACATGTAACATAGCACGGGACAGACATCGGGCGCGTAGCTTAAAGGGTTGTTAGGACCTTGGATAAACATACAGCTTTAAACTGTTACCTTTGGGCTGAGCATACAAAGGTAACAAACTGATGGCATGACATTCTTCGATGTACTGAATCTCTTTCGTAGCGTTCTTACTTGTCACCCGCACTGATTACAGAAAAAGTTCGTATTGAATACCAGAAATAGTCAAACTGTAGATAAGCAGACCTCCGCGTAAAAGTAAAAAGTATGCAAAGACCAGGAACTGAAACAATCAAAATCCAAATCCAGCCCTCAAACCATAGTTGGAAACAACTAAGATTACAAATAATCAAGATACAGAGAACATATGGCCAACCGAGTGAGCAGCTTGTTACCAAAAGGTGGCCACTCAGCAACCCAAACCGAACCAAAAATAATAAGAACATACATAAGGTAAAACATCACAGAACCTCTGACACCAAAAACAGGCAACAGAGAACCACAACAGAACTACCGCCTTGGAACGGTCAGTAATGAATTACTGGGGGGCTTAAATCGATTTTACAAGCCCAACCTCACCTGTCAGAAGTCTGTCAGAAATATTACCAGTCATGGCTGTGTGCTGTGATATGTTTCGTCTGAGAAGCCTTAGCCATCATTTTTCTAAGCTTTTGATTGTTTAGCAACACTGGCGAATGTGCACTCAGCCCTCACAATGACATATGATTGTGTATTTATTCACATTCGCTACACATTTGCTACACAATATATTGCTTTGTGCCAAACAATATTTTATGAACACTCGTTATGTGAAATGCAGGCTCAAGTTTTAGTTCTGTCTGCAGCTTATCAATTGTTGCATCTTTTTGTTGCAGGATGATTGGAGGAAAAAGGCACGAAATAGACTACCGGGTCCCCTGGACGATGATGTTTACGACATGATTCTTCAGGTTTTGCAAGGGAAAATCAAAATGTCGGACATAAAAAAGAAAGACCGGAAATCGTATCATAGGAAAGCCTACAGACGTTTACAAACTGGCGCTTACAGCATTCAGAATTGGCTGGTTCGAAGGAAATAAAACTTATACATACACAGTCTTCTAAAATAGTTGTCAAAAAGTCAGAAATCCCAGAAATGGTTAAAAAGGTATCACAACAAACAAGGGGAGAAGGGGCAAAGAAGATCAGGAAACGATTGACTGCAAACTATGCAAGTGTAAGCCAGCAACGAATCCAAAGAGAACTGAACAGAGATCCTGCTCAACAGCGTAGATACCCTTTATTTAAAAACATGGCACCCCTTCGACCTGTTAAATCATCAAATGTTATGGTTCGCAATCAGATCGACTTAGTCGACTTTAGAAATATTGCAGTAACCATTGACGATCAAAAGTTCCAATGGGTTTTATCTGTAATGGATCTTTATAGCCGTTTTGTTTGGCTACGCGCGCTACAAACCAAGTCATCAGATGAAGTTGCCATGAAACTGCGAGATATCTATAGCGAGTTTGGCACTCCTAAATATTTACAATCTGATCAAGGACGAGAATTTAAGGGTGCAGTTGAAAGGCTCTGCAGATCGCTGAATATTAAAATTATACACTCCAGTGCGTATCATCCCCAGTCACAGGGAAAAATAGAAAGATCTAACCGGACGTGGAAGCAAAAAATCCAAGACGACCTTCTACGTTTGGAAGATGGCCTTTGCTGGCTAGATTTTCTCCCAAGATACCAAAAAATTTACAACGAAGCGCAACACGAAGCCCTCGGACCTTTCAGTCCCTTTGAAGTTTTTTATGGCAGGCAATCAAGAAGTGATCAGGATATCTTAGTTCTAGGTAAAGATTGTTTAGACAGCGAAGCTATTTTTGAAGTTGAGGAGAGACAGGAGAATGATCCAACCCTAAGATGGCCTAGCAGCTCTGATGACGATGCAGAGGACATAGATGATTTGATCGTCCATCTGAAGTATATGAAGGAAGTACGAAAAAAAGCAGAATCGAATTCGGAAAAAGCATCACAAGGAATGATAAAAAGGAATCTTAGAAAGAATCCACCTTCACGGTATGAATTGGAGATGTAGTTATCGTGCAAGTGAAACGAAAAGACAATAGATTAAAAAAGGGTTCTACTAATTTAACAGTACCTAGAGTCTGTAGGGGGACAATTGCAGAAGTAAACTATACAAATTATAGGTACAAAGTGAAAACAGATGAGGGGAAGCATGTCTGGTTTAAAGTCAATCAGATAACATCACTCACTAAAGAAGAAGAGAACTTTCGGCAACGGGTTCAAAATGGAAAAGCAAAATGTAGCTGTAAAGCACAGGGTTGTGATAAAAACTATGAACAAAACTGTGTGAACAAAATGAGCCGAATGTGTTGCTTTTGTGTTGGAGAAAAGCCGTGTTTCTTTCATTTATCTACACTCTCATCACCATCGGATCTCAATTTTTTGTTACGAATGAAAACTATGGAAAAAAAAGAAACTGTCTTCCGGCTCTGACGTCGACAATTTAATAAGAAATGCTTTGGAGTTTGGACTAATAGAACGAGGCACGACACCAGCGGACGGTAATTGCATGTTCCATTGTCTGTCTGCTCAGCTGTCAGAAATACTTCATCGAAGGATCTCACACTCAGATGTAAGACAAGAGTGTGTAAACTTTTTAAGAGAAAATCCCCGAACTACAGACGGAACGCCTTTGTCCAACTTTGTGATAGGCAATAATCTAGAATCTTACCTTGTCAACATGGAAAATGGAGCTTGGGGTGACAATCTGATGATGTTCGCCGCCAGTCATGTTTATGGTGTAGGAATAATGGTAGTCTCGAGCCTCGGCGACAGGGCAACACAGTTCATTCATCGTACGAGCGTTGAAATGACAACAGAAGAATCAGCAAGAGACATGATACTTCTCGGACATTTGGCAGAGAGCCATTATATTTCTTTAGAGCCTCTTCAGAGACTGAATTATCAATCGGATTCTGAAGGTGAAAATTCTCGACAAGAATTCACTGCAGAGTCGATATTGGCAGGAAGCTCAGAGCTTTTATCAATGCACACCCGTAATGTACATAATGATGTGACTCGCTCGAGTAACAACATCGATCTGTCCGAAATAGAAGAAGAAATCAGAAATTCCATTATCAGTGAAACGTCAGGAAATGAAGACGACAACACCATTAATCATTTCAGAGATATCAGACAAGAAGGCACTATTCCAGTTTGCCTTAAAAATCCTCGAGTGATCATGTTTCTAACGTATATGGAGTCAAAAGGGAGACAATACAAGCATTTTTACAGTGCTTATGGGTCGTTTGTTTGTGTACCTGAAGAGGACATGGCTACATTTGACGAAAAATCGTTATACATGGAGGCTGGCAAAACATATCGACTCGACTCGAAACCGTTTCGTTTCTGGTTAGCAAATGTGTGCCCAAACGAAAGACGGGTTAATATGACATTCAACAACCACGACGTGGTTGAAATTCCTGCCGATATTGTGGAGTCGTTTGACACGTGGTACGATCAATTAAGACTGAGAATAAGTCTCGCGTTGAATCAGTGATAATTTATAAACCGAGCTTTATGCCAGAGATACTAAATAACTTGTAACCTTATATGTAAATTAGATCTCTGAGCATTCAAGGGCACCATGATCATTGAAATCACTTTGTTACAAAATATCAAAAAAAACTAGTGAATTCACTGTATACTTTAGAATTCACAATTCATAGTTTTCTAAAATGGAAAATATATACTATTCAATGTTTACACTTCAAAGGTCCTATCCCATACTTCAAACTTCATATAAACAGTCAATTCTACAAAATTAATTGTTCACAGTTCATGCGTCATATAAGCAGTTCAGAGTCGATATCATGTCACCTTTCATAGTTTACACATTTCATTTTATATTTAACAGTTCATAGTTCATACTTCATACTTCACATAAGCTCAAAGTTTATACGTCACTGTCTACAATATAATACATGCATTCGTCACAATTTTGACCTATGAACTATGAAGTGTTGACTTTTAGAAGAACTGCAAAATATAAACCACGACGTATGGACGATGAAAAAAGCAGTATGAAAAAGTCTGAATTATAAAATGCAAAGTATAAGCTCTGAACTGTAAAGAGTGAGGCGAAAACGATGAACTTTGAAATGTAAACTCAGAAGTGTAAACTGTTACCTCAAAAGTATGAATTCTGAAAATCACGTATGAATGTGAACTAAGAACTGTGAACTACAAGGTGTGAATAGTGCACTGCTGTGTATGAATTGTATAACATGGACTTTGAAGAATAAACTGCGAAATGTAAGTGATGAACTCTGAAGTGAGAAACTTGAATCGTTAAGTATGAAGTGTTAACTGTCAACAATGAACTATGAAGTATGAATTATGAACTTTGTAGTCTCAGTTGCAGTATGAAGTATTAGCTCTATATTATGAAAATGAATGTCTTAAATAACTTTTTTTCCCTTTAAAGAATTATGGAAGTAAACTTTGAAGTGTGAGCTATAAACTGTGCATTGTGAATTATTCAGTCATGTTGAAAGCTATATGTGTGACCTCTGAATCGTAAAGCATGAATTATAGAGGTATTACAATAAGTAATGTTTTATCCAAAGTATACTCCCAAATTTTATTAAGTAGGTTGAATAAATGGTCAGAGAAATTTGAGATCTTGGCTAAAAATCAGTTTGGTTTTCAAAAAGGAAAATCTACAACTGATTGCATTTTCATACTGCACTCTATAATCTCAAAAGTGCTCAATTCGAAAGAAAAATTATATTGTATTTTCATAGATTTTGAAAAGGCCTTCGATAAAATTGATCGATTAAAGTTATGGAATAAACTTATTATGCAACACGTTAGTAGCAAAATGGTACGAGCGTTGAATGCTATGTATTCTACTGTTAAGGCGTGTATTCGACATAACCGGTCGTATTCGGATTTCATCGATTCCAATTTTGGTGTGAAACAGGGCGATCCTAGTTCGCCGATGATTTTCATGATGCTCATTAACGATTTAAACGAGAATATTAACAATGATCTAGAAGGCATTTTTACTTTAAACGAAATTAAACTATTTCTTTTGCTCTACGCAGACGACGAAGTCGTCTTCGGAAAATAACCCAAATCTGTGCAAGCTATGTTAATAGACGTTGAAAATTATTGTAATACATGGGGTCTAAAAATAAACACTTTAAAAACCAAAGCAATGATTTTTGAGAAAGGCCGGCACACAACGTATGACTTTTATTTAAATAATACAAAACTCGAAGTGGTTAATTCTTTCAAATATCTCTTCAAAAATGGAAATTGGCATCGCACGCAAAAATGTATTGCCGATCATGCATCATACGCTCTACATAATCTTTTTTCAGTTTTTAATGAAGTAGAAATATCAACGTCTCAAAAATGCAAATTGTTCGATTCTCTCGTTGCTTCTGTTTTAAATTATTGCTCAGAAATCTGGGGATATCACGAAGCTAAAGATATTGAGATAATTCACACTAAATTTTGTCGTAAGGTTTTATGTGTGAGACAATCTACGAATTTATGTAGCCTTTACGGTGAATTAGAACGATTTCCGTTTTACGTAATGAGAAAAATAAACATGATTCGCTATTGGTTAAAATTGTTAAATATGAACGAAACTTCTCTACCCAAAACAGTATACTCAATGCTTAAAAATGATGATGACAATGGAATTAATTATTCTGGTTTAAACTGGGCTTTCAATATAAAAACTATACTTGAAACACATGGTCTAGGTTATCTATGGTATAATCAAAATTCAGACTCTGTTCCATTTCCAATCATACGACAACGCATATTAGACAATTATCAAAGTTGGTATGCTGAAGTAAATAATTCACCTAGACTTGTGTCATATTGTTGTTTCAAACATGATTTTAGACAAGAACAATATCTCGATTTTATTACTGAATAAAAGTATAGAATTGCGCTGAGTAAATTCCGTATTTCAGCACATAATCTTGCAATTGAAAAAGGACGCCACGAAAATATTCCACGCACTGAACGAAAATGTAAAAACTGCAATCTCAACGTCATAGAAAATGAATATCACTTTTTATTAGTGTGTCCTCGATATAGTGAGCTTAGACGGAAATATTTTTCTTCTTATTATTGCCATTGGCCAAATCTTAATAAATTTGATAATCCAACGACCTCAATGTCTAGAAAAGTTTTGTTAAACGTAGGAAAATTTTTATATCATGCTGAAGATTTAAGAGAATAAGTTTAGCAGACGTTATGTATTTTATTGCACTCAAAATTACAACTTCTAATCCAAAATTTACGTGGTATTAGTATAATTTTGTTATGATATGCATATAGAAACATACACGTAGATAGGATAATATAACTAGTTTTTACGTTGTGATCCACCGGTCACACAGACTTTATCAGCATTGACTCAACGTTGATTCAGCGTTATAACGTTGAATCAACGTTTATTCAATGTTGATTCAGGGCTGTGTGCCTGCTGGGGACTCTCGGTAGTACGCTGTTGTTTGGTTAGCATATGCAGGAATTTTATTGCTGTACATTTAAATATCTTGTCATTCGCATGAATACTCTTTTGCTTCTCTATAAATGTTCATCTCACTTTTGCTTTGTAGGCTATAAACATTGAAAAGTGTTTAATGCTGATAAAGTATTCTGTATTCTGTATTCTGTCTTCTGAATTAAACTTTGAAGTGTGATGTTTGAACAGTGGGTTCACCGCCGGAGGATATCAAAACCTTGCGTAATCATTATTTTAGTCCCCGTTTAGTTTAAATGACTGTTTATGAGGTTTCTTGGCATGTTAAAGCATGTTTGCCTTAGCAAAGAAACAATTAATTTGATACACGCTTGTCAATTGAAGATATTTGTTTTTGTTGCATTAGTTTTTCTATATACTAACACGGCAAGGATATGCCGAAATACGCTTTGCGACATTAACTTTGACATAGATTCCTCGTTAAAGCACCCAAACAACAATGTCAGGGGTTACTTAGGCCGCCATCAATTTTCTATGGTAACGACAAAGAGCCATTATTTACATGACGGTAGGTATTCCTGGAAGCACGGTGAAATTCATAGTAAAATTTATTGTCAAACACAAGCTGCCAAAATAGATTGTCTTTCTTATTATTTATTCATATTTTATGTATAGTCTGCGTAGCTAATCTGTGGTAGACTGCTTATCTTCGTATCACTTTACCATGTCTAAGTATGCTCAATCACGTCGTTTATGTGTGTGTGTGTGTGTGTGTGTGTGTGTGTGTGTGTGTGTGTGTAATCGCATTTGACTATTTTTCGTAACAGTCCCGGGAAACTATGAGGGTACATGTATCGGATTCTTTTCGGCTCATCTGATCCGAAGTCTCATCGATGAATCATAGGATAGGCGGGCCTTCATCGTCCATCCTTCATCGTCGTCGTCAACACTTGTTAAATATCTTCACATCAGAAACTACTATGCACATAGAGCCTCCTTGGGACCTGGAAACGAACGTTTGTCCAAATGATCCTGGTCACACTGCAGATATTGCCACCATGCAAATATTAGGTAAAACCGTTAAAAAAGTGTTTTTTTTTCTTTGGATCCAGTTGGCCGACTCGTGGTTGGTTGGTTGGTCAGTTGGCTGTTTTGGGTTTAACGGCCCTTTAAGACAGCATTTCAGTCTGTATCGGGCCATCTCCCAGAGAGGGGGCGAAAGAAAAGAGAAACGATAGACGAGAGAAAAAAAATCCAAACAACTCCCCCCAGTACCTACTGCAAGCACAGTAGGCTCTTGCTCCAGTTTTATTCAAATAAGTACAACACACCGGCACTGGAAGTTATAACCAGCACCGTCGTTCGACCACCACCCACCCGACTCGTGGAGACTTGATGTATTGATTTCGATTACTACCAATCTTGCTCAAGTGATCCCTAGCCTGACATAACTTTTTTTGCTAAATTCCTTAATTTCTACATGAAGTTATCTTATATGTGAAAAGGCTCCCCCGACACTATTCACTAATTGTCGTTTACTCTCTTTCTCTCTGTTTAAAACGTCTGAGATTTTTCCAAAGTGGTCTACTTATATCCGCAAAGAAATGATGTCTTTGCCAAATATGGCAGCGGCCTTAACATCCAGCATACCCAGTGTATACATTTCTCTCAATGTCTGGGGATCAGCTAAATTCCATGGTCTCAGAGGTGATGCAATAACAAGTAAACATTTGCAGACGGGCAGACAAACTGACACAGGAGAGGACCCCTCAGAAAAGAAATGCTCCACTAGACTACGTTAGGTAGACCTCAAGGCTGAAAATGCACTTGCTCTCAGTATATGATAATTTTTGTCGAGCCCGCCTGCGGTGAGCGAGACATAGTTGTTACAACTTCAGTTCGGTGTATGTCCGTGCGTGTGTGCGTTAGTGCGTGCGTGCCTCCTTCCGGATTTGTCCGAGCCATAACTTCTACATTTACAAATGGATTTCGAAATAATTTGGCACAATTGTTCTCCTTGATAAGTAGAAGTGCCATTTGAAACATTTGTTCAGGTAGGTCCAAGGTCAAGGTCACACTTGACGGTCAAATGATAAAATATCCATAATTTGAGCTTGTCCGAGCCATTACTTCTACATTTGTGGATGGATTTCAAAATTATTTGGCACAATTGTTCTCCTTGATGAGCAAAAGTGCGATTTGGAACATTTGTTCAGGTAGGTCCAAGGTCAAGGTCACACTTGAAGGTCAACTGATAAAATGGCCATATTTAGAGCTTGTCCGAGCCATAGCTTCAATATTTACGAATGGATTTTAAAATTATTTGGCACAATTGTTCTCCTTGATAAGTAGAAGTGCCATTTAGAATATCTGTTCAAGTAGGTCTAAAGTCAAGGTCATACTTGAAGGTCAAATGATGAAATGGTAATTAATTGAGCTTGTCCGAGTCATTACTTCTACATTTATGCATGGATTTCAAAATAATTTGGCACAATTGTTCTTCTTGATGAGTGGAAGTGTCAAGTGACATACGAGGGTTGATCCAGAAGTAATGTCACTGCAGCTATAAAATCATGTAGAATTAAGGGAGACCAATAAAATTTCGTATCCACATACCTTAACCTATTTGCATTATGGGCTGAAAATTTCATAGAAATACACTGCACAGTAACTGAGATATCGAGATTGACAGAAGGCATGGTAACGAAACGCGCCGCACGTCAATGACGTTGTTGATGCACCAGGCGAAATTTCGATATTGTGTCATGTCCAAAGTAGCATATTCGCTGTTCCAGCATAGCACTAATGTCTCTTCACCCATGTTTATCTCATCTTTAATATTACTTGAAGGGCCCCGCAACTCAATTTTAAGAATTTTACACAATATTCGAATTTCAAAACATTGATATTCATAAATGGGGTCCGAACAAGAGTGACGCTTTTGTCTGATATTGCACATAAAGGTCTTCCGTTTTTCAGACTATCCCTTAGCGACTCATCTGCACGCTTATCGCGCTGATTGCAGCTTTAAACAAGCCTCATAATAACTGTTATTTCACCACATTCTAACTAAACAGCTCTAGCGTCTCTAATGGTGATATTCCGAATTCGGGGCAAAACCGCACATATCAGCTGACGCGTTTTTGTCAGAAATCAATATTTTTACTCTCGGCAGTAACAAGCATTAGCGCTAGCTAGCAAACTTCAAACTGCAGTGACGATATCAAAATTTCAACAGTAGGCGACAGAAATATATTGCGTCATCGTCTCAAATTTTCATCTGATTTGGCAGGTTAGTTTGATTTTGATTTTTGATTGCCTTTGAAAATTATGTTCATGTAATAAACGTTATTCTGACGTGCGGCGCGATGGCGTCGGTGGCATACTTTGAACGTCTATATGATTGGAAAGAAAAAAGATTCCAACTTTATATCTCTTCTGTAAATCAGAACTGAATTACAGTGCAGCTTGATATGATTTTTATAATAATGCTACGATAAATAAGCGCGCAGTGGACACAGTGACATTACTTCTGGATCAACCCTTGTACATGTTTGGGTAGCACCAAGGTCATGGTCACACTTGAAAGTCAGATATTATAATTGTCATAAATTGAGCTTGCCTGGATCATCACTTCTACTTATTTTCCTTTGTGAAAAATTGAAGAAAAAAAAAGAAGAAATATGCTGACTAAGCATGATGTTGTTTGGCTTCTTTCCAGAGTGAAGCAGTTATTTAGTCTTGACATATTTATAGGTCACTATAGCTAACAGCGGGCTCGACCAGTTGTCCCTGGACAACTTTCTAGTTAATAGGAGTCATTTCATTACCCTTGGGCGACCAGTAAATATATGTACCATGCCTTAGCATATCATGCGTACTACTGTAGTGGGTATATGCGATGGGCGATTTGTATGTAACCTCTCCTGGTAGCTAAACATGAAGGCAGAGTATGCATAAAGGGCAAAGTGCGGCTTTTCATACAGCAGGTATGGTATATTAGTTCCTTAAAAGTGCATGTGTGCGTGCATGCGTACTTGCGTGTCTGTGCGCGTGTCATGTCCACGACCCTGTAATCCGAAGTCGGGAGCTCAAAATAGTCGGCCATGTAGACGCTCTTTAAGGACACTGGAAATTTCTCACAATCAAATGGACTAAAGCGAGACAATACACTAGATACTTATTAAATAAATGTCTACAATCATTCCATGTAAATTGAGTCTGCTTAATTGATTGTTTGAAGGAATAAACTGAGAATGGTCACAAAGTGTAAGTCTGAATTTTACGAATAACATCAAATATACAAACATCCCTACCCTGTTTAGTCAAATAATGGCTGCGTGTCCTTAAATAATATCAGCCAAGCCTCATCACGTATTATATATTGTAAAAGACACCGTTTTTTATGAAAAGATTTCATTTAGATATTCTATGTGCTGGAAATCTTTTTTATTTTTTTATTTTTTTTTTTTTTTTTTTTTTTTTTTTTCAAATCTTGCAGAACTTGGCTCTTCTGCAAATCATCTCATCACAAAACGCATGTTTATATGTCTATTTAATTGGAAATTAGGGCACACATGTCGCCATATTGACTCGTTGTAGAGTCAGCAACGTGAGATATTCTTATCCGACAAAGCACATCTTGAAACATAGTGAAACATTGAATGTGCTAACTAATACACTGACATTCAATAAATATTTTCGACCTCTGTAACAATCGTCTTGAAAATTTATACATTTCGAACGGTTTGCCTATAAACTTTGTCAAAAATTACGAATAATTATCGGGGAGGAGGTGGAGGAACAGCGCGTGCCTGTTCCAAATAATAATAATGATAAATAAAGGTAACATTTCGGATATCTGAAAGTTGATTAATATTCATTTCTTACTGCCTATTTCATTTTTACCCAAAATTTACAGCTTGCCATTACGTAAGTTATTAACAGCCTTGTTTTAATGGACAAAATCCATGTGTTTACAAGACCGCCGCTTCGTCCGTCCGTAATTCCGTCCTATTCTTTTCCATGCGAATTCGCAACAACTACTCGTTGGATTTCAACGAAGCTTCATGGAATCTTAAACAACCCACACGCTCACGGCTTGACGGTTTTATATGAATAAGCATTCTGGGGCCGTCACAAAAACTGATATCAACATCAGTAACGTGCACAGAAGCGGGCGTAGTTTTGTGGCGTTTTCAAAGCGTTCCTGATCATAATAGGCACAGCTAAAAAGAACTTTTTGAAGCGTTTTCTCCAAGCTTTTGAGCGTCATAATATTTATATGCAATATTTGTTTAAATGCAATAATAGGAATCAAACACGCTTTTCTGATATGATTAACATCTGCTAGGCCCCTCGGGAAGCGTCGACTCCCTCGCATTTCAGGTTTTAGTTTAGTTTCAATGCTTCCCTCGGAGCCTAGACCGGAGCAATCTAGTAGAATGGTTTTAATAAACTATTAAAAAAGCCGAAATATGATTTTTAAGTATAAGTACAGGCCTTCGGTACAGCTAGACTATTCCTCTGATATTGTATTCCAAATCAGCCCTGTATTTCAGCTACTGAGTAAGTAATAAACACTTCTGGGGTTATATTCCTTGTTGCAGATAAATATATAAATATTGGGTCTGAAGGGCCCTGCAGATGATAGTGCATAAACATCCTGGTTGATTCCTATATCTTACATACCGCAAACCCCACTCCCGTTTTAAGCCAGCAACCCATGTGCGGGCAAGCCACATTCTGCATCCGCATATGAATACACGCATACGGTACATGTCCATGTAATATGCTTTTCGTGTACCACGATTCCCATCATCTAATCAAACTATACTAATTCATTACCAGTTTGAGGGGAGGGGGGTGGGGGAGAGAGAGAGAGGTGCGGGTACAATAAGGGGTGGTGGGGGTCGGATTCTTTTTTTTTTTTTTTTTTTTTTGGGGGGGGGGGGGGGGGGTGATGTACTGGGGAAGGGAGGGGGTCGGAAATAAATAAGCCTCGGAGCAGGGTGGGGGTCATATGTTTCATTAGGCATATTGGGGAGTCAGAATTCTTCCATCAGTCTTCAGTTTTAAAAATGTCTCAGCTTCAAACTCCCATACTCCTTAAAATTTCAGACTCTTTTCTTTCAAACTCAGAACTTAAATGAAATTTATGGAAATGACACAAAAATGGGCAGTTTCATATTTTTCATTGATTTGCAAGAACTATAATTCCTATTTCTTCTCAATTAAAATTAATGCCTGCGTTTATGGTCTCAGCTCTCCAGGTGCCTTTTCATCAGCAAAAATTACTCTGCGTGATAAATTAGCCAGTCAGATAAGAAAGTGTTCTTTGTGTTTCATACAGGTTTTGATTGAGGTCAGTACACATAAATTAGATAATATAGTGTGTGTGAAGGGTAGCTGAGACGGGGGAGTGAGAGAGAGAGTGAACTCGGGTTTAATATCCACCAACAACGAGGTCATATGGAGACGGAACCTCGGTTTAAAGTCTCATCCGAAAGACCGGAGAAGCGGGGGATCGATATTGCGACTCTGGATGGTAGTCCGGAGTGTTATCCGCTACACTACAGCCGTCCCTAAGAGACGGGGGGATGGGGGGTCATAAAATATTTTGTCACCTATCTGGGTTGGGTGGGGGGAGGGGATCGGAAAAATAATTCTGGTGAGACTGAGGGGGAGGAGTCGGAAAAATTTAGGTGAACCATATGAAAATGTACCCGGCTCCCTAGACTTGCTCCAGTCGGATATATTAAATTGTCACATATATATTTTTTATCATACTTGATATTTCACTTCTTTCTTCTTTTTATGGTCGATGCTTGGCTAGTCTAGAAATGATATTTTCTCTTGTGGGTTTGTCTCAGATAGAAATCAGCCCCATAACTATAGACTAGCACAAAGAAGAAAGAATGTATATTCAAGAAAATTTATGAAAAATCCAAACGTGTATATTTCTAAGCCTTGGGCAAGGCTACCGGCTCCCCACCTAATAATAAATGAGGAACAGATACCTGGAGCTGTCTCAATAACTTACTGGAATGCGCGAACGTAGGCGTTCGATATTGAAAACAAAACGACATACCCAGCAGGCACATGGTGTTGAAATGACGTCGTTCTGACGTCGATGTGAAATAGTGACGTCGCATCGACGTCAGAACGACGTCATTTTTACGTCATGTACCCGCTGGGATAGGCTCAGGAAATGGGCCAGGGTATAAACTAGCCCCACTTTCCTCAACACAAGCCGTAGAGATATTTTGGAAAATGGCTTGTGCCGGGATATGCATATAAAGTCGTGAGAAGCAGTTTTAGCAGAAAAAATAGTCTTTTTTAACATATTTACGTTAAGCGCTCCAGACCATTTTAGAGGCTGCTTATCGCACCATAATAGATGCCAGCCGGGACCAGTTTAGAGGCTGATTTAGACCAAAATAGATGCCAGGACCAGTTTAGATGCCAGGACCACTTTAGATGATGTACAACCGTCTAACCAGTGCTAATACTCTGTATCATGCTACTTTTTGGAGTAACATACTACACATTTTGGGATAGAACTTGCTCTATTCCATACAACTTCTTCCATACAGCTAATCAGAAGTCAGGTCACGGGGTGACAAAGCAACAGTAATGTGAATTCAATAAAAACAAAGAGGTATTATGAAACCACAATGATCAGCATGTACATTAAATATGGTAGGTCTGTTTTTTTTTCTTTTTTCAAAGTGCATGACCCCTCCAAGAATGATTCCAATCTGTGTGTATTCACATGACATCATATATCATGCAGTCCAGTCACTTTTTATTAGTCTAACAAGTTAAAAGACCGATACAAAGGGCCTTATGCCAAGACATTACCTAGAAAGGAATACGTTTCAAGCTTCACCGTGTATCAGCACAAGGAATAAGAAACAAAAGTTTCATACTACAAGGAACATGTTACTTGGTTTACCGTGTATCATGGGCTTTACTCTGCACCTTCTAGCAGCACAGGATGTTGATAGCCAGAAACCTCGAATCCCACAGAAAAGCGCAGATTTGCTAAAAATCACCAGTCGTCAATTTTGGCTCCACAGACTAAATCAAAAATACTTATTTCTTCACAATATTCATAGTATCAAACAAAACTGATTTCTCTATTTCACTAAAACATCACTTTCAACCTCATCAGCATTATTAACCAGTCAAAGAGCACCATGTGACAATAATAGTCTCGAGCTTCCCTGCGCATTTCTTTTTAATATTGTGATTCCCTGAAGGAATTGGTTCCCGGTCCCAGTCGGTCGTGCTTTTTAATACAGTGCTTGTTCGGTATAATTACTTACGTAAATCCGAGCAATACACAGGCATTCTAGATGTATCTTTCGATATATCTTCAAGAAAGCCGAGGAATACTAGTGGGCAAGTTTGGAGAGAATCTTCTGTTGTTTATAAGGAATAACTTGTGCAAACAAGAATAAACAATCTTACTTTGCTTCTTACCCTGAAAATTAGGTCAAGACCACAAAAGAACTACAAAAGTTTTGAGCTTGTCCAAACACTTATCCGATTATAGGTTTAGTATGACGCTATAAACTTGTTTCTAAGATTTTTTTCTCTCTAACAGAATGTAATAATATTGGGTCTCTTTATCTTTGAAAACAACAGGAGAATGTCACAAAATCAAGCTAAAACATATAAGCAGTTCTCCGTATATGTTCTATAATAATCTGTCTGCTGGTTCATGAAATAACCAACACACACAAAGCAGCAACAATTCCATCTCCATCTATATTAAAGCCAGCATGCACAGCTAGCCCTTTATCTTATAAACCTCTAAATAAATCCCATTCTGATGGATACAAACACATTATGGCCACGCTGTATAATCAAACACACACCAGGGGCGTAACTAGGGGCAATTTCATAATACGCACAACCATGTTGTATTCGGTTTATTCCGGTAGACCATAATGCATCACGCGCGGGGGGAGTTCCGGTCAAAACGAAAGTACATATCTAAACAGAAATTCTAATAGATAGCTGAGCAAACGTGACTTTTATTGAGTAAAATAGCATTTATTTGTTTGTAAAAAATATATATAAGACAGCTAAAAGCAAAATATAACTATTTCTCAAAATAAATACTTTTGACAGCTGATACTTGACATTATAATCGACAGTTAGGGGAGTAGATTCTTCGAATGCCATATGATTTAGAGATGGACATATTTTTTTACGAGTTAATTATAGAGACAGTGTAAATATAATAAATTTATAAAGATGAATTAGTTTTATTCAGTAATTAATATGATAAGAAGTAAATCAATAATAAGGTGAATAAATATTTCAATTTTTGAAACAAATATATAAGTGTTGGGTATCTGGTCAGTATTATTCATGAATTCTGCACCAGACAGGATTCAGCAGCATTAAGAGTATCTAAACAGTCTAGCTAGACTTGTTTTGATCAGCTCTTTCGGGGTATTGTAATATGAGGCAAGTGTACTGTAGATTGGCAAAGAAACTAGCATGTGTCTGAGCACTGGGTAGGTATCAGAACAGTGTTCATCAACATGTTTCTAGGTATTGCGGTTTATGTGTCTGAGTAGGTAGGTTTTAGACCTGTGTTCATGGTCATGTTCCTAGGCGGTGTGGTTAGTGTGTCTGAGCAGGTAGGTAACAGACCGGTGTTCATCCACATGTTCTAGGTAGTGCTCTTAAATGTATCTCAGCAGGTAGGTATCAGACTGGTATTCATCAACATGTTTCTATGTAATACAGTTAGTGTGTCTGAGCAGATAGGTATCAGACCGGTGTTCATCCACATGTTCTAGGTAGTGCTCTTAAATGTATCTCAGCAGGTAGGTATCAGACTGGTATTCATCAACATGTTTCTATGTAATACAGTTAGTGTGTCTGAGCAGATAGGTATCAGACCGGTGTTCATCGACATGTTCCTAGGTTGTGCGCTTAGGGTGTCTGAGCAGGTAGGTATCGAACTGGTGCTCATCGACATGATCCTAGGTAGTGCGCTTAGTGAGCCTGTGCAGGTAGGCATCAGACCGTTGTTCATCATCATGTTCCTAGGCGATGTAGTTAGTGTGTCTGAGCTGGTAGGTATCAGACCGGTGTTCATCCACATGTTCCTAGGTTGTTCGCTTAGGGTGTCTGAGCAGGTAGGTATCAGAAAGGTGTTCATCGCCATGATCCTAGGTAGTGCGCTAAGTGAGCCTGCCCACCTAGGTATCAGACCGTTGTTCATCATCATGTTCCTAGGCAGTGTGGTTAGTGTGTCTGAGCAGGTACGTATCAGACTGGTGTTCATCGACATGTTCCTAGGTTGTGCTCTTAGGGTGTCTGAGCAGGTAGGTATCAGACCGTTGTTCATTGCCATGATCCTAGGTAGTGTGCTTAGTGAGCCTGCGCAGGTAGGTATCAGACCGTTGTTCATCATCATGTTCCTAGGCAGTGTGGTTAGTGTGTCTAAGCAGGTAGGTATCAGACCGGTGTTCATGGACATGTTCCTAGGTTGTGCGCTTAGGGTGTCTGAGCAGGTAGATATCACACCAGTGTTCATCGACATGATCCTAGGTAGTGCACTTAGTGAGCCTTCCCAGGTAGGTATCAGACCATTGTTCATCGTCATGTAACTAGGCGGTGTGGTTAGTGTGTCTGAGCAGGTAGGTATCAGACAGGTGTTCATCGACATGTTCCTAGGTTGTGAGTTTAGGGTGTCTGAGCAGGTAGGTATCAGACCAGTGTTCATCGACATGATCCTAGGTAGTGCACTTTGTGAGCCTGCTCAGGTAGGTATCAGACCGTTGTTCATTGTCATATTCCTAGGCAGTGTGATTAGTGTGTCTGAGCAGGTATGTATCAGACCGATGTTCATAGACATATTCCTAGGTTGTGCGCTTAGTGTGTCTGAGCAGGTAGGTATCAGACCGGTGTTCATCGACATGGATCTAGGTAGTGCGCTTAGTGAGACTACGCAGGTAGGTATCAGACCAGCAGTCTTCACGAAACCCTGTCAGATGGCCTGACATGTCTGGTAAAAATTCATGCGGTCTTGTAAAAATACTCAGAATTTACAAATGCAGTTTAATCATTTTACCAGATTCGGTCCTGTAAATTCAGGCAGACTTTCCTGAACTCAGGACCAGTCTTCTTCATGAAGTTCCTAGGCGGTGTGATTAGTTTGTTTGAGCAGGTAGGTATCAGACCTGTGCTCATCGACATGTTCCTAGGTAATACAGTTAGTGTGTCTGAGCAGGTAGGTATCAGACCGGTGTTCATCGCCATGTTCCTAGGTAGTGCGCTTAGGGTGTCTGAGCAGGTAGATGTCCGACCTGTGTTTGTCGACATTTGCCTAAGCAGTGTGGTAAGGGTGTCTGAGCAGGTAGGTAACAGACCAGTGTACATCTTCATGTTCCCAGGTAGTACTCTTGTTGTCTCTGAGCAGGTAGGTATCCGACTGTTGTTCATCAACATGTTTCTAGGTAATGCAGTTAGTGTGTTGGAGCAGGTAGGTATTAGACTTGTGTTCATCAACATGTTCCTAGGTAGTGGCTTAGGGTGTCGGAGCAGGAAGGTATGAGACCGATGTTCATCGACATGTTCCTAAGTAGTTTGCTTAGTAAGCCTGAGAAGGTAGGTATCAGACTGGTGTTCGTGGACATGTTCCTAGGTAGTGCACTGTGTGTCGGAGCAGGTAGGTATCAGACCGATGTTCACCGACATGTTCCTAGGTAGTGAGCTTAGTAAGCCTGAGCAGATAGGTATCAGCCAGGTGTTCATGGACATGTTCCTAGGTAGTGCACTTAGTGTGTCGGAGCAGGTTGGTATCAGACTGATGCTCATCAACATGTTCCTAGGTAGTGTGTTTAGTTTGTCTGAGCAGGTAGGTATCAGACCGGTGTTCATCGACATTTTCCTAGGTAGTGTGCTTAGTTTGTCTGAGCAGGTAGGTATTAGACCAGTGTTCATCGACATGTTCCTAGGTAGTGTGTTTAGTTTGTCTGAGCAGGTAGGTATCAGACCGATGTTCATCGACATGTTCCTAGGTAGTGTGTTTAGTTTGTCTGAGCAGGTAGGTATCAGACCGGTGTTCATCGACATTTTCCTAGGTAGTGTGCTTAGTTTGTCGGAGCAGGTAGGTATCAGACCAGTGTTCATCGACATGTTCCTAGGTAGTGTGTTTAGTTTGTCTGTGCAGGTAGGTAATAGACCGATGTTCATCGACATGTTCCTAGGTAGTGTGTTTAGTTTGTCTGAGCAGGTAGGTATCAGACCGGTGTTCATCGACATTTTCCTAGGTAGTGTGCTTAGTTTGTCTGAGCAGGTAGGTATCAGACCGGTGTTCATCGACATGTTCCTAGGTAGTGTGTTTAGTTTGTCTGAGCAGGTAGGTATCAGACCGGTGTTCATCGACATTTTCCTAGGTAGTGTGCTTAGTTTGTCTGAGCAGGTAGGTATCAGACCGGTGTTCATCGACATGTTCCAAGGTAGTGGGTTTAGTTTGTCTGAGCAGGTAGGTATCAGACTGGTGTTCATCGACATGTTCCTAGGTAGTGTGTTTAGTTTGTCTGAGCAGGTAGGTATCAGACCGATGTTCATCGACATTTTCCAAGGTAGTGTGCTTAGTGTGATTGATTTGTTGCTTTACATCCACAGTGAACAGCTATGAACAGCTATGGTCATGTCGGGACGGTCAGTTAACCTAACCACACTATTCCTGGCCAGGCTTAGACCTCCTAAGCGGTTAACCAGTATTAAGTGCACATACTTTCGCAAATAACTGACAACTGCCCTTCTTGAATCAGCGGAAGGAGAAATGAAAGTATTTGGCTAAGTAAGCCTGAGCAGATAGGTATCAGCCAGGTGTTCATGGACATGTTCCTAGGTAGTGCGCTTAGTGTGTCGGAGCAGGTTGGTATCAAACTGATGCTCATCCACATGTTCCTAGGTAGTGTGTTTAGTTTGTCTGAGCAGATAGGTATCAGACCGGTGTTCATCGACATTTTCCTAGGTATTGTGCTTAGTTTGTCTGAGCAGGTAGGTATCAGACCGGTGTTCATCGACATGTTCCTAGGTAGTGTGTTTAGTTTGTCTGAGCAGGTAGGTATCAGACCGATGTTCATCGACATGTTCCTAGGTAGTGTGTTTAGTTTGTCTGAGCAGGTAGGTATCAGACCGGTGTTCATCGACATTTTCCTAGGGAGTGTGCTTAGTTTATCTGAGCAGGTAGGTATCAGACCGGTGTTCATCGACATTTTCCTAGGTAGTGTGTTTAGTTTGTCTGAGCAGGTAGGTATCAGACCGGTGTTCATCGACATTTTCCTAGGTAGTGTGCTTAGTTTGTCTGAGCAGGTAGGTATCAGACCGGTGTTCATCGACATGTTCCTAGGTAGTGTGTTTAGTTTGTCTGAGCAGGTAGGTATCAGACCGGTGTTCATCGACATTTTCCTAGGTAGTGTGCTTAGTTTGTCTGAGCAGGTAGGTATCAGACCGGTGTTCATCGACATGTTCCAAGGTAGTGGGTTTAGTTTGTCTGAGCAGGTAGGTATCAGACTGGTGTTCATCGACATGTTCCTAGGTAGTGTGTTTAGTTTGTCTGAGCAGGTAGGTATCAGACCGATGTTCATCGACATTTTCCAAGGTAGTGTGCTTAGTGTGATTGATTTGTTGCTTTACATCCACAGTGAACAGCTATGAACAGCTATGGTCATGTCGGGACGGTCAGTTAACCTAACCACACTATTCCTGGCCAGGCTTAGACCTCCTAAGCGGTTAACCAGTATTAAGTGCACATACTTTCGCAAATAACTGACAACTGCCCTTCTTGAATCAGCGGAAGGAGAAATGAAAGTATTTGGCTAAGTAAGCCTGAGCAGATAGGTATCAGCCAGGTGTTCATGGACATGTTCCTAGGTAGTGCGCTTAGTGTGTCGGAGCAGGTTGGTATCAAACTGATGCTCATCCACATGTTCCTAGGTAGTGTGTTTAGTTTGTCTGAGCAGATAGGTATCAGACCGGTGTTCATCGACATGTTCCTAGGTAGTGTGTTTAGTTTGTCTGAGCAGGTAGGTATCTGACCGATGTTCATCGACATGTTCCTAGGTAGTGTGTTTAGTTTGTCTGAGCAGGTAGGTATCAGACCGGTGTTCATCGACATTTTCCTAGGGAGTGTGCTTAGTTTATCTGAGCAGGTAGGTATCAGACCGGTGTTCATCGACATTTTCCTAGGTAGTGTGTTTAGTTTGTCTGAGCAGGTAGGTATCAGACCGGTGTTCATCGACATTTTCCTAGGTAGTGTGCTTAGTTTGTCTGAGCTGGTAGGTATCAGACCGGTGTTCATCGACATGTTCCTAGGTAGTGTGTTTAGTTTGTCTGAGCAGGTAGGTATCAGACCGGTGTTCATCGACATGTTTCTAGGTAGTGTGTTTAGTTTGTCTGAGCAGGTAGGTATCAGACCGGTGTTCATCGACATGTTCCTAGGTAGTGTGTTTAGTTTGTCTGAGCAGGTAGGTATCAGACCGATGTTCATCGACATTTTCCAAGGTAGGGTGCTTAGTGTGATTGATTTGTTGCTTTACATCCACAGTGAACAGCTATGAACAGCTATGGTCATGTCGGGACGGTCAGTTAACCTAACCACACTATTCCTGGCCAGGCTTAGACCTCCTAAGCGGTTAACCAGTGTTAAGTGCACATACTTTCGCAAATAACTGACAACTGCCCTTCTTGAATCAGCGGAAGGAGAAATGAAAGTATTTGGCCAGACCAGGTATCGAACCCAGGACCTCTGACTTATGAGTCAGGTGCCCGAACGATTGCGCTATGCGGACCGGCTGTGCTTAGTGTGTCTGAGCAGGTAGGTATCAGACCGGTGTTCATTGTCATGTTCCTAGCCAGTGTGGTTAGTGTGTCTGAGCAGGTACGTATCAGACTGGTGTCCATTGACATGTTCCTAGGTAGTGCTTTTATTGTGTCTGAGGAGGTAGGTATCAGACCAGCGTTCATCGTCATGTTCCTAGGCGATGTGGTTAGTGTGTCTGAGCAGGTAGGTATTAGACCAGTGTCCTTCAACATGTTCCTAGGTATCTCAGTGTGTCTGAGAAGGTAGGTATTAGACTAGTGTTACCTGAGTCTGATCACCAACATACATCAACATTTTGACATAAAGTATAAGTCATTTTTAAAACTAGATTGGCCAAATGAGACATTATATAATATTTACCTTGTTCTCCATCCAGCAAGCACTGAACTATTGAATCAACAAGTATAGCTGGTTTACAAGGTATAGTTTCATGTTAAAGGAGTTTATTTTTGCTGTTTCAAAGGATACTTAAAATGCCTGTTAACATGGATACACTATCGGTTTCACTTTTCCATGTTAACTCATGAATATAATATGTTAAACAAAAGAAAAAGAAGTATGCACCTACCCCACCAGCACACCACACTCACACCACATTATTGGGGAAAGTACTTTTTTCGCCGCTTTACACAGATATAAATCCTTTGCTTTCTTTTTGGGGTTGAAAGAAACTGCTTAAATCAGGTTAATCTAAATAAATTCATGAAATAAACAGCTAGTTAAAGCCAGTGAGAATCACGCTAGTACAGTCTTATATTGGATTTCTATTCATATTCCTACTTTCGTTTTGACCGGAACTCCCCCTGCGCGTGATGCATTATGGTCTACTGTAAAGTCGCGAATTCTCTACTTCTTGAAGGGAAAGCTAGTATTTCAGCCACTTTGGTAATTGGTATTGAAATCTTGTCTAATTTATAAATATTCAGCATGCAAATATGTAGGTGCGTTTTGAAATTTTGTCAATTTTGACAAAATTTCAATACGCACTTGCGTATTTGCCGTATAGGTAGCTACGCCCTTGCATGCTACCCTTACACTGCCGGGTGAAAAGATTAATCTGGTCGTCTTGCCGATATGACTTGCTCCCGGGGTAGAAACGGTGTGGTTACTTACCTCGTAGGAATCATACACTCAGCGTTTACGAGTGCTGTACATCTACATTGGGTATAGCTGTATCGTATAAAGTTGAGGTCAGTTTTCCGAAGTTTGCAGTTCGTATAATGATAGCATTTGGTATAGACAAAGGTGCGGGTAACTGCGCTTTACGACTTAAAAAATTGGATTTCTAAGACCCGAGATATGACCTACGGGAATTCGGGCCGCGTAGTGGTTTACCGTGGACGTTAAGCAATAAATCAATCAATCAATAACCTACGGGCCTGATCAGAGTCTTTCCGGTTTGCATTAATAATTTATGGGTCCTGTGGAATCTGTATAGCTAAGGTGTGTGATTTGGCTCCGAGGTTATAAAGCATTTTTCGTGCTCAACTCAGCTGAGCACTAAATTTTCTCTGCTAATAAGAAATGAAAATTCATAAGCAGAGAAAATTTCCTGCTCGGCTAAACCGAGCAAGAAAACAACTGTACTTATCAATAAGTTGCTATTTCCTGCTCCGCTTAGATGAGCATGAATTTCATTATAACCGTGGGCATGATCTTTTTGCACATGCATAATGGATGATGGATGGATAACCTGCGATTTTACGTCTTTTTAACAGTATTTCAGTGATATCAGGACGATCGCTGGGTGATAATCAAAGGCTGTGTGCAATGGAACCCCGTTTAAGATGGAAAAGATCCACGCCTCCAGTGGGGCTCGAATCCGGGACCGCTAGATCAGCAGGCCACTGAGCTACCGGGTCTCCTACTTTTGCACGTGCAATGAGGTTTTTCATCTTATTGTTGTTGTTTCAATTCTCGTAATGATGGTCTCCATGCGGCTCAGCAGAGCAAATCCATGGCTGCACCTCCTGGCACCGAGTCTGTACATTTGTCAGGCTTGTCTTATCTTAGGGCTTGAAATTTTGTATCGTCTTAATGGTCAGAAAGTCAGTGACCCCATAATAATTTATCTAAGATTCTTAAGGTCATTCTCTATGGTCAGCGTTGAGAATAATTGAAAAAGACGAAAATAGCGTAATTATCTAAATCCTGAATTTTCAATGAGAATGAATGGATGATTTTAGTTTCTTTTCACAACTATGACTAAACGCTGGGGACCATGCCCGTCACCACTTTCGGTGAGTTTGTTTTTCTATCATAAAAGTTTTTCTGCTTGTTTGTGGCTAGGCCCCATCCGGACATCCTCGTATAGAATTCAGAATACGGAATTGGCCGGAGTGTTACGATATATCTGTTTACGTGAAACAATTTAAGGAGAATGGATATACTTTCGTCTTTTTCTGCGATTTCAAACGGTGACAACTGTTGCGATGTCCTTTTAAATGTGGTCTCTGCTCTTGAATAAACTTTCAAGCTTTAAATTTGACAACTGCAGCTGGTGTTCTGCCGTGTGGCGGCCGTAAAACGTCTCCCTGTACATCATCCATAGTGCAGATTATATTTTAATTTTTGTATTTTGAGATCAGAGGAATCATAAATTATAACCTGATTTGGACTTACCCTGGGTCATCGATTTTAAATTATTTGGACCCTTTTAGATACAACATAGTCTTTGACTCGAATGCCTCATTAAAATTCAGAAATTACAGTATGATTTTCTCTGGTTTTCGTCACCAGATATTGTCAGGGTCACTGATACTGATTAGTCTTGAGTAGCTGAAACTTCGAAGTATGACCCATGTGCCTTCATCTGAACGTGTTCTCTGCTCTTGGAGGAACTTTCAAGATTTGAATTTGACTTAACTGCAGCTAGTGTTTAGCCGTGTGGCGGCCCGTACATCATCCATAGTGCAGATTATATTTTATTTTTGTCCTTAGAGTTCAGAGGAATCAGAAATTATTGACTAGTTTGAACTCTTATTCTAGGTCATCGCTTTTTAAACTTTTGAATCCTTTTTGATACAAATCAGTCTTTTGATCTATTGTCTTATTTAAATTAAGAAATTGTGCATGTAGTAGGTTTTCTCTGGTTTTCGTCACCAGATATTGTCAGGGTCAATGATGAGGCTTGAGTAGCCGAAACTACGAAGTCTGGCCCATGTTCCTTCTTTTGAACGTGATCTCTGCTCTTGGAGGAACTTTCAAGATTTTAATGCGACTTTATTGCAGCTTGTGTTGAGCCGTGAGGAGATAGTAAAACGTCTCCCATTATACCATCCATAGTGCAGATTATATTTTGAGATCAGAGGAATCATAAATTTTAACCTGATTTGGACTTACTCTAGGTCATCGCTTTTAAATTATTTGGACCTTTTTTTAAACAAATCATTCTTTGGATCTACTACTAATTAAAATTAAGAAATTATAGTATGTTTTTCTCTGATTTTTGTCACCAGATATTATCAGGGTCACTGATACTGATGAGGCCTGAGAAGCCAGAGCTTTGAAGAATGGCCCATGTACCTTCTAGAATGTGTTCTCTGCTGTTGGAGGAACTTTCATGATTTTAATATGACTTCACTGCAGCTGATGTCGTGCCGCGTGGCGGTCGGCAAACGTCTTCCCGTACATCATCTATAGTGCATATTATATTTTATTTTTGTCCTTTGAGATCAGAAGATGTATTCTGAGGAATCAGAAATTTTAGACAGGCCCAGAGGTTATAAAACTTGAGTACATTCTCAAACTCAAAATAAAGCACACTGATTGGCTGCTTCCGAGCACATGCTCGGAAGCAGCTGATCAGTGTGCTTTATTTGGAGTTTGAGATTGTACTCAAGTTTTATAACCTCAGACCCTGGTTTTACTTATTCGGGGCTTTTAGTGGTTTGTACTTATTCTATGTATTTAAATTATTTGGACCCTTTTTTATGCAAAGCAGCCTTTGAATGCCTAATTAAAATTCAGAAATTACAATATGCTTTTCTCTGGTTTTCATCACTAGATATTGTCTGGGTCATTGATACTGATGAGTCTTGAGTAGAAGTATGGCCCGTATTCCTTCTTTTCAATGTGTTCTCTGGTCTTGAAGGAACTTTCAAGATTTTCATTCCTATTTGCTTTCCTGGTCGATGAAATCCTTCCAAAGTAGGGTCTGCCCTTAAAGGAGAGAATTGATGCCAAAACGAAAAGGGAGACAAAATGGGAAAATGACAGAGTTGCTTCCCATGAACGTTTATCCATACACAAATTTCCCATGTAAGTGATAACTGGAACAAACAGCAGCTTCAGAATATACACTTCCCACTTTTAATCATTTATTTGTTGTCTACTTTATACAAAAACTGCAAAATTAATCAGTTTCAGACAAAGTATGAATGTTTAAAATCTTCTGATATCCACCTACTGTAATTTCCAACCTGTTTCAATATTTTTTTTATTTTCATCTGCCGTTTCCATGACAACGGAAAGGAGAATCGCAAAACAAAGTATAACTTTTTCGTTTTTTGATACACCCTTTCATTTGAAATAAGTGTCATGAAAATCCCTTTCAGTGCGTGGACAAAATATTTTGGTGCTTACAGAGAATTGATGTTAAAGATCAAAATTTTTGTAACACGTGTATGGTTTTGCCGCTAGTTTTACAAGGAAGACTATCTTAATAATAGGAAAAGTATTTAAAGTATTTGCTTCTCTTGAAAATAATGTAATGATAAAAGTACTATTAAACGCCCCGAGGGCATTGCATTTTACCAAAGGGGCGTTATTTAGAGCATAAAAAGTAGCTAATACATTAGCCACTGCATAGCTAATACATTAGCCACTGCAATAATACTTCTAATAAACAGTGATAATTTGCATATATATGTTCTGCGCAAAGTAGGAATCGGTACACTTGCGGAATTGTCCTGCGCAATGTAGGAATTCTCACTTTGTAGCGCAAAGTGGGAATTCTTACCTTGCGCAAAACAATTCTCTGTCTCTGCGCAAAGTGAGAATCAGGACAAAGTGAGAATACATGTGATTAAGATGTTAGTGCGGTTAACGAATATATGTTTGCAATTATTTGTTTGATATGGTCATTTTTATTTCATATTCTTTTTTTTTTTTTTTTTTGTAATTATGTTTCTGACAGAACAGAATGTATGAGCCTCTGGCATTAAAAAACATCTTTCCGAATGTATCTTACACCTGTACAGAGTTTCAAATCGATTCCTTAAAACTGTGGAAGAAATATTGATAACACAAACTTGAAATCCCAAATCAACCTTAATCAGATATTTTTCTTAGTTCGGGAAAGCAGTCAAAAATAGTATTTTTGTTTTCAGAAAGCACGTGTACAGTAACAGTATATTTATAACGTCTGTATAAAATTTCAAACTGGTCGCTTACAATTTTTGGAGTTGTATATAAATTTGGAATCCAGTATTAGCCATAACCTACTATTTTCTAAGTTTGGAAAGGCCGTAAGTTTGTCAAACTAATATTTTACTTTTCAAAAGGCGCATGCGCATCTACATATCTCTGCAGCATATGTACATTGTTTCAAATCAACTGCTCAAAACTCTGGAAAGAGTCGATTATACGAGCTTGTCATCCTCTATCAGACATAACCCGAAAAATTTCTCTAAGTATGAGTCCGTAATCTTTTTTCAAAAATACAGATTCGTCATTTAAAAGTCAATTCCCTGTTACTCGTATCAAATGAATATTCGATTCTCACTTTTTCTCACCCACTGGACAAGAATATCCCTTTCTGGAGGTGTCTGAGATTTTTCTATCTCGGCCTGCTATCTCAGCCTAGGCTCAGAAAGCTGTCTCAAAATGCCAATCATTGCTACATAGTACAGCCCAATTAATAACACACTGTAATTCAACAAATCAACTTACTACCTGTCATGTCAATTGCATGCAGAATATGAAATTGACACCAAGTAATGCACAGAAATGTCATTGTAGATTTCTGATTAGCTGCCAGTCATGAAAAAATACATGCACAAGGTGAAATTAACACCCATGTCAAACTATTAATAGAAAAGTTAGCTTTAAGTTTATAGGAATGGCTTCAACAAGAAGTTAAGGTATTCAGTGAATATTCTGTTCTATAAAATATAATGGGTGAGAAAAATAATCAATGATGGGGTTGGGCCTCGACAAGGAAATCTCAGGCTTGTTTTCAGATTATTTAAGTCTTATGCTCGGCAAGCCTCGCAAAGACTAAATATTCAAAAAACTAGCCTGAGATTTCTTTGTCTTGGCCTCAACCCCATTATAGATTCTATTAGTCTCAAAGATTCCCATTTTGCGCTGACACATTAACCATCAAATCCCTTGGGCCGCAATTCTAGAATTGTACCCGTACAATTCCGGAATTGTAACACAATCTAAGAATTCCTACTTTGTGCAGGACAATCCCGGAATTGTACCGATTCCTACTTTGCGCAGAACATATATATTTTCCGAGGAAGCAACTGTCCTAAATTCCTGATTTGCCTTCCTTTACAATAGGAGTCAACTCTTATAGGAAAGAATTTGCTCCTCTAAAGAGTGGACCTCATTAGGAAAAGATACGTCCTCAGAGAAGCAAACAGGTTTTCATGAAAGTTATTCCCCTTTATACAACTGATGGCAAACGTGGAGGTTTATTCATACACCTGAGGTCATTTGAAACCTCTCGGAAAAGAGGAGGGATCGAGGCATTTTATAGAGGAGCGTTTATTAGAATTAGTAGGGTAATTTCATTCTCTTATAAGAAATATGCTTTCTTTTAGAGAGTTTTGAAAGAGAAGCCTTTATGAGATGGGGTAAGTATTTCTATGTACAAGTGTTCTTCCGCGTAGGTATACTAATATACCTTAGGTTTCACTCTACTCTACGGAACCCGGGAAGGGACATGTGCAATATTTTTCTTAACTCGTGGCCACGACTTATTAAGTCGTTCCCTCGAGTTACTATGTCGTTCCCACGAGTTATTATGTCTTTCCCACGATTGATTGTGTCGTTACCACGACTTATTATGTCGTTCCCTCGACTTACTAAGTCGTGGCCACGAGTTAATACTGCCCTGCTTTCTTTTAGAGAGTTTTGAAAGAGAAGCCTTTATGAGATGGGGTAAGTATTTCTATGTACAAGTGTTCTCCCGCGTAGGTATACTAATATACCTTAGGTTTCACTCTACTCTACGGAACCCGGGAAAGGACATGTGCAATATTTTTCTTAACTCGTGGCCACGACTTATTAAGTCGTTCCCTCGAGTTACTATGTCGTTCCCACGAGTTATTATGTCTTTCCTACGATTTATTATGTCGTTACCACGACTTATTATGTCGTTCCCTCGACTTACTAAGTCGTGGCCACGAGTTAATACTGCCCTCCTATTGGTCAAATTAACTCGTGGCCACGAGTTAATAAATCGCTCCGATTGGATCAATCAGATCTGGTGTACGGTTGATAAAATCCATTACCAAGTTAACCAGAGTACTTGCATATTATGCAGACTTGAAAGTGATGCGGACCTGGGTTCCGCCAGTTCCACACGCGAAACAGCATCTACTGATTTTATCTAGCGGAGACACGTCTATAAATAAGGACGGATTTTGAGGATATTTACTATACTCCTATAAGCAACAGATGTTGCGAGTATCCATTAGAACTTCGTCAACAAGGCAGCTCTAGTGAGGGATCTCGACATGTGTTTTTGCTGAAAATTAAGAAACATTATCTTAAAAGTGTCATAAAAATCCAGCATATCTTGACCCCTGCTTTAGTAACTGCATGTTGGAAAGATATTAAAGCCATACTTTTTACAAAGTGCACTTTAAAAAATTTCCGTAGATTTTACGGTAGAATACCTGGCAACCAGCTGCCAGTCCATTTCCCGTTATTTGTACGGGCGCCCGTAAACATTTGAGGAACCATCACCCAGGATAAGGTAGCATAAGATATGTGTTAGTTTGGTCAAATAGCTCTTCAACACTATAAATGGCTTTGCGAGAACGGTCAGTTAACATAACTCTACCATCTCGAGACTTCAAACAAATGTTCTACAGGCAGACGTCCGTAAAAATAACGGGAAAGGGACTGGCAGCTAGTCGCCAGGTATTCTACCGTATAATCTACGGACAATTTTCACAGTGTAAAAAGATAGGCAATGATGAATGGATGGATGGCTGGATGGATGACTTGCAGTTTTACGTCCTTTTCAACAGTATTTCAGTCAGATCAGGACGATACGCGGGTGATGATGAATGGCTGTATGCAACAGAACCCCATTTACAACTTTACGGTAGGAAAGATTCTCGCCTCAAGCAGGGCTCGAGCCCGGATCAGTAGGCCAGCGCTTAACCCACTGAGCTACCGGGTCTCCTATAGGCAATGATCAGAAAGTATTCTTGACAGCCTATTTAGTTTTAAACCGAGACTTGACACACTTAAATGGCAGTAACCATGCTGCTACCTCCACCCTCGCCACATAATTACAATCCAAAAATTCGTGAAAGTGCTTAATCTTTCTAAAGCCTAGGAATGTTATTCAACCTTAATTCTTTTGCATATTCTTTTAATGCAGTTTATGATAACGAGTCATCCACAATATTCGACATATATGATCCATTTCCATAAGTTGCTCACCTAAATCACCACATTTACAAAAATTGAAATCTGACCAAACTATGCTTAGACTGATATGGAATGTAAAGTCTTTACTCGTAGTTGCATTAACATTAGAATAGGCTGAATTACATTGCTATTTTGGACCACAAACATAAGTTATTAAATGCGGTGGTTGTGGAGATAAGCAGTCGCGTTAGCATACCTAACAAGCAAATAGCCAGGACTGACTGTGCTTGCCTTCTTGTCAGATTCTTTGCAATAACCGTGTGCTGAGCTATACATATATGAGCAAAAAGGAGAGCCCCGGAAGATCGGTGGGTTAAGCGCTGTGTCTGCTGATCTAGCAGTCCGGGCTCGAGACCCGCTGTAGGCGGGGTTTCATTGCACACAGCCTTTTGTTATCAATCTGTCAATCTCACAGAAGGTGAGACAAAGGACGGACAGACAAAACAAGAAGTAACTTTTGAAATAGAATGACAGCGACAGAAAGAAAATGCTTTTAAAGAGAAATCATTAAAGTTTAAAAAAGGTAGATTTCATGGTAACTTGTTTCTAATCTGAAACTCGCTCTGGACAGCAACCCCATTTACGGATCAGTCCAGTGCGAGGAGATAGTATCAGTTACCTTTTATGAATGAATCCTGTTTAACAATACTAAGTCTGTATAAGTCGGATCTTGCAGAACTATGAATGATGACTGGTGGTGGTGAAATGAAATACTGATGATAATAACCAGAAGTATCAGCTTTTACAAAAAAAATTATTGTGTCTACGCTTAGCACACAATGACTTGTGTAGTCATTAGATTGGCACCTTGGTCACTAGTGCCTCTATCAAACCCAAGTTATCTTCACCTCGGTCTTATAGCACATTCTCGGTTTAATCTAGTAGATTTCTGGTTGGCATTTCTAAGCTCATGTTGGCATGTAATTACCCTAATTCAATTAACTGGCATGTTTGGTCACCTTGGAAATATTTGGCATTTAGTGATACTATAACACCGTCTCAATGTCGATCCTTTTCTGGTACCTGCGGACCTGATCAAACATGCGCAAAATATCAATGATAACCAGTCAATAGAAAATAGCATTCAACCAGTCATGACCTTCCGGAGCAAAAGCTATTCCTAAGATATCTACGCCCATGGACAATAAAATATATCATTTCGATTTAAGACAGAAACTGTGGGAATGATCGCACGTGTGAAGCTGCGATGTAAGTTTATACTGACGGACAGATGCTTTATGGCGTATCTGTCCCAAGTATTCGAACAACGCAATCCTTCAGCAGTAGAGTCTTAAACCTTAACCAAAAATTTAAGCAACGTGTTGAAAAAATGATCGCAGCTATTGCATGCATCGACCCGACATGTCCGCATAGACCAGCTGATTAAGGCCACTGTTTTCCAAAGTATTGATGTCGGAGTAACCGGGGTAGCTACGCCATAAAAACTAGCAGGGCACAGCAGCTTAGCACTGTTGCAGAACTGATCAGACAGCTCCGGAAGAGCACTCTGATCAGAATCTATGATGCTACCCTGAATTTTAGCGTCCTATTATCATGCGACTCAATGAGAGATTTTTAAAGCTAGCTTCAGCGTGGCACAGTCTTCCGGCAGACATTGCAGATTAATGACTCCTTGATACAGCTGTCCGGTCAAGCTCTGCAATGTCAGCTCAAGTATCAGTGTCCAAATATTCGAGGAAAATACTTAACACAGTACGACCATTGTCAAACATCAGACCGCTTTACCCGGGAGCAGCTCAACAACGGCGAAAGGTCAGTCTACATAAGCCGTCTGAGAACCAAAGACAGTCCCGTTGTCATAATAATAATACTTGTAGTAGTAGTAAAATATCACAGATGGCAACCTTGCCTCTTATTTAGGACAAAGACAGCACTAAAATTTAGTGAAACTGCATGGTGGAGTCAGTCTACAAACACTGGATCCCCCGATCATACTGCTTCCGGAGAAGAGCAGCATGACGAGGATGTGCAGTGCCTGCTCAGCTATTAGCGGGAGCTGATGAAAAGTCAGCACAATTAAAAATCAAGAGCGAGACCCAGCCAGTTGGACAACACTGCAGAGTCCGATCAGACTGCTCTACTTGGGCAGTCCAGATTAGCGCCTAATCAGCAACATACGAAGTCTGATAAGGGATTTTATCAATATTAAAACAGGACCAATCAGAGCGCTTTATTAACTCGTGGCCACGAGTTAATTTGACCAATTGGAGGTCAGTATTAACTCGTGGTAACGCCTTTATAAGTCGTGGGAACAACTTAGTAAGTCGAGGGAACGACATATGAAGTCGTGGTAACGACACAATAACTCGTGGGAACGACATAATAACTCGTGGTAACGACATAATAAGTCGAGGGAACGAGATAGTAAGTCGTGGTAACGAAATAATAATTCGAGGGAACGACTTAATAAGTCGTGGCCACGACTTAGAACAAATATTGTACATGTCCCTTCCGGGGTTCCGTACTACTCACATGAAAAAAGTAAATTTGCATTTTGTATACATGTGAAATTTGACACGATAATACAAACTTTGTCTTATAAAATGTAAAACAAAATCGAAAGTGTGTTATAAGCATACAAGCATTTCTAGGTCAGCCGACTTATTTTACCTATGTCCTTGTTTTAAAAGTTCTCACTTGCTTTAGAACTACAGTGAAATTTCATGTAATTTCTCGGTTATAGTTATTAAATACAAGAGAGTCACGAGGTCCTGAATTACTCACCTGAGTAAAAAGATCAAAATTCAAACTTGGATTATCATTTGAACAAGCCTGATAGTTAATTGGTTGATTGGTCAAAGATCAAAGAATGACACTGACCTCTACTGCTCGAAAATGTTCATGTACTCATTTAGTTGGCTGTATTTGTCAACTTTTGTACCACAATCTTCTACAGGTTCCATAATTCTTATGTTTAAGGATTTTGCTACACTAAAGCACCAGAAAACAAATTTGACCTTGCCATAAAAAGTAAAGGTCAATCTAAGCTCATGCTTTTAACAGACTTGGTAGTACTCGAGTATCCAATGATACATAAAAAGTTTCAAGGCCATTGGCCGGTTGGTTCTAGAGAAGAAGATTTTTAAAGATTTTTATTATATATTGGCGTGGCGTCCATGCTCGTTGTGTGAGCTTCACCGCTTAAACAAATTTTCATTCCCAAAAGTCCTGGAGGCTATGTATGAAATTTAGTACTGTTTGCCCATTCGCTTATTTAAACTTGTCGAAATGAGAGGCCTTGGGCAAAGATTAAAGAATAACCTTGGCCTCTTGTACTCACAAATCTACATGTACTCATTTTAGACAACTGTATATACCATTTTAAGCCATTATTTTTATATAGTTTCCATGAGCTCTTAGTTTTTAGCATTTCCCCCGTATAAAAGCACCAGAAAGCAAATTTGACCTTACCATAAAAAAGTCACGGTCAGCCCAACGTTATCATTTGAACAATTTATTGGTAGTACTCAAGTTCCCTATGCTACATACAAAGTTTCAAGGTCATCAGTCAATTGAGTCTGAAGAGGAAGATTTTTTAAGGTTTTTACCATATAAATTATGGGTGTGGCGGCCATGTTGGATATGTGACCTTGGCCATTTGAGGAAAATTTTGTTTCCTCAACCCCTGTAGGCTCAATATGGAATTTAGTTTTTACCATATAAATTATGGGTGTGGCGGCCATGTTGGTTATGTGACCTTGGCCATTTGAGGAAAATTTTGTTTCCTCAACCCCTGTAGGCTCAATATGGAATTTAGTTACAACTATCCAGGTGGCTTTAGAAGAGAGTTTGAAATTGTCAAAATATCTAAATCAGTAGTATGCAAAACCGCGATAACATGGGGTTTTCCTTTCCAAAACAAGCTTAAAAATCTAGATCCGTATCTAGATCCGTCTTATAAGACGAATCTAGATTTTCGAAATTGCATTGGAAGGGAAAATCTCCTTGATATAACCGAAGAAATGCGACAAACTGTGTTTGGCCAAATTAATGTCTATTCATTTTTACCTGCCCCAATCTTCCTGCAAGGAAAAACCTTGAACAATATAAACAACAAAGATATCAATACTCGGTCACCGGTATAGGATGAGTTGGCCTGTCATTAAAACACGCATATTGTTTTCGTGTACAAAAGTTTGGAGGATTAGTCAATAAGAAAACATAATAGAAAGTGTAGCCATTGAATTTCTTCAAATGCGATAGTTTCCTCATTTCAGGTTAGTGTCCTGGTATATTTACTGCTGTAGGTTTTTATGGAATTCCAAAAACGGATGGGCATAAGTATGGGGCAGTTTCTTAGTTTTATACTCTTTGAGGGGTTAAGCACATAAGATTCTTCAAATTGATTGAGTTTTTCGGCAGTTGGTATTGAAATTGTGTGTCATTTACAAAATTTCAGCATGCAAATAGGCTACATAGGTGCGTTTTGAAATTTAGCGTTTGGGCAGCTGCGACCTTGGACGACAATGTCTGTCACCTGAGCACTCCATATCAATTTATCTGCTGCTGCGTTCATTTTGTACATGTGCAAAAGCGTGCACACAAATTGACTGTTCACTGTCTCCTTCGTACACACGAATTGACTGTTCACTGTTCACAAATTGACTGTTCACTGTCTCCTTCGTACTGTCTGCTATGCCATGTCTACCTTCTACTGTCTACTCGTTACTATTAGCAAGAGGTAGGGAAGAGTCGGGTAACTTCGGACAGCCGGGTAAATTCGGACATACAATTGCAAACAGTCAAAATCCAGATGAGATGGCTCATAATGAGCCGTCTTATCAGGATTTTCTCTGTTTGGCCAGTTATTTTTTCTTTTATTTCCAAACAACTGACATATAAAGGAAACAATGTCTGTGTCCGAATTTAGCCTCTGTCCGAAGTTACCCGACTCTCTCTCCTAGGTCTTGCGTTTCTCGATTTGTATCTGTTGTTTCTGGGATTAAATGACACAAGGAAAATCTTAAAGGGCTACTGTACTGTTTTTCAACATGCATTGAAATCACTGGAAATAACTGGTATTGTTTTATCTAAAAGAATGTCGAAAACCGCAAAGAAAAATTCCAAACGGTTAAAGAGTTATATGGAATTTTAATTTTAATGAGCTGAAAAATATGCAAGGACTCTTATGATGTCATTTGAGTAATTCATATTATTAAAATTTAAAAAAAAATCTTTTTTTTTATATATTTTTCTCCTTATATAGATTAAGTATAATAAGTTACTTCATTGTATTTAAAAATTCAAATATTTTGCATCAAAATATGATGATAATAGCTGGAATCAAAATTACATTTTGCAAATAAAGCTGTAGAAAAGAAAAAGTGGGCGGGGCTTAAAATCTAATTTGCATAAACTTTAATTGTCAATAATTACAGTTTTTGTTAGAATTTTTCGATGGGGTTTTTAGCATCCTGTTTCCCTCATAAATAACTGTTAATTGAGACTATTTCTGGTAAAAGTGGAGCAAACAGTGTAGTAGCGCTTTAAAAAAAAAGAAGATAATCAGCGCAGATTAAATGGAAATGTTTTTTTGTTATATGTCTCTAGTTGAAGATTTGACAATTACTTTAATGAATAAGTAAGCTATGTCGGTAGGCACCCACAACCGTGATTTTGACACTGGGTAGCGACAACGACCTATCTCAAGATTGAGCTGTCCAATTTGGAATCCCAAAATGGGCCGCGGTCAATCTTGATATCTTGATATCTACGGCGCAAAAAAAGAAAGTTTTGAATATCTGCGTCTGTTTTCGATAACGTTGGTTTCTATTGTAAAATTACAAACAAGAGAAACATTTTGAATTTATATAGGACAGAGTGCTAGTATTCACAGTGCAGTATGACGAGAAAAAACGAAGATTAAATATTCATTGACTTTAGAAATTATTGGCTAAATTTTGACATACGCGTTATTTGACCAATGGGATATTGTGAAATCTGGAGCAATATCGAAAGTATACAAGGCTGCGCCTAAAAAAGCAATGCAATTAGATGGCCATCACTACATGCAGAGAATGGTGTGATAATGTCACCTGGCTTTCTTTGAAAATATTTGTTCTGAGGCGAGTCTAATCATTCAGCGGCATGGAGTGAGAGAAAAGTCATTAGCTTTTTCCCATAAACGGACGAGCTATGTAGACTTGAAAGGTGACGTCAACGTGTTTGATTGGTAAATATAGTTCTCCATTTACCCCGATCAGTTTTCTTGGCAGAAAAAAGGAAACTTTTAGAAGTTCTTTTGAATTATGCTTACACAGATGTCAAACTTGGCACTGAAACCTGGCCCCGAGGTTATAAGACGTTTTTCATGCAGCATGAAATTTTACCTGCTAATAAATATTAAATTACTGATATGTACAGCTGTTTTCTTGCTCAGTTTAGCCAAGTATAAAATTTTCTCTGCTTATGAATATGAAAATGCCAACTATAGTTGGCATTTTCAAATTTATCAGCAGAGAAAATTTCATGCTCAGCTCAGTTGAACACAAAAAAGATTTATAACCTCGGGGCCAGGCTTTAAATTATTAAAAACAACGAGATCCTGTCAGATGAGTTCGGATACGACAATTAACGAAGAGACAGACTGAGCGACCCGCATGGTGGAGTGTTTAGAATATCCCATGAGTTACGTATACAGAAGCCCCAATACAGAGCTAGTGAGTGCAACTGTTTCAGTAGACCATAAGTCTAAGACCCTTCCAGCCTGTTTCAGACAACCGAACAGGACAGCTGGTACATACTTAACCCAGGCCAAAGAGGTTCTAATCTCATTAATGAGAATTTAACTCTAAGGCATCAGTTCCGACGTTGCTGTTAATTCTTTGTAGCTTTGTGGTTCATACCACAGGGCGCTTTATGTTTTAAAGTCTTCTCTTGCACTTTGTCCTCATTTCTGGGTTTGTTTTAGCAAGCTGATCATCACACTTCGGGAAGAGGGAGCTGGTCCTTGTGCTTTACTTGCATCTGTTTGTTTTACGCTTGTGTGTGTTGTCCTTTTTCTCTTGCCGTTGATCTGAGGTTTGTGACTGTGGCATACCCTGAACCTTTCTATTAACTTTTTCTAACCTCCCAAATTTGAATTAACGATATGATCATCAGAAGGAACCAGTTTCCAGCCAAGACAATACTTGGTATTCCTGGACATACTTGCTAGCTATGGTTTTGAAAAGGCAAACTTTCCAACTTGATGAGACAAAGTCCTTGACCTAGTTCTGATGCCCAACCCCAAGCTATACAGAGATATACAAGCCACTGGAAATAGTGACCATAATATAGTCCTCCTGAAAGCCAAACTCAAGCCATATTGTCCATAGCCTGAGCAGAAGAGCAGGCGTTAGACAGACTGATATCAATGGCATTCGAAGAGATTTCTGTAAAATTAAATTTTTTAAAGAGTTCCTTCAAGAGCAGAGAATACATGCAGAAGAAGGAACGTGGACCAGACTATGTAGTTTCGGCTAATAAAGCCTCATCAGTGACCCTATAAATATCTGCTGACGAAACCAGAGAAATGCATACGGTACTTTCTAATTTTAACTGGGCAGTCGAGACAAAGACTGATTAGTATCAAAAAGGGTCCTAAATAATATAAAAGACGATGATCTAGAATAAGAGTCTAAATCAATTTAAAGTTTCAGATTTCTCAGAACATATCCCCTGATCTTAAAGGACGAAAATAAAATATAATCTGCAAATGTACGGGGAGACATTTTATGGCCGTCACACGGCACAACACCAGCTGCAGTGAAGTAAAATTAAAATCTTAAAGAGTTCCTTCAAGAGCAGAGAATACATTCAGAGAAAGGAACATGGACCAGACTACAACAGAGAGTGTCACAGTCCAAGCTGTGATCAACAATAGGGTACCAACCAAGCTGACCCTAGCAAGAAATTTCCATCCATGGATAATTACCAGGAACAGGAGGGCAATCAACCGGTAACAAAGAGCCCATATGAAAGCCAGAAGAACAGGCCATAAGAAAACAGAAGTAGTTACAAGATACTCCAGAAAGAAGTACAGTGGGAAACAAGTAACGCACACAAAGATACTTGAATGATGTAAGCAACAATTATCTCCACTGCCCCAAACTGTTTGAAATAAACAATAAAACCTATCCTAAATAACAAGGACTGATTCATGAAGGGCAACAGCCATAGTGAACGAGCAATTCCAGTCGGTTATCACAAAAGAAGATTTGACTAGCATTCCAGACAACGGACCTAGCCCATACCCAACAGTAAGAAACATAATTATCACGAACCAAATGGTCTACAAACTTCTTAGAGGCCTTTAATCGCATAATACAACAGAACCAGACACCATACCATCATTTATCCTGAAGTCTGCAACTACGGAATTAGCCCCTATCTTGATCCTACTTTCGGGACGAGTCATTTATTATCAGGTGGGGGCCGGGTACATTTAGGGGGGGGGGGGGGATCGGAATTTTTTTTTTTTTGGTGATGTACTGGGGGGGGGTCGAAAATGAAAAAGCATTGGAGCAGGGGGGGTCATATATTTTATTAGGCATATTTGGGGGGGGGGGGTCAAAATTCTTCCATCAGTCTTCATTTTTAAAAATGTCTCAGCTTCTGGGGGGCTTTGTCCCCCAGACCCCCCATTACTCCTAAAATTCCAGACTCTTTTATTTCAAACTCAAATCTTAAACTTAAAACACTTTATGGAAATTACACAAAAAACTTGGGCAGCTTCATATCCGAAAACATATCTTTTCATTGATTTGCTAGAACAGTATGAAAGTGTCTATAAAATCATGTCAAGTAGATGATTTTGTGCTTGAAATTAAATTTAATGCCCGCATTTGTGATATCAGCTCTCTGCGTGCCTTATCATCAGCAAAACCACTGTGGCTTCTGGGGGTGTGCCCCCAGACCCCCACCACCCGGAGGCCCAATTGATATTATTTACAGTTATAATTATTAAGCATTCGACAACAGATTTCTGAATGGCCATTAGCAGAAGAAAAAGTGCAAGAAATGCAGACAAAATTTAAATAGACCATGATTACATGTAATTAACCTGAGAAAATGTTCTTGGTGTTTCATACAGCTAGGTTTTGATTGAGGTCAGTCTGACATGAAATAGGTATTATGGTATGTGTGTGAAGGGTAGCTGGCACTGGGGATAGGGGGGGGGGGGGGTCATAAAATTTTTTCTCACCTATCTGGTGGTGGTGGGGGGGGTGTCGGAAAAATAATTCTGGTGAGACTGGGGGGTGGGGGGGGTCGGAAAAATTTTGATGAACCATAAGAAAATGTACCCGGCCCCCCACCTGATAATAAATGACTCGTCCCTTGTCAGAAATACTTGAAGAAGTCCCACCAGACTGGAAAGATGTCTGGATTGTCCCAGTGTTCAAGAAGGGAGAGAAACACAAAGCGGCGAACTACCGTCAGTATCATTCTCACCCATTACTTGCAAAGTACTAGAACATATCAAACAGGAACGTAATGGACCACTTCGACAGAGTCTGACACTACATGTACTTAAGGATAAGCAGCATTGATTCAGAAAACGCCGCTCATGTGGAATACTGTTGATCGTCACACTTCAGGAAATGACCTCAATGATTTCAAAGGGCAGGCAAGTCGATGTGATACTGCTGGACTTTGAAAAGGCATGACAAAGTACGTACCTCATAGAAGACTCTTTTACAAACCTTAATTACTATGAAGTGTGAAACAACACCAATAACTTATTGATCAGGCCCGGAGGTTATAAAACTTGAGTACATACTCAAACTCAAAATAAAGCACACTGATTGGCTGCTTCCGAGCACATGCTCGGAAGCAGCCAATCAGTGTGCTTTAATTGGAGTTTGAGATTCTACTCAACTTTTATAACCTCGAACCCAGTTCTTGGTGGTGGCAAACAGACAGTGTTGCTGGGGCGTATTCAGTCCTCGGGCGTGGATGTTGCGTCAGGAGTGCCATAGGGCACTATCCTTGACCGTCTCCTGTTTTGGCCTTTATAAATAACCTACCAGAAGTATGCCGATCATACGCTCGACTGTTTGCAGATGACAACTTACTGTTGAAAACTATCAAAAGTCTACAAGATGGCTTCTTTCTACAACAGAACTTGCATGCACTTGAAGAACGAGAGAAGACCTGGCAGATGAGCTTTAACGCTACAATGTACTCAGTATTGCATGTCTTGCCAAGCAACAGAAACCGTCGTTTTCAGACAACTTACATACTTATGAAATACACTGGAGATAAAAGAGGATAACAAATATCTTGGTGTGACGCTAAGCAGCCAGTTAAACTCGGACCGGCATATCAGCAACTTTGGGGGGTGGGGGAGGGGGTTAATGGTAACAAGACACTAGGCTTCCTCACATGGAACGTTTAGTGTACCATACCAGTCAAGGCAGCAACATAGCCACCGTTCCACACCCTCCAACCCCCCTCGCCCCCCCCCCCCCCCACCCACATGGAGAATCATCCTCAGTTTATTAAGGTGAAAATTATTTTGTTGGAAATACTTTTGGACCTTTAGTCAATATGTCGAGATTTGTATACTACCTAATCAGGTTGTGTGGATTCCTCGGCTGGCTTGGTTCTTCGCTTTTCGTTTCGCATATGTGAATTTTTGAACTATCCATAGCTTTTTTATAGGTTGCACATCGTAAATATAACCATGATAACTGTGACAAGATAACATCAGAAGCCAATTGTGCTTTATAAAAATTGAGTAGCGTTGCGTAAAAAAGAAACTTAGCCTACTCAAAAAAGCAAATACTACAAAACTCAAACTACGTATCTACTCAAACTACGTATTTACTCAAACTGTATCTTCACCATATGTTCACTTTTTATTTACAAATTTCTCACAATTCTATTATTATCTACAAACTGTAGAGACTGAAATGATCTGAGTCAGCCCCATTCGCGCAAGTTGTGAGGTCTTTGTTCACATGACGTCACTCATATATATTTTAATTTATTTAAGGTGTACGGTTACAGCTCCATTTTCCTACTTTTTTATACAAAGGAAAACAATTTTTGTAACTTCCTGTTTGCTTCTCTGACCGAGGTAGCCCTTCCGAAATTGGGTCCACCCTTAAAGGAAAGAATTTGCTCCTACTGGAGCAAATTCATTCCTATAAAAGTTGACCCCTATTTAAAAGAGTAAAACACAAATGTCAGAGTTGCTTCCCTTGTAAGTGTATCTTTTTACCTTAAACAGCTAAAATGAGTCACTCAGTTGGAACATTGCTCGTCTTTCAAAACAAGCCAAACGTTTTCACTGCGAATTTGTTCATTTCAGGAAGAATATTAAAGGCATACACTTATATAACCTACAATGTATACGAAACAATGTGAGAATGTCCCGAACAATAAGAGAACGTCCCGGTTCTAAATCATAACGCCGTTGGAAATGACAAATGGAAAATACGACAGTCTGCCGTCGAAGAAAAGGCGGATGAGGACGAAAGAGACTTCGGAAACGCCAAGCAATAGGATCCGCCGAAATGCAATACCATGTGAAAGGTGAGTACTTTGAGTTTGAGGTAGGTTAAGGTAGGTAAGTGTCGATGATTAGTTTAAAATAAAAGCTGATCGACCTTTATGTCTCTTACATTGTGACTTTTTGTTTGAACCGCCTTGGCTGTTCACTAGTAAACGTGTTGCTCTAGGGTGCCCTAGTTAGAGCCGCCTCCCAGCACAGCTCATGAAAAGGAATATTTCAGAGTATAGAGCTACCCACTAGGCACGCAATGTCAAAATTACGTCGTACATTTGCATCCCCCCCCCCCCTCAAAAAAAGACTAAAGATTAAGATTCCTTCTATCTATCTATCTATCTATCTATCTATCTATCTATCTATCTATCTATCTATCTATCTATTATCTATCTATCTATCTATCTATCTATCTATCTATCTATCTATCTATCTATCTATCTATCTTAACCTCCGAGGAGGACTTCAGGTTAACCTCCGAGGAGGACTTCAGGTGGTGTTCCGGTATACCAAGATCTAAAAGGAGGATTTGTTGACAAAAGCAAAGGACAGTGGGTCAAATAAATTTAACAGTGCGATACAAAGTGTTAATATAGTGACAAGATAAAAACAGATTAGTACTAGAATTTAAGGAGATGAGTGGGCCACTTGGCAAACAGCTGTGCTAAACTGTGCCAAGGTGGGCAAGACTGGTACGTGGGCTGTTAAAGCATTCCAGTGGACAACGGTTCGTGGGAAATGTATACTTTTAATAATCTCTCAGAGTCGGTATCTGCCTGAGGAGGGCTAATTGGTTATGCCGTGATCGTATCAGTAACGGTCTCATATTGTGGTCTAGGTAATAAGAAACTGGAATGGCAACAAGGACATATGTAACCTTGTACATGAGGACCAGTCGGTTATCAATACGCCGCTGGTTTTGGCTGTTACACTAGATGTGTACCGATAGTCTCGGGTAACCCATTTCGCAGCTCTGCGTTGCTCAGATTCAAGTTATTGATGTCTGTAGCTGTATAAGGGGACCACACAATTGAAGCACACTCCAGCTGTGGGCGAACTAGAGTTTTGTATGCGGTAGATTTCAGGTCGTTATTATGGACCCGAATGTTTCTGGAGAAGAGTTACAATTCCTGGATGCCTAGGTCTCCCACCCCTCTTTTAAGCGAGGGACTGTTGCATCCATTCCTGGAGGATGGTAGTTCAGTATGCGACAAAAAAAACCACCGGCCCCATCAAAAGTACACTTCTTCAAGAAGATGAACTTCAGACGGTGCAGAAAAAGGTGGCGGCTAGGTTTGTAACAGGCAATTACACCAACCGAGAGTATGACAGACTTTTTAGAGATAATAAAAGTGGAAATCACTGATAAAGAGGATAGTTGACACATAATATGCCTTACAAAGGTCTGAAGGATGCAGCCAGTGTACCCACAAATGACCTTGTTCCCCCCATACCAGCGTACCAGGAAGCACCATTCCCTAGCATTTCAAACCCCATCGGCTGGGACTGACATCCATAAGTCCAGTCTCTTCCCCCAGACTATTAGAAATTGGAATTCCCTGGCAGATTCCCTTATTTATGCTGCTGAGTGTAAGAGGATTCAGTTACTAAGCTTACTTTTCTTGAGAGGGCTAGGGACTAGCTTCCCTGATCACAGTTCCTGGTGAATGATTGTCTTTGGACGTATCACCAGTAACATGCAGTATTCTGATTCTGGTTCAAGCTGCATGCGCATGTACCCAGCAGGCACACCATACTGGATCAAAATTGAATCGACATTGATTCAGCGTCATGGCGCTGAATCACTGTTGATTCATTGTTGATTCAACACTTTGTGCCCAGTGGGTAACTTATACTAACTGCATTGAGTAATTACACACACACACACACACACACACACACACACACACACACACACACACACAGAGACAGACCATTTTTAGATAATATCTTCCTTGGATGTCTCTGCTTAGCTGGAGAACAGGAAGACCAACTGAGAGCGTTTGTTAGCTTATTCAGCATATTAACCATTGGTTCCTTGGACCCTAATATCACCCTCATCCCTCCCATTCAAAAATAAGGCATTCCAATCCCCTCCAAGTATGACATTATGGGTACTCTGGTTTCCTATGAAAGGACTTCTTCAAGAGTCTTCGTAAATTTTCATCTCAACACGTGTTATTTCGGTAGTTCTTGTGACCGCTTATGTCCGAAAAATTCACTGGCCGAATCGAACACTGGCCGAAGTGTTACTTTCGTGGCGGGAACCAGAACGTAAACAACAACACGAGAAAAACAATGCGTGAAAAAGAAAAGGCTCCCAAACGCAATCCGATACCTTCTATACAGGTTGAAGAGGCCAGTGACATTGAAACGGTCGAAAATAATGTTACTGAAACAAATGAAGTATTGAGAAATCTCAGGCTGCTTCATGTGAACCGACGAATGTCAACAGATCTTGAAAGGTGTATAGAAACAAGCATGAGCTTTCCAAATAAGTTTGTACACTGTTTACCAGTCCTTCACAACTGATTTTTGTCACGCTTGCTTTATACACCAGTCATTTGTAACCACACCCCCTACATCTACATGGTACGTTGGCACAGTCACGCTAGACTAATATGCAACGGGTGGTGCTAGGTCTAAAGTTGGAATTGAGTGATAGAAAAGTAAGAAAAACTGGGATAGATAAAAGACAGATTAAAGTTGGAAAAGGTTTGGCCCAGCCACATTTTTGCCCCTTTATCTCAGACCAATCCGGCTACGGTGACCACTTAGGGGCATAAGCGCCCCACCGGCACAGCTCTAGAGAATCCTTAGGAAGCTACTTGTGGCTGGCACCGACTGCAGATTCAGAACTTAATATTGGCTAGCCCATGCTTGAAAGATACCAAGTCATGGGCGTCAGCAATAGCTGATAGCAGTGAGTTCCATGTTATGACGGTGCGTGATAAGAAGCTGTTCTGGTAGTAGGAAGTCTTAGCTGGGATTTGTCGGAATTTTTGGGAGTGGGATGCACGGCCACGACTGGAAGCTGGAGTTAAGTACTGTTCCGCTGGCACATCCCCCCCCACCCCCTCACCCGTGGAGAATAGCAGGGATTTTGACCATCTGTCATGAAAAAAATCCTCACTATAAGCCTATAAGCCCTGCATTGCGGGGCAAACAGTTTATAAAACCACTGGTGTTTGACCCTACAGTCTGTTATATAGAGAGAACAGTGCTTATAACCAAACACATACAATTAATTATGCAGCACAAATACAGATATGCTTCATGAGAAAATGCGTTTGATTTTGTAAAATAGATTCAAAATATACATATATGCAGATCCTTTCATAAACTTTGGTTTCCTCAAGCATTTTGTGATGATTAGGTATAATTTCAATTAAACTGCCATAAAAACATATATTTTGACACCTCATTAGAATCTTCTCACTGAGAGACGGGTCAGAATCTATGTTTTGGATGGGATAAAAACTATCCCAAAATTATTGTCCAGCTCTCCTTCTGTGGAGCTATGTATCAAAGGGAAAAACCATCCATGTATTTGATTAAAAGAGCTTGAAAACTACCTTAGAAAAACAAGTTAGTGCACTTATATGGTGCATTGCATATGTCAAATTACATTATACTAATGTACATGTATATATTTCAGGGAATTGCAAAACAGCATTCTGAAGTCAGAGTTGCTACGACAAGATTCTGATGAAAGTATCTGCTCCAATGCCAAGCATGGGTAAGTTTTAATCTAATTGTCAGTGTAGAGTCTAATGGCCAGAATTTTGAAATGGTAGCATGATCTGGTCATTGTTGTTCAAAGCATGGTTAGCTTTATAACGCAGTTGTTAGAAAAGGATTTATTAAGTATTCTTATATCTTATATCTTCAAAATCAAGTGTGCTGATATTTTTTTTTATTTTTTATTTTTTATTTTTTTTTTGCTGAAAAAAAGGTGAGGAGCACTACAAAAGCTCCTCACATTTTTTCATAAAAAAAAAATGGAAGTGTTTTTGCATAATATACATTTGGAACTGAAAAATCATGTTAACTAAAGATGTCCTGAGTTTTGAACAACCTGGCCCAGTTTTGTTTCCATTGACCCTATCCTGCTGTGTATAGTTGATGTTGGATGAAAAAGAAACTTACATAATGTGTGAACAGGGAATGTTCAGATCAGCCTGCACATGTGATTATATTATACGACAGCTTTCAGGTAAGTTTAATAATAGACTGTAGATGTCCAGAGTGAACAGAAAGCCCAGGGTAAGCCATTTTTTAGCTTTATGCCTAGAAATATGTTTAGCCTTGAAAAAAAAAACCTGAATAATAATCAGCCATTCTTGATGACAGCTAAATGTTTTTTTTTAAATCATTTAGCATGCCTAATAGGACTTTATTTCATGGTTTTCAGCCTATCATTTAGAAAAGGGCTTAGTTTCATGGTTTTCAGCCTATCATTTCATGGGGCTTTGTTTCATGGCTTTCAGCCTATAATTTAAATGATAGGCTGAAAAGTTGAAAACCATGAAATAAAGTCCTATTTGGCATGCTTCAATGATAGGCTGAAAACAATGAAATAAAGTCCTATTTGGCATGCTTAAATGATAGGCTGAAAACCATGAAATAAAGTCCTATTTGGGATGCTTAAATGATAGGCTGAAAACCATGAAATAAAGTCCTATTTGGGAAGCTTAAATGATAGGCTGAAAACCTTGAAATAAAGTCCTATTTGGCATGCTTAAATGATAGGCTGAAAAGCATGAAATAAAGTCCTATTTGGGATGCTTGAATGATAGGCGGAAAACCTTGAAATAAAGTCCTATTTGGCATGCTTAAATGATAGGCTGAAAAGCATGAAATAAAGTCCTACTTGGCATGCTTAAATGATAGGCTGAAAACCTTGAAATAAAGCCCTATTTGGCATGCTTAAATGATGGGCTGAAACCTTGAAATAAAGCCCTATTTGGCATGTTTAAATGATAGGCTGAAAACCATGAAATAAAGCCCTGTTTCGCATGCTTAAATGATGGGCAGAAAAACTTGAAATAAAGCCCTATTTGGCATGCTTGGAAAAACATGTTCCTTGAAAGGTGACCAGCATCTTGAAAAGTCTTTTAAACACTAACAAGATGGATAAATAGTCTTGCGGTGTGCCATTTTGGTATGTGTAAGGGAAATTATGCATTAAAATTTCACAGGTTTGTAAAATGGTTCGTAATCTCCCCTGTTGATTGTAGATTCTGCTGTGACTCCACATTAAGTATATGAGTACAGCGCCATGTTTTTCCCCATTTTCACAAAGGGAAGCAATTCTAGTGACTTCCTGTTTGCTTACCAGGATGACAATCCCTTTCAAAAATGAGTTCTACTCTTAAAGGAAAGAATTTGCTCCTATAGGAGCAAATTCTTTCCTTCAAGAGTTGATCCCTATAGTGAAGGGAGGCAAAAATGAGAGTGCCAGAGTTGCTTCCCCTAAAAGTGTACCCAATCAGCTTAATGCCTTCATCAAGCTTATATTCTAATGAAGAAATGAGAAGTAAGTTGATCCAGTTTTGGGATTCTTTTTATGCTTTATAGCAAAACCCCGTCCTCTGATCTTTACCTGGAAATATTAGGATTGTTTGAGAAAAAGCACTGTTCGCAATGTGTGAGATTGACATTTACCATAAAAATTCTAAAACTGGGGACACCTAAAATAATAACTATAATTGTTTTAAAATTGCAACACTTTGGTTTTACAGTGCAGTACTAGTATATCCAAAAGATGCAGATGGAATGGCAAACAGTGTAGGCTCTGATCAGACTGTTCCTTTGGGAGCAGTCTGATCTGGGTCTGCACTGTTTGCTTAAACCTGTCTGTCCCAAAACTTAGAATTTTTATGATAGGTCTTGTTCAGCCCGCAAATCTGCACTGTCTGGTCAGGGCTAAACTAGATTTAGTATGCACAGACCAACTAGGCTGCTCAGTTTAATTGGATTGTTGGGTCAGTTTTTCTCATTACATTGTAATGAAGCAGTCTGATCAGGGTCAGGATTGTTTGCTATCCTGTAAGCTGTATTTGACCCGTCTACAAATAGCAAAATCAAGAGAGTTGCAAATTGTAGGGAAATCAAAGTACCATATTTGTTGTTAGCATAATGTGCACTTAAAATGCAGCAATCGCTTGTCTAACTAGGCACACATTTCATAGCATTTTTGTCGCACCTGCTTTAGCAAGGTGCGATATAGGCGTCCGGTTTTCCGTCCGTCATTAAGTCCGTCCGTTCACATTTACGTCAACCCTGGCATTAAATATTAATTTCTCCAAAACCACTGCACCCATGGTTCTCAAATTTCATATGGATCATGACCAGACTGCAAGATCTCAGAATGATAAAAATCAGCCAGGTCCAGAATCCAAGATGGCCGCCATTTCAACAAATTTCCATTCACACATTAATTTTACGTTAACCCTGGCGTTAACTTCTATTAAATTAAAAACCACTGTACCCATTGTTCTTAAATTTTACATGAAGCATGACCAGACTGCAAGACCTCAGAATGATAAAAATCAGCCAGGTCCAGAATCCAAGATGGCCGCCATTTCAACAAATTTCCGTTCACACATTAATTTTATGTTAACCCTGGCGTTAACTTCTATTAAATTAAAAACCACTGTACCCATTGTTCTTAAATTTTACATGAAGCATGACCAGACTGCAAGACCTCAGAATGATAAAAATCAGCCAAGTCCAGAATCCAAGATGGCTGCCATTGCAACCAGTGTTCTCCCCAGAAATTTCAGAAGGCATGTCGCTTTTAGCACAAAAATCAGTTTTTGACTTGTTGATCAATTTTTAAAATCCTTAATATAGCAATGTTTTGTCAAAATTAGCTTAAATTTACATTATAAATAATTTATTGATGATCCATAATGCATTTTAAACAACTTTGCTGGCTAAGAAATGAAAATAATAGCACTTTAATAAATTTTCAACTGAAATTAAGGCATGTTGCAAAAGTAATTTGAAGAGGAAGGCATGTTGCAAGCGACATGCCTTAATGGTCTGGGGAGATCCCTGATTGCAACAAATTTCTGTTCACATTAATTTTACTTTAACCCTGGCGTTAAATTCTATTAAATTAAAAACCACTGTACCCATTGTTCTTAAATTTTACATGGAGCATGACCAGACTGCAAAACCTCAGAATGATAAAAATCAGCCAGGTCGAGAATCCAAGATGGCCGCCATTGCAACAAATTTCTGTTCACATTAATTTTACGTTAACTCTGGCGTTAAATTCTATTTAATGAAAAACCACTGCACCTTTTGTTCTCACATTCCACATGGAGCATGACCAGACTGCAAAACTTCAGAATGGTAAAGTTCAGCCAGGTCAAGAATCCAAGATGGCCGCCATTGCAACAAAAAAGCGCTCACATTTACGTCGTTAACCCTGGTGTTAAGGTCTATATTTAATTAATTTCTCCAAAACCACTGCACCAATGGTTCTTAAATTTTACATGGAGCATGACCAGACTGCAATGCTTCAGAAAGATCAAATTCAGCCAGGTTGAGAATCCAAGATGTTTGCCATTGCAACAAAAAACATTCACATTTACGTTAACCCTGGTGTTAAAGTCTGTTCAATTGATTTCTCCAAAACCGTTGCACTCATAGTTTTCAAATTTCATATAAAGGTAAAATTCAGCCAGGTCGAGAATCCAAGATGGCTGCCTTTACTAAAAATGGCAAAAACAACAAAATCAGCCTCTATTTCAGAACCACTTGGTATATTTGGTTGAAATATTGCATGGAACATCAGTGGGCCATGACCTCTGCTACTGTGAAAGCGCAATGCAGGTGCGACATAGCATTCCACGGAATCAAACTAAAAATATGTGGGCTTATAATTGTGTATGCCTCAGAAATGCACATCTGCATGTTTTTGGAACATATAAACTAATTTAAGTCAGATAACGGGCCACATAGGCCAGTCAGTGGGGCCCTTGACTTGTAAGCCAGAGGTCCTAGGTCTGATACCTGGTGCGGCCACTTACTTTCATTTCTCCATCCGCTGATTCAAAAAGAGCAGTTGTCAGCTACTGGTGATTGGTAGTACTGAATAACCGTTTAGGAGGTCTAAGCCTGTCCAGGAATAATGTGATTAGGTTAACTCAGACTGTCCCAACATGACCATTGCTGTTTACCTGGGATGTTAAACAATAATACAATAAAAAAAAAACAGATACAGTAATTTAGGGTATTCAGGGTATAATTATGGATACATAATTTCAAGCATAGATTTATTCATCTTTTAATAGATATAAGATTACTATAGATAGATAACATTAAAGTTCAGCTGTTTCTGATGAGAACATATCTTGTACTGGTATAGCAAAAATGAACTTACAGTCAGTTCAGCCTGCAACTCAGGGCTACAACAGCAAGGATAATAACTTGGGTCATAAATTGATGTGGCGCTAGAAACATTCAGTTGATGTCTATCTGGAAAGAACCTAGCAGGCACATAATGTCAAAATGACGTCATACTGATATCAATGTCGCTGGATTGTCAGTATGACAACTTTTGCCATTCTGTTGCTGCTTGGAACTTTGACAGTGTCTTTAATTGCTTGTCAATTAATGTTATGAGATAGGTTTGTTAACAAGTGCACCCATACAGTGCCTACAGGAAATAGGTCTTGAAATGTAAAAACATTGCAAGTTTGGTAGTGGATAGCGTCAATACACATCACTAGTGATGTGTGTGTGCCTGCTGGAAACTTTAAATTGACAGTGTATTCAATTGTCAGTTAACATTATGAGATGGGATTTGCAAAACAAACGTGCATCCATACAATACCTAAAGGAAAGGACTCTTGAAAATGCAAATTGGGTAGTGGAGCATGCCAAAAGCAGCATCAATATATATCACTGTAGTGAAGTGTTTATAGATTTAGCATGGTTTGATGGTAATTCTAACACAGTGCGCCTATAGAAGCAATGGAAAGTTTCCGTGTTTTATTCTGCAACAATTCACTGTTTCGGAGCGCGTGAGCCTAATTGCTGACCTCACTAGCGATAGTGACGTAATTTTGTGACCTTTGAGACGTTAGAAGGTGTAACGTCGTTTTTTTTCTTTCTAGAAGCACCATAAAAATATACATTTATCATAGATACAGTTTAAAATAATAGCGGGAACATGAACACGCTGGCAAGAAGGTTGGGAGAATTTGAATGAAAATAATATTTTTTTAACATTTTTGAGTGTTAGAATCGAAATAGTTCAGCTCTAGCAGTGAATTGTTGAGTATTAATTCACTGTTTGTCGGTCAGTTGTAAGTAGATATATCACTCACTCTCCATGCTCGTGATATGATCTACTTTACAACTGACCTCCAAACAGTGAATTATTACTCAACAATTCACTGCTAGCGCTGATCTATTTCTTAAATCTCAGTTGTATAATGTTGTAGAAAGAGGTAAAAATGTCTACTGGTACTGGATCAACTTGATACAGTCAGCTCTGCATATCTCAAAGTCAGATTTTATCTCAAACTACTGATATCTCAAAGTAAATTTTCTGGGACCAGAAAATTTACTTTGAGATATCAGGAGTTTGAGATAACACTGGCATTCAAATGTAAAGAAAAACAGGAAATGTCCAAACTATATTCTTTGATATAAGATGGTATTTTGAGATATCAGTGTTTGAGATATCAGTGTTTGAGATAAGGAAATTCAACTGTATTTGATTGTGCCATTGTTTATGATATTTTTAGTAACAATTGAGGCAAAATAATTACTTCAGTTACATCAAACTGGTTGTAGAAGTATATACCAAAACATGTTACAGAATTAAAGATGAACAGACTGATGGACAGTATACTCCCCACTTACATACTTTTTCAGAAAGGGGATATCAACAAAATTCAGTGTTTGTGATGGACTTCTGACAGGTGTCCTATAGTGTGTCCCTTATAGTTTTTGGTGTGTACCTGAATATGCTTAAGTAGTTTGACACATGAAAACATAAATTTTCTATTTGCCCTAAATGGAAGGTAATTGATGTTTAGGTGTCCCAATATTTAAGCGTATTGAGACACATTAAAACATTGATTTTCCATTTGTCCCAAATGAAAAATTGATGTTTTTTTTAGGTATCCCAGTATTTAAGCAAATTAGGGTAGCTTGATCCTAAACTATCTTTCACAATCAGAATTTTGCCAGATAGGGTTATCTTCCTTGCTGTCGGGCCCAAAGAGGCCAGTTGAAATGGGTTTGCAGTGGATGAGGGTGGTGGGGGAGACCCTGCTCCATTTGCAATGCTTTTAATGAGATAATAATACCTTTTGTCCCCTTTGCCCTCACCCACCCCTGTCCACAACACAAAATAACAACAACAACAAAAAAAAGAAAAAAACAAACAAAAAAACACACAAAAAAACGATCAAACAAAAATAATAATAAAAAAAAACCGATCAAACTTATTTCATGAAAAATCCTCTGAAGGTACAGTTTGTTTTGAAACATCATTAATTTGTTTGCTCAGCCAAGCATTCTATACTTGAGCCTCTACATGACAAAACCAACAAAATGGCCTGTGTGCCAAGGGAAATCTCAGATCAGCCTTGGGCATCCCCCCAGTCTGATCAGTCTTCGCTGTGGGCATGAAGCTAGCTTAGACCATTAGCTACCCTTTAAGTGCACAGTGGGGACTCTGGTCAGCCTGGGCTGACGCCCAGGCTGATCTCAGTCTTCACTGGGCACACATGCCACTTTGTTTGTTTTGTCTTGTCACAGCTCACTTTACATCCAATATTTAGTTTGTCACAGGATGTCTATTGTGTTCGGAAGATTAAAAAATTAGGTTTTTCGGACTTTTAGTTTATTTTGGTTCAAAATTTAAGATTTTTGTCAGATTATGAATTAACCTGTAATGGATTGCTATGGAAGTTTATGATTTTGGATTTTTAACTGATTTTAATTAAAAATTTATGATTTTCTCCTTTTTGTGACAAAATCTTTCTTGATTTATCGTATTGCTATGGATAACTGAATGTTATTTATGTATAAATATCTTCAAAAATCTACTCTAATTGGAAAAGACAGTTTTATGAGTAGGAACTGTGTGGAGGGTTTCCTTAGATTGCCTAGTTAAAGTCTCCATAGTCCTGTCAGTGGTAAAGACATCTAAACTGAAATTGTTACGAAAAGTGGTTTAACCTACAGGTTTGGTGACAAAATGTGGCTTGGTATGCATACTTTGAATCATCCCAAACCAAAACGCTAGCTTGCTACATGCTTGTGGCAAGCATGCCACAAGCTTGTGCATGCTAAAATATACAGTTTAAGCATGCGGCCGGCTAACTGCAAGCTTGCGCAAGCATGCAGGGACAAAAGTTGAAAATCTTAAGATTATTGCAAGCTTGCACAAGCATGCGCATGCTTGTGCAAGCATGCACTGGTGCAAGCTTATACTTAAACTTTTTCAGCATGAGTTTGGACTTAGTTTATTTCTTCAAGAGTTTGGACTTAGAATATATCTGGAAGACTTCTGACTTTAAATATTTCTGCAACAAATGGACTTCAGTTACTTTAAACATGTTTTTACAAAATATTGTTAGATTAATTTTAATATTTTTAATATACAATTAAAATATAAAAATCTGGTAGGAGAATGTAAATGAAACTTTGTTACACATTAAAGGTATAATTGACTTCCAGATTATAACTGTCTCAGACTAATACAAAAGGATACAGTTTTCACAGGACAGTAAATTTTTTTTTTCCTTTTTTGAATGAGCAACTGCTAGCTTTATTTTTACATATTTTAAGGTTTCATGTTAGTGGAGAAATACAAACAGCTCTTATTTTCTCTAAGAGCTTTGAATATGCTCCTAGTTGACTTATTTAACTGGTGATTAACAGACTAGAGACAAACCTGCCTAAAGCAGCCTGCAGTTGAAAAAAGTCCACAACTCGCAGGCATGTCTGGGTATACCTGTAGGTTTGTGTGCATGTATTTTAATGCAGCCTAAAGCAGCCTGCAGTTGAAAAAAGTCCACAACTCGCAGGCATGTCTGGGTATACCTGTAGGTTTGTGTGCATGTATTTTAATGCAGAGATAAAGGATATTGCAAATTTACACAGCATCATGTCAACAGGTTGGTTCAATTATGCATGCAATTGCTACTGAAATCTCCAGCAGGAGGAAACATGATATCCCTATAATGGTCTAAAGTACCAGTCTAACATAGATCCCCTACTGGGACAGGCGTTGTGGATCATTAACAAATTTGGTCCAACACATTTTGCTCCAGTTTTCAAGTAGAAATGGACTGATAAACAGGAGATTATGTGTGCTCTGTCTTGTCCTTGGTTTGGAAAATTTGGATTTTTGAATGCTATGTTTGGTTGTAAATGATGAAAAGCACTGACAAAGATACTAAAGGTAAGTCTGCAGTTTTTGATCTCATTTTAACATTTAATACACAAAAAAATGCAGTATTTCAATAATAAATTGCAGCTGTTGAAACTGTAAATAACATAAGAGATTGTTGGTGCAAATGATATTTACAGGTACTTAAAGACCTAGTGAAGGTTTAAAAGTGGTTTAACAGTGGTTGTTGTACATTTCCAAAAAAAAAAGAATAGGAATAAGTTAAGACTTTAAGTCACAATTAGCTCTCAGGAAATCTTGCATGTATGAGTACAAGACATAAATTTCAGGGTCTGTGTCCAAAAGTAAGGTATAATTTTTAAATGAAAACTAATCATATTAACCAGCTCTACAACATAATTTATAATGTACAAGCAACTTAGCAATTATTAAGCATTGATTTTCATGTACATTAATTTAAAACTGCCATTTTTTATTTTACAGATATTGTAACAGTTATGAGAAAAATCAAACAGAATCCAGTGGATGATGTCAGCTGTATTTAATAGTGCAAGGAAGGACTTATTTTTAATACAAAATCTGATTTCTTTCTGTGCTTAGAACAATTTTGGATCTGACTGTGAAAATATAACTACAATGAACTGACACACTGCTGCAAACTTTGTACACCCAGAGTTGGAACAGTCTTATCTGGATATCAAGTGTGCTGTTTTCCTTTACATAATGGAAAACCAGAGTGTTTTGGGCTAAGGAGTCAGACATTACTATACAGTGTAGAAGATTTACAGTATCATATACTAAAGATGAGCATATGAAGAAGTTGATATGTTATGGTTGATTACAAGAAGCTAAGGAATCTGATTTGTTATCATGGATATACCTTAACACAGAAGCAGCTCTAACTGGGTTTAAAATCTTGAAACGACATTATTCTATATATTATCATCATTAAATATCATGTAATGTGTTTATGAATGAATAAAGATTTTATATGTTTAATTCTTTAGTTTTCTGTTTTATTTCTGCAGTGGGGCAAGCTTGCAGCAAGCATGTGCAAGCTTGCAGAGTGTGCAAGCTTGTGCAAGCATGCCATTCTTAGAAGCCTCCATCAGGCATAAGAAGCATGCGCAAGCTTGCCAAAAGGTTCCAAATGCATGCTTGCGCATGCTTGCACAGACAAGCAGGCAGCAAGCATGCACAAGCTTGTGGCAAGCTTGCCAAAAGGTTCCAAATGCATGCTTGCGCATGCTTGCACAGACAAGCAGGCAGCAAGCATGCGCAAGCTTGTGGCAAGCTTGCCAAAAGGTTCCAAATGCATCCTTGCGCAAGCATGCATATGGAGCATGTACATGCTTGCAGCAAGCTTGCTAAATAAGCTTGCCATTTTGGTTTGGGATACACCTAGAAAAAAGTAGATGGAATAGGTTTTTGAAAATGACAAATCACTCCACAAAATGCAATTGACCTCTTCTGGTTTCCCTTTTAATTATGTTAGATAATTATGTGCGGCATAGTGAATGGATCTCCATGCCTGTACATTGTATTTTTACCATTTTGTTCATATTTACAAAATCGAAAGTAGGTGATATTATATAGTTGCCAACTAAAATGACCCAAATCAGTTTTCAAAACCTTTTTATGTGAAGCTCAAGGATATTATTTTTATTTACAGTATGCTAACAGAGCTCCAGTTAAGAGGGGGTATTGAAGATAATTCAAAGATAATTTTTCTTATTTCTCAACGGAAACATACATTGTGACCCCTCATTAGAACCGTCTCGACGAGACAGTTCTAATGATGAGTCGCAAAATATGTTTTAGTGGAGAAATAATGATAATTATCCCTAAATTATCTCTGTTACCCCTTCTTATCTGGAGCTCTGGCTAACCACGGTTGTTTACTATGACGCACAACTATATTGAGAAGCTTGCAGCCATTATTCTTGATAAAATTTTTCATCACTGATAGAGCAGTGGGGCCTTTAAGAGTGCTGAATCACTGTCATCAACTCAAATAAATATTGCTATGGGTTTGAGCCACATTCATAGCATAAGTTAGGAAGCCAAGTTCTGTTTGTGGAAGGGTCAGGTGATGTTTCCATGCATGGAAACACCAGTTTTCATCCAGGTTTGCTTGACCATCAGGGTCTGGTTGTTCAAATCTATTGATGCTGATACTAAACAAGATTATACATTTTCAAAAGCATTGTTCACAAAACACTGCCTTTTTTTTTTGACGAAAAAATGTAAGGAACTTTTGCATTGCAAAAGTTCCTCTTATTTTGTCTGCAAAAAAAGAAAAGAAAAAAATTTTTTAGATGCTTGATTTTATAATGTATTAGAACTCTTAGCAACACTTTGACTTAATATCTGCTTTGTAAAGCTAATGATGGACTTTGAACAACCTTACCAGTCCCAACTTGAAATGAGACAAATTGTTTTGAAAGGGCCAAAAAACTCAACCTAAAAAAGGAAGAAAAATTTTGATTTAGAAAAAAAATATTAGAAAAGAGTAGAAAAGCTACCTTATGGAGTTTGAGTGGCGTCACTTGACTAGGTGACTTTGTCATTTTTAGCTCGTCTGAACGAAGTTCAGGAAGAGCTATTGCACTACCCCGGCGTTGGCGGCGGCAGCGGTAGCGGGGTTAGCAAAATGTTAAAGTTTTAACGCCTGTGAGGCGAGCTATCCTGTCCCTGTGACAGGTCTTGTTATCATTTGGATGAGTCCATTTTTGTTGGTGACTCTTTTCACTTTTTCTTGTTCACCTGTGCACAAAGTGCTCAAGGTTGGCCTTTGTCCAACGTCCGTGTATCCATCATCAGTTTTTGCTTTAAACGACTTCTCTATTACTGCTGGATGGATTTTGAAATAATTTCACAGGAATTTCCCTGAGAGACCTTCAGCCAGAATTGTTCAAACCATTTTGCCTTGCTGCCAGAGCTAGTCTAGTCTAGTCTATCCCATAGCCAGAGTTAAATATAAATAAAACCCATCTTTATAAGACTTCTCCTCCAAAACTTGTGGACAGATTTTGAAATGATTTCAGAGCAATACATGTAGATTAAAAAAATTTATACGATTTCTCCTCCTAAACTGTTCTTGAATGGCATAAATGGGTTATAGTAAAAATTGAACCGTGCAGTGGCTGTTACTGCCTTCCCCATTTGCGTTGCAGATACATGTGTTTCTTGATAAAGCTTTGCAGAAGTTTTCCATAGATTCAACTGCCCAGTGGACTTTTGTATGCTAACTGCTTAATTATGTATTGATTAATAAGTTTAATCTGTTATTAATTCTGTAGTGGTCAGCAGCTGCTTTTCCTGCTGCTCCAAGACACTTAACTTATATGCAAGTACTATCTTTCATCTAGGTCAGCCCCACAGGTAATCATGCAGTTTCTCAATGGAATCCTTATCTCCCTATATCAGGTTTCCCATTACACAACCCCTTCTCCCAGACAGCTCTAATTATGCTGTCTGTTGCTGATGCCTGTGTTGACCAATCACTGTCCAGCTGGGGTGAAGCTAAACCAATCAGATATGAGGGACTGATTTGAATCTTTATCAGTTTCAAATCTGTGATGCAGCAGGCAACATATTTTCATTGTGAACTCTAAAAAGATTTTAGTTATATGATATATCTGTGAAAAATAGTTATGGTTTCATATTGTGGAATTTATTAGATCAGTGATTATGCTACCTAAATTGAACTAGGTTTAAATGTACTGGAGAAATTGCCTAAGCTTGTTTTCAAAAGCTAAAATAATTGATATGGCTAGTATTCTGGACTGCTGTGAGGGCCTCAAGGCTGAGGCATGTGTTGCCTGTGTGTTGTGGAAACCATTGCAGTATGAGTTGAATCCATCAGACAGTGTTCTTAAATAATGAGAGAAAAGGAACAGTTCAAACCTTAATTGTGAAAAGTAGGACAATGTCAGGAGAAGAAATAGCCAAAGCCTGGGCTAGACAGCACAAAATTTGTGATGAGGCGGTTTCAAAGTTGTTTGATGAAGGCTTCAATTCTCTTGATGCAATTAAATTGTTAGAGCCAGCTGATTTATCAAAGACAAAAATAAGCCAGGGACAAAAGAAGCTGATAATAGCTTCGGTTCATAAGCTGAATCGAGGCGATATGGCAGGGCAAGCAGAAGAGGCAGCACATTATTCTTCTGCTCACTTATCCGAAAGGTCATCTAGTGTGCAGAGGCAAGACGATCAGCAGGGGAGACAGGCGGCAGACCAATCAGAGGTTGAGTTTATGGGCCAAGATATTAGAGGCAGCATACGGGCAGAGCAGACTGGACTAGCAGAAGGGAATCCAAATCTTCAAGCTCTTGGACAATTACAGCTGGGACAAGCATCAGTGCTAACAGGACAATCAGTGATCAATACGGAACCATTGTATACTAACAATTGTGTGCAGTCACAGACTAGAGAACATGTGCCAGTGATTCAGTCTTGGAGAGACCCGCAGATTCATTTATCAAGGGCAGCTTTGGGTAAGTCCCCTCCTTCTCATTATGACATCACTGATTTTGTGACAGGAAATGTAGAAGAGGAGATCATTGTAGGGGGTAATGGCCAACAGCAGGTGGTCCTTAAGTCTGGCCCTAAAAAGCCCAAACTAGAAAGTGTGACCTTAGCCCAGTGGTGTGTCGCAAACAATGCCATATTATATAAGCTGGTCTCTGAGTCTAAACTCGACTCAAACAATGTCCTGGATTACATTTCCTATGGCACAAAAATTTGTGAGTTAGTGCAGCGCTACACTTTAGTCTCTGTATTACAATATGACAGAGACTACCGTCAGCTCCAAGCCCAAAATGGTTTCAGGTGGGGCACCGATGTCCCACACCTGCAGACTGTCCACCTTATTCCAAGACAGCCCCAGCTGACAAATACTCAATCCCCTAAGATTAATCCCACCCAGCTCAACAGATCTCAAGCTACCCAAGGGCCCCACACCCTTGATGGGGCAGTCATATGCAGAGTGTTTAACACCAAGGCAGGCTGTCATTATAAGAATTGTCGCTATGTCCACCAATGTTCATATACAGGCTGTCACCAGGCACATGCGGCGGTGACTCATAACCAGACAAAAAACTAACAAGCGCCCGTTCTAACTCGCCAAGTGGGTTATGCTTAGCTGCTTGGGAGGAGGAGATGGAAAATGACGAAGACAGAATTTTCATTCTTAATGGCCTGCGTAATGGGTTTGACATCATTGACTCAGAGGCCTGTCCAAGAGTTGTGAAGTGTGAGAATCATAAGTCAGCAAGGCCAGGCAGTCCATATTACAAGGAGGCAACAGCTCAGGTACTAAAGGAGATTGAAATGGGCAACTATAAAGTTGTTGCGGATCCACCTGACATTATCAGTCCAATGGGTGTGATCCTAAAACCGGATGGTGGTGTCAGGCTGATTCATGACTGTTCTCAGCCTGAAGGCCTTGCTGTCAATGACTATTGCACTGCTGACTGGAAACAAAAATTCTCCAGGGTTGATGATGCTGCCAAGCTGGTTACACCAGGTTGTTTTATGGCAAAAGTTGACTTAAAGCAGGCTTATAGGTCAGTTCCAATAAGCGAGCACAGCCAGAAAGTCACTGGCCTAAAATGGCAATTTCATAATCGAACGGTCTATCTCCAAGATACGAAGCTCTGTTTTGGCTCCAGGCTGGCGCCTGGCATTTTCCATCGCCTCACTCAAGCAGTAAGGCGTATGCTCAAACGTCGTGGGCTTAAAGCAACTGTTGTTTACTTAGATGACTTCTTTATAAAGGCAGATACTTTTGCAGAGTGTGTTCATGCATTGAACACAGTGATTTTTCTCTTAAGAAAGCTAGGTTTTCAAATCAACTGGAACAAAGTGGTCGACCCTACCACAAAACTCACCTTTCTTGGGATAGAAATTGACTCCACGGAAATGTGTTTGAGGCTACCTGAAGAAAAGCTCTTTCAGGTTAGGCAAGAATTAACTTTATTTGTTGCCCGAAGGCGGGCCTCAAAAAAGCAACTTCAGTCCCTTGCAGGGAAGCTTAACTTCTGCGCAAGCGTAGTTTATGGCGGCAGAGTATATTCGCGCCGAATCATAGATGCGCTAAATAGGCTCAAGGCGGATAATCACAAAATAATGCTAACTGGCGGCATCAAGGCTGACATCGCATGGTGGCAGTCATTTATGGCAAACTTCAATGGCAAATCTATGCTCTTGGATACAGTTCCAATTAAGTCAGTTTTTACTGATAGTTGTAACTTGGCAGCAGGTGCTTATTTTGAAGGTGACTGGCTTTACTGTAACTGGGAATGTGACTGGCCACTAGTTTCAAAGTTGCATATTAATTCAAAAGAGATTTTGGCTGTTTACCTGGCAGTCTGTCGTTGGGCACCATATTGGCGAAATAAAAAGATCTACATACAGTCAGACAATATGGTAACAGTTCATACAATAAACAGGGGCACTTCAAAAAATCCTTTTCTCATGGCGTGCCTTAGAGTTCTGTTTTGGCTTTCTGCTTCCTTTAACTTTCACATCACAGCTCGTTTTATACCAGGTTTGGTGAATACCTTGGCAGACGGAATTTCTCGACTTCATGAGCCCAGTAAGTTTGATCAGATCTTACCTTTTGTATTTCCATCCCCTTTAGACTTTCATATGTCTCAGGCCGGTATGTGTTTTGTCTTCAATCAGGTCTAATGACCCTGCTAACTTTTGCAGTTATTCCAGTCAACACTCAAATGATGTGAGGCATTGCTATCAACCAAACATTTGTTTGTAGCCCATAGTTTTCATACCATTTTATAAGTATGTTTTCATGAACGTTGACACAACATTTGCAGGTCACTATACATGTTTGTCCAGCCTGGTACAACCTGGCTATGCCAGTGGGTCTGAACAGCACTATCCTTTGCGTATAGCCTGCCTCATGTCAGTATCTCCTTTCTGGCCCTCAAAGGACCTGTGGTGCATTAGCTACAATTACCAAGTCTTGTTGGACTAATAAGCATGTAAATAAATGAGCTAGCATTGCTTAACTTCCTTCTCAGGACAGCAGCAAGCATCATACCTTACAAATTTCCGTTTATCCCTTCTTGTCACAGAATCAGTGGTAATAATGTTAAGAACGGGCGGACTTGCTCTTATGGCATTTGTATATACATTTGGCTAATGTTTTATATACTCTGTACATGTTTGTTGTGGGATAGCAGCTGTTTGCTGCACTAATTTTATGCATATATCTATACTTACATTTTATTTTAATACTACTACATCTACCTGGGTTTGGGATTTGGAGATCAGTACTACAGTATTAGTATATCCGCCATTGCAAATATGGACTTTGTATTTGATGGTACTTATGTTTTCAGCTGGCGGATATATGCTTGCTTTTTATTCACATATTTCTGGCATGTGCGCTTAAGCTTATTGCAATAAATGGTCTACATTTCCCAAACCCAGACTTCCTTATTATTTACTAGTATGTGCCATTGGGCGACCAATAGAGAGGAATTAATGTATTGATTAATAAGTTTAATCTGTTATTAATTCTGTAGTGGTCAGCAGCTGCTTTTCCTGCTGCTCCAAGACACTTAACTTATATGCAAGTACTATCTTTCATCTAGGTCAGCCCCACAGGTAATCATGCAGTTTCTCAATGGAATCCTTATCTCCCTATATCAGGTTTCCCATTACACAACCCCTTCTCCCAGACAGCTCTAATTATGCTGTCTGTTGCTGATGCCTGTGTTGACCAATCACTGTCCAGCTGGGGTGAAGCTAAACCAATCAGATATGAGGGACTGATTTGAATCTTTATCAGTTCAGTTTTCCATAGATTCAACTGCCCAGTGGACTTTTGTATGCTAACTGCTTAATTATCACTAAAATAACAAGCGCCAGTGACAAAAATGGCAAAATTTTCAAACAGCATAGCTCCTGATGAGGTGGCTCATAATGAGCCACCTCATCTAGATCTACACTGTTTGCCCTTTAGTTTTTGAATTCTCAGTTTGATATAGCTTGGACGAAATATATTTGAAACTTTTGTCATCTACTTTTTTGCACTGATAGAGGATATTTGACTTTTTCAGTGTAAGATCGATTTTTATTTCACCGAATGAACACCTAAAGAAGTATTTTCACGAGTGGCGAAGTCACGAGTGAAAATACCACTTTTGGTGTTCATGAGTGAAATAAAAATTCATCTTACACTGAAAAAAGTCAAATTTTCTATTTCTTTTATGCTTGAAAATCGCAATAATTCTGTTTATTCAAAAGCGTCAGTCATCACGACAGAAACACAACTTTTTTCTAGCCGTTTTGCGTCAAATTTGAGGCTTCCAGCATGTTTATTGGGTATAATATTGGTAGTAAACAAAGTTTGCAACTGAAAAATAGCTTGAAATATCATTCTGATGAACAGATCTCAAATAAATTGCCAAGAAAGAGTGCCTACAGGAGACTGAGGCGGCCTGACGTCGCGTGCAGTAACAATATTACTTTGGCGCCTTAAGTGACGTCATTAACGTCGTGATGACGTGCAAACATGCGTGATGTATTTTTTGTCAAGCCAGATAAGATGAAGCCAGTTAATTAAGAAAAAACTTGAGGCTATTGCACAAAAATCCAATTCCTGAAACAGTGAAATCGAAAGTGATAATTTCACTGTTTGAAACAGTGGGATTATCAGTTTCGATTTCACCGAGAAATCTCTATAATTCATTGAAAAGTATAAAAGAAAAAGGGTTAATTGCTTTGTGGCTGTCACAGCCAAAATTCTAAAATTGGCTAACTATTGCATCACCAAAACTCCTCAGTAGCCATAAGGCTAACCCTTAATGCGGCAAAAAGCAGACGACAAAATTTACATCTGCAGAAATTTAAAAAAAAAAATTTGTCCAACCTATATCATATTGAGAATTCAAAGAACATAGGGCAAACAGTGTAGATCCAGATGAGGTGGCTCATTATGAGCCACCTCATCTGGATCTACACTGTTTGCTAATTCAACATTTTTTTATTTTTGGCACTTTAAGGGCTAGAACAGCTGAAACATTACAGAAGTATTTTACCCATAAACAAAATTTTGAAATTTTGAAACTTATACCCCACCCTTCAGGCATGTAATCTAAAGCTTTGCAAATCCATAGCACTGCAGGGATGCTACTGAGGTATAGGCCCTGCTATGGCCCTGGCCTGAAGGATGACTAAGTGCATTGCATTGCTCTGGGAATAAGTATTTCCTGGTTTGACACCTATAGGCCCAGTGCTCATCATATGTGGCCCAGTTTTCAACTGACAGCCTGACAGGTTTTACATCTATATTCTGTCATTTAGAATAAAGCTGTCATCTTAGTAAACTGAAGGCAGAACATCTTACACTTGAAGTATATATTATTCATAGAAAAGGCTCTTTATCATATAGTTCTATATTTGGGAGTGAAAATTTCTGCTGGATAAGCTGTTTGTTGTAAGATTTATGTATTCTGCCAGAGTTTCCTAATTTAAACAATATATTGTAATTAATGAATTTTTTGTTTGATAAAGGAAATGTGCGTATATACTGGGACACCTAAAATAATGAATTTTCCATTTGGACACCTAAAATAATGAATTTTCCATTTGGGACAAATGGAAAATTTATTATTTTAGGTGTCCCAGGTATGTCTTTTTATTATTTTTTTTTGTTATTTTTGCCATGAAATATTTGCATTTGGATTTAAAATTTCGTGCAAGATTGGCTATTTAAATAAAGTTGTTTCTGGTAGAAAGCAGTGAACAAAGTGCATCATTCTAAGCTTCTAATGAGAGACAGTAAATTATCTCCCTTTATAAGTAATTAAATTGGGTAAAACTGCTTGCAAATTGCCTCCCTTTGTAGAATACCGTATACACAGTAATTTTCGCAGGTTCAAATTTTCACGGTTAAGGGTCAAAAACATAAACATTAATTTTCGTGATTTTTAATTTTCACAGTTAGTAGCATGTGTGAAAAGCAATACTACTTCTTTTCACTTGAGGCAGTTCGTTCATTAACCTGCGGCAGGGCTGCCGCAGGTTAATGAAAGAACTGGCTCAAGTGAAAAGTACCAACAATACCCGAAGCAAACAGAACTAAAATATATGAGCACTGAGTCTACAGAAGAACCAGGAAATTATTTCGCGATCTCAATATTCGCGGTTTTTGAGTGACCGTGAAATACCGCGAAAAATGAAACACCGCGAAAATTACCTTATATACGGTATTTGCTTTCCTTAATCTGTACTGGGAAAATTTACAGACCTTTTAACGCTGCAGATGGGCAGATATGGAAATGTAGTTCACACATTTTAAATGCTCATTCCTTTGAAGAGTTACGCACCTTTGTGAGTCTGTGTGTCATGAAAATGCTTGAGGGATGGCTTTGTGGGAATTAAAGCCCCAAGTGGCATTTGTCAGGGGTCCAGATAAGGTGGGGATTTGAGGAGAGTTCCGAGATAATTTTTCTTGGTTTTTTTACAAGGAAAACATACATTGTGACACCTTATTAGAACTGTTTCAGGGAGAGTCAGTTCTAGTTTGGTTGATTGGTTGTTTTGGGTTTAGACTGAAATATAGACTGAAATATTGTTGCAAAGAGCCTTTAGCTCTTTGCAACAATATTTCAGTCTATATTGAGCCATCTCTCAGAGAGTAGGATCTCCCAGAGAGTTAGTATTCAGATTTGATAGGCGAGAGATAAATATCCAAACAACCCCCACCTGCAATTACTGCAAGTACAGAAGGCCCTTACACCCTATTATTATGGATCCAAATTAGTAGGGTGCCCTGGTATTGAAAATTACTCAGCTCCAACGCCCGACAGCAACCATCCCCGAACAGTTCTAATGAAAGGGGACATGTCCTCAGAATGATTTTATCACAGTGAATCCTCTGGTAACAAGTCTTTCAGACGATCCTTCTTTCGATATGGCTCCATCCTTGTTGGCTCTGCAGCATGGCTACTGTATTTCTTTAGATATAAGATTGAGTTTTTCCTTCCAAAACAATCCTAAAAAATGGATCTAGATGATTTCGGGATTGTTTCGGTAGGAAAATCCCATTTTGTAGCAGAATTTCATATGGCTGTTAAAAATATGGGGTCATTTTAGGGAGTGGAAACCCTCATTTTATCAAAAAAGAAACTAGTGCGACCAGGCCGTAAATAGCCTCAATATATATGAGATGTTAACTTATGTAAGCTCACAGCCCTACTTGACATGTATAAATGTAATGGTGAGATGTCATTAAATGCTATTAATTTATGCGTCGTCGTCACCAATTTTGATTGTCAGTGCTCGAGATTACTCCAAATTTTTTTGGAAAGGATCGTTCTGTAGAAAAAAAATCCCCTTAATGCTGATGGATCTGACCACAGAATTGCCTCACATAATATGTTCATAACATAATAAGTCTGATGAACCAGTGTTAATTGTTATAGAAAAATATCAGTTTTATCCCCAAAATTGTGGGGTTTTTTGGGGCTTCAATTTTTTTTTTCTTTTGTCACTTACTGCTGTTTGATGAATAAAGCATTGTTTATTTAATGGTTAACCCTTAATGCGCCAAAAAAGCAGACGACAAAATTTACGTCTGCAAAATTTCAAAACATGTCTCGTCCAAGCGATATCATATTGAGAATTCGAACACTCTAAGATTTAGAGGGCAAACAGTGTAGATTCAGATGAGGTGGCTCATTATGAGCCTCCTCATCTGGATCTACACTGTTTGCAAATTCAACAAATTTCATTTTTGGCGCTTTAAGGGTCAAAGGGATTATGGTATTTATTCTAAGTGAAGCATATGGAATAACTTCTGTATTTTTTTCTTTTTCTGTGGAATTCTTACTGAAATAAGTGTACTTGTACAAAAAATAGAAAAGAAAGGCAGACTTTGTTAGATTTAAGCAAATTACAGAATTTGCCCAGTTTGCTGAGTACTATAATATGAGCTGCGGCACGAAAAAACCAACAATGTGGCATGTGCACCCAACGAAGACTCAGATCAGCCTAGGCTCCGCTTAGCCTGAGCAGAGTCTCTCCTAAGCGCTTAAAGTGTAGCAAAAGGTCTAAGCTATCTTCATGGGGACAGGGAAGGCTCTGATCAGACTGGGGGAATGTCCAGGCTGATCTGAGTGCGCTGGGCGCACAACCACTTTGTTGGTTTTCTCGGGTCGCGGCTCATATGAATAATTCCCATTTTAAAAATACTGCTCTAAGAATTCGTTTTCCCATCCAAAACAAACCCTAAAAATCTAGATCCAGATGGATCTAGATTTTTTCGGTTGTTTTGGAAGAGCGAAACCTGTGTTATAATCAAATAAATACAGTAAATACTTTTTCCAGTTTGATGGATTGATGATATGGTGACTTTACATCCTTTTCAAGAATATTTCAGTCATATTCAATTGGTGGGAGAGTGATCATGGCCTGTGCACTGAATTACCAGCAGGACTTAGACCTGTGACACATGATCGGAATTTAGGGCTGCTACCTACTAAGCCATGCACTTCTCTTTCTACTTGGATGAAGAGCTGTTTTATCATTCAAGTTTGCATCAGCATCGGGACGACCTTCAGCATCTGTACTAGAAAAGATATTTTGTGTAAAAGGTTTTATACGATTGGTGTGAGTTAGATAAGCTGTCCTGTACACTGACAGGTCTTGTTCTCAGGACTTAGTATTCTTAGCATTTAGACTCAAATTGGTAAAGGAATTGTATTTAACCCTTAAATAGAAATTATCAAATTTTACCTAAATGGTAAGTTGGAGCCCTAGATAAGAGGGAGTATTTGGTGATAATGAGGGATAATTTTAGTTAATTTTTGATAAAAAAAATATGTTGTGACCCCTCATCTGAACCATCTCGATGAGACGGTTCAGATGAGGGGTCACAACATATGGTTTCAATGAGAAAAAAAATATTATCCCTCAGTTATCATCAAATACCCCTCTTATCTAGAGCTCTGGTAGGTGGTTATAACCTTAAATGGTAAGGGGAGGTGTGACCTTAAATTAGTATGCAGTGTTTAACCTTAAATGGGTAAAAGTGTTGTAACCTTAAATATGTAAGCGAGGCTTAACCTTAATTTGTAATTTAAAAGGGGAAGCAAGTGGTTACCCAGAATTAGGTAAAAGAAAAGTAAGTTGTAAGCTTTAATGGGAGTTTTTATGAGTAAGAGTTCAAGTTGTAGGCTGAAAATTGATTAGGAGAATAGGCCTTAAGTCGGTTGTAAGCTAAGTGTGTGTGTACACAGGGTATAATCGATTCCGCCCATTTTCGCTTCCTGCAGAGACTGTCCGTCATATTGGCTTCCGCCGAGACTGTCCGCGAACTCTTGCTTTCTGCAGAGACTACTGTCCTCGTAAAATGGCTTCCTGCCGAGACTGTCCGCATGAATCTGCTTCTTGCGGAGAGCCTCGGCAGGAAGCAGAATCACGCGGACAGTCTCTGCAGGAAGCCATTTATCATGTTCAGAAGTCTCGGCAGGAAGCAAAAGATCGCGGACAGTCTCGGCGGAAGCCAAATATGATGTACAGTCTCTGCAGGAAGCGAAAATTAGCGGAATCGATTATGCCCTGTGGTGTAGGTGTTAGTTGTAAGGGAGTTGAAACCAGTTGAAAAACAAAAATTCAGGGTTAATATCAAGAACTGATATAAATATTTATGAAAAATGATCATTGTTTGTGAAAAATCATTAAATTCAAGGAGAGAAGTTGATCGAATAGAAAAAGGCACGGGATTAGAATCATGACCTGAGGCCAGGCTCGAACATGCGATCTCTGGGTTAAATATGCAAAGAGTTCATCAGCGGTTTACATGACTAGACATTGTTAAGAGACTGTTATTAAGTCCAAAGACTGTCTCAATAGTATAAGAGCCACTTAAGTTCATAAGAGCTAAGTCAGAAAGCTGTATTCTTGTAAATCATCACATGAGCCGTGACAGGACAAAACTGACAAAGCAGCATTTGCGCCCAGCAAAGACTCAGATCAGCCTGGGCATCTGCCCAGTCTGATCAGAGTCTTTGCTATGCACTTAAATGGTAGCTAAGGGCCTATGCTACCTCCATGCAGACAATAAAGTCTCTGCTCAGACGAGGTGGATGCCCAGGCTGATAGGAGTCTATGTTGGGCGCACATGCCACTTTGTTGGTTTTGTTGTGTCAAGGCTCACGATTGTATGATTACATTTTGACCTTTGGTATCATCACTATGTCCCGTAATGACAATAGCTATTGAGATGGAAGTGTATGTCACCAGGGCTGTGGAAATACCATGCCCGACTTGCTTGACTTGCCCTTACTTGTCCCATTTCACTCAGGACAAGTGAAAAATTGTAATGCACTTGCCCTGGGACAACTCTGAAAAAAGTATAATGGTTTCCTTTTCAGTTTTTGTTTTAGAAAAATACTCAGCAAACAGTGTGGACCCAGATAAGACTGCTCCTGCAGGAGCAGTCTGATCAGGGTCCACACTGTTAGCCATTCCAGTTTGTACAGCTACCTGAAAAAAAATTATATCTGTAGAATAAGGAAAAAGACTGTTTGATTTTTTTTTTGACATTTAGCACAGAAAAGATACCTTCATTCAATTTTAAGGCTTTGAGGCTATTCAAAAAGAGAGATTGAGATTTCAATTGTCAAAATAATAATGAGATAAATGTTTGACTGATGCAAACATCATATGTGCACAGTTTTTTTGACAAGTAATTAGTTGCCTGACAAGTTGAGTTCGACTTTTTACTTGTCCCTGCGGTAAACATTTAAGTTTTTGTATGATAGGCATTGTCACATGAGTTTAGGTGAGCTGTTCTGTCCAGTAGTAGCTCTTATTATTTTTTCCTTCCTGCTGAAATGTTGACACCTGTCATTTATGTCATTTTAGACATTTTCAGACAGATGATTCAGTATTTTTTTTTTGTTTTTGTCAAAATATTTCAAGTCTAAATGATACATCATTCACTATTTGTGGAAATTAAGTTAATGGCATTAATTTGTTATGTTCATTTCTTCCTTTATAAGTAAGTTTTTGTTTCAAGAAATAGCAGCTACTAAGTTAAAGATATGGTCATTAGGACTTACCATAGTTTCACTAGTATGGGCACCCCCCCCCCCCCCTCCTCCTTCTTCTTAAGGTAGCTCAGTTAATTCCCCTTCTTTGTAGTGTTGAAAGGATATGAACTTATATGCATCTCTCTTTGCGATTTTGGTCAACTCTTCAAAGAAAGAATTTGCTCCCATAGGAGCAAATTCTTTCTTTTAAGAGTAGACCTCGATCATTTTGGAAAAGTTTCTTTGTCTGTCATTCATGGGAAACAAAAATTTACCCAATTTGTTTGCGGTATAAAGCCAAATTAAATTGCCACAATTATTAATCTGCTGAAAATAATGTGGGGTCAGCTTTTCAAAATATGGTTTCAGTAAAGATGCTGTAAGTCCTTAAAAATTAAGACATATACAGAATCCTTGGTTAAGCTGACAGGTACGTAAAAGGAGAGCAAAAATCTTTCATGGGAAGAAGTAATGGGGTGGCCTAATAAATTAGGGGAGGTAGTCTTATTATGGAAAATATGGTAAACTGATGTTAGTACAAGGAAGCTGGATGTAAGATGATGTTAATTATTTATAAACTGGGACACAATTAGGTTATTACTGTACTCATCCTGAGAGTTGAAAAGGTGTAGGGGAGAGTCGGGTAACTTCGGACAGGCAGGTAAATTCAGATATACAATTGCAAACAGTGAAAATCCAGATGAGACAGCTCATAATGAGCTGTCTCATCAGGATTTTCTCTGTTTGGCCATTTGATTTTTGTTTTAGTTCCAAGCAACTGACATATAAAGGAAACAATGTCAGTGTTCAAAATTACCGGCTGTCTCTCCCCTATTTCACTGTACCAAATGGATGTGATGATGGATAGCAGAGATGAAAGCAGTTGTGCTTCAAATCTGGTTTTGAGGTTATCAAACTTGAGAATAATCTCAAACTCAGAATAAAGCAAACTGATTGGCTGCTTCAGAGCATGTGCTTTAATTTGAGTTTGAGAATGTACTCAAGTTATATAACCTCTGGGCCTGGATAAAAATGTGGGATACTGTAAAAATAGGATAGTTTTCAAAAAATTGGGGATGTGGCAGTGATGCCAGTGCTGGTGAGGGTGTTGGTGTGGTATGGTATGGTATAGAGGAATAATGGATCACAAGGAAATAAGTGGGTTGATTTCAGTTGCAATTTTGCTGACAGCCTGCAAGGTTCTCAAGTGTATATGCAAAGACAAAAAAACACATAAATAAACATGTTTGGAGTTCAAGTTAATGGCACACAATTAACTGTTAGTGTTCCCATTAAATTTTCTTAGAATTGTCTCAACAAGAAAGCCTGGAAAATCATTGCAATCAAATTCATTGGCGTTAAAAACATTGTGGTATCATATGAGAATCATGTTAATTTTGCAATAAAAAATGTTGTGGAATCATATTCTAAATTTTGCAATAAAAGTGCTGTGGAATCATATTTTAATCAAGTTTATGTGACAATTTAATCATTGTGAAACCTCATTGATCAATTGGCAATAAAACAGGATCTCATTTGGCAGTAAAACTTGATACATCATCAGAATCAAGTTGATTGGCAATAAAACATAGAATCTCACCAGAATCAAATTGATCAGCAATAAAACATGTAATCTCATCAGATTCAAATTATTTGGCAGTAAGATATGGAATATCATCAGATTCAAGTTCATTGGCAATAAAACATGAAATATCTTGAGAAGTGGAATGGCAGTAAAACACTGACTCTCATCAGAATCAAGTTGATTGGCAGTAAAGCAAGGAATTTCCTCAAGATCAAGTCAGTTGGCAATTTAACATGGAATCTCATCTGAATCAAGTTAATTGGCAAGAAAATATGGAATCTCATCTAGTTTAAACATATTTTATTCATAATTTCACTCACATGCAACATAAGATATACAAAAATTAGAGTAAATGGGATTGGAATGAAAGCAAAATGCTTATAGGATTCCTCCTTGGCAATTAAACTTGGCGTCTCATCAGAATCAAGTTCATTGGCAATAAAGCATGAAATCTAATCATAATCAAGTCAATTGGCAATAAAACATGGAATCTCATCAGAAACAAGTTGTTTGGCAATGAAGCATAGAATCTAATCAGAATCAAGTTAATTAGCAATAAAACATGAAATCTCATCAGAATCAAGTTGTTTGGCAGTAAAAAACAGAATCTCATCAGAATCAAATTAATTGGCAGTAAAGGATGGAATCTCATCAGAATCAAGTTGATTGGCAGTAAAACACAGAATCTCATCAAAATCAAGTTGATTGGCAATAAAACATGAAATCTCATCAGAACCAAGTTGTTTGGCAGTAAAACATGGAATCTCATCAGAATCAAGTTAATTGCCAATAAAGCATAGATTCTCATCAGAATCAAGTTGTTTGGCAGTAAAACACAGAATCTCATCAGAACCAAGTTAATTGGCAATAAAACATGGAATCTCATCTGATTCCAGTTGATTGGCAGTAAAACACAGAATCTCATCAGAATCAAGTTGATTGGCAATAAAACATGGAATCTCATCAAAATCAAGTTGATTGGCAATAAAACATGGAACCTCATCAGAATTAAATTAATTGGCAGTAAAACACAGAATCTCATCAGAATCAAGTTGATTGGCAATAAAACATGGAATCTCATCAGAATCAGGTTAATTGGCAGTAAAACACAGAATCTCATCAGAATCAAGTTGATTGGCAATTAAACATGGAATCTCATCAGAATCAAGTTAATTGGCATTTAAACATGGAACCTCATCGGAATTAAGTTGATTGGCAGTAAAAATGGAGGATCAACAGAATCAAGTTGATTGGCAATAGAACATGAAATATTATCAGAATCCAGTTAGTTAGCAGTTACATATGAAATATCATTGGAATCAAGTTAATTGGCAGTAAAATGTGAAATCTCATCAAAATCATGTTTATTGGCAATAAACCATGTTTATTGGCAATAAACCATGTTTATTGGCAATAAACCATGAAATCTCACCTGGTTCAGTTGATTGGCAATCTTTTCAAATTCAAGTTAACTGGCAATATAAATGTATGGATTCTCATTTTAATCTGTGACAGGGGACCTTGTTAGAATTGCTCTGACAGCAGCATTGTTTAGTCGACCCTCTTAATAACAGCATTCATAGTCGACCCTCTTTACAACAGCATTCATAGTCGACCCTCTTTATAACAGCATTCATTATTACATCAGCAAAATTCTTTATAACATGACCTCAATATGCATTAAAGGGCCATATAATGTTTAAAGGATTCTTAATAACAGCAAATTCAATTTAATGTCAAAATAAGTTGGAACAAACGCCCTCATTGTTAAGAGGGTCCTCTTTCACTGTACTTGAGGGATCTTGTTAGAATCTCCTGGATAGACCAACTTTACCCTTTGTAGATTGAAAAACAATTTTGGGGACATAATATTATGCAAATAGTGCAGACTCTGTTCAGATGCCGCAGAATGCGGCATCTGAACAGGGTCTACACTTTTTGCATACAAGAAGGGCAGTTGTCAGTTACTGGTGAAAGTAAGTGCACTTAGTAGTTGGTTAATGGCTCATAGGAGGTCTCATTAGGAATAGTGTGGTTAGGCTAACTGGCCATCCTGACATGAGCATAGCTGTTTACCGTGGACGTTAAGCAATAACACAACATAACAACACAAATGCAAAATACAATACTAGTAAATCATACACCATGCAAAAATTTCTAAAACTAGAAATAGACCCATCGAAATACTATAAGGATGTACAAGTTCACTGGTCAAAAAATGGGTTAATGAGATTTTCACAACATACAAAGTTTAGGAAAAAACAGCTTCCCTTCCCCATGAAAAAATAATTTAAAAAATGGAGTATCTGATCAGGCTTATAAAGTCAAGAAAAATTATAATTGATTAACAACCAAATATCATACTACAATAACAAGAAGACAAGATGTTTCGAGGTATATTTATCATTCTTGTGACATTGTGATAAACAAATTAAAATTTTTGTAGAAAATCAAGTGAAATACGAAATTGTAATAAATTTAAAAGGATGTTATGATGTTTTTTTCACTGTTACATGAGTAAAGGCAGGCAGTGAGTTATGGACTCGGGGTCATACGGATGTTGTCCGACTGTGAATTTGGAAGATATTTAAGAAAGAGGTATTGGATGGAATGTCATACAGATGTTGTCTGACTGTGAATTTGGAAGATATTACAGAATTTTAACTATTCTCCGCCCTAATTTACATATGTTATAAATATTTTACTAGTACTGGTTACATTAAACAATTTGTATCAGTTGGCTTGTTATAAAGAAATAAATTACTTGTTAAATTTAAAGTAGCGGTATTTAATGTAAATATTCAACAGAATTCACAAGCGGACAGTGCAGACCCTGATCAGACTGCTCCTATGGAGCAGTCTGATCAGGGTCCTCACTGTTAGCTAGTTATTTCTGAAATCATCTAATAGTCAAATTCAGAAAGATCTTGTTAGATTCAGAAAGTAGATTTGGCACCGAAATCAGTTGGATGGTCAGATGTTTTGGGAAAATATGGTAGATTTTAAATCATTTGTGCCAGTGGAAAGTTGAAATAAAGTTTCACTGGAGTTTTGAGAGTGCATTTTATGGTCTGACTGCACAGAAAATGATATATATACTGTATAAAAACATTTATTTTTCATCTGAGTGCAGGAATTAAGTACGAGCGAATGGAGACGTTTAGTACAAGTTGCATAGATACACTATTTTCTTGTAATATGATGCAAAGTTCAGAAGTTAGTGTTTAAATTTATTGCAAAACTCAGAAGTTAGTGTTTTAAATTATTATAAACATGTGTACGTTATTCAGTGGGAGGGAAACAAAGAGCTGTTCAAAGGAGGAAGCTAATGTGTAGGTTGCTGATTTCTGTTGTTTAAAAACTTGGATTTTACTTGCAATTTAATGTGTGCAGTTTCGTTAACTTTAATCTGGACTATATGAAAGTCAAAGTAAGATTTACACTTAAAACCTTAACCCTTAAGGCACCAAAGATTAAAATAGTTAAATTTGCAAACAGTGTAGATCCAGATGAGGTGGCTCATAATGAGCCGCCTCATCTGAATCTACACTGTTTGCCCTCTAGTGTTTAAATTCTCAATGTAATATCGCTTGGACGAAACATTTTTTGAAATTCTGCAGACGTAAATTTTGCCATCTGCTTTTTGGCACATTAAGGTTTAACATTGGTGCATTAGCGAAGGGATGGCATGGCTGTCAGCCTCAGCTTCTGCAAATGCTAGAGTTTTACATTTCAAGTTTTCATGTGACATTCAATTTTGAATTCAGACAAGCTGTACTTTCCAGCGATATTCTTGCTGATTATACTTGTAAATTGACAGATGGTTAGATTAATGAACATTTCTGATTTGGTAGTATTTGATATCAGATATTATTGCGGAACTTAAAAAGTGAATGAATTGGCTATAAGTATCGTGACTGATAACAGTGTAGACTCACTATGATTTGGAGCAGTCTGATGAAGGTCGGAGCAGTCTGATGAAGGTCAGATCAGTCTGATGAAGGTCGGAGCAGTCTGATGAAGGTCAGATCAGTCTGATGAAGGTCGGAGCAGTCTGATGAAGGTCGGAGCAGTCTGATGTCTGATGAAGGTCGGAGCAGTCTGATGAAGGTCGGAGCAGTCTGATGAAGGTCCTATAATACTGCCTGCCATCCAGCTAATAGATTTACACAACCTTTCTGAAAAAGGCACATTCAGTAGAATGAAATGCATAGTTGACTGGTGCAGGCATTGTGTCATTGGCTGGTAAAGCAGGCTATACTGTTGTTTTCACTGATCTGAGCCTCATTATTGGAACAAATTCTTTCCTTGTAAGAACAGACCCCATTTTGGAAGGCTTAAAATCCTAGTCCATAAAAAATATCAGGAACTCGCAGTTGCTCCCCTTCGTAAAAATGGTGGGGAAAAGGATGGAGATGTACCACTTCACCTTAGCTTGTTTTGTAGTGGATTCTTCTCTCCTGGACTTGGGGCTAGTCCATTTAAAATTTGAGGGGGTATTGTAGTGGGGGAAAATGAAACACAAAACTTCTGATTAAGATTTAGATTTCCAAGTTGGGATGATCAGTAGCTTACTTAGCCCAGCTCTGGGTCGGAAAATATCTAGAAACAAGTTTCAGTTTCCTAAATTAGAAACTTTGTTTCTGAAATAATTTCTGTCTGGAGCTGGACTATAGCTTACTGATCAGGGGATTCACTGTCACAAAAATCAACAACACAGAAAACAAACAAACAAAAAAAAACCAATGCAAAATAAAAAAAATAAAAAACACCCACAAAGAAAAAACAACAACAACAAAAATGTTTTGCTCACCAACAGCTTTAAAAAGAGACATTAATTTTTCACGGATCAGCTGGTATTAGATTTTGGAAAATTTATAGTTTTTGTAATTGGAAAATTACCTCCTGGCGTTGTTGTTATAGTGATTGTGAAAAACTGTTTTTTATTGCGAAATTTCGAAACTGTGTTTAACAATATAAGGACTTACTATCCAAATGTACATATTCTTAAATATTAGGACACCTAATATCATTAATTTTCCATTTGGGACAAATGGAAAATTAATGGTTTAAGGTGTCCAAATACTTTAAGCACATTAGGTTATTTTGTATGCTTATGGATAAGGTTTGAATCTAATACTTTAACCCTTAAAGCGCCAAAAATGAAAAAAAGTTAAATTTGCAAACAGTGTAGATCCAGATGAGCCACCTCATCTGAATCTACACTGTTTGCCCTATAGTCTTTAAATTCTCAATATGATATCGCTTGAACAAGACATTTTTTGAAATTCTGCAGACGTAAATTTTGTTGTCTGCTTTTTGGCGCACTAAGGAATAAAAACTATTTTGGAACAAAATAGAAAGGCTCAGCTGTTGGACTTATGAAATAGATATTTTACTTTTTTGGGTCAGAAAATTGTGTTTTAGTTGCATATTTCGGTGAACATGTGAACTAGGTGCATGTTAAGACACTAAGTATTGAGACATGAATATCAAATGTTGTCAATTGGGTAGACCCTGATAAGCCTGGTCCTTCAGGAGCTGTCTGAACAGGGTCTATACTGTTTATCCATTAGCCAGGTGTATGGTAAGGGCTGCCATGGTCTGGGAAAATATCTGGAAAATGATTTTTTCCAAGTCAGGAAAATGTCAGGGAAATTATGGATTCATCAGGGAAAGTTGGAAAGGACTTGAAAACTCAGGGAAAAGTTGGGGAGTTGGAAAAATTAAAGGCAACAGCATTAGGAGAAAGGATATGAGCTGCGACATGACAAAACCAACAAAATGCCATGTGCGCCTGCGAAGACTCAGATCAGCCTGGGCATCCGCCAAGCCTGATCAGAGTCTATGCTTTGTGCTTAAAGGGTAGCTAAGAGTCTTAAGCTAGCAACTTTTAATGGGGCGGAAACTTGGAGAATGTCAGGGAAAAATCAGGGGAAAAATTAGAAGGATCACTGGCAACACTGTTATCACAAAACCTGGATTGGGCAGACATACTTGTTTGGATTTCAAGGTGGAAGAGGCCACCATAAAAATGGTAGGGTGTTACAAGGATTAGTCTAATGCATACAGTTGATTAACACTTTAAGCACAAGTGACGAAATAGCATAATTTGCAAACAGTGTAGATCCTGATGAGCCGCCTCATGTGGAGCTACACTGTTTGCCCTCTAGTCTTTGAATTTTCAATATGAAATGTCTTGGACAAGGCATTTTTTAATTTTTGCAGATCTATGTAAATTTTGTTGTCTGCTTTTTGGTGCTTTAAGAGTTAAGATGATTGCTAATCGATGACAGAAGAGGGGATTTGGAAATGGAGACTGACCAAATGTTGCAATATTGAGGTATATTGTAAAGACCCTAAATATTTGGACAGACAGGTCTAAGCAAACATTGTAGACCCTGATCAAACTGCTCCTCAAGTGCTACAACGTCTGCCATTCACTAAGCATCATTTGGATGCATTAACATGTGTAAAATCCACTTTCAAAGAATTTTGGACCAATAATTGTCCAACTTCCATATGTGTCCAAAATTTTAGGGTCATTACCATATCAAATGTTGCAATTTTGAGGTATACCTGATAAATTGAATGTAAATGCCCCCATAAGAAAAGGTGCCCTACAGCACAGCAAAATGTGACATCTGATCAGGGCCTGCACTATTTGCATGAAACAAATGGGTATTTTTCTCGCAACAAAATAAAAACGATAAAAATAAATCAGTATTTAACCAGACACCCCTTTATTGACAAATGGACTCATCCACTTGATAAGAAAAGCACATTCCACGGGGCGGAAATCGTTTAAGGGACTTAAGTTGATTTTCTTCAAAGGGAGGCAAATATAAAATTAACTGTTTTCAATTACCTGTATTGGTTTCCTCCCAGTTTTTGACGATGGATGGATGATCCTGTACACCCCTCTCAACAATGTTTCAGTCATATCTGCTGAAAGGCTGTATGCAATGGAGCCACATTTATTGTTGGAAAAAATTCAGCCTCCAATGGGATTTGAACCAGGCTGCCAGTTTAGCAGGCCAAGCTTACTAGCCCAGCTCTCAGCCCACTGCGGGCTACTGGGTCTTCTTCCTGTTTTGGACTTTAAGTTAGGGGAATAAGACTTAAAATACAGTCAACTTTTGATATGTCAAACACTGATATCTCAAAGTACCTTTAATAGTAAAGAATACAATTTGGACACTCTTGTTTATTTTATTCATATCTCAACTCCTTTTATCTCAATCTACTGCTATCTCAAAGTAAATTTTCTGGACCAGAAAATTTACTATGAGATATCAGTAGTTTGGATGTCATCTTGGACTTTGAGATATCAAGAGGTGACTGTATCTGTCTCTTCAGTGTTTGACACAAAAGTCACTTTGTTGTTAACCGTATTAGCCAATTATTAGGCAGCAAATGATTGGAGTCTATTTATAGGAAAAAGGAGTGATTTCAAAATGTAGTGCACTTTAAATTTTGATTCTTAGAAATAAAGGACTAAATCCCTTTGTTTCCTAAAATATAATGGCAGATGTTTGTATATTTACTGTATAAATATGGAAAATCCAGCAGAATTTTTAGACAAGGCATGTCATTAAACGGAATTTGATTCTTAGACACAAAGGACTAAATCCCTTAATTCGTTTGTTTCTTAAAATAAAACAGCAGATGTATGTTTACTGTATAAATATTGAAAATTCAGCAGAATTTTTAGACAGGGCATGTCATTAAACGGAATTTGATTCTTAGAAACAAAGGACTAAATCCCTTAATTCATTTGTTTCTTAAAATAAAATGGCAGATGTATGTTTGTTGTATAAATTTGGAAAATTTGGCAGAATGTTTTAGACAAGGCAAGTTATTAATCAGAATTTGCAAAGAAGAACTTTGAAGTTAAAATAACTGATGCCGAAGAACATATATGAATATAATTTGGCGTTCATGAAATTTTATAAAGGCATCTGTGGAAAAAGGAAAAAGGATATGTAAAAGAAGACAATTGCACATAAACATTTCAACTTTCAGTTATCTGGCATGAGAAAATCAGTATAAGCAATTATGCCGTAAAAACAGATATTTCGTGTCGTTCATTCGAAAACTGTGTACTCCAAAAAAGGATAATATTTAAAAGGATATATATTCATTATTACAAGTGTTGGATAATATAAATGCAACCACCAGGGATGCTGTTGAAATCAATGTCCCCGAGCATGTGTGATGGAATTGATCTGGAAACGTTCCTTGAACCAATCGAAGAGGAGGATGATGATGACTGGCACAGGTGAATATTGTTTTTATTCTAAAATCACATCTGGTTAATTACTTTTTATCCCCTGACCGAAAGGTTCGGGGGATATAGCGATGAGCCTGGCATCCGTCCGTCCCTCCAAAAGCATTTTCTTGTCCGCTCTATATCTTGAATACCCTGTGGAATATTTTCATGATACTTCACAGTTATATAGAACAGGTCCTGACGATGTTGCTATTTTACTTTTTGTGTTATCTCCCCTTTGGTGATTTTTTGGCAGATTTGTGTCGCTCTGTTACTTGAATACCCTATGGAATATTTTCATGATACTTCACAGAAATGTAGAACAGGTCATGAGGATGTGTCGCGAACAAAAATGACAACTCTTGCTTTCTTACTTTTTGAGTTATTTATTTACCCTTGATCATTTTAGGCATGATTTCGTGTCCACCCTATAACTTGAATACCTTTTGGAATATTTTCTTGATACTTCACAGATATGTAGAACAGGTCATGGCACAATCGGAACACCACTTGGCCAATTCCTTGAATCAACCTTGGATGTATGACATGGGACTATTTATGTCACACAACGGTTGTTAGGAACAACGACATAAACAAAGATGGCTGCACTGTCGCACCGAGTAAATAATAAAATAAAAAGAAACAAATGTATTTTCTGTCTCGGCATTAATAATTGACTATTTTGTTTTAACAACATGCTGCAAAGCATTAAATGAATGTCCGTGCAACAGCTGAAAAAGGTCGCAGGTCGAGAATTAATTATCATTCGTAGACATAGAGAGCTATGGCTTCGATGTAAACTTTCGGCCGAACAAAATGTTGGATTTTGCTGCATATTGCTCCGTCGTACATACGCTCGAGGTCTGATTCACGGAATTGGCCGAGTGTGCTCCGATTGGTCATGACGATGTGTCTCGAACAAGAATGACAACTCCTGCTTTCTTACTTTTTGAGTTAATTCCCCTTGATGGTTTTAGGTTAGATTTCGTGTATGCTCTATAACTTGAATACCTTTTGGAATATTTTCATGATACTTCACATATATGTAGAACAGGTCATGAGAATGTGTGGGGAACAAGAATGACAACTCTTGCTTTCTTACTTTTGGAGTTATTTCCCTTTGATGATTTTAGGTGTCCGCTCCATAGCTTGAATACCTTTTGAAATATTTTCATGATACTTCACAGATATGCAGAACAGGTCATGCCATTTGTCTCATACATGAATGATAACTCTTGCTTTCATACTTTGTGAGCTATTTCCCTTTGGTAGTTTGAGCTGCTGTTTGAGTCTCTGCTCCATAATCTGTATAACCCTGGCCAGCTCCAGAATTTGAATAACCGTGTACCTTTTAAAATATCGATGATCATACTGTGATATCTTAACAATGTTCCTAACTCTGACTCCTCCACATTCCCGTGCCCCCCCCCCCCCCCCCCCCCCCCCCCCCCCCCCCAAAAAAAAATCCAACTTTGGATACTTTGTCCAAATTCACTTACTAGAGAGCTCAAAATTAGGTTTGTAGGGCTTGTACTTTAGAAGTTATTCACACATTTTGAAAGTTGAATGCATCGTATGCTATACATTTGTGTCTATGGTGGCTGTTTGAGATATTTCCTCTTTTTAGCAGTCAAGCATACTGTTTTAGACTGAGTGTTAGATAATCATGTGTCTGTTAACAGATAATGTCAATCAGAAGCATAAAAGAATGACAATATATATTATCAATATGTGTTTTGAAGTGCACCCTTTTTACCAAGGCCCATGGGGGGTCTTCGGTCGAGGGATTTACCATCTCCTCTGATGGCTATTTTTCTAGGATGTTACAAAACAAAAAGAGCTGTTACCAAATGAAAAAAAAGTCATAGTTAGCAAATGACCTGGTCATCATGGCTTAACAAAAGTCATCCTGTAACTATGACTCTTTTTTGTTTTGTAACAGCTCTTTTTCGTTTGGTAACAGCCCTTAAATATACATAGTTAACCAGGGGTGAATATGGGCAAATTACATTTGCCAAGAATTGGTTAAGTTTGCATGTAGCACTTTGGGACTTCAAATGTACAACTTTTATATAAGGGGTATTTTTCATTGCCTCTTGATTATTACATCTTATCCTGTTACATTTTGTTTCCCTAGAAGTGGTTTAAATCCTTTAAAGACTGGAAACCTGTTTTGGGTATTATACCAACAGTGCAGTCCCAGTTCAGATGCCGCAGAAAGCGGCATCTGATCAAGGTCTGCACTGTTCGATTACAGGAACTTCTATGCAAAGTACAATAAAAGTAAAAACATTCACTAGAAACCCCTAAAACCAGAAATGACTCATCCAAATTATATGGATGGAGAAAGTCTAAAAATTTTAATAAGAAACAGGCTGTGACATTACCCAAAATATTTCTGGATCTGACCGCTCTGCTCCTCTGATGAAAGTAGAGCAGACAGTCAGAGATGGGGATTCTTGGTAGGACAGTACAAGTACAGACTGAATCTGATAGGACAGCGTGTCAAAAGCATAAAAAGATGAGTGTATCTTTCATCAGATGAGATTTTATAAGATGTTGATAGTAACTCCATGTGTGTAAAATAGAGATGGATGTAGATGGATGTAGCTTACACTGCTTATACATTTGATCTGATACCCATATATAATATTCCCTCATATACACAGGGTATAATCGATTCCGCTAACTTTCGCTTCCTGCAGAGATTGTACATCATATTTGGCTTCCACCGAGACTGTCCGCGATCTCTTGCTTCCTGCCGAGACTTCTGTACATGATAAATGGCTTCCTGCAGAGACTGTCGGCAGGAAGCAGAGTCACGCGGACAGTGTCAGCAGGAAGCCATTGTTCGAGGACAGTAGTCCCTGCAGGAAGCAAGAGTTCACGGACAGTCTCGGCGGAAGCCAAATATGACAGACAGTCTCTGCAGGAAGCGAAAACTGGCAGACTGGTTTATACCCTGTGATATAGGTATGTCCCTCTTTAGATATTACCTAGGTAGTGGTGCAACGGTATTTTGATTTAGCTAATGTCTGTTCCATTTCCTCTACCACCCTACTCCTATCCAACAAGGCCCCAAACCCAGGGTTAAAATCACAGTCGGGGATCACTCTAAGATCAAATTATTGCCCAGGTTCAACCTCACAGTCAGGGATCACTCTGAGATCAAATTGTTGCCCAGGGTCAACCTTACAGTCAGGGATTATGTAGAGATCAAATTTTGCCTCTGAAATTACTCTCCACCCACCACCTATACCCCTAAGTTCCCGTGCTTAGGGTCAAGGTCACAGTAAGGGATCAGAGATCAAATTATGCTTCAGAGATTACTGAAAAAATTCCAAAGGGTAAGTTTGATGAAACTTCAAATAAAACTCAAGCCTGTTGAGGCAGTGGCTTCAGTATTACATTTGCCTGTGTGACAACAACACTTAAATATATACTCAGAGGCAATAAAAAGTATACAGTTTTTGTTTTCGAATTCTAGCCTCATGTGAATTGCTGTGTGGACATAGTACTAATGCCATTTTGGCAAACGTCTAGCTCTGTAAAACTCAAACACAAATTGTTTTGCAGTCATTAATAATGAAGTTATGGCTTAATTCAAAATCAGTTGTTCCAATCAAAACTCGCTTTGCACATGGCTGATGGCATTTTGCACTTCAGGAATATCTAGCGCTAATGTCTGTGAGTAAAACCACATCTGAATCTGCCACCAAACATCTTCAACCATTGTTAGAAATGCTTAATGTCTCAAATTATCTCCCTTTGAATTAAAGCAAAAAAAAAACATTATTATAAATGTGATACTTTACCCCGTTTTTTAGCTCACCTGAGCCGAAGGCTCACAGGTGAGCTTATAGTATAGGCAGGCATCCGTCGTCCGTCGTACGTCGTCCGTCGTCCGTCCGTCAACATTTTCAAACGACATCTCCTCTGAAACTACAAGGCCCATTGTAACTAAATTTCATATATAGCATCTATAGGCAGGGGGAACCAATAATACTGTTTTTAGCTCACCTGAGCACGAAGTGCTCAGGGTGAGCTTTTAGGATACCGTGATGTCCGTCGTCCGTCGTACGTGTGTCCGGACGTCCGTCCGTCCGTCCGTCCGTCAACTTTTGCTTGTGTACACTCTAGCGGGCACAGTTTCGATCCAAACTTTATGAAACTTTGTCAGAATGTAAGTCTTTATAAAATCTAGGCCAAGTTCGAAACTGGGTCATGTCAGGTCAAAAACTAGGTCACTAGGTCAAATCTTAGAAAAACCTTGTGTACGCTCTAGAGGGCACAGTTTTCATCCAAAGTTCATGAAACTTTGTCAGAATGTTTATCCTCATAGTATCTAGGACAAGGTCGAAACTGGGTCATGTCGGGTCGAAAACTAGGTCACTAGGTCAAATCATAGAAAAACCTTGTGTACGCTCTAGAGGACACAGTTTTGATCCAATCTTTATGAAACTTTGTCAGAATGTTTATCTCCATAAAATCTAGGCCAAGTTCAAAACTGGATCAAGTCGGGTCAAAAACTAGGTCACTAGGTCAAATCTTAGAAAAACCTTGTGTACGCTCTAGAGGGCACAGTTTTCATCCAAAGTTCATGAAACTTTGTCAGAATGTTTATCCTGATAGTATACAGGATACGTTTGAAACTGGGTCACGTCGGGTCTAAAACTAGGTCACTAGGTCAAATCATAGAAAAACCTTGTGTACGCTCTAGAGGACACAGTTTTGATCCAATCTTTATGAAACTTTGTCAGAATGTTTATCTACATAAACTCTAGGCCAAGTTCGAAACTGGGTCATGTCGGGTCAAAAACTAGGTCACTAGGTCAAATCTTAGAAAAACCTTGTGTACGCTCTAGAGGACACAGTTTTGATCCAATCTTTATGAAACTTTGTCAGAATGTTTATCTCCATAAAATCTAGGCCAAGTTTAAAACTGGATCAAGTCGGGTCAAAAACTAGGTCACTAGGTCAAATCTTAGAAAAACCTTGTGTACGCTCTAGAGGGCACAGTTTTCATCCAAAGTTCATGAAACTTTGTCAGAATGTTTATCCTGATAGTATCCAGGATACGTTTGAAACTGGGTCACGTCGGGTCTAAAACTAGGTCACTAGGTCAAATCATAGAAAAACCTTGTGTACGCTCTAGAGGACACAGTTTTGATCCAATCTTTATGAAACTTTGTCAGAATGTTTATCTACATAAACTCTAGGCCAAGTTCGAAACTGGGTCATGTCGGGTCAAAAACTAGGTCACTAGGTCAAATCTTAGAAAAACCTTGTGTACGCTCTAGAAGGCACAGTTTTGATCCAAAGTTCATGAAACTTTGTCAGAAAGTTTATCCTTATAATATCTAGGATACATTTGAAACTGGTTCACGTCGGGTCAAAAACAAGGTCAATAGGTCAAATCATAGAAAAAACCTTGTGTATGCTCTAGAGGACACAGCTTTGATACAATCTTTATGGAACATTGTCAGAATGTTTATCTCTATAAACTCTAGGCCAAGTTCAAAACTGGGTCTTGTTGGGTCAAAAACTAGGTCACTAGGTCAAATCTTAGAAAAGCCTTGTGTACGCTCTAGAAGGCACAGTTTTGATCCAAAGTTCATGAAACTTTGTCAGAATGTTTATCCTCATAATATGTAGGAGAAGTTTGAAACTGGGTCAAGTCGGGTCAAAAACTAGGTCACTAGGTCAAATCATAGAAAAACCTTGTGTACGCTCTAGAGGACACAGTTTTGATCTAATCTTTATGAAACTTTGTCAGAATTTTTACTTCCATAAACTCTCGGCCAAGTTTGAAAGTAGGTCATGTCGGGTCAAAAACAAGGTCACTAGGTCAAATCATAGAAAAACCTTGTGTACGCTCTAGAGGACACAGTTTTGATCCAAAGTTCATGAAACTTTGTCAGAATGTTTATCCTCATAATATGTAGGATAAGTTTGAAACTGGGTCATGTCGGGTCAAAAACTTGGTCACTAAGTCAAATCTTAGAAAAACCTTGTGTACGCTCTAGAAGGCACAGTTTTGATTCAAAGTTCATGAAACTTTGTCAGAATGTTTATCCTCATAATATCTAGAACAAATTCGAAACTGGGTCACGTCGGGTCAAAAACTAGGTCACTAGGTCAAATCGTAGAAAAACCTTGTGTACGCTCTAGCAGACAAAGTTTTGATCCAATCTTTAAGAAACATTGTCAGAGTGTTTATCTCCATAAACTCTAGGCCAAGTTCGAAACTGGGTCTTGTAGAGTCATAAACTAGGTCACTAGGTCAAATCTTAGAAAAACCTTATGTGCGCTCTAGAAGGCACAGTTTTGATTCTAAGTTCATGAAACTTTGTCAGAATGTTTATCCTCATAATATGTAGGAGAAATTTGAAACTGGGTCATGTCGGGTCGAAAACTAGGTCAATAGGTCAAATCTTAGAAAAACCTTGTGTACGCTCTAGAGGACATAGTTTTGATCTAATCTTTATGAAACTTTGTCAGAATGTTTATCTTCATAAACTCTCTGCCAAGTTTGAAAGTAGGTCATGTCGGGTAAAAAACTAGGTTACTTGGTCAAATCTTAGAAAAACGTTGTGTAAGCACTAGAAGGCATAGTTTTGATCCAATCTTCATGAAACTATGTCAAAATGTTTATTGTCCATATATCTAAGCCCCCTATGAAACTGAGTCACGTCGGCTCAAGGTCAAATCTTAGAAAAACTTTGTGTACACCCTAGAGGGCACAGTTTTGATCCAATCTTCATGAAACTCTGTCAGAATGTTTATCTTAATGAAATCTAGGTAAAATTTGAAACTGGGTCGTGTCGGGTCAAAAACTTGGTCACTAGGTCAAATATAAGAACGACCTTGTATACGCTCCAGAGGGCACAGTTTTGATCCAATCTCAGTGAAACTTTGTCAGAATGTTTATTCTTACAATATCCAGGCCAAGTTTGAAACTGGGTCATGTCGGATCAAAAACTAGGTCAAATGTTAGTATGGTAAAAACTCTTATAAATCTTCACCAGAGCCAGTGAACTGATTAATGCTCAGGTGAGCGATTCAGGGCCACCATGGCCCTCTTGTTTATCCAAATTGCTTCTGAACTTTGGTTGCTATGGCAACTTAAAGTTTCCATTGACTTGTATGGGAAAAATTGAAAATTTGCATTTATTGCTATGTCACTGCAGATATTTTGACAAAACTTTTACAGAAATGTTCCTTGAGTAGTCCTCCATCAACCACATGAAATTTTTGTCAATTGCACAATTTGGCTGGTTGCCATGGCAACTGAATGGTTAAAAATAGAAAAAATATTCAAAAATCATCTCCTCAGAAACTATGCAACCAATAAAGCTCAAACTTCACAGAAAGGATCTTGGCACTGCCCTCTATAAAAGTACTGTTTTTCTTGGCAATTGCTCTAGCAGTTTGGTTGCTATGGGAACTTAAAGTTGCCATTGACTTATGATGGCAAAATAGAAAATTTGCATTTATTGCTATGCCACTGCAGATATTTTGACAAAACTTTTATAGAAATGTACCTGGAGTAGTCTTTAACCAGCCTTGTTAAATTTATACAAATTGGGCAATTTTTCTGGTTGCCATTGCAACCGAATAGTTAAAAATGGAAAAATATTAAAAAATCATCTCTGCATAAACTTTGTGGCCAATAAAGCTCAAACTTTACAGAAAGAATCTTAGTACTAGCCTCTATAGAATTACTATTTTTCATGGCAATTACTCCAGCAGTTTGGTTGCTATGGCAACTAAGAGTTTCCATTGACTTATAATGGGGAAAATGGAAATTGGCAATTTTTGCTGTCTCATGGCTTTTATTTAGATTTTCTTTCTACAGAAATGTTTCTTGAAAAGTCCTCTATATTTCATATGAATTTTCTCCAAATCGCTGAATTTGATTGGTTGCCATGGCAAAATATAGGGTAAATTTTCGAAAAAAAAAGAAAAGAAAAAATGAAAAAATCTTCTGCTCAGAAGCGATATGGGGGATGAAGCTGGTATTGTGCAAACATGTTGATGACAGAAGCCTCTACATGAATTTTGTTTTTTCTTCCAACCCAATAATAACTTTGGTTGCTATGTCAACTTATAGTTTCCATTGACTTATAATAGGGAAAGAGAAGCCATGAGGAGGATGAAGCTGATACTTTGCATACATATTAATAACATAAGCCTCTACCTAAAGTATATTTCATATTATCATTGCCCATGTGAACTGGTTGCTATGGCAACTTAAAGTTTCCATAGACTTACAATGGGGAAAGTGGACATTTGGTATTTATTTCTGTGTTACGGCAGATATTTTGACAAAAGCTTTACAGAAATGTTCCTAGAGTAGTCCTCTATCAGCTATAAGAATTTTGCCCAGAGACCTGATTTTGATTGGTTGCCGTTGCAATTGATGGGCCAAATTTTCAATTTTTTTCATTTTTTTTTTTGGCAAAGATCTTCTTCTCAGAAGCCATTAAGGGGGGATAAAGCTTATTTTTTGCATAAATGTTTGTGATATTATCCTCTACATAAATGGTGTGTTTTATTGCTGTTGTTCATGTTGTTTTGTTGCTGTGGCAACTTAGTTTTTTTTCCAACATAACCTCAGTACTCAGGTGAGCGATATAGGGCCATTGGCCCTCTGGTATATGAGAGTGTGACTTATCCAACTTTTCATCCTTGTTTTAATGTAATGCATAAAAATGGATTAATCAATTTCTATTGTCCAAAGTGTATGTTTAAAGGGGAGCTACTCCAGCGACAATGTTGACTCTGACGTCTGGTTTATTTAAAATGATGTCATTTCCTGATCCCTTGACTGATTGTACAGAAGATTATCGCAAATAATGCAAAAATGATTGTATTTATCTGCATTGCCAAGGTATTGTGCAGATTTGAATACATCTGTAGAAAAAGTGAGACTGTCCTTACCTGTATACTTTCTTTTGCATCTGAGTATATAACTCTTTATCAACTTGAATGTGGATAACACTCCAGACTACCAATCCAGGGGTCGCAAGATCGATCCCCCGCTCCTCCGGTCTTTCGGATGAGACTTTAAACCGAGGTCCCGTCTCCATATGACCTCGTTGTTGGTGGGACGTTAAACCCGAGTTCACTCACTCACTCACTCATCTTGAATGATATTACTAGAGATTGATCATCTTGAATGATATTACTCAAGATTGGGACAGATATGTCTGAGCAAACAGTGCAGACCCAGATCAGACTGCTCCTGAAGGAGCAGTCTGATCAGGGCCTACACTGTCTGCCAGGCCATCTTCATCCTATAGATGCATGAGCTTAGAAATGCATTTTAAAACCAAACTGTCCCTTGTTAGGACAGTTACGGTAATTATTTTAGGTGTTCCAATTTTTGTCTCGCCTGCAAAGCAGAAGCGAGACATATGTATTGCTTTTCTGGTGCCGTCGGCAGCGGCGGCGTAAACTATGTCGAGTTTTTGCGTTTAGGTCAGTTTCACAAAGCGCTGACAGGCGAGACACCGCATTCTGCGGAATTCTTGTTAGAATATTTATGGTATTACGTGTGAAATTATTAATCATTAGCCATCATAACCATAAGGGTTAATTTATTAACAAGTGCACAAAATAAGACATTGTTAATTGCTAGTATCCTGGAGGGGACTTAACCCTTAAAGCGCGAAAAAATTAAATTTGTTGAATTGGCAGACAGTGTAGATCCAGATGAGGTGGCTCATAATGACCCACCTCATCTGAATCTACACTGTTCACCCTCTAGTGTTTGGATTCTCAATAGTATATGGCTTGGACGAATTTTTTTTTGAAATTCTGCAGACGTAAATTTTGTCGTCTGCTTTTTGGCGCATTAAGGGGACTTAAAAATTAATGTGAAGGTCAAATTTGTTTCTTGAGTAGATGTTAAATTATGTCCGGTACAAAATGTTGTAAACAGTGTTTTTTGTGAAGGAACTTAATTTTTAGCTCACCTGAGCCGAAGGCTCAGAGGTGAGCTTATAGGATGGGAGTCGAGCCGTCGTCCGTCCGTGCGTGGGTGGGTGGGTGCGTGGGTGCGTGGGTGCGTGCGTCAACACTTTCAAACATAAATATCTCAGAAACCAGTGGGCCGATCGCAATCAAATTTTATCTGAAGCATCATTGGGGTGGGGGAAAGGCTGCATTAGGTTTTGGTGCCGATCAGCTCAGAACTCTGGTTTCCATGGCAACAGATAGCCCCCATAGGGTTATAATGGGGAAAACGGCGTCATCACGTTTTCTCGACTGTTTTTGATTAGATCCTTATCATACTTGCAGGTAATGATGACATACACAAGAGCTTGGATGAGTTCGAAATTTGGCCGGATTCGAGCACAGGCTACGGAGTTATCTGCCCTTGAGCGTTTGAAAAAAATCCCATAGGGTTATAATGGGGAAAATGGCGTCATCACGTTTTCTCAACTGTTTTTGCTTACATCCTTATCATACTTGCAGGTAATGATGACATACATAAGAGCTTGGATGAGTTCGAAATTTGGCCGGATTCGAGCACAGACTACGGAGTTAGCTGCCCTTGAGCGTTTGAAAAAAATCCCATAGTGTTATAATGGAGAAAACAACGTCATCACACACTTTGTCATCGCTCTATTGCCTACATTTCTCAACGGATTTTGAAATAACTTCACACAAATGTAGGGCATGACAATATCTCGAGCAAGTTTGACTTTCAGGATGCTGCGCCCAAGGTCAAGGTCACTGTTGCTATTTTTAGAAAAACTTTGTCAGCACTCTAGCACCTACATTTCTCAGCAGATTTTAAAATAACTTCACACAAATGTAGGGCATGACAATATCTCGAGCAAGTTCGACTTTCAGGATGCTGCACCCAAGGTCAAGGTCACTGTGGCTATTTTTAGAAAAACTTTGTCAGCACTCTAGCACCTACATTTCTCAATGGATTTTAAATCAACTTCACACAAATGTAGGGCATGACAATATCTCAGACTAGTTTGACTTCCAGGGTGCTGCGCCCAAGGTCAAGGTCACTGTGGCTATTTTTAGAAAAACTTTGTCAGCGCTCTAGCACCTACATTTCTCAATGGATTTTAAAATAAATTCACACAAATGTAGGGCATGACAATATCTCGAGCAAGTTCGACTTTCAGGGTGTTGCGCCCAAGGTCAAGGTCACTGTGGCTATTTTTAGAAAAACTTTGTCATTGCCCTAGCACCTTCATTTCTCCATGGATTTTGAAATAACTTGATACAAATGTAGGGTATGACAATATCTCAAGCAAGTTCGACTTTCAGGATGCTGTGCCCAAGGTCAAGGTCACTGTGGCTATTTTTAGAAAAACTTTGGCATCGCTCTAGCACTTACATTTCTCAATGGATTTTAAAATAAATTCACACAAATGTAGGGCATGACAATATCTCGAGCAAGTTTGACTTTCAGGGTTCTGCAATCAAGGTTTTTGATTAGATCCTTATCATACTTGCAGGTAATGACGACATACATAAGAGCTTGGATGAGTTCGAAATTTGGGTGGATTTGAGCACAGACTACGGAGTTAGCTGCCCTTGAGCGTTTGAAAAAATCCCATAGTCTTATAATGGAGAAAACAACGTCATCACATTTTCATTTTTCATTGGATCCTCTTCATACTTGCAGGTAATGAGGATATGCATAAAAGCTTGGATTAGTTAGCATTTCGGCTAGATCCCACCACTGACTATGGAGTACCTGCCCTGAGCATCCAAAAAATCAGTGTTGCCACTTTTTCTTGGTTTCTACTGATCCGATCCTTTTCAAACTTGCAGGTAATGAGGAAATGCATAATATCTTAAACAAGTTCAAATTTTGGCCAGATCAGGCCAACCACTACGAAGTTAGCTGCCCTTGACAGCTCTGTCTATTGTGCTCTTGATCTGATACTTTTTAAACTTGCATATATTAAATGAGGGCATACATAATGTTTTGGATGAGTTTAATTTTCAGCCTGATTGGACCACTAACTGTGGAGTTAGCTGCCCTTGAGCATCTTAAATATCCCTATAGGTTTACAATGTCTCTCAGGTGAGCAATTGTTGCCCTTTGGGCTACTTGTTGTTGGAGATAATTTAAGTGACACAGTTTAAAAGACCTTTATGGAGAAATTCAGAAAGTGTTGGGAATAACTTTCATAGCTTAAATATGACACAGATCGCAGATGTGCCGTTGATAATACATTTGTATGAATGAACAGGGCCTAGTTAGCTTAAGGCATAGTTAGCTAAGGCCTAGTTAGCTTAAGGCATAGTTAGCTTAAGGCATAGTTAGCTTAAGGAAGCCCTTAATGCTTGCTAAGTCTTCTACTTCTAGCAGTCGTAAAGTCAAGTGTGGTACTTCCTTAGTTTTGAACAGCTGGGCCCATGATTTCACATCTTTCAGAGGAGCGGCTGTAGTGTAGTGGATAACACTCCAGGGGTCGCAAGATTGATCCCCCGCTTCTCCGGTCTTTCGGATGAGACTTTAAACCGAAGTGACCCGTCTCCATATGACCTCATTTTTGGTGGGATTAAACCCGAGTTCACTCACTCTCTCACATCTTTCAGTGGAGAAGGAAAGGGAAGTAATCACAAAAACCTCAGGCTGATCCTGTAGCCCTGGAAATTTACTATTGGTGATTTTTTATGGGACTACCATTGTAGTTGTAACATTTTGATTTAAGCTATAGCCATAATTTCCTTTTGGATTCCCCCATGCTGAAAATGTGGCCTTTTAATATACTCCTTGGTGTTATTTGAAGTTCTAAATAAAAATATCAGCATTTTTAGGAAGTTAGAAGCATTTCGATTTAATAGTTGTCTAAAGAATCAGTGTACGTCACCTTTTTCGATCCGAAAGAAGTGATTGTGAAGCATTCTTGTTTACACAATAATATTCAAACCTAACAGATTTGATGCATGGTTTCCTGCGTATTTAGCCTCCATCATTTTATTCCACACCCAATTTTCATAATTTCAGCACCAGACAAGACTTTAAGTCCTATTCCTTCTCTTAACCCATTCCATTTGGGATACCGCTTTAGGGTAAACAGTTTGGATCCTTATTATTGGATCCCACAAAAGTGGGGCCTGATCTGAGATCCAAACTGTTTGCTGCTTAGACATCATTTCTCCAAGAGTTAGTTAGATAAACATTGTCAAAATATTCTTGATTTTTGATGCAGACGACAATTTCAGCAGACAACAAAAAATACCCAGAATGCAATGGATTAAATTCCTCCTCTCTAATGATTCCCCTGCTCCTCACCCTGCACACACTTTCCCCAGCCACTCCTCCTGTTCACATACTCACTTTCTGTGAAATAAAAAAAAGACATCATATTTGTTATCTATTACCCAATATTTGTCTCAAAGGCTTAGATTCTGTACCCACCAGCAAAGGATTAAACAACTATACTGTTTAAGTCTATAATGGGCGGGACCACTGTCTTACTGATAAAATTAGTCCCAATCGGTGGTCTTATTGATAAAAATACGTCCCAATCAGCTGTCAATCATTTCACAGGTAAATGCTTCTTCACCAGCCTCAGCCAATCAGATCAAGTATTGGAATTTTATGGCCTATTGGAGATGTTTACCCTTAGTTGTGTAGAGAATACTGAGAATATATATATACAGTCAAACCTCGATAATTCGAACTGACAGGGACCTCACTATTTCATTCGAATTATCCGTAGTTCGAATTTTCGAATTAGGCCTTTCCCGTTCATTTCCGGAATTTGTTATTACGGCGGTTTCAGAGTCCGATATTTTATTTCTCTATCATGGATTTACAAATCAATGAAAACAAAATCAGAACGTAGAATAATTAACATGGCATACCGGAAACATCCAAAATATTCACGATCAATTAATATTACGAGACCACCCCTCGTATTTGGCACATGTACATGTGTATTGTCCGAAAGCAGCAAAGCTGCAGAACATTTTCTCAGCTCTGCAAATCAACTGTTTATGACAATGCAGCCCCGGCAATGATCAAAGCCAGACAGAAACGGAAACAGGCTAGCCGCTAAACGCCTCTGACATTACTGTACTTTCACTTTTCCTTTAAGTTTGCGAGTACTGGGCTACTTTCGTTTTCGGAAAAATGACTCAACCGGCCATCTGAGCTGTGTCACGAAAAAGGCTCTTTAGTCATTCGGAGTCATCATTCGGAGTCAATGTATTTGGGAACGAATACTCAAACCAGCCTGTCAGTTTGCGCTGTGTAGCTGGAGACTGTTTTAAGTGCCGTGTGCAAACCTTATGATCCGTGCGCAAACTTCCAGTGCCGGGGCGTCCTACTTATTTGAATAGTAGTAGGGTAAGGGCTTACTGTGCTTGCAGTAGGTGCGGGTGGGGGTTGTTTGGACATTTTTTCTCTCGTCTATCATTTCTCTCATCTATCATTTCTCTCTTCTTTCTCCCTCTCTTTGGGAGACGGCCCGATATAGACTGAAATATTGTCTCAAAGGGCCGTTAAACCCAAAACAACCAACCAACCGTGCGCAAACCGTACGATAACAGACTAACGAAACCAAAGTTTGGATGCGCATGCTAGTCCGATCCTTTGCTGGTCACATTAATTTTGACCTTTAGATTTACATAATTCAAACAAGATAATCCCCGTCAATTATTCAAATAGACAGACACCTTTCGCTCAACGACTTAGCCATCAAAACTTAGCGATAATTACCTGTGCATGTGGCAGTGATGACCTGAGGCTGTTACTACTTATCACATCGATGACAAAAGGTGTTATTTTCCGGTATGAAATTGGAGCATGAATTTTGATTTCGAATAACAAAGGGATATTTATAATGGATTTACTCCATCGGGACCTAATTTTTCTTTCGAAAAATCCGATTTTTCGAATAATTGAAATTCGAATTTGCGGAGGTATTTTTGCATAGAATTAATGGGCTTACGATCCGGACCGTGTTTCAACTTGGAAAAATATGGTAGTTTCGAAAAATTGGCGTTCGAACTACCAAGGTTTGACTGTAGTTCTGTTCTGTTTCAATTCTTGTAATGACGTTCCCCAAGTGGCTCAGCGGTACGTAACCATAACTGAGAATAGCCACCTAATTCTGCCTTTAATAGTCCACCTAGGCCTTTTGGAATATTGTTTACAGGACTTTGTCAGAGCATTTGACTGAAGAAATACAGTAATTATTGTGGCTTCATATTATCATCAGAATTTGCCGTTATCAATAGCCCTGAAGACTGTGTGTGATTATGTAGGGCTTTAAGGTTGATGTACTAACAGGCTGCTGTCATCATACAATATCAAATTCTAATCTTTGGCTACTGACATTGTAACACAGCATTAACATAAGAATGTCTGCGACGGATAGTGAAGAGGAAATTATTTTTGAGGATGACACGGGAAAATGGTTAGTTGATCTAGACACTTAAAGGAAAACGCTCACTTAAATATCAATTCCATTGAAAATGAGAAAACTTGTCCAGCAATTAAATTTGGTGAAAATTTCATGAAAATCCGTCATATAGTAAAAAAGATACGAAGGTTTTAAAAAAATCAAAATGGCCATGATGCAGGCGGCCAATCATATGATAAATATTTTGTAATCACAAATAAGTGTGAAAATTGCTTAATTTTATGAAAATTGCTTAATTTTACTTACTCATAAGGCTTAGATATTTTTTAATGAAGTGAAAATTAGATTTATGCATTTCATTTACATTAAATATGTTTTAAACAATATAATTTAGAATATTAAATTTCATCTATGAGTTTATGACATCATATACTCGCAGGTTTGCTGGCTCCCAGCTCAATATTTTATTTTTCATAAACTAGAATATCTTTCTGAATTTAAGTCTGATTTTCATGAAATTTTGGGCTAACTTTATCTTATATAAAGATTTCAAATTCAGACCATTTGCATTTTGATGAGTGTTTCCCTTTATTGTATTCATTACAAAAAAACTGTTTCAGTGAATAAATCAGTGGCATGACAAAATATTACATGTTTCTTGGTTGGTTCTGTAAAGTTTGTTTAAACGCCATATTTATAGTGTTTCACAGCAATTTCTAGTTTTGCTCGTATTTCAATAAAATAGCTAGCATATAGACTCATTAAGACTGGTCCAAACATCAATTTTAAACTTAACAGATAGGCCATACTGAATTTCGCAGTGGGTTTACGTGCAATTTAGGTGAGTTGGATTAATTGTAAGGCTAATGGCTGTCTATCACAAATATCAGGGGCGTAACTAGGGACAATAACTCAGTACGCACAATCATGTTTTATACTCATTAAGGGCAATAATAAGGGGTTTATCTGTTAAGATATTTCAAAATTTTCGTGTCTGTTGGCAGTAAGTATTAAAATTATGCCCAGTTAACAACATTTCAGCATGAAAATACTCAGGTGTGTGTTGAAATTTTGTCAATTTGACAAAATTTCAATACGCACCTGTGTATTTGCGTATAGGTAGCTACGCCCTTCGATATGCATAATGGATAACCAACCGTTAGTCCCCTGACTTGCTTGCGGTGTTTGGTATATGTATTTACAATAAAAGGATATTGACCAGGATCTTGTTGATAGCTTAAGACAGTACATTAAGTCTTTGTTTTAAATTGATAGGACAGAAAGAGGACAGATTAGTTCATAGCATAAAGTACATCTGCAAAATTTCAGAATGTTTTTATAGTCCAAGTTAATTGAGAATTCAAAAACTATATATGGGGCAAACAGTGTAGATCTAGATGAGGCAGCTCAAGATGAGCTGCCTCATCAGGATCTACACTGTTTACAAATGCTGCTATTTTCATCACTGGCGTCACTGACACTTAAGTATCTTAAGATACAATGACCCTAGAAAATAAGGAAAATAATTAAACTGATAAGATCAGTTTGGTATAGGGTTAAGTGAAATGACTGGTGCTTTTAGATAGGTCTGTATAGCCTCAGTGTTTCTTGCATTGGTTTTTCCATTTCCAGTTATTACTGCTGTACATACCGTAATCGCCCCTTTAAGCGCCCTGTGCGCTTAACGTTTTCAAAATGGGGACAATTACTTGTAGTAAATATTCTTTCTTATAAGCGTACATTTCATTATTTCATTATATACTGAAGGAAACAAGTTTTTTAAATTAACCATAGGGGAAAAGCTGTTTGTGGTCATAGAGAAGATTTACAAATGAAACATGAAAGACTCTGTAGCAGTTTTTAGCCCTCGTAAAGTAGCAAACAAAGGGATAAACCAATAAAAACGTGCACTCAGAGTCATATGCCTTAAAAGTTACTGTGATGTGCGCTTATAGGGGCATGTGCGCTAATTAGGTTGAATACAGTACCTTTTGGGGTACCATCACAAAGTATTACAGAAGTTTGCTACTTTCTGGGCTTGCAAGAGTTGCTGGTCCTGGGTACTTAATTGTTTAGAAATTATAGCTTCATAAAATGCACCTCATCTTCATGAGCTTATATGTAGTGAATAAGAAAAAAAAGCAAAATAAATTAAAATTAATTAAGTCCAGTAGTAAATAAGTCGTCTGCCCATGGCAATGTTTCACGTGCGGGTTATAACTGAGCAAGCCGTAGAAGTACTTTAATGAAATTTCACAGAACTGAATTTTGATTGAGATAATGTGTCTAGAATACAAAAGACATCTCTTTGTCACTGAATTTACTAGTTATCTGTCCTTGATAGAATTTATTTTCCAAGCTGTAGCTTCATACACCCTTTGGAACTTCACAGGTGCATGCCATCGTTACGATTGTATACCAATTTCTTGTTGAGTTCAGTCTGAGTGATTTGCCTGAGTTTACACATTATCAAGAGCAACACAAGTAAGTTTCTTCCATAAATTATCTATTGTGCATTTAATATGTTTAGATAAGGATAAACTCATCCTGTTTTTATCTTGACCTTTGATAACGTCAAAATTATGTCACAATACTTTGACATGGGTCTGTATCAGTAAGATCAGACAAAATAAACAAGATGGCCCTAGAATACAATCGTCACTTTCTTCTCATAAGGTAAGTAGGACATATTTTGTTTTTACCTTCTCTTCTTGAGATGTGAATCATGAGTAATGAGGTAAGTAGTTATGCCCCCAACTTCGAAGAAGTTGAGGGGGCATATTGGTTTGGGCCTGACCGTCCGTCCGTCCGTCCGCCCTTCCGTCCGTCCGTCCGTACGTAACGCCTCATTTTCTCAAGAACCGTAACTGCTGGGGCCTTGATATTTCATAGATGGGTAGACTATCAAAAACTAGAGGACACGTATTTTTTTTCTTGTCAATCAGCCTTGTACTTGCAGAGTTATGCCCCTTTTTCAAAAAAAATAAACGAAAGTTTGTTCCCAAAATCCTGGGAAAACCGTTTGAGCTAGGATGCTCATATTTGGCAAACTGCTAGGGGCTAAGGTGTAGATCACCTGATTAACTTTTGGGCAAATTCCGTCAAAAAATGACTGAATTATGCCCCTTTGTTGAATTTGGCATTTTTCCAACTTTTGAACCGTTTGACCTAGAACCCTAATTTTTGGTATACTACTAGTATTTGATGTGCTGATCATTCTGCTGTTGGTTGCGTTATGATGCATCCCCTTTTAACAGAGTTATTTCCCTTTTCTCATCTGTATAAAGCATAATAATGGGTGGTCTGTTTCTCAAGAACAGTATTTGCTGGGGCCTTGATATTTCATAGGTGGATAGAGCATGAAAAATAAGCAGACCCATATTTTTTTTCTTTTCCGTCTGCCATGTACTTACAGAATTATGCCCCTTTTTTGAAAATTTTTATGAAAGTTTGTTTCCAAAATCCTGGAAATACCGTTTGAGCTAGGATGCTCATATTTGGTATATTGCTAAGGGCTAAGGTGTAAATCACCTGATTAACTTTTGGGCGAATTCCGTCAAAAAATGACTGAATTATGCCCCTTTGTTGAATTTGGCATTTTTCCAACTTTTGAACCGTTTGACCTAGAACCCTAATTTTTGGTATACTACTAGTATTTGATGTGCTCATCATTCTGATGTTGTTTGCATTATGATGCATACACTATTAACAGAGTTATTTCCCTTTTCTCATCTGTATAAAGCATAATAATGGGTGGTCTGTTTCACAAGAACAGTATTTGCTGGGGCCTTGATATTTAAAAGGTGGATAGAGCATGAAAAATAAGCAGACCCATATTTGTTTTCTTGTCAGTTGGCCATGCACTTACAGAGTTATGCCCCTTTTCGAAAAATTAAATGAAAGTTTGTTCCCAAAATCCTGGGAGAACCATTGGAGCTAAGATGCTCATATTTGGCATACAGCTAGGGGCTATGGTGTAGATCACCTGATTAACTTTTCTGCTGATTTCGTAAATATTTGACTGAATTATGCCCCTTTGTTAACTTTGGCATTTTTCCAACTTTTGAACCGTTTGACCTAGAGACTTGATTTTTGGTATACAGATAGTATTTGATGTGTTGATCATTTTGATGATGGTTACTGTATGTTATATTCATTATTGACGGAGTTATGCCCCTTTTCTTATTTGTGCAAAACATTGTAGGGATGGTCTATTTCTCAAGAACCATAGCTGCTGGAACCTTGATAATTCATAGGTGAATAGACCATAAATAATTAGCAGACCGGTATTTTTTTTCTTTTCTGTTGGCCTTGTACATACAGAGTTATGCCCCTTTTCGAAAAATTAAATGAAAGTTTGTTCCCAAAACCCTGGGAGAACCATTGGAGTTAGAATGCTCATACATGGCATACAGCTAGGGGCTAAGGTGTAGATCACCTGATTAATTTTTGGGCTGATTTCGTATATATTTGACTGAATTATGCCCCTTTGTTAAGTTTGGCATTTTTCCATCTTTTGAACCGTTTGACATAGAGACCTGATTTTTGGTATACAGATAGTATTTGATGTGTCAATCATTTTGATGAGGATTACGTTATATTGTATTCATTATTGACAGTTTTGCCCCATTACATATTTGTATAAAACATTGTAGGGATTTTCTATTTCTCAAGAACCATAGCTGCTGGAGCCTTGATAATTCATAGATGAATAGACTATAAAAAATTAGCAGACCTATATATTTTTAACTTACCTTGTTAGGGTCAGGCATATAGTTGGGGGCATAGTGTTTTACAAACACATTTTCTAGTTTTATTTTTATTTTTTTTTACTGATTTATGATTGTCAGACCCTCATTTATGCTGTCAATTTTGGGAAATTTTCCACATTTCTGGAAAATGTGAATGGATACCGTACTCTTCCAGTTGAAGCAGGTTCTCTCAAATTAAAGGAAAAAATTTGCTCCTATAGGTGCTAATTCTTTTCAATAAGATTAGACCCCATTTCAGAATTAAGGGCTTCATCATCATTCAGGGTCACAGAAGTTATACCCATTCGTAAAACTAGCAGAAAGAAGACATTGAGTATAGTGCACATTTTGGCCTAGCTTCCCAGCTGGCACATGATGTTGAAATGATGTCAGTGCAACGTTACATCACATTGACGTCAGTACGATGTCATTTTGACGTAATATGCCCACTGGGTTGTCAAGGCTGTACAGCAGATGTTTCTGAATGGATTGTCTTAGGAAGAATTATCATCAGTAACTCTTGAAGCACCAAAAAGCAGACAACAAAATTTACGTCTGCAAAATTCAATAAATGCCTTGTCCAAGACATTTCATAATGAAAATTCAAAGACTAGAGGGCAAACAGTGTAGATGTAGATGAGGCGGCTCATAATGAGCTGCCTCATCAGGATCTACACTGTTTGTAAATTTGCTAATTTGGTCACTGGCGCTTAAAGAGTTAATTTCTACAGCTGTGGCATTGAATAAATTGTTTCAGAGCCCAGGCCCATTTATGGCAGAATTTCGGGATGAAATTTGACTTTGCTGATTCGTCCTCAAAAGTTTTTAGCTCACCTGAGCAAGAAGTGCTCAAGGTGAGGTATTGTGATCGGTCTTTGTCCGTCATCCTTCGTCCGGCGTCAACTTTTGCTTTAAACGACTTCTCCAAAACTGCTGGACGGATTTCAAAATAATTTCACAGAAATGTTCCTTGGGGGACTCTCTACCAGAATTGCTCAAATGGTTCCGCTCCGCTGAACAATATAGCCGCCAGAGCTAAAAATAGAAAAACCTTTAAACTACTTCTCCTCCAAAACTGCTGGGCCTATTTTGAAATAATTTCACAGAAATGTTTCTTAGGAGCCCTCTACCAAAATTGCTCAAACAATTCCGCTCCGCTGAACAATATGGCCGCCAGAGCTAAAAATAGAAAAACCTTTAAACGACTTCTTCTCCAAAACTGCTGGGCCAATTTTGAAATAATTTCACAGAAATGTTCCTTAGGAGACCCTCTACCAAAATTGCTCAAACGGTTCTGCTCCACTGAACAATATGGCCGCCAGAGCTAAAAATAGAAAAACCTTTAAACAACTTCTCCTCCAAAACTGCTTGGCCGATTTTGAAATAATTTCACAGAAATGTTCCTTAGGAGACCCTCTACCAAAATTGCTCAAACGGTTCCGCTCCGCTGAACAATATGGCCACCAGAGCTAAAAATAGAAAAAAAGCTTTAAACATCATTGTCTCTGAAGCCAAAGGCTCGATTTCAAAAAAATTTCACAGAAATGTTTTACTCATGGCCCTGAACAAAAATTGCTAAAACAGTTCCACTCCGCTGAACAAAATGGCCACCAGAGCTAAAAATAGAAATAAATCTTAGAATGACACAAAGGGCACAGTTATGATCCAATCATCATGAAACTTTGTCAGAATGTTTATCTAAATGAAATCTAGACCATCTTTGAAACTGGGTCATGTGGGGTCAAAAACTAGGTCATTGGGTCAAATCTTAGAAAAACCTTGTGCACACTCTAGAGGACAGTTATGATCCAGTCTTCATGAAAGTTTGTCAGAATGTTTATTTATATAAAAACTAGGCCAGATTTGAATTTGAGTCTTGTGGGGTTAAAAACTAGGTCACTAGGTCAAATCTTAGAAAACCCTTGTGTACACTCTAGAGGGCACAGTTATGATCCAATCTACGTGAAACATTGTCAGAATGTTTATTTTCATGAAATCTATACCAGATTTGAAACTGGGCCATGTCAGGTCAAAAACTAGGTCACTAGGTCAGTTCTTAGAAAAACAGTGTGAACGCTTTAGAGGACACAGTTTTGTTCTAATCTTCATGAGACTTTGTCAGAATGTTTGTCTCCAACAAATCTGGACCAAGGGTGCAATTGGTCATGTTGGGTCAAAAAGTAGGTCACTAGGTTAAACCTTAGAAAAACATTGTGTACACTCTAGAGGGCACAGTTTTGATAACTTTGTCAGAATGTTCATATCAAAGAAATCTAGACCAGGTTTGAAACTGGGTCATGTGGGGTCAAAATCTAGGTCATTAGGTTAAATCTTACGAAAACCTTAGGTACACAATAAAGGGTTCATTTTCCATTTAATTTTTGTGAAACTCTGTCTGTCGGTCATATGGATGTCTCTGAGATTAAGTTCACAAGATACTCAGGTGAGCGATCCAGGGCCATCGTGGCCCTCTTGTTTCTTATTTAGTTGACAAAGTTGAAGCCCAGACAGACAAGGACATTCAACCTATAACTAAATAATTGACATGGCAAGAATAACATAATATGGTACTTTTAGTCGCATATCAGCATGTGCACCACACTTCCAGTCATAACACACACAAAATCCCTGTAGATTGAGATTCAAACTGAACAGTGAATACTTTTTCAGTCAGAGTGCACCTGGCCGATCAGGGTCTTCTCTTGTCACAGGAGTATGACTGATTTTCTCTGGTTTGCTTTCCAAATATTTAAACAGGTTGATGATGACAAACTTTCTTTAGTAGTTAAAGTAAATAAATGAAGATAACAAGTACAGGCTTTTAAAATCCTTACTACCAGCTGAATGTCCAGTCTTTTCAGCGTATGCTCCACTTAAAACCAACAGAGGCTCGGGTCATATGGTGTGTCTCTTTGATCCCGCTGAAAATACAAATCAGTATGTCCAGGATGGTTATATTAACTACTAAATATAACCACCATGTAAATACAGATTTGTATATTGGTGCCTGTACATACCAGTTTGTAATTTGGGTGCCTGTACATTCCGATATATATAGTCAGTGCTTGTACAAACTGATTTGTATTTTCTGTCTCTGTACATACTGATTTGTATTTTTGATGCCTGTACATTTTCGGTGCCTGTACATACCAATTTTCAGTGCCTGTACATACTGATTTTTATACGCCCGTTTGAAAAACGGGACGTATATTGTTATGGCGTCCGTCCGTCCGTCTGTCCGTCCGTCCGTCCGTCTGTCTGTCCGTCCGTCCGTCCGTCCGTCGTAAACTTTTTCGTTTCTGGATAACCCCTCCTACAGTTTACATCCGATCGAGCTGAAACTTGGTATATAGTTAGACTATGAGTTGGACCAGCGCATATCGTTTCGAGGTTACGCTCCAATGATTTTTAGCGGAGTTACAGCCCTTTACTTAGAATTTTTGGGGTGTTCGTTTTCGGATAACTCCTCCTACAGTTTTCATCCAATTAAGCTACAACTTTGTAAATAGTAAGACCACGATGTGGAGCAGCGCATATTTTACGGAAATTTTCCTTTGATGATTTTTAGCGGAGTTACGGCCCTTTGAAAAAAATTGTCTATGACAGTTTGTATGGCAATTCTTTAGCATTCCATAACTTGGTTACTCTTTGGAATATCATGATGAAACTGTATACCAATGTTTATGAGGTTAAGACAACGTGTCTCATACAAGAATGGTTACTCTCCTTGACTTAGATTTTGAGTTACCTCCCTTTGATTATTTTGTCAGACAATATTTGTACACCTCATATCTAACTAACCCTTTGGACTATCGTGATGAAACTTGATAGTGATGTATATTAGCTTGACACAATATGTCACATATAAGAATGATTGCCTCCCCTTACTTATTTTTGGAATAACCTCCCTTTGAATATTTTCTAAGGCTATTCTTGTGCAAGCTATAAGTAGGCAACCGTATGGAATATCTTGATGAAAATTTATAGCAATGTGTATTAGGTTGAGGCTGTGTGTCTTATATAAGAATAATTGCTCCCCCTTCCTTATTTATGGAGTTACATCCCTTTGATTAATTTTTACTGCTATTCTTGGGCAAGTCATTACTAGGTAACTGTATGGAATATCTTGACGAAACTTTATAGCAATGTGTATTAGGTTGAGACAGTATGTCTAATAAAAGAATAATTGCTTCCCCTTCCTTATTTTTTTTGTTACATCTCTTTGATTACTTTTTTAAGGCTTTTCTTTTGAGAACCTTAATGTTTGGAATTTGTTGATAAACTTGATAGCAATGTAGACAAGGATGAAACGGTGCAAAAAAAAAAACATTCAGAAACGGGCGTATATTGCCCCACTTGCAGAGCTCTTGTTATATTCTGTGCTTGTACATACCAATTTTTATTAATTAACTAAGAAATATATAGAACTTTTACTGGGAAATCGGTCTGTATCATACTGGTGACGTTTCTTGTTTCATACAGTAAGACCTCCGCTTAATACAGCTTGACCTCCTACCTATACGGTTGACCTTGTGTCATATTGATTAAAACCTTCGACCTATACGGAAACCCACGCATCCGATTGGTTAAAAGTTCTGGTCACGCGAGGGCGCTCTCCAGGCTGGATGACAGCGGCGTAAACATCAATGGCGGCGGCCAGTTAACTGTGTAATTGTGCAGACGTCATGTCAACAAACTGGAAAAGAATGTCGGACAGATTTAAGGCGCCTTATACTGGCCTCCTCACAAGGTCGAATAACTGACGGTATTGACCGTCAGCTAAAAGTTAATTAATAAAAATGTCATTAATCAAGTGATTTCGTATTGGCCCAGTTACAGGTCCTCGGTCAGCTGTATTGGCCCTCAGCCTTCGGCCTCGGGCCAATACAGCTAACCTTGGACCTGTAACTGGGCCAATACGAAATCACTTAATTAATAACATTATAATATTTTTGATGCCTGTACATACCGATTTGTATTTTTGATGCCTGTACATACCGATTTGTATTTTCGGTGCCTGTACATACCAATTTTCTGTGCCTGTACAGGGATTTCGCTAAGGACTGAATGACTGGTGGTCCACAGGACCAACTTATCCTCAATTTAAGTGGTCCTCCCGATGTTTCGGCTATTCTTTATCATGTGTTTTCATTTAATTTCAAAATCAGTTGGTCTGCAGGACCAGCTACCAAAGACATCAACTGGTCATGCCCAAAAATCACTGGTCCAGGAACAACGGACTTATGGTTAATAAAACCTCTGCTGTACATACTGATTTGTATTTTCGGTGCCTGTACATACCGATTCATATTTTTGGTGCCTGTACTTACCAGTTTACATTTTCGGTGCCTGTACATACCGATTCATATTTTTGGTGGGATAGAAGAAACAAACCATATGACCGAGCCCTCTGGGTTTAAAACTGTATTTTAAGTTCATAAAGTTGTACTGTTATTATGTCTTTCAGTTCAGCACCAGTGAAGTACTTCGAACATGATTCTATTCGAGGCAAACTACGGCGGATCTTAATTCGGAACTCTTCTGCACGTAAGTACTGTATTTTTTGGGTTATAAGACAGGGTTTTCCCCTACAAAAGCAATCTCAAAGATCTAGATCCATCTTGTAAGATGGATCTAGATCTTTGGGAATATTGTTTTAGAAAAGAAATAGCTGTTTTATACCTGAATTACACAAGACTAATTTGCATATAGGATTAACTCCCATCTTATAACCAAAATTTAATAAGTGCTGTAAAATATTCATTTCTTCTACACAGATCTTTTCTAACCCTTAAGCGCCAAGAGAAAAGCAAACTATGAAATTTACATCTGCAAAATTTCATAAAAGAATCTGTTTAAATTTAAGTGTATAATATTGAGCAGTCAGAGACTTAGAATTGGCAAACATTGAAGATCCAGATAAGGTGGAACCTGATGAGCTGCCTCTTCTGGATCTATGCTGTTTGCAAATCCAACTGTTTAGATTTTAATTGGCTCTTTAACTGTTGAGGCTATGAGCGATAGGAAAGTTAGAACTTACAGAATTGAATTACAAAATCTCTTTTCATAAGAAAAACAAGAGAAGTGATTTGAAATTTAAATGCATATGAGCCGTGACACGACAAAACCAACAATGTGGTTGTGCGCCCAGCGCAGACTCAGATCTGCCTGGGCATCCGCCCAATCTGATCAGACTCGTCGCTAAGCGCTTAAAGGGTAGCTAAGGGTCTATGCTACCTCCATGCGGACAGTGAAGACTCTGATCAGACTGGGCGGATGCCCAGGCTGATCTGAGTCTGCGCTGGGCGCACAACCACATTGTTGGTTTTCTCGCGTCGCGGCTCATATTATGATTTATGAGTAATTTAAGCAACTAATAATCAAGATGCTTCTCCAGCATTTTATTTTATGCGTTCGATTCTGAATATTTTCATTTTATTTCTTGACAGGTTTGGCGTTTATTGTGTTTGATCTGGTTGTGAAACTTGTTGCATGTTTGCTGTATATAATTCGTGTTGGAATCGATGATATTACTTTATATCAGTGGTAAGTGAATCTGTTCAGGGCTACGGACATGGTTACCGTAAATTGGTTCAGTATTGGGACACCTAAAAACCATTAATTTTCCATTTGGGACAACCAGTTATTTTCCATTTGTCCCGATACTGAAACCTATTAGGGTACTTAGGTATAGCAGGACCGGAGTATCATTTATCTTCGGTCGAGTAGAAGTCCTATAAATTTGTGCGCAACATCTCAACATGACTGAAACATTGTGTACTCGAATGTTAAATCACAACTCAATGACTGCAGTTACTGTACTCAAAATTGTCATTTGATGAGTTATGGTGGCAAATTTCGTTTTACAGTACAAGACATATCAGAGCAGTTGTAAAAAGCATTTTGGGACCATAAAAACAATAATATACTTCTCCAAATGACTCTTTTCAAAGTGAAGACTGTGACCATCGTAAAACTGGACATCAGCCAATGAGAATTCTAAAATGAGAAAAACGTCTTCCCCATTGAAGGTGTAGAAAGTGGCATTGTGTGAAAATATGTGATAAATCATGTTGCTACCTTCAAGACATGCAAATTTCACACCTTGATGACTCGGATGTAAACGTGCTTCTGTCAATATCTGCCTCAAAACAGTCCTTTAGAAAACGTTGTAAAATAACTTGCACTTTCATTCTGTATAATGTTAGAATCAAAATGATTTTTCTCACCCATGATTTATTGCTGATTATCACATGTTGTCGGGCAGATGTGAATACTAATTCTCTGTGGCTTCGCCATCATGAATGAATATTTCGCATTCTGCCCTCCAACATCATATGTTAATCAGCGTTAATTTACAGGAAAGGAAAAAATATTTCTTCAGTAACATTCCAACATCAATATTTGAGCCACAACTTGAGAAAACCAACAAAGTGGTTGTGTACCCAGTACAGACTCAGATCAGCCTGGGCATCCCTCCAGTCTGATCTAGACTCTTCACTAAGTGCTTAAGGGTAGTTAAGGGTCTAAGCTAGCTCCATGCAGACAGCTAAGTCTGTGATCGAACTGGACAGATGCCCAGGCTGATCTGAGTCTCCACTGGACACACATGCCACTTTGTTGGTTTTTGTCACGGCTCATTTATCCTTACTCAGGGTGTCCACGGTCAGGGAAAAAGTCAGGGAAAAAATTATTTTTCAAGGTCAGGGAATTTTGAAATTTTTCAGGGAATTTTGGAATTGAAGCAAAAAGTCAGGGAAAAGTCAGGGAATTTTGAAATAACAGGTGAATGATAAAAACATCAAGAGTAAAGGCTAAGGCAGTTTCTTCGTGTTTGGCTATTATCATAATAATAATAATTATAAAAATAATTAAAATCACTGGACTGTATTGAGAAGGGTTCTCCAAACAAAGCTCAGTTTAGTATCTTTTATCAAGTTTGTGCGTCTGGTATGGTATGTGGTATGTGCAAGATTTTGTACCATACCACATACCCTACTTCTGTACCAAACCACTTAATGCAATATGAATTGGTCATGGTGGTGGTTGTATTACCTTCGCTGGAGCGAATACTCTGCCAAAATAGCAGACAACTCAATTTACCTTATTCAGGTAAACAGTATAGATCCAGATGTGGCGGCTCATCTTGTGACCCCTCATCTGGATCTGTGTTGATTGTCGTTATGAAGTTGGGTTTCTGTAAGAATAACAGAGGATATACTGTTGCAAATTTTTGATGTTATCCGATCAGACATCGAATTGTCTTTGTAAGTGCAACAGAATCCATAACTAAGACCTTCTGATACATGTGCAACTAGCTTTAGGGGATTTGGTAAAATTTCCATTAAATTTTAGACTGTATAATATTATAACAGAAAGCAGGTGTTTCGAAGAATTTCTCTGTTTACAGAAACCTGTTGCTGTGCTCATTTTAACAACGGGTTATGTTTCCCTCTTTTTCAGCAATGGTTTTCCTTGTGCCTCTGTGACCAATGGTACAGTGGATAATTATGTGAACTGGTAAGAATACAAAGATTTAATAATATGTACCCACCACTGACAACCTACGTCATCAACAAGTGTTGTGTTCCCGAAGTTAGACCATTTTGTATGGTCCAGTGTAGGGAATTTTATAGTCTGCATATGGTATTGTACCTTTCAGTATCTTTGAAAAGCCATTAATTTTTGGTGCACCAATTACATCAATAGGAGGACAATCTTAATACTCTGAAACTACCATCCAACAGTTTGCTGATTTTGCAAACATATAGACCAAACCTGTGTCACCTTACATTGTTTCTATTTAGTCAAAGAGTTTGTGGATTCTGCAACATCTCAAGAGGTCAATTTCATGGGGAAATATTTTCCTTTTCCTAGTACATTAATTGTGGTGTATGCAGTCTTTTTCTTGAAAAGTTACAAACATTACAGAGAATTGTTAACATTCAGAATATATCATTGTCCAAATAGCAGGGGTTTCATTAACATTTTTGGCATCCGGGGGTCAAAGCACAGTAGGCTGGGGATTTCATATGTTTTCCATACAACTCCTAGATAGATTTCCAAACTTGATGTGGGGGATAAGGCCTGAGTAGAAGGGGAAAATCCCCACCTCCCGCCTCTTAATGACACTCCTGAATAGTTGTTCTTTGATCAATTTGTGACATGCTAAATGATGTAACGCGATTGTTGCCCTTGGTATTGAGTCCCTTTGAGGTGTTTGGGTACACCTTCACAATTTTTTAGCCATTTTCACAAAGGGGGACAACTTCTGTGACTTCCTGTTTGCTTCCTTGGATTACAAAGCCCTTTTAAAATGGGGTCTTCTCTTAAAGGAAAGAATTTGCTCCTTGAGGAGCAAATTCTTTCCTTTAAGAGCTGGACCCAATTGAGAAGGGAGCCAAAAAGAAAAAGAAAAGTATGGTTGAGTTGTTTCGCCCGAAAGTATACCTATTTACCGTAGGGGTAAAATCATTTCATACTGTTTATAAGGATATCTGGGTGTTTGTCCTGTACCTACAAATCTTATCTCATCCATGTTATCTCACCCAGGACTGGATAAAAATCTCATGCATTCAGTGCATTGGTTGAACTGGAAGGATCTCACATATATACATTGTCAAGATTTTTTCAGACAATGGCATCATGAAAATTGCAAATCGGCATCACCCTATGCACTCCAGGCGTTAACATAAAAAAAAAAAACGAATGTCGGTCATTGAAAGCACAGGTTTCTGTCAAAATTAGATAGAACCCTCTAAAGTTCTAAAACTGTACATTTTAAGAGGTTCTTGGTTTACAGTCAAAGGTTGTATATAGACAGATATGCAAGAAAAAGTATCTATCATGAATATGAGGTGTGGATAGAAAAATCTGTCACTCGGGATCCCTGTTTGGCATCACGAGGCAAGCCTCTTGATGCAGAACAGTGATCCTGGGTGATAGAGTTTTCTTTATCATATGACATCGCATCTGAGAGTGTAATAAAGCCATGCATTAAAAACGATAATCCACTAGTGGATTAAATATGCAAATTACGTTGTAACGTTATACGTTGGCGTCCATTAAAACGTCGGGTTTTCTAATGGCAAGATTGTGACGTTTTAGTGCAAAATTTGCTAATAAAAATTTAATGTGATTTTAGCATCATATGATAAATAGCATCTTGCATTCGTGCTCCTGTATTATTGAATTTATTAAACTCGGTGGTGAAAACGATAAGATGCTCGGCAGAGCTTCGCATCTTATCGTTTTCCCCAACTCGTTTAATAAATTCAATAATACATGAACACTCATGTAAGATCCTCTATATCCACACCTTATACCTATGGAAGCTACTGATATTCTTGCATAGCCTTGATAGGATAATGATCTTGAGGCCATGACCAAATTTTTTTTCGGTGATATTATTCTGCAACAAAATCTGTTTTTGCGTTCAGGCTGACCTGAACTTAGTTGTGATGATAGGTTTGTACTGAAATGTGGTAACTGGATACATGTACTTATGTCAGTTCAGAGTGACTGATATGACTAAAAAAATTGGAGGTAACAAACTTAAGAGAAGGCAAAGTTTGGGAAGATTTGTAGAATCTGCTTTAGAGTGCAAGTGATATATAACAGCCTTTGTCCAGTTATTTCAAAGCATTTTTAGCTTACAGAAGTTGCTTGACAAGAAATCAAGTTAGGTACCCATAAAAGCAAGTGTACTAATGTTTTGTTGCTGAAAAACTTTTCACATTTTTTTACCAAAAAGTTGTAGTGTTTTTGTGTACAATGCATTCGAAAATGTAACAGTTTGTTGATTATTATTGATGTTATTGGATTTGAATAACAGGGGATGGTTTTTCATCTGTTTGTTGATATCTATATCAACCGTAGCATTTAGCTTATTGACAGAACCAGTCATTAAATTCTGAAGTACTACATTGTTCGGCAATTTGGTCGATCTCAACATAGGTTTTAGAAAAGTGAGAGAAAAAAAAATCAGAATTAACCGCACCTTACTTTGCCCTTTATTGATACATAGTGTGTGTGCAGTTTTGTTCTTTTTTTTTTATTTTCATTGTAACTAAAATGTCATATAATTTCAGGTATGTGCTGTTATGGGTTCACAGGCCATTACCATTATGGATAGCTGAAGTGGTTTTGGCTGTTCTAACTTTAGTCAAAGCTTGTTTAAAAGTTTATGTTACAAAGGTACGTATTGTTGGAATAATCTGAGATTCAGACTGATATGTTAAAGATATACGCCCTGATATGTTTCTGTTAAATTTCAAATTTCTCACGAAAAATTGTATAAAAGACATAAAAATGATTTATAGTAAAAGTACTTTTATCAACCAAATTTATAATTTGTGCGGGTCACTTGAAGTAGGAGAATTTAAGAAAATACATAAAAACGCGGGAATAGCGGGTCGTCATTCCCGCCAAAAACTAATACTGGATACGCCCCGTAATATTAAGCCCTTTCTTTATTCAACATCGGACAGTTATTGGCTGAAAAGATCTCACGTGCACGGATTAAAGATTAATGCTATTGTAAGGTTATTTACTCGACTTTTCATAAAATGCAAAGCGTGCTTGCAGAAACACCTTTTTATTCCCATGTGGGAGTCAATCAATTTTTGACGAAAAAATGTTCATGATATTCTATTACAGTAGAACTTAACCCTTAATGTCCCAAAAAGCAGACAACAAAATTAACGTCTGCAGAATTTCAAAAAATGTCTTGTCCAAGCAATATCATATTGAGAATTCGGACACTAAAGGGCAAACAGTGTAGATTCAGATGAGGTGGCTCATTATGAGCCACCTCATCTGGATCTACACTGTTTGCCAATTCAACAATTTTAATATTTGGCCCTTTAAGAGTTAAATGGCTCGAACAGGCTTGGAACCATTAAAAAATTAGTTCCAGCCAATGGTAGTTCTAGCTTTCCAGGATTAGTTTCTGTAAAATGTGACCGCCAGGGACCCAGAAACCAGTTTTAGCCAGGCAGGGATTACGAGCCATCAGAGTTTGAGCCATTGAAGTTCTACTGTACCTATTTCCTATCAATTTCACTTTCAGTTTGACTCATCCAGTAGTTATACCCCCGGTATACGAAGTATATAGGGGGTATATAGTTTTTTTTGGTCTTTCCGTTAATATGTTTGTGTGTGTGTGTGTGTATGTTAACATTTTTTCTGTCACAGATTTCTCAGGAACCACTAAAGCTAAGACTTTGAAATGTGGTACAAACCTTGGGTATGACTAGTTGTACTGTGTAAGAAAGAATCAGCCTTCTCCTGCTTATCAGCCGGGCCGGGTAGCGCAATCGGTAGGGCACCTGACTCGTAAGTCAGAGGTCCTGGGTTCGAATCCCGGTCTGGCCACATACTTTCGTTTCTCCTTCCGCTGGTTCAAGAAGGGCAGTTGTCAGTTACTGGCGAAAGTATGTGCACTTAGTACTGGTTAACCGCTTAGGAGGTCTAAGCCTGCCCAGGAATAGTGTGGCTAGGTTAACTGACCGTCCCGACATGACCTTAGTTGTTTACCGTGGACGTTAAACATCAAATCAACCAACCAACCTGCTTATCAGTCCCTTTGTTTATCCATTTTTTCTTTCTCTCCAATTAATTTTTTGTCACAGATTTCTCAGGAACCGCTATAGCTAGGACTTTGAATTGTGGTACAAACGTTGGGTATGACTAGTTGGGTGGTGTAAGAGAGAATCAGCCTTCTCCTACTTATCAGTCCCTTTGTTTGTCCATTTTTTCTTTCTCTCCAATTAAATTTCTGTCACAGATTTCTCAGGAACCACTAAAGCTAGGATTTTGAAATTTGATACAAACATTGGGTAAGACTAGTTGTACTGTGTAAGAGAGAATCAGCCTTCACCTGCTTATCAGTCCCTTTGTTTATCCATTTTTTCTTTCTCTCAAATTAATTTTTTGTCCCAGATTTCTCAGGAACCGCAATATCTAGGACTTTGAAATGTGGTATAAACGTTGGGTATGACAAGTTGTACTGTCTAAGAGGGAATCAGCCTTCTCCTCTCATCAGTCCCTCTGTTTGTCCATTTTTATGCCCCCGCCATTTAAAATGGGGGGGCATATAGTATCACCCCTGTCCGTACGTACGTACGTACATACATACGTACGTACGTAGCGTACGTACGTAGCGTACGTACAAAATGGTTTCCGTTCAATATCTTTTGAAAGCATTGGTGTATTGAATTCATATTTCATACACAGCTATATAATCGTAAAATACAGGTCAAGTTTGATGTTGGGTAAAATCCGGCTATTATTGTGGGAGTTATGGCCCTTTTTCGACTTCTGTTTCTATGAAAAAATGGTTTCCGTTCAATATCTTTTGAAAGCATTGGTGTATTGAATTCATATTTTATACACAGCTATATAATCATAAAATACAGGTCAAGTTTGATGTTGGGTAAAATCCGGCAATTATTGTTGGAGTTATGGCCCTTTTTCGACTTCTGTTTCTATGAAGAAATGGTTTCCGTTCGATATCTTTTGAAAGCATTGGTGTATTGAATTCATATTTTATACACAGGTATATAATCATAAAATACAGGTCAAGTTTGATGTTGGGCAAAATCTGTCGATTATTGTGGGAGTTATGGCCCTTTTTCGACTTTATTTTGTATGAAAAAATGGTTTCCGTTAATTATCTTTTGAAAGCATTGGTATATTGAATTCATATTTTATACACAGCTATATAATCATAAAATACAGGTCAAATTCAATGTTTGGTAAAATCCGTCAATTATTGTGGGAGTAATGGCCCCTTTTCGACTCATTTCATACAATAATTGTGTCCGTTTGTTAGTTTTTAAAAAGTTACTTGTTTCCGGGCTATTTCTTTTGGAAAGTTGCATGGCATCCATTTCTACGATAAGATACAGAATATCATCACATATCAGTCATGACACCCCCACATCCAAGCCCCCCCCCCAGTTGCATGGCATCCATTTCTGCGATAAGATACAGAATATCATCACATATCAGTCATGACACCCCCACATCCAAGCCCCCCCCCCCCCCCCCCCCCCCCCCCCCCCCCCCCCCCCCCCCCCCCATGTACTTCTCAAGAAGCACAATACATCTGCCCAAGGAAAACAATAAAACATGTATCACAGAAGTGTGCCTTTGTGAACCTAGTTATGCTACAAGTGCCTTTACCTTAAACAAGGCGCCATCTTACTTAGGGCACTAGGCGGGGGCATCCGTGTCGTATGGACACATTTCTAGTTTCTTTCTCTCTAATTAAATTTTTGTCACAGATTTCTCAGGAACCTCTACAGCCAGGACTTTCAAATTTGGTATAAACCTTGGGTATGACTAGGTGTACTGTGTAAGAGAGAATCAGCCTTCTCCTGCTTATCAGTCCCTTTGTTTGTCCATTTTTTCTTTCTCTCCAATTAATTTTTGTCACAGATTTCTCAGGAAGCACTAAAGCTAGGACTTTGAAATTAGGTACAAATGTTGGGTATGACTAGTTGTACCATGTAAGAGAGAATCAGCCTCTTCTTGCTTATCAGTCCATTTGTTTGTCCATTTTTTCTTTCTCTCCAATTAAATTTTTGTCACAGATTTCTCAGGAACTACTACAGCTAGAACTTTGAAATTCGGTACAAATGTTGGGTGTGACTAGTTGTACTGTGTAAGAGAGAATCAGCTTCTTCCTCTTATCATTCCCTTTGTTTGTCCATTTTTTCTATCTCTCCAATTAAATTATTGTCACAGATTTCTCAGGAACTGCTTCAGCTAGGATTTTGATATTTTGTACAAACATTGGGTATGACTAGTTTTATCATGTAAGAGAGAATCAGCCTCTTCCTGCTTATCATTCTCTTTGTTTGTCCATTTTTTCTTTCTCTCCAATAAAATTTCTGTCAAAGATTTCTTAGGAACCACTTTAGCTAGGATTTTGAAATTTGGTTCAAACATTGTGTATGACAAGTTGTACTGTGTAAGAGAGAATCAGCCTCCTCCTGCTTTTCATTCCCTTTGTTTGTCCATTTTTTCTTTCTCTCCAATTAACTTTTGTCACAGATTTCTCTGTTCTCATGAGAGCCACAGTCTTCAGATTTTGTATTCATTTTGAGAATGGCTATATTATATATTGTTGGGAAGAAAATCAAGATGCAAAGATTTCTTTTGGCCTTCTTTTTCTTTTTAGCTCACCTGAGCCGAAGGCTCAGAGGTGAGCTTATAGGATGGGAGTCGAGCCGTCGTCCGTCCGTCCGTGGGTGCGTGGGTGGGTGCGTGGGTGCGTCAACACTTTCAAACATAAATATCTCAGAGACCAGTGGGCCGATCGCAATCAAATTTTATCTGAAGCATCATTTGGGTGGGGGAAAGGCTACATTAGGTTTTGGTGCCGATCAGCTCAGAACTCTGGTTTCCATGGCAACAGATAGCCCCCATAGGGTTATAATGGGGAAAACGGCGTCATCACGTTTTCTCAACTGTTTTTGATTAGATCCTTATCATACTTGCAGGTAATGATGACATACACAAGAGCTTGGATGAGTTCGAAATTTGGTCGGATTCGAGAACAGACTACGGAGTTAGCTGCCCTTGAGCGTTTGAAAAAAATCCCATAGGGTTATAATGGGGAAAATGGCGTCATCACCTTTTCTCAACTGTTTTTGCTTAGATCCTTATCATACTTGCAGGTAATGATGACATACATAAGAGCTTGGATGAGTTCGAAATTTGGCCGGATTCGAGCACAGACTACGGAGTTGGCTGCCCTTGAGCGTTTGAAAAAAATCCCATAGTGTTATAATGGAGAAAACAACGATATCACATATTTTTAGAAAAACTTTGTCATCGCTCTATTGCCTACATTTCTCAACGGATTTTAAAATAACTTCACACAAATGTAGGGCGTGACAATATCTCGAGCAAGTTCGACTTTCAGGATGCTGCGCCCAAGGTCAAGGTCACTGTGGCTAATTTTAGAAAAACTTTGTCAGCGCTCTAGCACCTACATTTCTCAATGGATTTTAAAATAACTTCACACAAATGTAGGGCATGACAATATCTCGAGCAAGTTTGACTTTCAGGGTGCTGTGCCCAAGGTCAAGGTCACTTTGGCTATTTTTAGAAAATCTTTGTCATCGCTCTAGCGCCTACATTTCTCAATGGATTTTGAAATAACTTCACACAAATGTAGGGCATGACAATATCTCGAGCAAGTTCGACTTTCAGGGTGCTGCGCCCAAGGTCAAGGTCACTGTGGCTATTTTTAGAAAAACTTTGTCATCGCTCTAAGGCCTACATTTCTCAACGGATTTTGAAATAACTTCACACAAATGTAGGGCATGACCATATCTCGAGCAAGTTTGACTTTCAGGGTGCTGCGCCCAAGGTCAAGGTCACTGTGGCTATTTTTAGAAAAACTTTGTCATGGCTCTAGCACCTACATTTCTCCATGGATTTTGAAATAACTTCACACAAATGTAGGGTATGACAATATCTCGAGCAAGTTCGACTTTCAGGGTGCTGCGCCCAAGGTCAAGGTCACTGTGGCTTTTTTTAGAAAAACTTTGTCATCGCTCTAGCACCTACATTTCTCAACGGATTTTGAAATAACTTCACACAAATGTAGGGCATGACAATATCTTGAGCAAGTTTGACTATCAGGGTGCTGCACCCAAGGTCAAGGTCACTGTGGCTATTTTTAGAAAAACTTTGTCATGGCTCTAGCACCTACATTTCTCAACGGATTTTAAAATAAATTCACACAAATGTAGGGCATGACAATATCTCGAGCAAGTTTGACTTTCAGGGTGCTGCAATCAAGGTTTTTGATTAGATCCTTATCATACTTGCAGGTAATGATGACGTACATAAGAGCTTGGATGAGTTCGAAATTTGGACGGATTTGAGCACAGACTACGGAGTTAGCTGCCCTTGAGCATTTGAAAAAAATCCCATAGTCTTATAATGGAGAAAACAACGTCATCACATTTTCATTTTTCATCAGATCCTCTTCATACTTGCAGGTAATGAGGATATGCATAAAAGCTTTGATTAGTTAGCATTTCGGCTAGATCCCACCACTGACTATGGAGTACCTGCCCTGAGCATCCAAAAAATCAATGTCGCCACTTTTTCTTGGTTTCTACCGATCCAATCCTTTTCAGACTTGCAGGTAATGAGGAAATGCATAATATCTTAAACAAGTTCAAATTTTGGCCAGATCAGGCCAACCACTATGAAGTTAGCTGCCCTTGACAGCTCTGTCTTTTGTGCTCTTGATTGGATACTTTTTAAACTTGCATATATTAAATGAGGGCATACATAATGTTTTGGATGAGTTTAATTTTCAGCCTGATTGGACCACTGACTGTGGAGTTAGCTGCCCTTGAGCATCTTAAATATCACTATAGGTTTACAATGTCTCTCAGGTGAGCAATTGTTGCCCTTTGGGCTACTTGTTTCTTTTTCCCATCTCTCACTCCAATGCAATAAATGGGAAAATTTATGGAAAAAAAATCTCAGATTGCTATGTTATTAGGTTTACATCTAGCTTTAAACTGATTAGTTGACATCATTGGGATGCTGCTGCTGACTTCAGGTCAAGGTCGCAGACATAGAAGTTTATGTTAACTTCTGTTGAAATTTTGTGTTTTTTGATAACATAATTTGCATTTATTTTGATGGAACCTTTTGGTGTTTGTTTATAGGCCTTTCACTGGATTTGTAATAGATTGTCCATCTGTCTGTCTGTTAGTTAACATTTGCTTGTATTAAATGTGTTTTTATTTTGCAGTGGCGCTGGCCGGGGGTATATGTGAGCCCCTGCTCACATGATCTAGTTAAACCAAAATTTAGGGTCAAATAATCAACACCACTCCCTTTTACAGCAATTTCCTTGAAACCTCTGGCTGTCTAAAGGATGTGGAATAATATTTCCAGTCACATCTTCTTATCGGGAACATTGTCCTTTTTGAGTTGTCTGCAGCGTCTGTCTAGATATTCAGGACTATGAGTTGAACCCATTCAACAGATAAGAAGGGACAACAGCGATAATTTAGGGATAATTTTCCATATTACTGGACCAAAAACCTACATTGTGACCCCTCATAAGAACCATCTTGTAGAGACAGTTCTTATGAGGGCTCACAATGTATGTTTTCATTGAGAAATATGAAAAATTATCTTTGAATTATCCTCAGTACCCGTTCTCATCTGGAGCTCTGATTATGACAGAAACCGAATATTCCAAAAATGTTATTATGAAAAAATTTCATGATGACAAGGCACATACTCCAGATGTTTGACAAACAAACACAGCTGGAAATCTTACAATTTGCATAAATTTGAAATATTTCTTGTTTTGACGGAATGTACTTTTTGAGTGTTATTGTCTAATTAAAGCTGAAACTTTAACGTGAAACTTAATAAAAACTGACACAAAGAAGAAACATCCGTTTTACAAGATTCTGTATCTTTTGAACCAATAAGTTTATCTGCAATTAAAAAATAAAGCAAAAATGTTTCCTGAACATTTTGCACACATAAAGTAGCAAACATTTTAATTCTTCTTCAAAGCCACTAGGTTATCAAACTTAATGTGAAAACAGCTTTTATCTTCCTCAGCAGCATTTTATTCATCAAAACATGAAACGTTTTTCATAAGACGAGGGACAGAAGTGTCGGAAAACGAAAAATTATCTTTTAAAAATAAAAACCGCTTATAAATGAACGGGAAGGGAGCCCAAAATTTTGGCTTTTACAGGTCAAATACTATGTGAAAATAAAGTTGTTTCCGAACAGGTGAAATAGGACATTAAAGCCTATCTGTACAAGTATCAATAAAAAGGAAGAAAATACCCAGAGAGTATGTAGGCTTAATAAGACATAAAGAATGCTTCTCATAAACACCCCAGATGTGTGCTTATTAGAGCGCATGCGCTGATATCAACAAATGAGCCGCGACGCGACAAAACCAACAATGTGGTTGTGCGCCCAGTGCAGACTCAGATCAACCTGGGCATACGCCCAGTTTAACCAGACTCTTCAGTAAGTGCTCAAAAGGTAGCTAAGGGTCTAAGCTACCGCCATGTGGACAGCGAAGACTCTGATCAGACTGGGCGGATGCCCAGGCTGATCTGAGTCTGCGCTGGGCGCACAACCACATTGTTGTTTTTGTCGTGTCGCGGCTCAAATACAGTATTGAGATAATTTGAGGTTATTCAGAACGTTATCTCATGTTAAACTAAATATTTGTAAAGAAACCAGTGAAAAGGCAAAAAGTTTTGTCCTAAAAAAGAAAATGACAACAAAAGAAAAGTAGAGCAGTCTTAAAAATAAAAAACAACAACAAAGTGCAGAACTTTTTTCTTTTTATTTATTTATTTAAATATTTTGTACTGTAACTTCTGATACTTAAGTAAGGTAAATTATATTTTGTACTTTAGATACCTGAGTAAGATAATTTCAAAATATCTCATACTCAGCATGGAGCTTGAAGTTATACTTTAATAATAGAATATAAGCTTGATTACCCTAAGAATGCTAAATGTTGGGAAACTTTAAAAAAATTACCATCATTGTCCTAAATGTAAAATTGTTTGTTTTTACAGTGCAGCAATGTGTCCTAAGATGCAGATGTAATGGCAAACAGTGTAGTCCCTGATCAGACTGCTCCCTTTAGGAGCAGTCTGATCTGGGTCTGCACTGTTTGCTCAAACAGTCTGCACTAGTACTTTGAATATTTATGGTATTAAATTGGAAAGTATAACAGTACTTACCCTTAATATTAGCACCTTACAATGTGAACGGGTACACTTTCAGGGGAAGCAACTCTGCCATTTTCATGTTGATCTCCCTTCTAAATGGGGTCATTTAGATTGAATATGGTATTTCTGTAAAAGAAATATAAATAGAAATTCAAAACTGTCTTCTCTTGTTTTGCAGGGTAACAGATGTGAACAGTTATTTCATGGTAGTTTTCTGTTAGAGATAGTCAGTTCCGTGCCCATTATTATTACAGTAAGTATAGTCAGTTCTGTGCCCATTATTATAACAGTAAGTATAGTCAGTTCTGTGCCCATTATTATTACAGTAAATATAGTCAGTTCCGTGCCCGTTATTATTACAGTAAATATAGTCAGTTCTGTGCCCATTATTATAACAGTAAGTATAGTCAGTTCTGTGCCCATTATTATTACAGTAAATATAGTCAGTTCCGTGCCCGTTATTATTACAGTAAGTATAGTCAGTTCTGTGCCCATTATTATAACAGTAAGTATAGTCAGTTCCGTGCCCGTTATTATTACAGTAAATATAGTCAGTTCTGTGCCCATTATTATTACAGTAAGTATAGTCAGTTCTGTGCCCATTATTATAACAGTAAGTATAGTCAGTTCTGTGCCCATTATTATAACAGTAAGTATAGTCAGTTCCGTGCCCGTTATTATTACAGTAAGTATAGTCAGTTCTGTGCCCATTATTATAACAGTAAGTATAGTCAGTTCTGTGCCCATTATTATTACAGTAAATATAGTCAGTTCCGTGCCCGTTATTATTACAGTAAGTATAGTCAGTTCTGTGCCCATTATTATAACAGTAAGTATTGTATTGTGAGTCTTTCAGAATGACTTGGAGGTTTTACATCCTTTGCGACACTACTTCAGTCATATTAGAATGATTGGAGAGTATGAGCAATTTAAAAGTGCCATTCTAATGCACATACATATGTAATGTGACAAACTGTCTGAAACCCGATGTCATAACGTAACATGGCTTCTCATTGGCTGACGTCTGGAATTGCATCACTGAAAGCGTTTGCTGTGGGTGCAAAGTAGCACACTTTTACAGGTGAACATGTAAAAAAGTGCATGAGGATGGGAATAACTGTACTCAAAATTGTCATTTGGGGAGGTAAGTCTTTGGATTTATGGTCGAAAATAGCGTTTTACAGCTCCACTGGCACGTTGCCGTAAGACGAAATTTCCGACTATAAACCTATGATTTACCTCCATAGATGACAATTTTTAGCACTATTTTCCCCTAATTTAGGCTCTGACAGAATCTTGCCTATGGCAGAACTTTAACCCAAGACCTGTTGACAGAGAGTCAGGAGTTCTAACCCCTGAGCCATGCAGATGCAATGTCGGAGAGCATTTCAAACAAGTTTCAGACAAGAACAACTTTGAGAGCAGTTATATGATAACTTTTCTCATTTAGCTTAAGAAACGAAAAAGTGACTGCTTATTGGAACTGCCTCAAAGCAGAAATGCCTACAGGAGCAGTCTAATTTTTGGTTCCATATGCAAAGTTGCAATATTTTTTGACAGTCTACCATAATTTTCGCATAATGATGAGACATTTCTCGCAAGTGACACTATTGACTGGTCAACAGTTTTGACAAACTAAATAAGCTTGTAGCTTCCGTTCTTATCCTATTAAATATTGTATTTTGTAAAATATTGTATGTCTATATTTTGTTGAAATAAATATGTTTAAACTGACAGTTTTGACGGTCACCAGGCCAGCTAAGTGTATCAGACATTAATGTGTAACTCAAAATGAGCTTGTGATATTTTTGACTGTTGCTCAGTAATGAGGATTCTAATCCATGTATGAATGTATGATTGGATAATGTCAGAACTTCACGGCAGTATATTCTGCAGTATACTGTAGGATATGATGTCATTAAGGACTGTTGCTTATTTTTGGCTGACGTCCAATTCAGCATTGCTGGAAGTGCTTAATTTTGGTGCAAAGAAACACACTTCCAAAGGAAAATGTGAAAAATGCATTAGAATAGGGATATAAATATACTGAAAATTGTCTTTTGGGGAGGAAAATCATGAGTTTTATGGTTGCAAATTGTGTTTTACAGCTTTGCTGAGGCTTTGCCTTAAAATAAAATTTCCGACCATAAAATAGACAATTTACCTCCCCAAATGACAATTGTGAGTACAATTACCCCTATTCAAAAAGTCCAGATAAGAGGGAGTATTGATTGATAATAGGACATAATTTCAGACAAATTTCCATGAGATGATATGTTGCGACTCCTCAATAGAACCCTCTCACCGAGACGGTTCTAATGAGGGGTCACTACATATTGTTTTATTGAGTAATAAGGAAAATTGTCTGGGAATTGTCAAATTCCTACCTTATCTGGAGCCCTGAGGATTCTTGTTTACACTGTCAATGATTTCTTTCAGTTGGCCTATCCACCATTACTACATAGTTTATTTGCACCAACATTCTTCAATTGTTTCCTTGCCAAGAAAGCCTTAAATGGTTTGCTTGTAAGTATTGAATGGTATTCTGTCCTTCATTTTGGGAACAATTAACACTGTTCATAATTTTATCTTGCCTTTGACCAACAGAGAACATCTGGGTTGCTTGACTGTGTGTGTGTTGGGTGTGGAGGGTGAGGGGGGGGGGGGGGGGGGGGGGAGTGTGTTAGCATCATTGGCAACATAAACTTTTAGGAGTTTTCTATGTTTCTATGTGACTCTGCTATTTACATAAACTTTTTTTATTTTCTCATCTTCTCAGTTGATACTTTGTAAATATATATCATACACTGGACAAAGCGCTGACAAAGAAATTTTCATCCAAAATTCTTCAAGCTTCATAACGCTTCATTCAATAAAAAAAATATCAACATTTTAACCAATAGCTTCTGTTTGGGACCAGTTGTTCAACACTCACAATGTCGTTAGTTAAAGAAATGTTAAATTAATTTTCCAAAGGTATGGTATGCAAAAATGGTGCCATTTTTGCAGAAAAACTGTGAGAAGCTTTTGCAGTGCAAAAGCTTTTCACATATTTTCGGCAAAGAAAGGTAATCAAAATTGATATTATGTGTACTAAAAGAACAAATCCTTGATTGATGATGTCAAGAAATTATTGATAATGCTTTGAACAACTAGGCCCTGAACAATATTTGACTAAAAATCACACTTAATCTGCAAGAAACATATGAGCCACGACACGAGAAAACGAACAAAGTGGTTATGCGCCCTGTGCAGACTCAGATCAGCCAGGGCATCTGCTTAGTATGACCAGACTCTTTGCTAAGCACTTAAAGGGTAGCTAAGGGTCTAAGCAGCCTCCATGCTGACAGCAAAGACGCTGATCAGACTGGGCAGATGCCCAGGCTGATCTGAGTCTGTGCTGGGGGCACAACTTTATTGGTTTTTAGCTCACCTGGCCCGAAGGGCCATAGTGAGCTATTGTCATACCAATGCGTCCGGCGTGCGTCGTGCGTCGTGCGTCGTCACGCAAAATGTCCGTCAACACCTAAAAACAAATATTCAAACATCTTCTTCTGTAAAACTACTGGTCCCATGGTTCTCAAATTTCACATGGAGCATGACCTGACTCCAGGGTCTCAGAATTGTAAAATTGGGTCAGGTTGAAAATCCAAGATGGCCGCTGTTACTAAAAATAGCAAAAACAACAAAATAAACTTCTTCTCCAGAACCACTGGGTATATTTGTCTGAATTTTGGCATGGAACATCAGTGAAACCTTGGTATTCAAAATTGTAAAAATGAAAAAAATCTGTAGCGGAGTTTTGTCACAGTGACCTACTTTCTGTTTACGTGTGTAATTTTGCTCAAATGCCAATGTCAAAAAATGACCTATTTAAACAACTTCAAACAACTTCTTCTCTAAAACCACTGAGCCCATGGATCTCAAATTTTACATGGAGCATGACCAGACTGCAGGGTTTCAAAATTGTAAAATTGGGTCAGGTCAAGAATCCAAGATGGCCGCCGTTACTAAAAATAGCAAAAACAACAAAATCAACTTCTTCTCCAGAACCAGTTGGTATATTTGGTTGAAAGTTTGCATGGAACATAAGTGGGACCTTGGTAATAAAAATTGTAAAAATAAAAAAAATCTATAGCGGAATTAGGTCACAGTGACCTACTTAGCGTTTACAAGGCCGATTTTGCTCAAATGTTAATATCTCAAGAAAATGCAACCAAGTCTGACCAGATTTGGTCAGAATTGGTTCTTGAATGGAATTATTTCAATTTTGTGCCAGTTGACTATCCAAGATGGCCACCATGGGGGCCGTTACTAAAAATAGCACAAACATAAAAATGACAATTACTCAAGAACCCTTGAATGGAATTGGACCAATTTTGTGTCAGAATGTTCCTTGCATGAAGCCGTTTCCATTAATTGCAATTTGGCATTCCAAGATGGCCCCCATCTGGTGTTACTAAAAATAGCACAAACATAAAAATGACAATTACTCAAGAACCCTTGAATGGAATTGGACCAATTTTGTGTCAGAATGTTCTTTGCATGAAGTCGTTTTGATTAATTGCAATTTTGCATTCCAAGATGGCCGCCATCTGCCGTTACTAAAAATAGCACAAAACATGAAAATGACAATATCTCAGTAACCGCTGAATGGATTTTGACGAAATTTGTTTCAAAATGATTCTTGCTTTGAGATGTTTCAAAAATATCTAACTGTTGACCATTCATATTGGCCTCTGTTACTAAAAATAGAAAAATGTGAAAATTAGAAAATCTCAATGGAGTTGGATTAATTTTGTGTCAGAATGGTCCTTTCATTAAGCTTTTTCGATTTTTTGCATTTAGGCATTCCAAGATGGCCGCCAATTGCCGTTACTAAAAATAGCACAAAACATGAAAATGACAATATCTCAGTAACCGCTGAATGGATTTTGACGAAATTTGTGTCAAAATGATTCTTGCATTGAGATGTTTCAAGAATATATAACTGTAAGACCAGTCATATTGGCCTCTGTTACTAAAAATAGAAAAATGTGAAAATCAGAAAATCTCAATGGAATTGGACCAAATTTGTGTCAAAATGGTCCTTGCATGAAGGCTTTTCGATTTTTTGCATTTTAGCAATCCAAGATGGCCGCCATCTGCTGTTACTAAAAATAGCACAAAACATGAAACTGGCAATATCTCAGTAACCCCTGAATGGATTTTGATGAAATTTGTGGCAAAATGATTCTTGCATTGAGATGTTTCAAAAGTAAATATATAAAGACCAGGCAAGTTGGCCTCTGTTACTAAAAGTAGCAAAATGTGAAAATGAGAAATTGTCAGTGGAATTGGACCAATTTTGTATCAGAATGGTTCCGTTGCACAATAGCCAGGTGAGCGATATCAGGCCCATTTGGGCCTCTTGTCTTGTGTCATGGCTCATATTTTGCTCAAAACTTCATCTAAAGTGCTTAAATATGTGAAAGTTGTACTCAATTTTTTTATAAGCTTATATTTCCAGGTTTTTGCATATACTTTGAAAGACCATTTTTAGATTTTCAAAGTTATATTTTGTTATTCCTTTCAGAATGATCTCCACAGAACAAGACAAAGATTTCAGACAATATCTGTAACTCTGTCTCACCAAGTCTTAATAGTCACCTCCGCAATAGTTTGTCTCATATTTACTACGTAAGTAACATGCTATGTAAGTAACATTGTGGTCAAGCATAATGAAATGATCTGTAACTTTGTCTCACCAAGTCTTAATAGTCACCTCCGCAATAGTTTGTCTCATATTTACTACGTAAGTAATGTTGTGGTCAAGTAAAATGAAATGATCTGTAACTTTGTCTCACCAAGTCTTAATAGTCACCTCCGCAATAGTTTGTCTCATATTTACTACATAAGTAATGTTGTGGTCAAGTAAAATGAAATGATCTGTAACTGTCTCACCAGGTCTTAATAGTCACCTCCGCAGTAGTTTGTCTCATAATTATATACTATGTAAGTATTCTTATGGACCAACATAGTGAGACAATATCTGTAACTCTGTCTCACCAAGTCTTAATAGTCACCTCCGCAATAGTTTGTCTCATATTTACTACGTAAGTATTCTTATGGACCAACATAGTGAGGCAATATCTGTAACTCTGTCTCACCAAGTCTTAATAGTCACCTCCGCAATAGTTTGTCTCATATTTACTACGTAAGTAACATGCTATGTAAGTAACATTGTGGTCAAGCATAATGAAATGATCTGTAACTTTGTCTCACCAAGTCTTAATAGTCACCTCCGCAATAGTTTGTCTCATATTTACTACGTAAGTAACGTGGTCAAGCATAATGAAATAGCCAAAATCTGTAACTCTGTCTCACAGAGTGTTCATAGTTACCTCCGCAAAAGTTTGTCTCATATTTACTACGTAAGTAACGGTGTGGTCTAGCATAATGAAATGAGACAATCTCTGTAACACTGTCTCACAGAGTCTTAATAGTCACCTCCACAATAGTTTGTCTTATATTTACTATGTAGTTTTTGCTATAGTCTAGCATAATGAAATGAGACAATCTCTGTAACTATGTCTCACCAAGTCTTAATAGTCACCTCCACAATAGTTTGTCTCATATTTACTACGTAAGTAACGTTTTGGTCAAGCATTATGAAATGAGACAAAATTTGTAACTCTTTCTCATTGAGTCTTAATAATCACCATTACTATAGTTTGTCAAATATTCACTGCGTAAGTATTGCTATGGTCTAGCATAATGTTATCAGACAATATCTGTAACTCTGTCTCACCAAATCTTAATACTTTATTTTGTCTCAAATTCATTGGTTAAGTGTTGCTGAGAGTATCTGTAACTCTGTCTCACCAAGTTTTAATAGTCACCTTCACTGTCACCCCAGTATAGTTTGTTTCATATTTCCTACATAAGTATTGCTATATAGTCTAGCATAATCATTAAAAATGGCAACATCTGTAACTCTGTTTCACCAAGCCTGTATATCCATCTCCACTTGAGTTTGTCTTATATTCACTAGGTAAGTGTTGCTATTGTCTTGCATAATAAATTGAGACAATATCCGTAACTGTTGTCTTAACCAAGTTTTAATAGTCACCTGCACTGTCACCTCCACTATAGTTTATCTCCTATTCACCATGTAAGTAAACTAGCAGTTTTGGTCTAGCATAATGTAATGGGACAATATTTGTAGCTCTGTCTCACTGAGTCTTAAATGTCATCTCCACTATAGTTTGTCTCTTACTTTCATTTCTCCTTCCACTGATTCAAGAAGGGCAGTTGTCAGCTACTGGTGAAAGTATGTGCACTTAGTACTGGCTAACGGCTTAGGAGGTCTAAGCCTGCCCATGAATAGTGTGGTTAGGTTAACTGACCATCCCGACATGACCTTAGCTGTTCACCGTGGACATTAAACAATAACACAACAACAACAACTAAGTTGGTATTGCTATGGTCTGGCAAAATGCAATGAGACAATATCTGTAACTGTGTCTCACCAAGTTATCTGTAACTGTGTCTCACCAAGTCTTAATAGTCACTTACAATCATTGTTTGTCTCATATTCACCACATAAGTATTGCTCTGGTCTTGCATATTGAAATGAGACATATCTATATCTGTAACTCTGTCTCATCAACCTCCATCATAGTGTGTCTATATTCACAACATAATGTGGCAAGAAAAAATAAAATTTTGAGTCGCTACATGAGAAAACCAACAATCTGGTCGTACTTCCAGCACAGACTCATATCAGCCTGGGCATCTGCCCAGTCTGATCAGAGTCTTCGCTGTCCGTGTGAAGGTAGCTTTGTCCCTTGGTCACCCTCCAAGCCCTTAGCAAAGAGTCTGATTAGACTGGGTGGATGCCCAGGCTGATCTGAGTCTGTGCGGGGCACACAACCACATTGTTGGTTTGCTCGTGTCGCGGCTCAAATCTTAAAACTGTTCTCTTCAGAAATCCCAGGTATGATTTCAAAATAATTTGACAGGAATGTTTTGTTGACAGGCCAAGACACATCTTCGTAAAATGGGGTCATAATGATTTAGACTTATTTTTCTTACAGCAATTAATGAAAATTTAAAATGTTTTCTTTCCAACAGAATATGCGGTGTGCAGCATATACAGAGAGCCAGCACTGGTACCCAGCTCAACATGTTCGATGCTATATACTTTGTGATAGTAACATTCTCCACAGTTGGGTATGGAGACATCAGTCCCGACATCTGGCCAAGCCAGGTTTTCATGCTATTGATGATCACAGTGGCTTTTGCCATGATACCAACACAGGTATGGAAAAAGGGGATCCTCAAATAAGAGTGGCTGGGGTGGGGGGAGGTTGGAGATGATGATAGTTCTGAGATAATTTAAGCTGCGACACTAGAAAACCAAAAAGTGGCAAGTGCGCCCAGCGAAGACTCAGATCAGTCTGGGCATCAGCTCAGTCTGAACAGAGTCTTTGTATTGCACTTAAAGGGTAGCTGAGGCTCTAAGCTACCTTCATATGGACAGTGAAGACTCTGATCAGACTGGGCTGATGCCCAGGCTGATCTGAGACTTTGCTTGTCACACATTCCACTTTGTTGGTTTTCTCGTGCCACAGCTCATTTGTCTTACAGTGTTGAAACATATAGTGACTCAATAAATATTTTACTTTAGAATCAAGTGTCATTTGTAGCAAGAAATTTTCATATAATGGCTGACCCACACATAAAAGGTCTGTAGTACAGATACAGACAATAAAGACTTACACCATTTTATGCAGCCATGATGTCCAGTTAAGGACTTTATGGATTTCTAGTATTTGCAGCTAAGTATGCAGTTTATACTAACATTAAATAACATTTTTATAATTTTTAACATGTCAGTAAAATTTGTATCATGTAGCATAAATAAAATAAACCTCAGGGGAATATTAAACAGAATTAGATAAGTGACTTCTCTTTAAAACAAGAATTTGCTCCTGAAGGGAACTTCTCTTGAAAGAATTTGCTCCCTACAGAAGCAAATTTTTGCTTTGCGGGCCACGTAGCGCAATCGGTAGGGCACCTGACTCGTAAGTCAGAGGTCCTGTTTTCGATACCCGGTCTGGCCACATACTTTCGTTTCTCCTTCGGCTGATTCAAGAAGGGCAGTTGTCAGTTACTGGTGAAAGTATGTGCACTTAGGACTGTTTAACTGCTTAGGAGGTCTAAGCCTGCCCAGGAATAGTGTGGCTAGGTTAACTGACCATCCCGACATGACCATAACTGTTTATCGTGGACGTTAAGCAACAAATCAATCAGTCATATTTTTGCTTTGAAAACTAACCCCTACATTGCATAATTTTATAAAAGGGTTCGTCATCCAGAAACGAAAACAGAATGTCAGATTAGTAGTTTAATTGGATAAACATTGCTGCTAAAAGATGAAGTGCTTTCATTCACCTTGACCCTTTAAACACCAAAAAAGCAGACGACAAAATTAACGTCTGCAAAATAAAAAAAATAAAAAATATTTCCTCCAGGCAGTATTATATTGAGAACTCAAAGACGAGAGGGCAAACGGTGTAGATCCAAATGAGGCGGCTCATCATGAGCCACCTCATCAGGATCTACACTGGTTGCAAATTTAACTTCATTTTTGCCAGTGTAAAGTTATTTACTCTGTTTCTTGTTGTCATTTCCAGATTCAGACAATTGCGTCAACATGGATCGAGAGGTCACGGTTTGGCCGAGAGTACACAGAGAGACAGGCAGCGGGAAACAAACATGTTGTCGTCTGCTCGCGGCAACTAAGAACAGAGTCTGTTATGGATTTCCTCCTTGAGTTTTATGCACACCCCAAGCTGGAGGTTAATATTTTTGGCTTCTAATGCAATAAGGGGCACCATAAATAAAAGAATGGAATTTTTAGGCAGAACATGTGGCATCATCTGAGTTTACAGACACAATTTTCTAGTTTTGTCTAAATCTAGATGTGAAGTCTTAAAAGAACAGTTCCGTAGAAATTCTAAGTATTGGGACAGATAGGTCTGAGCAAATAGTGCAAACCCTGACAAGACTGCTCCAATGGGGAGCAGTCTTGTCAGGGTTTACACTCTTTTCCATTCCATCTGCATCTTTTGGATATATTACTGGTATTGTAAACTCAAACATTTCCATTTTTAGGACGACTACAGTCATTATTTTAGGTGTCCCAATTTTAGAGTTTTTATGGTAATACAGTCACTGTTACACTTGTTATGGTATGCCCAGCACACCCTATTGGTATGCCCAGCACACCCTATTGGTATGCCCAGCACACCCTATTGGTATGCCCAGCACACCACATTGCCTGTATATATAGCATACGCTTGCAACTGTCGATGGACTTACATTACAATTATTCTTACTAATAACAGAGCATTGTCTGGCTAAGTGGTTACCATTCCCAATGTTGGACCACAGGGTCATGGGTTTGTGTCCTATTGGGGGCAAATTACTGTCCAAACTAGACCAGCACTACATAGCACAGTATCCTTCATAATACCATCTCATAATTGCTGATATAAATGAAATACCTATTGAAAAAGATGTAAAATGGTCAAGTTATCCAATGGTCAAGTTATCCATCCATCTATCTGTTCTTACTAAAAATCATCACTTCATTGTTGTATGAGATTTATATTACATTGTTCTAGAGCTCTAGACAACAGGGAGTATTTGGTGATAATTAGGGATAATTTTTATTAAGTCTGCATAAAAAAAATATGTTGTGACCACTCGTCTGAACTGTCTTGACGAGATGGTTCAGATGAGGGGTCACAACATATGAGAAATAAGAAAAAATATCCTTCAATCATCATCAAATACCCCCTCTTATCTAGAGCTCTGGGCCCAGTTGGTCAAAATTAACGACATCGTTAGTTAACGAGACGTTAAAATTTCAAGCGTTAATATCTCCAATATTTTTTGTTGAAAAAATGTGAGAAGCTTTTGCAATGCAAAAGCTTCTCACATATTTACAATAAAAAATATCAGTGTATCTGGCTAAAGAGTTGCAAAACCCTTAACGAGTTGACCTCTTAACGAGCTCGTTAAGCTAACGATGCTTTGAACAACTGGGCCCTGATTGTTCTAAAAAAAAAAAAAAAAAAAAGCCTCTTACTGGTGTCTGGGACTTCTATTCCAGGATCACATTGTGGTATTACTTACCTCCGACGAGCTGGATTCCAATATGCAGGTGATCCTTAAAGACCCCAAGTGGTCTCACAGAGTTGTTTATATGAGAGGCTCAGCTCTAAGGGACACAGATCTGAAGAGATGTAGGATAACAGAGGCGGAAGCTTGCTTTATTCTTGCACCACGACATATTACTGATAAAGGAATGGCGGTAAGTATTCTTCCAAGTTGTTTTAGCCGATAAAGTGCCAAAAAACAGACAACGAATTTTACATATGCTAACTCAAAAAAAAAAAAAAATGTTTTGTCCAAGGTATAATCATGTTGGGAATGGTGGTTAGTAGCCTTTCAAGTTGTTTAACCCTTAAACTGTCAAAAAGCAGATGACAAAATGTATGCCTGCAAAATTTCAAAAAAAAATTCTCCAAGCTATATCATATTGAGAATTCAAAGATAAGAGGGCAATGTCTGCCCTCTTATCTTTGAATTCTCAATATGATATAGCTTGGAGAAAACTTTTTTTTGAAATATTGCTGAAATACATTTTGTCACAGCATAGACCCAGATGAGGTGGCTTACTATGAGACACCTCATCTGGATCTATGCTGTTTGCAGATTCATCTGTTTTGTTTTTTTGGCGCTTTAAGTATTATGATGAATGGGAACACTTTTAGGGGAAGTAAATCTTACCAAGAAAACCTTAACGTTCATTTCATTTAGGGCATCGTAAAGGAAAGAATTTGCTCCTTAAGGAGATGTATCCTTACCTTCAAAAGCAGTCCCAATTTTGAAATGGCTTTTTGAATCAGAGAAGCAGACAGGATGTCAAAAAAGTACCCTTTGTAAAGATTGCAGAAAATAGTAAAGATATATCCATATACAGATGTAGAATAAACTACATTCTAATGCATTAACGTATGTTATGCAACATCTTATTGGTAGAGATATATCCATATACAGATGTAGAATAAACTACATTCTAATGCATTAACGTATGTTATGCAACATCTTATTGGTAGAGATATATCCATATACAGATGTAGAATAAACTACATTCTAATGCATTAACGTATGTTATGCAACATCTTATTGGTAGAGATATATCCATATACAGATGTAGAATAAACTACATTCTAATTCATTAACGTATGTTATGCAACATCTTATTGGTAGAGATATTTCCATATACAGATGTAGAATAAACTACATTCTAATGCAGTAACGTATGTTATGCAACATCTTATTGGTAGAGATATATCCATATACAGATGTAGAATAAACTACATTCTAATGCATTTACGTATGTAATGTGACATCTGATTGGATAACGTCAAAAATTTGCGACAGTATACCCTGCGATATACTGTCGGAAACCTGACGTCAATACGTAATGTTGCCTCTCATTGGCTGACGTCCCATTTTACGTAGCTGAAAGCGTTTGCTTTAGGAGCAAAAGAGCACACTTTTAAATGTGAAAAATGCATTAGAATGGGGGATAACTGTATTAAAAATTGTCATTTGAGGAGGTAAATTGTCGGTTTTATGGTCACATATTGCGTTTTACAGCTCTGCTGGCGCGTCGCCATAAAGCAAAATTTCCAACCTTAAAACAGATGATTTACATCCCCAAATGACAATTTTGAATCCAGTTATCCCCTAATTAGTTTTTATTAGGAACATTACAAACAGATATTTAGGATATAGTACAAGTCTTTTATTCTACCTTTTCCACTATATCCTAATGTTGTGGGATTTATAGTGAAATATTTTTTTGGAAAACTAAAAAAGCAGAAAAAGTTATAACCCCAAAATTTGGCTTTCTGAGACGGTGTGCATAAGTTCATGATATATATGTATATGCTGAGTATGTTTTTGGCAAAACTTGGTATCTATACAGAGTTTTTGTCCTAATTTCTTTTGCTGGAGTGACATATGGATGTATAGATAACTGTTTCAGATGTCTTTTGCATTGTCTGTTGCATCATCAATATATTCATCCGCTCCATTTAATCTACTTATCAGAGACTTAAAGGCTTTTTGCAATGAAATCTCATACAGTCTTATGTATTGATATTGTCTCTGCTGCATCAGCATCACCTGATGACTGTTACCTACTTTACATGCTCTGTTGAGCAAAATCATGCTCTGCCCTCTGTGTATAGCTCCATTAAGACCTTTGGCCATTTTACCCAGTCTATAAACATTGTGGAACATTTTGTCTCTGCAACACCAGCATTGCTTGCTGATCTTGACCTGCTTTAAATGCTCTGTTGAACATTGTTGCTTCAATAACTGAATATGCTCTATTTCTTGAAGGCCGAAATTCGAAATTCTTGATGAAACTAATTATAGACAAATCAAATACTACCCTAAACACTGGCTTGTCTTCCTGACCTTGACCTACTTTCCATGCATTCTTGAACACACACAGGTGTAGGCATACATGTAGGCAGTTGAATACTGCTTTGAAATTTGGAAAACTACCGAAAGCTTGAACTTACAAAATGGGAGAAAAATTCCAAAAGCTTGAATTTTTACCTTGTATTTCAGAGCTCTAGATAAGAGGGGGTATCTAGTGATAATTAGGGATAATTTTTGTTAATTCTGCATAAAACCATATATTGTGACCCCTCATCTGAACCGTCTCAACGAGACGGTTCAGATGAGGGGTCACAGCATATGGTTTCAATGAGAAATAAGAAAAATTATCCCTCAATTATCATCAAATACCCCTCTTATCTAGAGCTCTGGTATTTCCTTTCTTTCCAGGATCAGCATACTATACTAAGGTCTTGGGCTGTTAAAGATTTTGCTCCCAAGTGTAAACAGTATATACAGCTGTTTAAACCAGAAAACAAGATACATGTCAAATTTGCTGGTAGGTTTTCATGTGTGTTGTAGCTAGATGTCAGTGTTCCAGATAACAAGGGGAACATGTATCATTAAGAGATACATGTAATTTTTCTTACTTCTCAAAAAAAAAAACAATCAGTCCAGAGACATGTGTTTTAGCATGCCTCTGACCTGCTTCTTGTAAATAGTTTTAATGACCCACCCCAAAAATTTGTTGTCCATTGAGCTAAATTCTAAATTTAGCCACCCATCACACCTGAGGTAATGATCAGAAAATGATGGTCTCGGTATCGAGAGATAGATAAAACATATATATACAGTGTGTTCCCTCACTAGAACTGTCTCGTACCGTCTCTAGAAGACGGTTCTAATGAGGGGTTACACTAATTGTTTTTGTTGAGAAAGAAGAAAATTTATCTGAGAATTGTCCTCAAAATCCCACCTTATCTGGAGCTCTGTGGATATCTGGTTTGGATCACCAGCTAAATAAATAGTATGGTGCTCTAAAGGGAACATGATTTAGTGAAGAATGGAAAATTTTAATGAAGCTTTGATCGTATGAAATAAAGGAAATTAAATCTCAAAGCATAGCTTTGATCGTGTGAAATATGAAATTTTAAACCTTAAAGCATAGCTTTGATCATGTGAAATATAAAATGTGATATATAACCTTAAAGCATAGCTTCGATCATGTGAAATATAAAATTTTAAACCTTAAAGCAAAACGCAGATGTCAAATTTCTGTCTGCAGAATTTTGGAAACTTTTGTCGTGGCTGTTTCGAATTCACTTAATAGAGAACTCAGAGCTAAAGAGCAAACAGTAAAGATACAAATGAGCTGCCTCATCTGGATCTAGGCTGTTTACAAATTCAGTTATTTTCAGTTTTTGCACTTAAAGGGAAATCACCCTATAAAAACTGCCATTGAAATTTTGTTGAAACTTCACACAGTGGTAGAATATTATATGCTAAGTTAGAAAATGAAATAAAAAAATGGGGTCACCGTACTACTTTTTGAGATAACGCAGCGCCATCTATGTGCCTGTTTAAAACATGACTATGTCTATTACAAACACTTTATCCGAGAAAATAGATGACCGATCGTTTCGAAATAAAGATTAATTAACTCCTCTTTCTTGTCTCTTTGTTTGCCTATCAAAATTGTCATCGTCGTATGTCTCATTATATAGGTTATTTTCAGTTTTTAGTTTCCCGCCATTTTCCATTATTGGAAAAAACGTGGAATTTCTTCAATATAAAAAGTTCCACCATTGAAATTTTATATACTTTTGATATAGTAAAGGAATGATCCACCTCGTGCAAATAAGCAAATAAAAAATATAGGTCATCGACCAAATATTCGAGTTATGGAAGGAAAACCACTTTTATTTCGTGCGGTTTTCATATAAGCGCGTTGACGTCAAGGTTTTTATATGCGTTGACGTCGCTTTCTATTTGGCGCCATCAACGGCCATATAGATAGCGCTCTCACCTTTCGATGCTTTTTATAGCAATGCAGTATAATTCCCTATTCAATTTCAGCAATGCTCTTATGTCTTGAACATATAGTCTATATGAAATTGCCGCCTTCAAAATTTTCTCATATGCAGACAACACATTAATGAGAGAAATTCCAAGGACTGAAACTAGGCAGCATGTTCATTGTTATTTCTCATAGAATTTCGAACTTTTTTCTTGGTCCAGATTATATCACATTTATATCTGATGAACAAGTTTATGTGCGAGCATTCAACTTGTTGGACCCGGCCACTGCCCGGCATGTATTTTCACGGCAAAGCTTTGTCCGTGGTGCATGATTTCAATTTATCATTTAATGATGAGACCAATCATGGAGGATATGCATTTTGATAATTTTTCCCTGTTCGCATCGACAATCTATGAATCCTGTGGAAAGTCTAGGGCGATTAGTGAAAATAAGAGTGTCGCCGCCTAGCCGTTGTAAAATTTGTATCTTACGAGAACAATATGGCTGATCGTCTTATGTCACTTGCGTTAAATCTTAGAAGCAATTATTCAAAAAGAAAAGAAAAAGACAAAACAAATTACCGTAACAACATGAGCTAACAATAAAAGCTAAGATCAGCCTGTGCATTTGCTCAGTCTGATCTCCGCTTTCACTGTTTGCATGGGTATTTCATGACTCAAGCAAACGGTACCAAGTCCTTATTTATATTTATACTTGCATTAAGTAATTACGAGATTCAAAACTCACTTGCAGTTTTCACATCCTCTCCTTACCTGACATTTAATTCCTAAAAAATTACACACTACCCACCAAAACAATTGGCGGTCTCTTTTCCGTATAAATTCTTCAGCCCCATTTTTGTCGTATTTTTTCTTTTGTCCAGTTTTATATATTTACCATTTTTCTGTCGCAAAACACTTATACGTTTGTTTCAACAAAGAGCCCATGTTGTCTTCGAAAGTGACGTAAACGTTTTAGCGTTACGGCAAACGACGTCATGATAACCATAGCAGGAAACAATGACGCTGCGTCAAAATGTATGCGCACGAACATGGAGGCGATTTCCCTTTAAAGTAGCATTTCATGTAAACTATGTTGAATATTCCCATATGTACCTAGCAAAACCTGAAATGCTACAATTTAGCTTTGTTTGGGGTGAATGGATTAACTTCCAGGGAAAAGAACTCATTTATTTTAGTTTTTGGTCCCTTTTGTTTTAAATATAAAGCTTTTAAATCTGTTTCCTTTGGAGAATTTTTATTCCCTTTGGAGAAGACCCAATTTTGAAAAGTATGACAAAATTTCAATACACTCCTGCACATTTGTTTATAGACAACTACTCTCGTGCTTACTATCGGTATATACAGCTTCATTTTATTTCATTTTTCCAGAACATGTTGTATGTGAAGATGAATTTAAGTATGCTCTCCTGGCTAATAATTGTCTCTACCCAGGATTATCTACCCTGGTCTCTCTTCTTGTGCATACCTCGGGAGGATTGTAAGTACTTTTATCTGTTTTAAGCAGGGTTTCCTTGGAGTGGATTATTAGATGGTTTTCAGTGCACAGTACCATGCCAAAAGTGAGTCAACTTTTTTAAAATTCCATTGACGTACATGTATTTGTCAGTGTGCAAGAAAATTAATTATGCTGCGTCTGCTCAGCAGATCACAATAAAATTTATACTGTTATAAAGGTAGGTGAATAAGGCAATATACAAAAATTACTCTTCAGCCTAGAGGCTTTAGTTTGTAAAAGATAACAGTTTATACAATGCTGAAAATTTAGAAATACGTGTTTCCCATTGATGTCATTGATAACGTCACCGAAAAACGGACAAAAATTGGGACCAACAGCATTTAAACTAGTGTAGTTCAAATATGCGCCAATAAAAAATCTAATAAAATATTGTTTTATTGCCATAATCATTGAGCTTTGTAATGGTATAATTTTTGTTTCAATCCTGTAAGCAGATTGAACACAGTTAATTTTCTTGGGAACTGAAAAATACATGTAAGTCTATGGGTTTTCAGAAAAAGTTCACTCACTTTTGGCACGGTACTGTACATGTTGTCCACATTCATTGTAAATACATGATACGTTCTTTTGGTGCTGAAATTCAATCCAGGGAAAAACGGCTTCACATACCCCTTGCATATAAAGTATGTCAGTGGGTGCTTGGTGTTATGTCAGAGTATTTTTAAATTGGTGTGTTTGTTTTTGTCGTTTCTTTTTTATTAACACTTTTTTGACCAGTGGACTTGCCCATCCTGATCATTTGGATGAGTCCATTCCAGTTTCAGGGGATTTGTGTGAATGTTTTCACTTATTGTATTTTGCTAAGAAATTTGTGAAAGCAAACAGTGTAGACCCTGATCAGATGCCACATGTTGTGGCATCTGATCAGGGTCTGCACTGTTTGCCTATGTCCCCAAAATGGGTTTCCAGTCTAAAAAGAGTTTTGAATAGCATATTTTTCTGCATACAGTTTAGTTCTGTTGTATTCTATATTCTTTGTGCATTTATTTTTTCTTCTTCACATTTTGAGGTGAATTAAGTATGCCCAGATCAGCCTGCACACACACAAAGTCTGGTCAGACTTACATTCTCACAGGCAGGATGGGGGGAGCCAAGATGCTGAGAAGCTTTAGGCATTGAGTCCTCTTGGTGTATATCAAAACACTGTCCCAAAGGGCTGTTAAACACAAATCAATCAGTCAGTTAGCTACGCACCTTGCCTTTGAATATTCAAGTGAATGGATAGATTTTAAGGGGATACACCTCTGCCATACGCATTTTCGGCTCCTTTCTCAGTGGGTCAGCTCTTGAAGAAAAGAATTTGCTCCTCTAGGAGCAAATTCTTTCCTTCAAGAGTTGACCTTGATTTTTAGGGCTTCTTTATCCTGGAAGTCACAGAAGTTGTCTCCCTTTACAAAAATGGCAGAAAACTTGACATCATACCCATCCTTATGAAAAGAATTCAGTGATTGTGTGGGTGAACTATACATTTTGTGGCAATATTTTAAATGTATGCATGCTGCGATGGGTTTGCTTATTTCTGGTATGCTTGAGCCAGTGTGGTGTCAATGTATGAAAAAGCAAGCTAAGATCTGAAGTGCATGAGTTATGGACCTTGCCATGGAAAAATGGTCTTATCATAGGCATGAAATTGACTAAGATCAGTGTGAGAATTTGAGCAGATTGATCTGTCTTTATTTTGTTTTACATAGCTGACATAGACAGGTCTATGCAGATGTGTATTAGTTGATAGAGATAAGTTAGATACAACACTACATGGGCCAAGGCACATTCAGTTTGTTTTGTTTTCTTGCTATGTTTCCATTTATTAATGCCTTTCATTTACAAAAATAGGAAAAAAAAATGTTTATACTGGTCAAACCTTATGCATGATTACTAATAATAACAGAGTTGAATAATTTCATTATTGCCATAGTCTAGCAGAAGCAAGACGTAGGTAATACTTTCTGGGGTTGTCTGTGGTGGCGTTGGTGGCTTAAACTTTGCATTGAGTTTTCCGGTTAAGCTCTTTTTTGTGACAGTGCGCCTTCAGGCAAGACATGGCGTTCTGCGGCTTGTTATTGCAATGTTATTATTGCTTGCCTTCACAAGATATTTACGTTCCTTACTAGTTTTATCAAGGGAGAAATCCCATTATGCCTCATAATGGTTAAACAATATGTGGCACAATACAGTTGACTCTTGTTATAAACAGTGATATCTCAAAGGCAGTGTTCCTGATAAGATAGGGTAACAGGGATAATTAAGGGATAATTTTCCTTATTTTTCCATAAAAACATAGGTTGTGACCCCTAATGAGGGGTCATAACATATGTTTTCATTGAGAAATAAGAAAAATTATCTCTGAATTATCCCTGTTATCCCTTCTTATCTGGAGCTCTGTGACAAAGTACCCTCTTATGTGAAAGTAACATAACAGAATGTTTGAACTCATGGTCAATAATTCTTTACATTCTAACTCCTGCTGTCTCAAACTCTAGTTAAGTAAATATTCTGGCCTGTTTGACTTTGAGATAATGAGGGTCAGCTGTAGTTCATTTAAATATAAACTAATATAAATGGATTGTAAAATACAATACTCCCATTAGCCGTAGCATTAAGTGAGTGAGGAGCAGTAGTAGTTTCCTGGGTTTATGGTACTCCTTACAGATCTAATATTCACCAGGGCTCCAGATAAGAGGGGGTATTAATAAGAGGATAAAACACGCTTTTCCATTTTTAAACGTTTGCCAAGCCTGAGTGTATTAACGTGTTGCAGCCCGAACCGCGCAGCGGTGAGGGCTGCAACATGTTAATACACGAGGGCATGGGCAAATGTTAAAACAAAGGAAAAGATTGTTTTATCGTCACTGTTATATACCTTCTTACAGATGTCATCTTGATTCCAGAGCTTTGCAGATGACATGAAAGCGGGCTTTAATAGTGTTTAAATCCTGGCGAACCCGTGTTTTAACAGTGTTGAAACCCTGTGTCAGTGATTCTGTCACATTGCAACAACTAAAAATAGGAGAAACCAATGTAAAATGCTGTCGATTACAGCACGGCTGTTTTCTATTGTAAATTCTCATTAGGTATATAACATATGATCATTCAGGAATGATTTTTCTGATTTCTCAACTAAAATATATGTTGTGACCCTTCATTAGAACCGTCTCAGCAGGATGGTTCTAATGAGGGATCACAACATATGTTTTTTATGGAGAAACACAGAAAACTATCCCTAAATTATTCCCGTTACCCCTTCTGATCTGGAACACTGATTCATACATGCTAAACCTCACTGAGAAGAAATTTACATTTGTACCAGTCCTTAAGATTTTCAAATCTTTCTTTCTTTTTGTACTTTCCAGTTCTTTAATTTTGACACTTGAGATCCAAAAATGAAAAATAGTTGAATTTGCAAACGGAGTACGTTCAGATGAGATGGCTCACAATGAGCCACCTCATCTGGATCTACACTGTATGCTGTCTGATCTTTGAAGTCAGAGCGTCACACATAATGTCACGGAATCTCTCTTAACACTTCAAGCACCAGTGACAAAATAGCAGAATTTGCAAACAGCATAGATCCTGATGAGACGGCTCATGATGAGCCGCCTTATCTAGATCTACACTGTTTGCCCTCTAGTTAACAAATTCTCAATGTGATATAGCCGGGACAAAATAAATTTTGAAATTTTGCAGACGTAAATTTTGTCATCTGCTTTTTGGTGCTTAAAGTGTTAAAACATTGTCACATCTCAGTTATTATTGTCCAGAGATAATGGCTTGTATATATATTTTTAGATCATTTGCCTCAACTCTTACAGTGCCAAAAATGAAAATGGTTATTTTTGCAAACAATATTGATCCAGACTGTTGCTGCTCATAATGCCTCATCTGGGTCTATTCTGTTTGCCCTCCAGTCTTTGAATTCTCAGTATGATGTAACTTGAATGGAATATATTTTGAAATTTGGCAGACGTAAATTTTGTCATTTACTTTTTTGGCACTTAGCTCTTTTGGCGCCATTGTCACCCATCTGCTACTGATAGGCAGAACGCCATTGTCACTTTAATAGGACGGGCCCACTACTGTTAAATAGCTCCGTTTTATGACATTACCAAGGGAAATAATTCAAGTCTGTGACCAGATTGTGGCAAACATAGATTTTTGCGAGAAAAAAAAAATAATTTGGGTGTTTATGATGAAATTTAGAGACTTTCAAGGATTTTTTATCGACCAAAAATGCCCAACCATGTAAAATAAATTTGGCGCTGGAAAGTGCATTTCTATATAAACTTGGCGCCAAAAGAGTTAATGTGATAACATAATAATCAAGCTTTCTGGGGGTATTGAAACTAACACTAATGCTAGTTTTAACTTTTAGATATGGAAAAGGCTCTATAGAAGGAACAATTAAAAGGTATAACTATGTGGCGATACATGTGTCAACAGCTTAAAACCCAAAATTCATGCTGAATGTATCATGTAACTATATGTTGTCTCTCTCCAATCTAGCTAGGGTTTTCTAGGCATTAGGGCAGGTTCAGAAATAAAGGTATGGGGGTGAGGGGCACTTCTTTTAGCAGCTCCCTCTTCCCTCCTCCCTCTGTCCTATTATCAAACACAGACACTACTGCTTTACACAAACACATCTGAGCTGCGTCATGACAAAACCAACACAGTGGCAGGTGCACACAGTGAAGACTCAGATCAGCCTGGGCATCCGCCCAGTCTGATCAGAGACTTTGCTGTGTGCTAAAAGGGTAGCGAAGGGTCTATAAGCTAGCACCATGTGGACAGCCAAGAGTCTGACCAGACTGAGCAGAGTCTTTGCTTGGGGCACATGCCACTTTGTTGGTTTTGCCGTGTTGCAGCTTAATTGTAAACACTCTCATACACCAGAACACACACACATACACCCACTCACTCACTGAAATTATATTAATAATATTAAAGTCTGTTGTAAACCCAAAACAATTCAATCAGTCAATCTGCACTTTCCCACTGAGTTTAAATAAAGAGTAAAAGAGTGCACCGTTTTCAGACAGCATAATTATGTGATAAAAAAATTGATTGCCTGTTACTCCCATTCCATGTTTAGCTCACCTGAGCCGAAGGCTCCGGGGGAGCTTATAGTATGGACAGGCTCCGTTGTCCGTCGTCGTCCGTCGTCCGTCGTCCGTCGTTGTCCGTCCACAATTTCAAACAACTTCTCCTCTGAAACCACCAGGCCAATTGTAACCAAATTTTATATGTAGCCTCCTGGGGCTGGGGGAACGAAAAGTTATTCAAATGGTCTGGGTCACATGACCAACATGGCCGCCACGCCCATATATGGTCAAAACCTTAAAAAATCTTCTTCTCCAGAACCAATAGGCCGATGGCCTTGAAACTTGGTATGTAGCATTGGGTACTCGAGTACTACCAAGTTTGTTAAAATTATGACCTTGGGTTGACCTTGACCTTTTTTACGGTAAGGTGAAATTTTGTCCCTTGTGCTTTTATATGGTAAAATGCTAGAACACAAGATATCTTGGAAACTGTTGAAGATTTTGATCTAAAAATTGGTATGTACAGTCATCTAAATGAGGTCATGAAGATTTATGAGTACAAGAGGTCAAGGTCATTCCTTGACCTATGACCCAGAACTTTCATATTTGGACAATTTCAGACAATCTCCTCAAAAGCCACTGGGCTAATTGAAATCAAATTTCAAATAGAGGCTACAGGGGTTGCGGGAACAAAAATTTATTCGTACGGTCCAGGTCACATGACCAACATGGCTGCCATGCCCGTATATGGCAAAAACCTTTAAAAATCTTCTTCTCCAGAACCAATTGACCGATGGCCTTGAAACTTGGTATGTAGCATTGGGTACTCGAGTACTATCAAGATTGTTCAAAATGATGACCTTGGGTTGACCTTGACCTTTTTTACGGCAAGGTCAACTATGGGAAAATGCTAGAACTTAAGATTTCTTGGAAAGTTTTGAAGGTTAAGGCCTAAAAATTGGTATATGCAGTCATCTTAATAAAGTACATGAAGATTTTTGAGTACAAGAGGTTAAGGTCATTATTTGACCTTTGACCCAGAACTCTCATATTTTGACAATTTCAAACAATCTCCTCAAAAATTACTGAGCCAATTGAAATCAAATTTCATATAGAGCCTCCTGGGGTTGATTGAACAAAAATTGTTCAAACGGTCCAGGTCACATGACCAACATGGCCACCATACCCATTTATGGTATAAACCTTTGATATTTTTCTTCTCCAGAACCAATGCACCAGCAATGGCCTTGAAACTTGGTAAGTAGTTTAGAGTACTACAGTAATACCAAGACTGTTCAGATGATGACCTTGGGTTTACCTTGACCTTTTTTGCGGCATGGTCAAATGTGGGAAAATGCTAGAACATAAGATATCATGGAAAGTTTTGAAGATTTTAGCCTAAAAAATGGTATATATGATTGACTTAATGAGTACATGAAGTTTTATGAGTACAAGGAGTCATGGTCAATCTTTGACTTTTGACCCAAGACTCATATTTTGGCAATTTCACACATAAGAAGAAGACACTTTGCCAATTGTTCAGGTGAGCGATTCAGGGCCTCATGGCCCTCTTGTTATTTCTGTATCTGCCCTTAGAAACACCTCAGGGGTTGAAGTTATAAAACCTCTTGAGTCGTTGCTATGTTGTTGCTAAGGCTAAATTTCTGTGAAGGAGATTCCCTACAACTATGAAATTTGCTCTGGTGGAACAGTCTTTTTAGACTGTTCATCCAGAGCAAATTTTGTAGTTGTAGGGAATCTCCTTCATAGAAATTCATCCTTAGCAACAGCATAGCAACCACTTAAGTCGTTTTATAAATATGGCCCCTGGTCTTTCCGCTTCTTCGCCCGCCTATATACAACAGTAGAGAAAACGCTAGTGCCTCACTTTGCATAAAAGCAATGTTTAGAGTTTTAAGTGTTATGGGCAAGGCGCTGTCAGGTGAGCTATCCTGTATGTGGACAGGTCTTGTTAGAAATATACAAAAAAGCACTAGTGTTTATACCGAATTATTGTATCACTGCTGTCCATATGTACATCCATCTGTCTGTCTATCCATCTGTCCGGTATGTACAAAAGATTTGGGGAATATTGCAATGAGACTGGCGTCCGTCTGTCCATCCATCCGTAAACATTTTCTTGTCCGCTCTATATCTTGAATACCCGGGCCTTTGGAATATTTTCATGAAACTTCACAGTTATGTAGAACAGGTCATGACGATGTGTCATGTACAAGAATGGCAACTCTTGCTATTGTACTTTTTGAGTTAACTCCCCTTTGGTGATTTTTTGGCATGTTCATGTCAGCTCTGTTTTAGGGTCAGATACTTTTATAGCATGAGAAGGGTTAAAATTGCTTATAGCAAGTGAGTAAGTGAACTTGGACTTACTGTAATATCAACTCAAAAGTCATACATAGACAGGAAGCCTTGGTTCAGCACTTAAAGGGACCGGGCCGCGTAGCGCAATCGTTAGGGCACCTGACTCATAAGTCAGAGGTCCTGGGTTCAAAACCTGGTCTGGCCACATACTTTCGTTTCTCCTTCCGCTGATTCAAGAAGGGCAGTTGTCAGTTACTGGCGAAAGTATGTGCACTTAGTACTGGTTAACCGCTTAGGAGGTCTAAGCCTGCCCAGGAATAGTGTGGTTAGGTTAACTGACTGTCCTGACATGACCATAGCTGTTTACCAAGGATGTTTAGCAACAAACCAATCAATCAATCAATCAGCACTTAAAGGGCATGAATTGCAGTAGTTGAATTTGCAAACAATGTAGATCCAGATGAGGCTGCTCACAATGAGCAGCCTCAACTGGACCTAAACTTTTTGCCCTGTAGTCTTTTAATTCTCAATATGATATAGCTGAGACAAAGAGAAGATGGAAATTTTGTAGACGTAATTTTTCTTGTCTGCTAATTTGGTGCTTTAGGGGTTAAAATTTCATTAGAAAGACCAGTGGAATACCGGTAGGAGCTCTGGAGTGCAACCCCAGGATGCACAGCCACTAGACTTCCACCTCTCCACTTCCAGCTAGAAGACTCGTCTTTTCCTTTTCTGTGCAGCTTAACTGCCTTGCTTTATGGATTAACACTTATAGTGCCGAAAATGAAAACAGTTTAATTTGCAAACATTGTTGATCTAGAAGAGGTGGCTCATAATGATCATAATAATCCACCTCTTCTCAGTCTACCCCTTAAATTATCTCCCCAGAAACCATATGCTGTATGAGGCAGAGACTTTATAGACATACTTAAATCATATTAGCCTTTCCAGATTTTAGGTTTTCCATTGTGACAGTAATTGTTGAAAGGACATGGTTGGTAAGGCAACTTATAATGCAAAGAAAAAAAACAACAAAAAAACCCCCAAAAAACAAAGAGACTCATTGCAGGTATGCTGACCTAATATTTTCAGAAATATTCCTTGAGTGGTCTTTTTTTAGCTCACCTGAGCCAGCGGCTACGGGGGAGCTTATAGGATGGTAAGGCTCCATCGTCCGTCGTCGTCGTCCGTCCGTCCACAATTTCAAACAACTTCTCCTCTGAAACCGCTGGGCCAATTGTAACCAAATTTCATATGTGGCCTTCAGAGGAAGGGGGAATGAAAAGTTGTTCAAACGGTCCTGGTCACATGACCAACCTGGCCGCCACACCCATATATGGTAAAAACCTAAAAAAATCTTCTTCTCCGGAAATAATAGGCTGATGGCCTTGAAACTTGGTATGTAGCATTGGGTACGCGAGTACTACCAAGAGTGTTCAAATTATGACCTTGTGTTGACCTTGACCTTTTTTACGGCAAGGTCAAATTTGCTTCCTTGTGCTTTTATATGGCAAAATGCTAGAACATAAGATATCTTGGAAACTGTTTATTTTGGGCTAAAAATCAGTATCTACAGTCATCCTAATGAGTACGTGAAGATTTTTGTCGCACCTGCTTTAGCAAGGTGCGATATAGGAGTTCACTTTTCCGTCCGTCCGTCCGTCAGTCATTCCGTCCGTCAGTCCGTACGTCCGTCCGTCCGTCCGTACGTACGTCCGTCCACAATTACCTCGACCCTAGTGGTTAAGTCCATTTCTCTCAAACTATGATACCTACAATCATGAAATCTGGTATAAAGTTTCTTCTTAGAATGTTCTCAAGGTATGTTGCACTTTTATTTACCCTTGACCTACATTTCACACTCTGCTGACTTGGTAAAATTTAATGTCCAAAATTACCTCTACCCTAGTGGTTAAGTCCATTTCTCTCAAACTATGATACCTACAATCATGAAATCTGGTATAAAGTTTCTTCTTAAAATGTTCTCAAGGTACATTGCACTTTTATTTACCCTTGACCTACATTTTACGCTCTGCTGACTTGGTAAAATTTAATGTCCAAAATTACCTCGACCCTAGTGGTTAAGTCCATTTCTCTCAAACTATGATACCTACAATCATGAAATCTGGTATAAAGTTTCTTCTTAGAATGTTCTCAAGGTATGTTGCACTTTTATTTACCCTTGACCTACATTTCACGCTCTGCTGACTTTGTAAAAATTAATGTCCAAAATTACCTCGACCCTAGTGGTTAAGTCCATTTCTCTCAAACTATGATACCTACAATCATGAAATCTGGTATAAAGTTTCTTCTTAGAATGGTCTCAAGGTACGTTGCACTTTTTCCTACCCTTGACCTACATTTCACTCTCTGCTGACTTGGTAAAATTCAATGTCCAAAATTATTTGACCCTAGTGTATTAGTCCATTTCTCTCAAACTATGATACCTAGAATCATCAAACCTGGTATAAAGTTTCTTCTTAGAATGGTCTCAAGGTGCATTGCACTTTTTTCTACCCTTGACCTATATTTAACCCTCTGCTGACTTCGTAAATTTCATGTCAAAAATTACAGCTACCGTAAATTTCACGTCAAAAAATTGCATCAACCCTAGCATTTAAGTCCATTTCTCTCAAAGTATGATACCTAGAATTATCAAACCTGGCAAAAAAGTTTCTTCATAAAAAGGTCTCAAGGGTTGTTGCACTTCCTTCTGCCCCTTACCTTTATTTCAAGGAATGCTGACTTTGTAAAATTTTACATCCAATATGACATTGACCCTAGCAGTTAAGTCCATTTTTCTGTAAACACAATGGTAGAAGCATCAAACCTCTATGCTTGATGTATATTTCATGTGCTCTGTTGGCTTTGGAAATTTGTAGGTCAACCTGGCATCCACATCTGAATGTACTCTAGCATTAAGTACATTTTTTATCACAAACTAACCCACGTACAATCATCAGATATGGCATAAAATGTTTTCTTAAGCTGGTCTCTTGGATTGTTTAACGACTTTATATTTTTAATGATTATTTCATACTCTGTTGACTGAATTTTATGTCCAGAATTGCATCCTTCTTAGCTTGCAAGGCCAGTTCGCTCAAATTCTTATACATGAAATCTTCAAACCTAATCTTAACCATGATCTCTGCTACTGTGGAAGAGCAAGGCAGGTGCGACATAGCATTCTGCAGAATTCTTGTTGAGTATAAGAGGTCAAGGTCATTCTTTGACCTTTGACCCAGAATTCTCATATTTTGACAATTTCGAACAATCTCCTCAACAGCCATTGAGCCAATTGAAACCAGATTTCATATAGAGCCTCCAGGGGTTGAGGGAACAAAAATTTATTCATACTGTCCAGGTCACACGACCAACATGGCGGCCATGCCCACATATGGTAAAAACCTTTAAAAATCTTCTTCTCCGAACCAATTGACCGATGGCCTTGAAACTTGGTGTGTAGCATTGGGTACTCCAGTATTATCAAGATTACTCAAATTATGACCTTGGGTTGACCTTGACCTTTTTACCGCAAGGTCAAATATGGGAAAATGCTAGAACATATGATTTCATAGAAAGTTTTGAAGAGTAAGGCCTAAAATTGGTAAATGCAGTCAAGTACATGAAGATTTATGAGTATAAGAGGTCAAGGTCATTCTTTGACCATTGACTCAGAACTCTCATATTTTGACATTTTCAAACAATCTTCTCCAAAGCTACTGGGCCAATTGTAACCAAATTTCATATAGAGCCTCCAGGGGTTGAGGGAATGAAATTTTGTTCAAACGGTTCAGGGCACATGACCAACATGGCCGCCACGCCCATATATGGTAAAAACATTTAAAAATCTTCTTCTCCAGAACCAGTTGACCGATGGCCTTGAAACTTGGTATGAAGCATTGGGCATTCCAGTTCTGTCAAGAGTGTTCAAAATGATAACCTTGGGTTGACCTTGACCATTTTACGGGACGGTCAAATAAGGGAAAATGCTAGAACATTAGGCCTAAATATTGGTAAATACAGTCATGTTAATGAGTACATCAAGATTCATAAGTACAAGAGGTCAAGGTCATTCTTTGACCTTTGACCCTGAATTCTCATAGTTTGACAATTTCAAACTTCTTTTTAAAAGCCATTGAGCAAATTGTAACCAAATATCATATAGAGCCTTCAGGGGTTGAGGAAAAGAAAATTTTGTCAAATGGTCTTGGTCACATGACCAACATGGCCGCCATGACCATATATGGTAAAAACCTTTAAAACTCTTCTTCTCCAGAACCAGTTGACCGATGGCCTTGAAACTTGGTATGTAGCATTCGGTACTCCAGTATTATCAAGATTGTTCAAATTATGACCTTGCTTGACCTTGACCTTTTTATGGCAAGGTTAAATATGGCAAAATGCTACAACATAAGATTTCATGGGAATTTTTGAAGATTTTGGCCTAAAAATTGGTATATACAGTCATGTTAATGAGGTCATGAAGAATTATGAGTACGAGAGGTCAAGGTCATTCTTTCACTTTTGACCCAGATCTCTCATATTTTGACATTTTCAAACATTTCCTCAAAAGCCAAAGATCCAATTGTAGTCACATTTGATATAGAGCCTCCAGGGGTTGAGGGAACACAAATGTGTTCAAATGGTCCGTTCACATGACCAACATGGCCGCCATACCCATTTATGGTATAAACATTTAATATTTTTCTTCTCCAGAACCAATATGCCTATGGCCTTGAACCTTGGTAAGTAGCATGGAGTACTAGAGTACTTCCAAGACTGTTCAAATGATGACCTTGGGTTCACCTTGACCTTTTTTGCAGCATGGTCAAATATGGGAAAATGCTAGAACATAAGATTTCATGGAAAGTTTTGAAGATTTTGGCCTAAAAATGATAAATATTGTTGTCTTCATGCCTATTAGCACATGAAGATTTATGAGTACATGAGGTCATGGTCAGTCTTTGACTTTTGACCCTAGACTCATATTTTGACAAGTTCAGACATAAGAAAAAGCCACTTTGCCAATTGCTCAGGTGAGCGGATCAGGGCCTCATGGCCCTCTTGTTTCTGCACACTGCTCTTCAGTTGCCTTGGCAACCAAAAGGAAAAAATAGCATTAAAATCCTTTTGAGCTTATACAAATGTGATAGCAATTTTGAGCTAGAGATCTGCTGAGCTGTGTGGCCCCTTGGCCTCTTGATTTTGCGCTTTATGTGTTTAAGTCTATTACTTTATTATTATTTCTAGTCTTTTTCTTTTAGCAACTGCTCTTGCTTAGTTTCTCTAGGACCATTATATTGTGTCAGATCATTATATCCCTTGCACAAAGTATGATAAGGGGGCTATAGTTTTTGTGTTTTCATCTGTTTGTCCATCTTTCAACCCATCTGTATATAAGTTTTAAACTTTTGGTTTAAATAGTGTTTTATTTGTGATTAACTACATACATACACATATTTACAAATCATTTCAATATAAGATCTGATGGTAAGGGTAATGCTTATACGATATTCATCTTCTGATTTAACGTTTGGGTCAAACCTTTGCGTTAAGTTTGACTTTATTAGGTAATGGCACCGGTGAGGGGTATATATGAATCCCTCCCTCACTTGCTCTCAGTTTCTACAAAGTTATCATACAGTATAGGAAGCCGAAATCTTTTCTGCCAGTAACAACCAAATATATGTACACACCGTTTTAAATACATGTAGTCAGATGCTTCGATAATTGCTAACATAAGCACTTTGTTTGCCAGAACAGAGCTAGTTTTTAGCTCACCTGCAGATTTCATAATTTTGTTTTGACAATTAAAAGGCATTATACTGAAATGTCATAGATAAATAGTGACTGTTCAGAGTCTATAATGTTCCTAATCGCTACATGGATTCGCTTCTTAGCCTTTGTCTCAGTTAAATGATGGTAGAAGAAATGTTCAGAATTTATAATAGAAAGATATCCTCAGAACTCAACATTATTTGGTTCTTTGCTAATTGAGTAAACATTTTATTTAGCATGCTCACATTTGGATAAGATATCAGGTATGCTGTGATTTATATTTATGATAGACAATGGTTTATTGATGATTCTAGTGCCATCTTTAATACGCATATTTAATACGCAGAATGGCGGGAAATACTGGTAATTCCCGGGAATTACTTGGAAATTGGTTTCTAAGTGTTCCATCATGGAAATTTGTAATATACATGTATAGATTTTACACAGCTTCACTGCTGTATGCAATGCATGACATCATCAAGCATCCTCAGGGTGTTCACTGCTCCGGGAAAAGTCAGGGAAATTTGAATTTTCTTCAATGTCAGGGAAAAGTCAGGGAATTGTGAAAAATAGTCAGGGAAATCCTAAAATACTAAAAAGTCAGGGAATTTTTTACTCTTTGGACAAAAATATAAAGTTTTGGTGGTTTAGTGTCTGTTGATTGTTCTATAATGTGCTAGGTACTGCATGCACAAACCTTAGGGCTGAAGTAGAGAGTTGATGACATTTTGGTCAGGGAAAAACAGAATTTGATCAGGGAAAATTCTGGAAATTTATTTCCATCAAAGAGTGGGCACCCTAATCCTTTTAGTTAATTATTAAAATAAGATTCTCATTGGATTAAGGTAAACTATCCGCTTAATCTGCATGTGCCATCAAATTGCTTTTTAGCTCACCTGAGCCAGCGGCTCCGGGGGAGCTTATAGGATGGTAAGGCTCCATTGTCCGTCGTCATCCGTCGTACGTCCGTCAACAATTTCAAACGACTTCTCCTCTGAAACCGCTGGGCCAATTGTAACCAAATTTCATATGTGGCCTCCAGAGGAAGGGGGAACGAAAAATTGTTCGAACGGTCCTGGTCACATGACCAATATGGCCGCCATGCCCATATATGGTAAAAACCTGAAAAAATCTTCTTCTCCAGAACCAATAGACTGATGGCCTTGAAACTTAGTTTGTAGCATAGGGTACGCGAGTACTACCAAGATTGTTCAAATTATGACGTTGGGTTGACCTTGACCTTTTTTTACGGTAAGGTCAAATTTGCTTCCTTTTGCTTTTTTTATGGCAAAATGCTAGAACATAAGATATCTTGGAAACTGTTGAAAATTTTGGGCTAAAATTGGTATCTACAGTCATCTTAATAAGTGCATGAAGATTTATGAGTACAAGAGGTCAAGGTCATTCTTTGACCTTTGACCCAGAATTCGCATATTTTGGCAATATCAAACAATCTCCTCAAAAGCCACTGGGCCAATTGAAACCAAATTTCATATAGAGCCTCCAGGAGTTGAGGGAATCAAAATTTATTCATACAGTCCAGATCACATGACCAACATGGCCGCCACGGCCATATATGGTAAAAACCTTTAAGAGCATTCTTCTTCAGATCCAATTGACCGATAGCCTTGAAACTTGGTACGTAGCATTGGGTACTCGAGTACTATCAAGATTGTTCAAATTATGACCTTGGTTTGACCTTGACCTTCAAGGTCAAATATGGGAAAATGCTAGAACATAAGATTTCATGGAAAGTCTTGAAGATTTAGGGCTAAAAATTGGCATCTACAGTCATCTTAATGAGAACATGAAGATTTGTTAGTAGTGGAGGTCAAGGTCATTCTTTTACCTTTGACTCAGAACTCTCATATTTTGGCAATATCAAACAATGTCATCAAAAGCCACTGGGCGAATTGTAACCAAATTTCATATAGAGCCTCCAGGGGGTCGAGGGAATGAAAATTTGTTCAAACAGTCTGGGTCACATGACCAACATGGCCGCCACGCCCATATATGGTAAAAACTTTTAAAAATCTTCTTCTCCAGAACCAAATGACCGATGGCTGTGAAACTTGGTATGTAGCATTGGGTACTGGAGTACTATAAAGATTGTTCAAATTATGACCTTGGGTTGACCATGACCTTTTTACAGCAAGATCAAATATGGGAAAATGCTAGAACATAAGATTTCATGGAAAGTTTTGAAGATTTAGGCCTAAAAATTGGTATCTACAGTGATATTAATGAGTTCATGAAGGTTTATGAGTACAAGAGGTCAAGGTCCTTCTGTGACTTTTGATTCAGAACTCTCTCATTTTGACAATATCAAACATTTGACAATATCAAACAATCTCCTCAAAAGCCACAGGGCCAATTTTGAAACCAAATTTCATATAGAGCCTCCAGGGGTTAAGAAATGAAAATTTGTTCAAACATCCAGGTCACATGACCAAAATTGCCTCCATGTCCGTATATGGTAAAAACCTTGAAAAATTTTCTTCTCCAGAACCAATTGACCGATAGCTGTAGAGTAACTTACCCTAGAGTACTGAGGCTGAATGGAATCAGGTGAGCTACAGGACCAGTGGTCCTCTTGTTGTTATAAACTGTCCAAAGAAGAGTCTGCATGTACATGTGAGCCACAACACATTGTGGTTGTGCACCCAGCACAGACTCAGATCAGCCTGGGCATCCACTTAGTTCGAAAAGACTCTTCGCTAAGTGCTTAAAGGGTAGCTAACAGTTAAAGCTACCTCCATGGGGACAATGAAGACTCTGATCAGACTGGGCGGATGCCCAGGCTGATCTGATTCTGCTCTGGGCGTAAAACCATTTTGTTGGTTTACTGTGTCTCGGCTCATCTGCTTCAGTACTATATTTATTTGGCTATATGATGGGTGTTTTCAAAACAATCCCAAAAAATGTAGAATATGGATTGTTTTGGAAGGGAAAAACCTTGATTTATAACCAAGTTAATGTAGGGTAGAGTTGGGTAACTTCGGACAGTGGGTAAATTCGGACATACCATCGCAAACAGTGAAAATCCAGATGAGACGGCTCATAATGAGCCGTCTCATCAGGATTTTCACTGTTTGCCCAGTTAATTTTGTTTTGATTCCAAACAACTGACATATAAAGGAAACAATGTCACTGTTCGAATTTACCTGCTGTCCGAAGTTATCCGACTCTACCCTAGCGATTAGGGTAATTTCATTAATCGCACCTGTCTGAAACTATGGAAATAGAAAGATTTGTTGATTATTGTGTGAATTTGTTTACTTCCAGTGAGGGTGAATTGGCAACTGACCAGTGGCAGCAGACATATGGCCGTCACTCTGGTAACGAGATATACCACATACAGTTAGGAAAAAGCTCGTTCTTCAGTAGATATGAGGGGAAAAGTTTCACAGAGGCTTCTTCAGATGCTCATCAAAGGTATGATAAAAGTAAAAGGTGTAACATTGTGTGTGTGTGTGGGGGGGGGGGGGGGGGGTGAGGATAATAAAGCAAACATCACAGGAGCAGTCTGTTTGGGGTCTGCAATGTTTGCCACTCAGTCAGTATCATGGTATCATATTTATTTGCGGCCGGGCCATGTAGCGCAATCGGTAGGGCACTTGACTCATAAGTCAGAGGTCCTGGGTTCGATACCCGGTCTGGCCACATACTTTCGTTTCTCCTTCCGCTGATTCAAGAAGGGCAGTTTTCAGTTACTGGCGAAAGTTACTGCTTCGGAGGTCTACCCACACCGAAAAAAAGTACAAAATTGGTACATTTTTATAGGTACAAAAAAGGTATACCTATTTTGTACAAAATTGCCAAAAACATCTGAAATGAGGCCAATTTGATACAAAATAGGTACATATGTGCCTAAAATGTACACAGGTGCCCAATATGTACCTAATGTGTACCTGATGTACCTAAAGTGTACCTGATGTACCTAATATGCACCTGATGTACCTTAAGTGTACCTGATGTATCTAATATGTACCTGATGTACCTTAAGCATACCTGATGTACCTAACATTTACCTGATGTACCTAAAATGTACCTAGGGTACATTTTAGGTATACAGTGAATAAAAATGTGCCATTTTTGTACCTGAGGTACATTATAGGTACAGATACTGACCAATCAAATGTATGCAGGTATATTTCAGGTACATTGATAGCCAACTTGTGAAATGTACCTATAATGTACCTGGGGTACATTATAGGTACAGAAACTGACCAATCATACTATGTACCTTTAATGTACCTGAGGTATATTGCCGGTACACCTGCTAACCAATCCAAAAAAAATTCTTAAAATAACTGACCAATCATAAGCTGTATCTTGGATATACCTTGGGGACATTTAAGGCATATAAACAGTAAACAGACCAATCACATGCAGAAGCCAGGGTACATTATAGGCACATGAATTGACCAAAAGATTAAAACAGTATTAATCCTAATAAATGCCCCTGCTCTAATAAAAGTGCCTGGGTTTGCCTTTTCCAGTAATAATGTTGCCTTAATTTGCTAAACTCCATGTTTTCCATCAGGGGAACAGCATGAATTTCTGTTTTCTGTCATGCAGGATGCAACCCTTCAAATAAGGCCCACTATTCAAGGAAATTATTTGCTCCTAGAGGAGCAAGTTTTTGTCTTGAATAGTGGAACACTGAGAAGGGAAGCAAAACAAGGGAAAGTAGTAAAACTGCTCCATCTGAAAGTTTATACATTCACACTAATACTGTTTATTGTAAATTTATATTTTGGCAGTGGCTGATCTGCTACTCTGAAGGCTCTAACTAATGCCGCCTTTCGTAAAATGCAACATCCTTGGGTGTTTACTAGGACTAATATGGTAGAAAACACAACTATATATTTCAAATACTTTTAGGGACTAAGGAAGATATTTAGTAGATACCCACACCAAAAAAAAAAAAAAAAAAAGGAACAAAATTAATATATTTTTATGGGCACTAAAAAGGTATACAAAACTGCCAAAAGATAATACTGATTCCTGCTCTTTTCACCAATGTTTGTATGAATGGAATTCGCTTCCATCTGAAGTGTTTTTCATCATTTGTAAATCCACAATTTCTCTTGTATTCTCTAATAAATATGACAGTGTAGCTTTCAGATATCTTACACTTTCATTTCTTCACTCAGTTTTTCATAAATTCCTTATCACATATAAATATATATATATTTTCAGTTAAAAGTTTATGTTCATGGAAAAGTGCTTCCCACCTGAGTGAATTTCTGCACTATGAGCACATTTTTTTTTAATTATTAATTTTCAAAATTATGTTCCTTAAAGTAAAAATTGAATCTAATGCCAATAAATGTTTGCAGATCAACATACTGTTTTGGAAAAAGCTGCAAGTCCTGAGTCATAAATATTATTAGTTGCATTTATCTTCTCTTCATATAGCACTTTAGTTCATCTGGTTTTCAAAAATTTAAACTAATTGAACTTTTTGAAAATGATAACAATCTCAGGAGCTGTAATTCAAGCTAAAATATTCTGTACTATTCCCATGCATTATATGAAAAGAAAAACACATGTGACTTACCAGTTACTTGATTATCAGCCATTAGAAGGGTGCTGTTCTTCATTGTTAACCAAATCAGAATACATTTTATTCAAGAAAAGTAAGATTATCCAGACTATAACACACACCATCACTCTATAAAGATCCTTTACAAACTGCACACTGACCAAAATATGTGCAAGTTTTCAGATGTGTTAATTAATCCAAGCTGCAAAGTTCTCTGAGGTTGGGTCAAAGACAGCCTAATGGCCACTATAAATGTATCATATTTCATTGAAAGACAGTACATGTAGATTCTGAGTTTATTAGTATATGACTGCATATGTAATTAATAACATCTGCCTACAGTTCCACGTTAGGTACATTTTAGGCACATCAGAAAATAACTAAGTTCTTCATTTGCAAGTAAAAGAGTCAGTGAAATGTCTAAGTTTTTCGAGGTACAAAAAAGGTACGGTGAAAAATGGCTAAGTCCAACATAGGCACGCAAAAGGTACATGGAAATAAAACTAAGACTGCAAAGGTACTATAAAGGCACATCAAAAAATGACTAAGTTCGATAGAGGCACACAAAAAGTACATGGAAAATTGTCTAAGTTATCACTGGGGTACATAAAAAGTATACTTTTTTTGTACCTTCATTCAAAAGGCACATAAAAAGTACAGAAAAGGTACAAAATTTTGTACCTTTTTCGTACTTTATTTCGGTATGGGTAAGCCTGCCCAGGAATAGTATGGTTAGGTTAACTGACTGTCCCGACATGACCATAGTTGTTTACCGAGGAAGTTAATCAACAAATCAATCTCAGTCATATTTATTGCCTACAAGACTGGTTCCCATCCAAATGAATCTTTAAGATATAGATTCAGTGTAATAAGATGGATCTGGATCTTTGGAATTGTTTTGAAACAGGAAAAAACTTTGTATAGCTGAATCACACAAGTACTGATTTACATATTTGTGATAAATTTAGAAGAGAAAAATCCCATCTTATAACCAAATAAATATGCTAATTAGATTGAATAAACTTGTCTAAATCCAGTAACAAGGGTAACACATGTTGTCTAGGTAGAAAGAGCATTCCCTCTTGTATCAGAGAATCTCCACTGAAAGCGTGTACTTGAATTCTTATGGTCCAGGTAACTTCTTAAGTTGGCCCAGCCCCCTTTGAAAAATTTGGATTTTGTAATTTTGCAATTTCCTTGCTTAATTTGAGCCAGAAATACTAAAACAGTGCAAAAATGTTATGTTTAAAATTTGTCACCGGGCTAAAGTTTAAGACATAAAGGGCCATAAATTTGTTGTTGAAATATCTACCATGATTAACATTAACCATAAAGACTATTTCACTACCTAACATGGGGTATTTCACTTTACCTTTCAACAGATTTGGAATCTCACTGGTGGCTGTGTTAGATACTACAGTTGCTGAGCCCCACCTCCAACTCAACCCCGGTCCAACTCACACCCTCAAGGCCACAGACTTCTGTTTCTACATGAGCGTAACTAAAGAAGAGTACGCCAAGATACAGCCTGATGCCCTCAAACAGGATGATACAAAATCTAGCCGACTAAGAAATATGGGTAATGACAGAGCATGGATATTGAGCAGCAGCTTGACAAAACCAACACAGCGGATCGTGTACCCTGTGAAGATGCAGATCAGCCTGGGCATCTGCCCAGTCTCATTAGAGTCTTCTCTGTGAGCTTAAAGGGTAGCTAAGGGTCAAAGCGAGCTACATACCAACAGTGAAGACTCTGACTAGACAAGACTGGGTGGATGCCCAGGCTGATCCAAGTGTTGGCTGGGCACACATACTACTTTATTGGTTTTGTCATGTTGCTGCTCATGTGACATTTTCTGGATTAACATGGTTGCCTCAGTGAGAGAAAAAAAACAAACAACAAAATATAATGGAAAATTGAACTTTTTCGAGATCAGGGAAGAGTCTGGGAATTTTGTGATTGGTCAAGAAAATTTGGCAAATGCTTGAAAATTCAGAGAAATTGAAAACTAATGGCTACAGCAGTCTGTGAAAGAAAAAACACTTACGCTGCTCTATGGGGGAAAGGACATATTCTCAGGAAAGATAATCCATAAACAGAAGTATTTATCTCCTTCCTCTGTGAGGGCTACTTGTAAAGTAGAGTGCATGGCCTAATGGATAAGAGTGTTTGCTTTTCATGCAGGAAATCATGGGTTTGACTCTCTCGGGTGACACATGTGTTTCAAACACACACCTAGGTAATGTGCCTGTTATGGTTTTGAACCGAGGGACTGTGGCCTCACTGAACAAACATGCATAGACTGAATTAACAAATGACAACTTTTTGTGGGCTGAAGCCAATACTGGAGGAATTTTGGCCATTTTTATGCCCCCAACTTCGAAGAAGTTGAGGGGGCATATTGGTTTGGGCCTGACCGTCCTTCCGTCCGTCCGTCCGTACGTAACGCCTCATTTTCTCAAGAACCGTAACTGCTGGGGCCTTGATATTTCATAGGTGGGTAGACTATCAAAAACTAGAGGACACGTATTTTTTTTCTTGTCAATCAGCCTTGTACATGCAGAGTTATGCCCCTTTTTCAAAAAAAATAAATGAAAGTTTGTTCCCAAAATTCTGGGAAAACAGTTTGAGCTAGGATGCTCATATTTGGCAAACTGCTAGGGGCTAAGGTGTAGATCACCTGATTAACTTTTGGGCAAATTCCATCAAAAAATGACTGAATTATGCCCCTTTGTTGAATTTGGCATTTTTCCAACTTTTGAACCGTTTGACCTAGAACCCTAATTTGTGGTATACTACTAGTATTTGATGTGCTGATCATTCTGATGTTGGTTGCGTTATGATGCATCCCCTTTTAACAGAGTTATTTCCCTTTTCTCATCTGTATAAAGCATAATAATGGGTGGTCTGTTTCTCAAAACAGTATTTGCTGGGGCCTTGATATTTCATAGGTGGATAGAGCATGAAAAATAAGCAGACCCGTATTTTTTTTCTTTTCCGTCTGCCATGTACTTACAGAATTATGCCCCTTTTTTGAAAAATTACATGAAAGTTTGTTCCCAAAATCCTGGGAATACCGTTTGAGCTAGGATGCTCATATTTGGTATATTGCTAAGGGCTAAGGTGTAGATCACCTGATTAACTTTTGGGCGAATTCCGTCAAAAAATGACTGAATTATGCCCCTTTGTTGAATTTGGCATTTTTCCAACTTTTGAACCCTTTGACCTAGAACCCTAATTTTTGGTATACTACTAGTATTTGATGTGCTGATCATTCTGATGTTGGTTGCATTATGATGCATTCACTATTAACAGAGTTATTCCCTTTTCTCATCTGTATAAAGCATAATAATGGGTGGTCTGTGTCACAAGAACAGTATTTGCTGGGGCCTTGATATTTAAAAGGTGGATAGAGCATAAAAAATAAGCAGACCCATATTTTTTTTCTTGTCAGTCGGCCATGCACTTACAAAGTTATGCCCCTTTTTCGATTAATTAAATGAAGGTTTGTTCCCAAAATCCTGGGAGAACCGTTGGAGCTAAGATGCTCATATTTGGCATACAGCTAGGGGCTATGGTGTAGATCACCTGATTAACTTTTCTGCTGATTTCGTAAATATTTGACTGAATTATGCCCCTTTGTTAACTTTGGCATTTTTCCAACTTTTGAATCGTTTGACCTAGAGACTTGATTTTTGGTATACAGATAGTATTTGATGTGTCGATCATTTTGATGATGGTTACTTTATGTTATATTCATTATTGACGGAGTTATGCCCCTTTTCTTATTTGTGCAAAACATTGTAGGGATGGTCTATTTCTCAAGAACCATAGCTGCTGGAACCTTGATAATTCATAGGTGAATAGACCATAAATAATTAGCAGACCAGTATTTTTTTTCTTTTCTGTTGGCCTTGTACATACAGAGTTATGCCCTTTTTCGAAAAATTAAATGAAAGTTTGTTCCCGAAATCCTGGGAGAACCATTGGAGTTAGAATGCTCATACTTGGTATACAGCTAGGGGCTAAGGTGTAGATCACCTGATTAATTTTTGGGCTGATTTCGTAAATATTTGACTAAATTATGCCCCTTTGTTAACTTTGGGATTTTTCCAACTTTTGAACCGTTTGACATAGAGACCTGATTTTTGGTATACAGATAGTATTTGATGTGTCAATCATTTTGATGAGGATTACGTTATATTGTATTCATTATTGAGTTTTGCCCCATTACTTATTTGTATAAAACATTGTAGGGATTTTCTATTTCTCAAGAACCATAGCTGCTGGAGCCTTGATAATTCATAGATGAATAGACTATAAAAAATTAGCAGACCTATATATTTTTAACTTAACCTTGTTAGGGTCAGGCATATAGTTGGGGGCATAGTGTTTTACAAACACATTTTCTAGTTTGGCAGAAAATTGAGAGGGTATTTATTAGAGAGGGGGCGTTTAGTAGAAGAAAAACAATATATTATGTAAAAAGTGAAATAAATATAGATATGTTTAGCCCTAGTGCACTCAGAACAGCCAAAACTCTATGGACCATAGTTTTGGCCTTTCTGGGTGCAATAGAGTTAACCAAAGCTCTGATTATTCAGTTTGCAATGGCCATTTATTATTTTTGGCAATATATTGTGTAAAAAGTAAAATAGATATAAATATGTTTAACCCTACTGCACTCAGAACAGCCAAAATTCTATTGAGTTCTGGCTGTTTTGAGTGCAACAGGGTTAAACCAAAGCTCTGATCATTCAGTTTGCAATAGCCAATAGTTATTTTTGGTGATATATTGTGGAGAGCAATAGGGTTGAATCAAAGCTCTGATCATTCAGCTTGCAATGGCCAATCATTATTCGGCTGTTTTGAGTGCAATAGGCTTAAACCATAGCTCTGATCATTCAGTTTACAAGGCCAATATTTATATTTTCTAGAGCGTATGGCTGCAGAGTTACAGAGAATGTTGGAGTCTGACGACGAAGATGAAGAAGACGACGCGGAAGAAAGTGTCTTTAATACAATCACTATTCAGATGGGGTAAATATCAAGTTCCTCAAATAAGAACGGGTGACAGGGATAATTAAGGGATAATTTTCCTTATTTCTGCTTAAAAACATAGGTTGTGACCCCTTATTAGAACCGTCTTGCTGAGACAGTTCTAATGAGGGGTCACAAGATATGTTTTATTTACAAAATACCTTGCTGAGGTAAGTTCAGTGAAGGGTCACAGTATATGTTTAATTACAAAATAAGAAAAACTCTCTCAGAATTGTTCTCAGAACACTGGTATAAGTACCTTCTATCTTCTTTAAAAGAGCTTTAGATAAGGTTGTATTTTTAGGATAACTGTTCTTATCTCTGAATGAAACATATATATTGTGACGCCATGTAGGTTCTAATGAGGGGTCACAACATATGTTTTTGATACAAAATAAAAAAAAAAAATATCTCAGAATTATCCTCAAAAACTCTACCTCCTCTGGACCTCAGGTATCAGAGCCTTCTATCTCTACAGCACTTCAGATAAGATTTAATGTGGTTTATAAATCTGAACCGTGAGTGACTTGAGGGATTGCCTGTCCAAATCTCACGCTTCTAAAAAGAAATATGAATAATGTATGAGCAGAATACCATGTAAAGATGAGATTTGAGAATAGGTGAAAGTTATACCATGGTTTGCCACTAAAGGTAGTAGACTATCCCCAGTTCAGGCAGGCAAACCATGATATAATTATACCACCCGCACCAGTGTAGACTTTTGCAGTTTACAAAAAATTTTGTTGAAACGCTGCGTTTTCTGGCAACGGCAGTATGACTTTATTACTTCTACAAACCTTGTGAGAGAAAAAACATAAGTTTAATTATAGGTTAAAGGTTTTGTAGCAAGCAAGTCTGCATGATGTGGTTGGTATAATATAGTTGTATCATAGTTTGTCAGCCTGAGTGGTAAGTAATCCCCTCCCTAGAGCTCATGGATTTTCTCCTTATACTGGCAAACAATCCAACATATACGTAACTGCTACATACTTTATATTCTAAAAATTTGGACTAAAATAATTACCATAATTGTCTTAAAATGGAACAGTTCAGTTTCACAGTGCAGTAATGGATCCACATAATGCAGACAGCATGGCAAACAGTGTAGACCCAGACCAGACTGCTCCTAAGGGAGCTCAGACTTATTGGTCAGATCTATGTGTCCCATTACTTAGAATTTAGTGTAGACCCAGACCAGACTGCTCCTAAGGGAGCAGTCTGATCTGGGTCTACACTGTTGGCTCAGACTTATTGGTCAGACCTATGTGTCCCATTCCTTAGAATTTTTACAATAAACAGTTAACTCACGATATCTCAAAGTCAGAAATAGTCCAAAACTACATGTACTGAAATCTCAAAGTAAAGTTTCTGGTTTCAGGAAATTCACTTTGAGATATCTGTAACTCAAAGCAGGAAATGTGTCAAAGTAACTAAAAGCAGGAAATGTGTCAAAGTATTGTCTTTGATAAAAGAGGGTACTTTGAGATATTAAAGTTTGAGATATTGAGAGTTGAGTGTATGTAATAATTTCTGTTTATAGTTCATGAAAAAAAAAAAAAAAACAGACAGTGATTCTTCACTTTCATGATCATTTATTGCAGCTATGAGTTTGCTAATCGTATGAGACGAGCCACCTACAGCCCTGGGGTAGCGTATGAGATGCAGGCACGTCCCCCTCCCCCTAGTTACCAAACAGTCACGTCCCAGGACAGTCAGGGCAGCCATGGGAGTGAAGAAGACATCAATCGAACGAAACATGCTGACTCAGAAACTATGGGCACAGAATTTCATCACGTGGATGGTACTGATCCCCCACATCATGGACAGGTCTTAGAAAATTACTCTGATATGGGACAAGATGAGTAAGTACTTTTTTGCAAGGGATAAGGGCCTCTCCCCCCCCTCCCCCCCCCCACCCCCCCCCACCCCCCCAAAAAAAAAAAAAAAAACATCAGGAATGGATGGTGTATGTTGTGATGTTTTTGGGTACCGAAGAGAATAGATATAGTTTTAAATTCTTATGTTTTGGTTTTTTTGAAAAAGGCACAGCATTTATATAAAGATAATACATGGACATGATTTGCACCAGATAACTTTTCTTGGCAAGGGGTAGATGAGAGGGGGAGAGGGTGCTGGAGAGGCATTAAACTCTAGGCCTGGTTGTTCAAAGCATCGTTAGCCTAACAAACTCATTTAGAGGTCAATTTGTTAAGTGTTTTATGACTTTATGACCTGTTGAAAATATGTGAGAAACTTTTGCAATGCAAAAGGTTCTCACTTTTTTTTCAACATAAAATATTGGTATATTTGAGATATTAACATTTGAAATTTCAACGTCTTGTTAACTAATGACATCGTTAGTTTTGAACAACTGGGCCCAGGTGTTTTTTGTTAGCGAAAAGATGGACAGCAGAATTACTAACGTAAAAGGAAATACATGATTTGCACAATGTGTAAGGCATTTGTGAACAGTAAGGACTATAGAAGTAAAGATGTAGTATGAAGATTTTGATATTCTAACTTCTTTGTTTATGAGATATACCTAGTGGGGTATGATCCTAAATTCTAACATGATGCAAACATTTCCCCCCATTGATCCTATAGGAAGTGGCACCATGTGAGAATTTGTGATAAATCATGTTGTTAACGCTCCTTGTGCACATTTTGCCTCTTGAAGTCTGACGTAAACATTTAACTTCTGGGGACATCTGCCTCAAAAGAGTCCATTAGAAAATGTCACAGTATCCATGCAATTTGATTGTGTATAATGTTAGAATCGAAATAATTTTTCCTTACCAGTAAATTATCGCAGATTAACACATATGTTGTGGGGCAGACACGAATATTAATTCACTCCGGCCTACGGCCATCTTGAATTAATATTTCATGACCTGCCCTCCAACAAAATGTGTTAATCTGCGATAATTCACGGGTAATGAAAAATTATTTCTTAATTATGTTGCGATGTAAAAACCTTCTGCGTTTCTTCAGTTATAAGACTGAGGTCTTTCCCTTCCAAAACAATCCCAAAGTTCTTGATCCATCTTATATGTCTTATAAGACAGGAGCCGTGTTCATAAAGCCACTTAAGTGGTTGCTATGCTGTTGCTAAGGCTAAATTTCTTTGAAGGAGATTCCCTACAACTATGAAATTTGGTCTGGAGGAACAGTCTTACAAAGACTGTTCCTCCAGACCAAATTTCATAGTTGTAGGGAATCTCCTTTATAGATATTTAGCCTTAGCAACAGCATAGCAACGACTTAAGTGGCTTTATGAATACGGGTCCAGATCTTGATTTTTAAGATTGTTTTGGTCGAGAAGAACCCATTTTATGGTCAATTACACGTATTTGATTTGCATTTTTGTTGTTATTTCGGAAACTCAGGGAATTAGTATGATAATACATGAATTTTCATGGGATTTATAATAGATCTTTATGTTGTGCTCAAAACTAAAAAATTGAGTGTCCTAAAGTAATGCGGACTACATACATGTGATGAACTCTTGAGGACCATGTGGGAGATCTGGATTTCATTTCAGGGAGATTGAGTTCCTCATCAGGGAGACTTTTTGACGGCAACTTTGACGCGTTGTTTCGAGTACTTAACTGGTTTTTGTGTTTTTTTTGTTTGTTTTTTGGTGGTGGGGGCAGGGGGGGGGGGGCTTCTTGTTTTAAAATAAAACAACATGAACTAAAGTACAGTTGTATAGTTTGTTTAACTTCTTTACTTTTGAGTTACCCAATACTTCAAATATAACCTCAAAAGTATGCCATTTCAGTGCAGTAACACTACCATCCTAAGTTTAATTTACAGTGTAAATGAACAGTACTGTTCATAGTGTTAGTGCTGACCATTACATTGCTAAGAAACAATCTGATTATCTGGCATTCTCAAACCATCACCCCTCCCCACTTTTTCCTAACCCTCCCTCAATATAAAAGTCCAAAATTGCATCTTGGATGATGGTTCCGATTTGCTCCAGTTATTTTGATGAAAGCTGATACTTGTTACAAACTCAAAATCTGTTTATCTCAAAACCGAGTTATATTCTACACTTTAATGAACATACCTGTCATTAGAGCTGTCTATTTTCGTTGAATATTAGATTAAGAACAAATATAGCTGCATATTTGGGTCAGTAAACTTGTAGAATGGCATATTTCTGTCTCAGTCAGATGCTGAAGATCGCGGATTTCCCATGTTTTATTTATAAATTCACACTGGTTCTCATTTCGCATACGATGCATCTGAACCGGCGGGAACTGGATAGAAAAACGCGGGAAACTATTCTTAAAATGAACGAACCGACTTAAATAAAAAAAAAAATTGCTGGCACCTTGATGATTTCATGAAAGTATGATCTGATCAGCCTGCGCAAATTTTGCATGATCGATATTTATAATGACTGTACATTACGTATCTGACATGTTTACTGAAAAAAATCGATATGGAATCATTGTCGATTGGCAGCACTTCCATCTATTGCATTCGTGCAACTCAATGACATAAACAATGACCGATGCATAAAGCCGCGACGCAATAAAAGTTATTTGGCATCTGTAAAAGTTACCTGCTATTACATTTAGAACAGGTACCTTTACTAGTGCGCTAGCCAATTTAACACCTCGCTGCGTCTGATCAGCGAATACCCTTCGGAATGACACGTCCTATATTGCACTCTGTTAGGTAATTAGGTCACGGACAGTTAATCCTTTTGACAGCCGCCGGCTAAGTAGTTACCGCAAAATGGACGGTTCAGAAAAAATTATGACAGGAAAATTCAGCATCCGGGAGATTCTGAATACTTTCCGGGAGCGCGGGAGATGGGCTCCATTTCCGGGAGACTCCCGGATGATCCGGGAGACATCACATGTATGGGACTATTCTGTGTTACTGTTGGTAGACAGCCACATTAGAAAAGTTTGACTGTGCAGTGGCGGATCCAGAGGGGGTTCGAGGGGTTCAAACAAACCCCCATCTCAGCCCAAATTATCTTATTTTCATGGGGAATTCCAGGAAATTTGGTCAAACTGCATAAATCGAACCCCCTCAGCTAATTTGAACCCCCTATCCGAAATTCCTGGATCCGCCCTTGCTGTGTGTGTGTTTGAATGTGTGTTTGGGGGAATTAAAATATCATTTAGCTTTTATGGGGAACGGGATGGGTCAGGGTGCATATTGTAGCACATCACTGAAAAGTTCCATTAAGCAGGTATTGAAGTTTAATTTCAATAAAAGCAGTCACATTTCTTTATGCCCCCGGCATACGAAGTATGTCGAGGGGTATATAGTTTTCGTCTTTCCGTCCGTTCATCCATCTGTCTGTCCATTCGTTAACTGTTGCGTTAAGGTTCTGCTTCATCTTTTACTCTATATTGCTGAAAGCCTTCACAGGAACTTGTTCATGTGTGCTTAATATCACTACAGGATAGATACTGCTCAGTTTGCATCACATGGATGCTGCTGCTGGCCTAAGGTCGTCACAGACTTAGATATTTGTGCAACAGTTGCGTTAAAGTTTTGTGTTAAATTTTTCCTTTCGCTCTTTTTTCTTATAAGTCTGTACTGAAACTTAAACATAAGTGCTTAGTGTTACTACAGGATAGATACTGATCAGTTTGCATCACTTGCATGCTGCTGCTTGCCTAAGGTCAAGGTCACATACTTAGAAATTTGTAAAACAGTTGTGTTAAAGTTTTGTGTTAAGTTCTTCTTTTGCTCTGTTTTTTCTGAGTGCTTCTATTGGAATGTGTTCAGATGTGCTAAGTGTTACTACAGGATCGATACATATTAGTTTGCATCATCTGGATGCTTCTGCAGACCTAAGGTCAAGGTCACAGACTGAAAAATTTGTATAACATTAGTGGTAAAAGCTGTGCATTAAGTTGTGTCTTTCAATATACATGTATTTAAATGGAACTGTTTGCTGTGTGACTAGATTTACTTGTAGGCTGAAACAATTACATCATCTGGATGCTGCTGATAGTTGGTCAAGGTCACAGACTTTGAAATTTATAACATTTGTGTTAAAAGTGAACTTTTAGTTTGTATTGTTTTGTTTATTGCAAAATCTTGACTGCATGGGTATATCACTGGGTATGATATTGATTGTCTGTCTGTCTGTTTGTTAACAGTTTGTTGTCGGTAGGCGGTGATGCTGGCCTGGGATATATGTGAGCCCCTGCTCACTTGCTCTAGTTAATTATGTTCTGACTTTTATGTAGATTCCTCTTTGTTAACAGTAATACTCAGTCTTCGGAGAGTTCCGACGTTCTGATACCCCTAGATCCTTTTAATCGTGAGCGGGACGAAATCATGCTCCATAATAATAATATGAATACAAAACAGTGAGTTATGGTTTGTGGATGCGTGCATGGTTATTTTAGGAAATCTAAACAGGATTGCTGGATTGTGGGATTTGTAGTGAATAACTAACGGCCAGAGCTATAGATAGATAAGGGATTTTGAGGATAATTCTGAGCTATTTTTTCTTATTTCTCAACAAAAACACATGTTGTGACCCCTAATTAGAACCGTCTCAACGAGACGGTTCTAATGAGGGGTCACAACTTATGTTTGCTGAGACCCTTTTAATGAGGGGTCACAACTTATGTTTTGATGGAGAAATATGGAAAATTATCCCTAAATTATCCTTGTTACCCTTCTGAGCTTTGCTAATGGCATGCTGTCCCCTTTCAGCCCACTTGATCATATGGCAACTATACTATGCAAAATATATTTAGCAAATTTTTATATTTTGCAATTTTTCTCATTACTGAAGTGCAACATTGAGCGAAATTAAATTGAATTGAAAGGAACCGTATGTGGGGCTTAAGATACCATAGGATTACAGAAGCCATCTTTAAAAACGATATTTGGGAAAAGCGATAAGCGCGGAAGGGGTCATTAGCCGAAATTCGCACCCATTGAAAAGCAATATAAAAATGGTCAGCATGTGATTTTTTGTACGATATTTCTCAACATTTTCATGCTCAGTTTTCTTGGCAAAGCTATTGATTGTGTAAAAGATATGGTTAAGCTTAACAACTGACGAATCTTAGCATGCGCCATTGACGTTAAAACGTGTTAATTCGGTCCAATGTGCAACGATTCACGGGTGCTTCAGTTCAATGCAGAATCAAAACCCGAGAAAAACATTAGGCTAAAATTAAAGGTCACACCATGATTAATTTAACCGTGAAGTTTCTTCATTGGAGTATAACGTAACTGTGAGAAAATGATGAAGTTAGTCTGAGACTTTTGACTTATGTTCAGTAACCGGGAAGAATTTTCTTTCTGAATTGTTTACATTATCATATTGGTAGCTACCAAACAATCATACACTCAAAAGGGATTCAAGAAATACCAATTGGAAACAAGTTTTTAAGACGATAACGTAAAACCAAGGGAAAACGTCAAATTTTCGAACTTTGTAAACCTCATACTCGTAGCATATTCAAATTTTTTAGAGCGTTTTCCTTTATTTGAACAGCAAACCAGCCGCCTCATTATGGTTGTGGCTTTTGTACATGATCATAAATGTCGTTCAGATACAATGGTCATAAAAACTGACGTCACTATAGTTTAAACGCTACAACTGAGCAATCTTGATTCTTTTACCTGCCAGTCCATCTCGAATGATCGACCTTTATACAGTAAAGTGACAATAAAAGCCTAATATGATGAATCTGACACATACAAAAAAATTGCTATATATATTGTGCATAGTATATATTTGCTAGCTGTCTAAATGAAGGGGAGACTGCTCACAGTGATCAGGATCTGCACTGATCTGCCTTTCTGGGCCCAGTTGCTCAAAGCATTGTTAGCCTAAAATGAATTAAGGCAAGAAATTAAAAATCTTCTTGTATACATGCAAGACAAGACAAGACAAGACAAGATTTATTTTGCGTCGGCAAGACGTACAACATATAACATAATCTCTGAAGAGCTTTTGAACCGACTATTGAAGAGCTTTTGAACCGACATGCATTCAACTGTGCATGTATTTTATTTCTGAAAAAAAGGTGAGAAGCTTTTACAGTGCAGAACCTCCTCATATCTTTTGAGTGATAATGTTAGTATTTTTGTGTGCAGTGTATTTGGACATTCAATGCCTTCTTTACTCATGACATCAATAATTTTGAACAATGGGCCCCTTATAGTTACTGCTTGGTTGGAGAATATTGAATTTTACCATTTTACAAGCCTGTTATTTAGAAAAGATCTATCAGTTGAATTGATACCCCATTTCTAACTGTCACGGTGCAAAGCTGGAGGAGTCAGTATCGTTGATTTAGGAGTAAAAGAGTTACTGCCCTACATCTAGCTGTTAAAAAGTACCTTAACTTAACCCATTCCATTAAGGGATACCCCTTTAGGGTATATGGGCAAACAGTTTGGATCCAGATCAGGCCCCACGTTTGTGATCCAAACTGTTTGCTGCCTAGACGTCATTTCTACAAGAGTTGGTTAGACCAATATTGTCAAAATATTCTTGATTTTTTATGCAGACGACAATTTCAGCAGACGACAAAAAATACCCAGAATGCAATGGTTTAAGGAAGTCATTTGTCAAGTAATTGTTTAGTCTTCCAGTATGCATAAAATCAAGTGGCTTATAGATTTTGCGTATAATACATTAAATTTTGAAGTGTGTCTAGTAATTGTTCTCATATTTTTATCCATCATTGCAAAAGGCGCTATTTCTTCCCGAACAACTTTGACCCAGAGCAATTTCTGAAGGACTATGTAAGAAGAAACTGCTCAGAGGCTAGTCTCTCGAGTCTTCTGTCCATAGACCCATTTAGGAAAGAAAGACCTGCAACAGCTATACCTAGACTGGCTCTCAATCCGCAGGAGTAGGTTTGAAAAGTATTAATGCTTCAAGTTAAAATTTTTGTTCCTACTCACACAAAATAGTTCCATTTGGCAGCATTTAACATGTTGTTACTACAGGTACACCAAGTTATTATTTTCAGGGTGGGATGTCACATGGTTTTTGTTTTGATAACACTGCATGGAAAAATGTGAGTGAATCTTTGGTTTTATCAAGATAAATAGCTTATTATTCCAGTTTTCTGTTTTCAATTTGAAAAAGAAATGAACCTTGAAACAAGTCATGATTCACTCACAGCATCACCATTTTTTGTTCAGTGTTATTCAATACTAAACACATGATATTCCCCACCTTGATTTTGTTACATACACAAAATAGTTCCAGGGAGGAGAATGTATAAATTTGTTGATACTACATCAGATGAAAGGCACTTGTTAACCACCACTTCATTGAGTGAGATGGTTTGGTTCTTACTCACACAAACTAGTTCAGGAGGAAACATGTTTAGTCATATTATCATTTCATCAGATTATATTTTTTTCTCACAGATAGTTGATCCATACAGAGGCAATTGATAACTACACCATTTTGACATATTTGGACTAGACCTTGTTAAAAAGTAAAATTCATAACAAGGGGACATAATCTGTGTCTTGCAGTAACAATTTTCTAATATACTTCTCTGAGCCACACCGAGACTGTCACTCAAAGTAGAACTGATCAGTTCTACTCAGCATGTGACATTGTCCCACAAATAAAATTGCGCATGTTGAATGTCTCACAATAGGTCCTGTACTTTTACCTTATAGTAAATGACAAGATTCATACCGGTTAAAACTAGGTAAAACTAGGCGTGGCTTCAGAACGGGAATTAATAGATGCAATAACCATACCGTGTATTAACGAATGTTTATAAGATGCATAATGTTATTTCTAATTTCCAGAGCTGTTTTATTACATTTAGGGAAGTGGGTTTAGAATGAATTATAAGCTATTATTATGTGAGTGACTATGAAATTAACAATTTACAGATTTGTCAGACATGTGCAATTACCGGGCTCATGGTATCAGGCAAATTTCGCACAGTATAATCGGAAATAAACATTGTGTATTATAATTACATGTTGTGTAAACACTGTGTATTATAATTACATGCTGTGTAAACATTGTGTATAATAATTACATGTTGTGTAAACATTGTATATTATAAGTACATGTTGTGTAACTTTTTTGTATATCAATTTTACAATATTATGGCTCTTAATATTGGGACTAGGGTGCCTAAGCAAACAGTGTGGACCCTGATCAGACTGCTCCTATTGAGCAGTCTGTTCAGTGTCTACACTGTTTGCCATTTTACCAGCCATTGTCTGCCATAGTATTGCCAAGCAGTAAGATCAACTTTAATTATATAGAAGGTGAATGAGTACATATCCATGTTTCCCCACCATTTCTTCAAAGGGAGATAATTTTTGTGACTTCCTGTTTGCTTCTTTGGATGACGAAACCTTACTGAGTAGGGGGTCAACTTATAAAGGAAAGCATTTGCTCCTATTGGAGCAAATTCTTTCCTTTATGAGCTGGCACCCATTGAGAAGGGAGGCAAAAACTGAAAATATCAGAGTTACTTTCCCTGAAAGTGTATCCATTCACCTTATTTGTCCCAGTATACAAATTCATAATGGTTTGCTAAATAATTATATGTGATGCTGTAACACCCTATTTATACATACAAACATCAAGAGATGTTGTCTACAGTTCTGGCATTAAGGAGTCATCTCAATCTAATGGTCAGATTTATGCCAATCATAGACATACCTAGTGAAGAATGGCTTGATTTAGCTCACATGCTGTCCGTCTTCAAATGTTAATGAGGAGCCCTGGCTTAAGGATCTTTTCAAATGGAAACTGGGTTCCATTGCACACAGCCTTCCATTATCACCCTCCCATCATCCTAATATGACTAAAATTATGTTGAAAAGGACATAAAATCGCAAGTCAGCCATCCATCCATCAAATGTGAATGGATAACCTGTCAGGGGAAGTAAGTCTGCCATTTTATCATTTTTGCCTCCCTCCTCAGTGAAGTCAATTCCTTTTGAGAGTACACCCAGTTTTGAAGGGCTTTGTTATCCCATTTCGGAAAGGTTACATTAATATTGACTGATTGTCCAGGGAAACAAACAGGAAGTCACAAAAGTTGTTTCCCTTTCTGAAAATGGTGGAATTAAACCTATACACCTGTAATGCCATCACTAGGAGCAGCCTGGTATTTTTGTCTTGTTATCTGAAGTTTAATGGTCCAGACAAAGCATCATAATTTCATAAAACTGCTTTCATATAATAAACATATTCTATTAATCCTTATAAATGTCCCCGCTATAATAAGCGCCTCCTGCTTATTCACTTGTATGAATTCCTATTTGCTTCTCTGGGTGAGGTACATGTAGATCTTTGAAATGGGGTCTACTCTTAAAAGAAAGAATTTGCTCCTGGAGGAGCAAATTCTTTCCTCTAAGAGTTGACCCCCTCATTGAGAAGTGGGGTTAAAATACTAGAGTTGCATACCCATTCACCTTGATGTTTATTAGAGATATTTCGGCAGTGGCTGATTTGCTACACTTTGTGCTCTTAGTAACAACCCCTTTCATAAAATGCAACACCCCCAGGGTGTTTAATAGGATTAACACTGTATATGTATATACATATCTACTCGTAAATATGTTTTTTCAGTAATATATATGTTATTATATTGTTTCAGATGTTTTAATTAATAAACCATACTTTTCTTTCAGAGTACCAGACAAGAAAGGGTAACCAGAATGATAAGAGATTATTTTTCTTATTTCTCAATGTTGTCACCCCTAATTAGAACTGTCTAGGTGGGACCGTTCTAATTAGGGGTCACAATGTATTCATGGCAAAATAAGTAAAATTATCCCTAAGTTATTCCTGTTACCCTTCTTATCTGGGCAAGCACTGTTCTTTTATTTAACTCCTAACAAACTTGAGTGTTCGTCTGTTCTGTTCATTCTAACCCATACACGCCATCAAAAGTTAAGCACCCTCCTTATTAAATTCTGTTCACATTGGATGTGCATGTTTCTTAGTCATTTAATGACATTTTTTACTGATATCAATCAAAAGAACATTGTCAAATTAAGTTCAACATCGATTAGAATGTATAGCTTATATAGAACATTGTCAAATTAAGTTTGACATGGATTAGAATGTATGGCTTATAATAGAGACACTTACATACTGGTAGTTACATAGAGAAACTGACGCAATCCCCATAGGTGCCAAGAGCATCTTTCCCCTGGATTTGTATGGATTTTAAAAAGAAATATATTGTGGAAATAGTGTGATAAAATACCTCTCTGAATACCTTCCATGTTAGAATATTGATCTTTTTCGATTTTATAGGCTTAATTTTCAATTTAAAACAGTGCAATATTTAAAGTGAACGTTTTGCAAACAGTGCTTAACTTTTGACACAAAGTATATGATATGGACTCTTTGCCAATAGTATATCTGAAATACAGGGCACAATAGCTGCATTTCACATAGTATTTGTAAAGAGCCTAAATAGCAGACAACAAAATTTATGTCTGCAAAATTAAAATGGCTTTAGAATTAAACTAACTGTCCAAGCATATCATATTGAGAATCCAAACACTTGAGCGCAATTAGCATAGATACTAGTGAGGCTGCCTTGTCTGTATCTATGCTTTTTGCAAATTCAGCTATTTATTTTCATTTTTTGCATGGTAAGTGTTAAACTCTTATGATGTAGATATGCATAAATGAATAAGCGTGCAATAAATAAGTGTGCAAAGTATTTTTATGTAAGACATTAGAACTTTTAGAGGACAGTTTCAGTCTAAAGGGGTTGCACAATACTGAATGCAAAGATATATGATTCTAAAAATCGCTTGTACAAATATAGGAAGATATATTGCACTAACTACAATGGTGGTGTCTGTGTTGTTGTCTTATATATTATGAGTGAAAGTTTTAGTTACAAGTGTTTTATTTGATTGGTAAGGCACAGTCAAGTGACCTATACTGAACATAGACAGTTCTTGTGACAAGTCCAAGTGATGGTGAGCTTTGACTACAAATTGCTCACTTTGTCATGTTCCTCTTCTAGCATTGGAAGGGAGCCCCTGCAGCTCTGTGGGTTAAGCTTTGGCCTGTTGATCTAGTGGTCCCGGGTTTGATTCTTGCTGGAGGCCAAAATGTTTTCCACCATAAAGGGGACTCCACTGCACATAGCCTTTCATTATCTCCCATCCATCATCTTGATATGACTGAAATACTGTTGAAAAGGATGTAAAATTAGAAGTTATCCATCCATCTAGCATTGAACAGTTACATTCTGATAATTTACCTTGACCTTTATGGTAGTCATAGAGGCATTGGACAACAGCATTTGGAGAGTTTAGCTGGACTTTTATTTTTGCACAATCAAGATGTGATTTTTTGCTATGAATACAGTGAGCCACAACAGGACAAAACCAACAAAGTAGCATGTGCGCCCAGCGAAGACTAAGATCAGCCTGGGCAGTCACCCAGTCTGATCTGTGTCTTTTGCTGTGCCCTTAAAGAATAGCTAAGGGTCTAAGCTAGCACCATGCGGACAGCCAAGACTCTGCTCAGACTGGGCGGATGCCCAGGCTGATCTGAGTCTTGGCTGGGCGCACATGCCACTTTATTGTCTCGCCTGCGAAGCAGAGGCGAGACATATGTATTGCTTTTCTGGTGTCGTCAGCGTCGGCGTCGGGGTCAACTTTTGTCAAGTTTTTGCATTTAGGTCATTTTCTCAGAAACTATAAGGGCTAGAGCCATGAAACTTGGGTCATGCAAACATCTGGAAGAGTACATCTGAAAGCCATCATCAATGTTGAGTCTTGACCAAGATTTTACGGTTGACTGACATTGCAATTTTTTGTCGAGTTTTTGCGTTAAGGTCATTTTTCCAGAACTACAAGGGCTAGAGCCATGAAACTTGGGTCATGCATACATCTGGAAGAGTACAGCTGAAAGCCATCATCAATGTTGAGTCTAGACCTAGATTTTATGGTTGACTGACTTCGCAATTTTTTGTCGAGTATTTGCGTTTAGGTCATTTTCTCAGAAACTATAAGGGCTAGAGCCATGAAACTTGGATCATGCATACATCTGGAAGAGTACAGCTGAAAGCCATCATCAATTTTGAGTCTTGACCTAGATTTTATGGATGACTGACTTCGTAATTTTTTTTTCGAGTTTTTGTGTTTTGGTCATTATCTCAGAAACTATAAGGGCTAGAGTCATGAAACTTGGGCCATGCATATATCTGAAAGAGTAACTCTCAAAGTCATCATCTGTATTGAGTCTTGACATACATTTTATGGTTGACTGACTTTGCAATTTTTTGTCAAGTTTTCGCGTTTAGGTCTGTTACTCAGAAACTATAAGGGCTAGAGCCATGAAACTTGGGCCATGCATTCATCTGGAAGAGAAGAACTCAAAGTCATCATCGATATTGAGTCTTTTCCAACATTTTACGGTTGGCTGACTTTGCAATTTTTTGGCAAGTTTACGCGTTTAGGTCTGTTTCTCAGAAACTGTAAAGGCTAGAGCCATGAAATTTGGTTCATTCATACATCTTTGCTGATTTAGCTCTGTTTTGTGACAAGGCGCCAGCAGGCGAGCCACCGCATTCAGCGGAATTCTTGTTGGTTTTGTCGTATCACGGCACAAATACTCTTTACAAAGTATTTACTTCTCTTTTATATATTGGTTTATTGGAATTATCTCCCTTTACAATTTCTTCCCTTTCCTGTATTGGTTCAATGAAGTTACCTCCCTTAGCAAAAGTTTTACTTCCCTCTCCTATAATGGTTCATTCAAATTGCTTCCTTTTGCAAATGACGTACGATTTTACGTCCTTTTCAACAGTTTTGCAGTTATATCAGGACGATGGGACGGTGATAACGAAAGGCTGTGTGCAATGGGCTACTGTAAACGGGGTTTCCATTGCACACAGCCTTTCATTATCACCATCTCATCGTCCTGATATAACTGCAATACTGCTGAAAAGGACGTAAAATCGCAAGTCATCCATTCATCCTTTGCAAATCATTACCATTACTCCAATATTGTTCTAGTGAAATTTCCTCCCTTTCCAAGTTATTGACCTCCCTTTCCCATATTATTTCAATGAAATTATTTCCCTTTACAAATCATTTACATCACTTTCCTTTAATGGTTCAGTGAAATTGCATGCCTTTACAATAAAACTTTTCTTCACATTCCTTCTGTTTGATTCGTAATTATAGTGTATGTAAGATAAGTAAAGATTTTGCAATGGACGGCACTAAGCATTATTGGAAAATAATTTACTTCCCATTTCCACAGGGTATAAACCAGTCCGCCAATTTTCGCTTCCTGCAGAGACTGTCTGTCATATTTGGCTTCCGCTGAGACTGTCTGCGAAGTCTTGCTTCCTGCAGGGACAACTGTCTTGAAAAATGGCTTCCTGCCGAGACTGTCCGCGTGACTCTGCTTCCTCCTGAGAGCCTCAACAGGAAGCAGAATCACACGGACAGTCTCTGCAGGAAGCCATTTATCATGTACAGAAGTCTCAGCAGGAAGCAAGAGATCGGGGACGGTCTTGGTGGAAGCCAAATATGATCTACAGTCTCTGCAGGAAGCGAAAATTGGCAAACAGGTTTATATCCTGTGATTTCCATATTGGTTAAGGAGAACAATCTGTGTCTTCCATTATCATTTATCTATCCTGCTGGTTCCTGGCTCAGTTATTATAGCCAAATTTGTAATATTTTTGCAGGTTCATCACTGGTCCCCCTCCTGTGACCTTGTATGTTGGCTCAAAACGTGCAATATGTCATCTGATGAAGGATACCAGACCACTGTGTTGCTTAGAATGGGGTGTAGTAAGTAGTACCATATTTGCTGCATTAAATGCACATGCTCTTGTAAATGCATGTTAGGGTTGCCTTTCTAAGATACTGTATTAATCCAAATAAATTTCCATGCTCTAATAAATGCCCCCTGTCTCTTTTCAGAAAATAGTTTTATATTAACTTGCTTGATTTTCTGTTTGTCTCTCTGTATGAGATAGCTCTATGAACTGGGGTCTACTCCAAATTCTTTTCTTTAATAGCTGATGCCTATTGAGAAGGGAGGCAAAAATAGTAGAGTGTTTCCTCTGAAACATGCATTAATACTGTGTATTAGAGGTGGCTGAAATACTTCACTTTAGGCTCTGAATAACACATCCATTTTTATACCCCCGGCATACAAAGTATGCCGAGGGGTATATAGCGTTTGTCTGATGTCCGTTCGCCCGTCCGTCCGGCCTTCCGTCCGTCCGCGAGTTAACATTTGCGTTAAAGTTTTTAAGATCTCATATTACTGAAACCCTTTGTTGGGTTTGGTTTATATTTAGCATGATGATAGATGTTGGTCCAAAATTTTATTCTGTACTACCCCCACCCATGCCTGTGACCTGGAGGTCAAGTTGACAGACTTTAACTTTTCATGTTAAAGTTTTGCGTTAAAGTTTTTAAGATCACTATATAAGTCAAACTCTTTATGGAGTTGGGTTTGTGTTTGGCATGATGATAGATGTAGGTCAAGACTTTTATTCTACACCATCCCTTCCCATGCCTGTGACCTAGAGGTCAAGGTCATGGACTTTAGCTTTTCATGTTAAAGTTTTGCTTTAAAGTTTTTTAGATCTGTATATAAGTCAAATTCTTTGTTGGGTTAGGTTCATGTTTGGCCTGATGATAGATGTGTGCGTGGTCCAAAGATTTATTCTTTACCATCCCCACCCATGCCTGTTACCTAGAGGTCAAGGTCATTGACTTTGACTTTTCAACTTAAAGTTTTGTATTACCGTTTGTAAGATCTTACATCGTCTGTCACTTTAAAACTTGTTTTAAGCACTTATCAATGACTAGTGTTGCATTCGGGTAAAGGTAAAATATTCGATAACAAAAAGTTAGTCTGTGTTTTCAGGGGATGTGAAATTTGGTCTAAGTTTTTGAAATATGTTGAAACACACTGTCCTGTTGACAGTTATGAAAAATTTGGTGACATTTTGACCATTTTCTTTGTAGGACTGCACTCACTGTAAGTACAAGAACACAAACGACGAGCGCTGGACCCATCAGCTAATTATCCTAGCTGCTGAACAGGCCTGTAATGGCATTTATAACTTTATTGTTCCTCTGAGGTCCCAGTTTATCGGGATGAAGTCCTTGTGTCCAATCATACTGCTGTTAGAAGAACCGTAAGTATTGACCATATTATGCTTTATCATATGACGTCGCATCTGAGAGTGTAATAAAGCCATGCATTAAAAACGATAATCCACTAGTGGATTAAATATGCAAATTACGTCTTACGTTTTGCATTGGCGTCCATAAAACGTCGCGTTTTCTAATTGCGAAATTGTGACGTTTTAGTGCATAATTTGCTAATAAAACGTGATTTTAGTGTCATATGATAAATAGAATCTTGCAGTTGTGCTCCTGTATTATTGAATTTATTACACTCTTTGGTGAAAACGATAAGATGCAAGAGGCGCGAGGCAGAGCCTCGCATCTTATCTTTTCCCCAACTCGTTTAATAAATTCAATAATACATGAGCACTCATGTAAGATCCTCTATATAATGTCGCCGTTATTCAGTGGGTAACATTTTGTCATAAAAATGGTATGACCACAAGTGTGATAACATTTTGCTGCATACATGTAAGTTAACTGACAACGACCGTGTCAGCAATGCATTTTCTTATTGAAATAATGTTCCTTTTGAAGGTGATCAAATCCCATTTTAAAGGGTCATATGATAAACAAAATCTTGGTCTTGTGGTCATGTCATATGAAATTTATAAAACTCGCTACAGGCTTGTTTAATAAATTTTGTATGAAATGACACTGGTTTAAGATCCTCTATTTTGCTACAAACCAATTATGTGTTGCATGCAAGACATTTTATGGCAAAGAAAATTGATGAAAGTTTCTTATCACAATTTTAACTTTGCGAGCTGGAAGTTTCGCATATAAGAAACTCGAGAAATATTAAGTTAAAATTGTGATAAGAAACTTTCATCAATTTTCTTTGCCATAAAATGTCTTGCATGCAACACATAATTGGTTTGTAGCAAAATAGAGGAATACTTATGGGAGAAATACTTATGGCCTCTGTCTTTCTATAAAACCAGCATGAGATGGTAAAATTAGGCTTTGCAAATATATCATCCCACTGATTGTTAGCTCACATGTACGAGTGTACAGTAAGTCCTAGAGCTATTGTACTACCCCCAGCATGGGCATTGGCGTTGGCGGCAGCACTAGCAAAATGTTGAAGTATTTATGTTAACAGTTTTTATGTGATTGGCAAAGCGCTGTCCCCCATGCTATCCTGTATGCGGAAGGTTTTCTGTGAAATGGCTTATTTATTCTGCTATAAAATTACCATATTTATTCGGCTATAAGAGGGTGTATTTTCCTCTCCAAACCAACCTCAAATATCTAGATCCGTCTTATAAGATGGATCTGGATTTTTGGGATTGTTTTGGAAGAGAAAACCCCATCATATAGCAGAATTATGCAAGACTGATTTAGATATAAGGGGTTATTTTCTAGTAGAATAACATCCGTCTTATAGCCGAATAAATATGGTAAAAAGATGCTAAAATAAGATGGTTCTAATTGGGAATGAAACTACCAGTGGATCATCTCAGTCACAGAAAGGATACTACAGTCAAACTTGTCTTAAGCAAGCACCTGATGGCAGGGCCAAACCTGCTTGCTTAAGGCAGTGCTTGCTTAATACTAGTAGAATAACATCCCTCTTATAGCCGAATAAATACGGTATAAGATGCTAAAATAAGATGGTTCTAATTTGCAATGAAACTACCAGTGCATCATCTCAGTCACAGAAAGGATACTACAGTCAAACCTGTTTTAAGCAGGCACCCAAGGGAAGGGCCAAACCTGCTTGCTTAAGGCAGTGCTTTCTTAATACAGGTCAGTTTACACCGAAAATGCTACTTTCGGATATTAGCTTTTGGCTTTTTAAGACAGGTTTTTGCTTAATCATACATGTGATGAACTCTTGAGGACCATGTGGGAGATCTGGATTTCATTTCAGGGAGATTGAGTTCCCCATCAGGGAGATTTTTTGACGGCAGCTTTGACGCGTTGTTTCAAGTACTTCACTGTTTTGTTGTGTTTTTATGCCCCCGAAGGGACTTCGGGTGGCATATTAAAATCGCACCGTCCGTCCGTCCGTCAGTCTGTCCGTCCGTAACAAATCGTGTCTCAGCCATAACTTAAAAACTACTGAAGCAAATTTGATGAAACTTCACAGAAAGAAAGAGCACATTGAGAAGGTGTGTCGCCCACCAGAGTTTGGTTCCTACGCCCAAGGTCAAGGTCACAATTGGGTCAAAGGTCAAATCATGTCTTAAATCGTGTCTCAGCTATAACTTATAAACTACTGAAGCAAATTTGATGAAACTTCACAGATAGATAGAGCACAATGAGAAGATGTGTCATGCACAACAGTTTGGTTCCCATGCCCAAGGTCAAGGTCACTGTCGGGGGTTAGAGGTCAAATAGTGTCTCTGCGATTACCTTAAAACTACATACCTGAATTTCATCAAATCTCACAGAAATGTAAAGAGTAATGAGAAGATTTGTCACATACAATATCCATATTCCAAAACCCAAGGTCAAGGTCACTGATGGGGCTTAGAGGTCAAATAGTGTCTCTGCGATTACTTTAAAACTACATAACTGAATTTCATCAAATTTCACGGAAATACAAAGCATAATGAGAAAGTTTGTCACACATAATATTTATATTCCCAAACCCTAGGTCAAGGTCACAATCTGGGGCCAGATGTCAAATCATGTCTCAACAATTGCTCGTAAATTTCCTTAAACATCATAGAAAGATGAAGCTTAGTGAGAAGGTAAGACACACACAAGATATAGGCTTTCACACCCAAGTTCAAGGTCACAGTCTGAGGTCAAAGGTCGTTTCTCCCCAATTACTAAAGAGACTTCTTAAGCAAACTGTATTAAACTTCCTGAAATGGTAATACATAATGAGATGGTATGTCACAAATAAAATTTAGGTTCCTGTTCCAAAGGTCAGGTCATAATCAGGGCACATAGGTCAGATTATATCTCCAAACTGACTGGAGACTGCTGAAGTGAATTTCATCAAACTTCACAGAAAGGTAAAGCCTGATAAAAAGGCATCTCGCTTGCAAGATTTGCCTTGCCCAAGTTCAAGGTCACAATCAGGGTCAAAGGTCAGTTTAAGGGGCCTTCGGGGGCATCTGTTACATACTGTAACATTTCTTGTTTTTTTGTTGTTGTTGTTTTTTTTTTTGGTGGTGATGGGTGGGGGGGGGGGTTCTTGTTTTAAAATAAAACAACATGAACTAAAGTACAGTTGTATAGTTTGTTTAACTTCTTTACTTTTGAGTTATCCAATACTTCAAATATATCCTCTAAAGTATGCCATCTCAGTGCAGTAACACTACCATCCTAAGTTTAATTTACAGTGTAATTCAACAGTACTGTTCATAGTGTTAGTGCTGACCATTCCATTGCTAAATTGCCAAAAAAAAGAAAAAATAAACAATCTGATTATCTGGCATTCTCAAACCATCACCCCTCCCCACTTTTCCCTAACCCTCAGTATAAACATCCAACATTGCATCTTGGATGATGGGTCCGATTTGCTCGTTATTTTGATGAAAGCTGATACTTGTTAAAAACTCAAAATCTGTTTATCTCAAAACCGAGTTATATTCTACACTTGAATGAACATACCTGTCATTAGAGCGTTAGAGCTGTCTATTTTCGTTGAATATATGATTAAGAACAAATATAGCTGCATATTTGGGTCAGTAAACTTTTCTGTCTCAATCAGATGCTGAAGATCGCGGATTTCCCATGTTTTATTTATAAATTCACACTGGTTCTCATTTCACATACGATGCGTCTGAATCGGCGGGAACTGGATAGAAAAACGCGGGAAACTATTCTTAAAGTGAACAAATCGACTTCACTGGACTTAAATAAAACAAAAAGAATTGCTGGCACCCGTAATGATTGCATGAAAGTATGATCTGATCAGCCTGCGCAAATTTTGCATGATCGATATTTATATTGACTGTACAATTACGTATCTGACATGTTTGCTGAAAAAATCGATATGGAATCATTGTCGACTGGCAGCACTTGCATCTATTGCATTCGTGCAAATCAATGACATAAACAATGACCGATGCATAAAGCCGTGACGCAATAAAATCTTTTGCTCTCGGTAAAAGTTACGTGCTATTACAGTCAGAACAGGTACCTTTACTGGTGCGCTAGCCAATTTAACACCTTGCTGCGTCTGATCAGCGAATACCCCTCGGAATGACACAACCTATATTGCACCCTGTTAGGTAATTAGGTCACGGACAGTTAATCCTTTTGACAGCCGCCGGGTAGGTAGTTACCGCAAAATGGACAGTTCAGAAAAAATTATGACAGGAAAATTCAGCATCCGGGAGATTCTGAATACTTTCCGGGAGCGCTGGAGATGCGCTCCATTTCCGGGAGACTCCCGGATGATCCGGGAGACATCACATGTATGCTTAATAGATGTGACTTTTAAGACAGGTTTGACTATATTTATATATATGAGCCATGTCATGTGACTTCCAGAAATGTGGCAATTTTGTCATGTGATATTCAGTTTGTCGTTCTCATTTATATAGAGTAATCTCCCAGGTTCGATACTCAGTTTGGCCACATACTTTCCTTTCTCCTTCCGCTGATTCAAGATGGGCAGTTTAACTGTTAAAGCCACTATGTACATGGCTAGGGGTCAGTGACAGGACTGAAAAATATCAACATTTTTTTTTCTCTTTTCTTCAGACCAGACAAGATGTTTTTGGAGACCATTTCCTATTTTCCTCTTGTCTACTGGATGCAGGGCAGAATAACAAGGTAATTATAAATATTTAGGAATATTGTTATGACATGGAATATCGGGTACGGAAGTGCTGATTCAGATAGATTAGACCCAGATCAGACTGCTCCAAGGGTCTGCAGAATTTGCTTAGTCTATTGTTTTGCTAATGTAGGTAAAGATCAGGTGACCTAATTATCATAGCAATGTCCTTGGTTTTTTACATATGTCATCCATCAACATAGGTTCTCATGATTTTGAAAATTAGTTCACAGTGACCTATTTTCTTTGATACAAACAATGTCATCTCAAGAACCTTATATGAAATTTGAAAAAAATACAGCGAGAAGGACGTTTGTCTCAAAGCTTTGTTGTACTCATATGACTCAAGTCCCTCTCCAAGCAACAACACTCATATGTTTGGAATGGTATGGGAGAATAAGCTCAACACTTCTGATTTAGAGGTTATTCTAATAAATCATATGAGTCATGCCACAGGAAGATGTGCCTTTCATATGTGAACAGAGAAGATCCCACAGAGCTGTAGATAAGAGGGGGTATTTGATGATAATTGAGGGATAATTTTTCTTATTTCTCATTGAAACCATATGTTGTTACCCCTCATCTGAACTGTCATGTCAGGGCAGTTCAGACAAGGGTCATAACATACGTTTTTATGCAGAATTAACAAATGTTATCCTCAGTTATCACCAAATACTCCCTCTCATCTGGAGCTCTGATAATTCTTGTACATGTAGATTCCATAAGGTCCATACATGTGTGCAAGCAGCAAACACATTGATCAGACTGCACAGATGCTCAGGCTTGTTTGAGTTGTTGCTGGTCACATATGCATTTAGCGGGATACTTGTATGTCATGACTGATGTAAGGAAAGGTAAAAAAATCTATCAGCTTTAAATTATTTACAGATGAGACTTTGAAAACAGTATTTATGATAGGACTGTACCTTCCGAAATTACCACAAATATGTAAATCAACCTGGCAAAATTCAGCTATTATGAGGGATTTTTCTCTTCCAAAACTTCCAAAACTATCCCAAAGATCTAGATCCATCTAGTAAGATGGATCTAGATCTTTGGGATAGTTTTGGAATGGAAAAAATCCTGCCTTAAAATCGAGAAAATATGGTACATTGTATTTTCAGTGTTGATGATCTGCTGAAAGCTGGAATCAACAAAGCCAGTCATCTTGTTGTTGTGAACAGAGAAAATAGCAAAGATAAACAATGTGAAGAAGTTCTAGGAGATTCTGAGACCATAGTGGCTGTACAGACCATCTTCAAGTATGTATAACCCATTGCATTCTGGGTATTTTATGTCGACTGCTGAAATTGTCGTCTGCTTCAAAAATCAAGAATATTTTGACAATATTGGTCTAACCATATGCAAGTCTTTTAGAAATGATGTCTAGGCAGCAAACAGTTTGGCTCTCGGATCAGGCCCCACATTGTGGGGCCTGATCTGGATCCAAACTGTTTGCCAAGATACCCCTAAAGGGGTATCCCCAATGGAATGGGTTAATAGTACACTCACGTCAGTCTTAAAGACCCCTTAATGACCACCTGAGGGAGACGTGGTAGCCCAGTAGGTTAAATGCTGTCATTTTAAGTGCCAGTGGCTAGATTTTGAGGCAGGAGTACATGTTTCATTGCAGACAGCCTTTCATTGTTACCCTCACATTCTCCCATTGCCCATTGCCTCTATATGACATAAATACTGTTGAAAGGATTTTAACTCTCTCTCTTTCTGTCCCCCCCCCCCTCTCTCTTACTCTCTTCCCCCTCCACCCCCCCCCCCTCCCCCCTCCCATACATACACACCTTAAAACAGCCAAAACTGCAAGTATACCTCAGGTAATAAGAATAAAAAACTCATCACCATGACACCTACCCCAGTTTCTGTGTTTGCATTACAGTCAAGCGTCAAGCCTGTCTTAATGGGTCATCTATGGGGCACATAATTATGTTGGTTTCTTAATACACAGTTCTGAGCCACACCCAGAATGTCACTCAAAATCACATGATAGTGTATACCTGGCCAATGCAACAACACCTTAGCATGTGACATAGTCTCACAAACAAATCGCACGTGGTCAGTATCCAACAAAAGTCCATGATTTTACCTTACAGTTAATGAAGGGATGTATACCTGTTTATAGAAAACAAACTAACACCACTTTTAATAAACTTACCCCACTCTGCAAGAACAGCACGCATGATGCACCTACTGCCATGTGTAGGTAATAAGGAGGCTGATTCTTCATCATAGATCGCCAAAATTTAGCAGACACTTGCATTTGTCATTTGTTTTTCCCCCATTTTTGTGTAAAGCTTGTGAGACGTAGTAACAGTAACTAAGCAGGGGGAGCTTTGCGGCTATTCTCGGAACTGTGTATACCTGTGACTCCTAAATAATGGTTTATTTGCACTGTATTTTGGGTCAAAGGACCCAAAAAAGGTGGCTGCCAAAGACAGGTGATCTGCAAATAGTGTCCCCTTTAATAACACGAGTTTGAAGGTAATTAGTATATTTTCATTAAAACATAAAAAAAAATATTGTCAGGTCTTCATTGATTAGGCAAGCTATAGTGTCCAATATCATCTCTTGTTATTCAGGTTGTTTCCAAATGCGAACATCATCACAGAGTTAACCCAGGCTTCCAATATGAGATTTATGCACTTCAGAGCTCATGATGAATACTCACAGAAAATATCTGGCCTTGAGAGGGTAAGTCATTGTCACAAAACCCCAGATAAAAAGGGGTAACAAGGATAATTTTGGGATAATTTTCTGTATTTCTCCGTAAAAATTATGATCTAATCCCTCATTACAACCGTCTCAGTGAGACGGTTGTAATGAGGTGTACGTATGCTAAGACGATTCTAATAAGGGGTCACAAAATACGTTTTTATGGAGAAATTTCGAAAATTATCCCTAAGTTATCCCTGTTACACCTCATCTGGAGCACTGAATGTTAGAAAGGGTCATACTGATACTCACAGAAAATATCTGGGTCTGAGGTTATAAAACTTGAGTATAATCTCAACCTCAAAATAAAGCACACTAATTGGCTGCTTTCGAGCATGTGCTCCGAAGCAGCCAATCAGTTTGCTTTATTTTGAATTTGAGAATGTACCCAAGTTTTATAACCTCAGGGCCAGGTCTAGAAAGCTTTGAAAAATATTACAGAGCTTCAGATAGAAAGGAGTGACAGGGATACCGGTTAATCAGAGAAAATCTTCCTTATTTCTGAATGAAAACAGCTGATGTGACTGCTCATTAGAACCGTCTCGGCGGAACATTTCTAATGAGGGGTCACAACATATATTTTCATCGAAAAATATGGAAAAAAGTTCCTAAATTATCTCTGTTACCCCTTCTTAACTGGAACACTGAGTTATAAGACATCTGGATCGTTGGCTGTGTGTAAAGGTGTATTATGCAGCTAATGGTACTTGTGAATTGTATCATACAGTTAGCTGCAGTATCGGCAGGCTGTGTTTTCAATAGATCAGGTCATGCTTTTAGGGGTTAATTTGTGGGCAAATATCCACAAATTTTTGCCAGTATCTGGACAGTTGTATCTTTCTATTTGTAGAAACTGAAGTCGAGTATGACATCAAATCTCAGTCATATATTCCGTCTGCCATTTGCTGCAGGACAGGTCTTCAGTGCCAGTATGTTGGACACATTACTCTACCAGGTTTGTTAGTTTCATTATATTGGAGCCGCTACACAACAACAAAGTGACATAACTGGCTAGTGAAGACTCAGATCAGCCTGGGCATCCGCCCAGTCTGATCAGAGTCTTTGCTGTCCGCATGGAGCTAGCTTAGAATCTTGACTACCCTTTTTAGCGCAAAGCGAAGAATCTGATCAGACTAGGCGGATGCCCAGGCTGACCTGAGTCTGCGCTGGGCGCACAACCACATTGTTGGTTTTCTCATGTCGCGGCTCAGATAAAGATAAAGATGAGCAAGCTTTTAACATATTAGAAACAGACAACATAAGTGCATTAGAGCTTTTGTTGAGACAAACAAGGTATCAGATAACAAATTTTCTTGCACACCGGATAGAAAATGCTATTCTTTTCACCTGGGATAGAAAATCTTATCTTACCCTGGAGTTCTGACCGAGGACCAGAAAAAAATCATGAGCTCTCAATGCATTGGTTGTATAGGAGCTCACGTACTGTGTCGTCAAGTGACGTTGTCATTTTAGATGATGATGTCACGAAGACGATAAAAATGACATCAGTTTATGCACGCCAGCTGTTGACGTAAAGACCCGAATGGCGGTCGTTGAAAGCGGCGCCTTCTTTCAAAATCAAATTGAAACCCCCCAAGCACTAGAATTACGCATTTTAACAAGTTCTCACGTTAAAACACAACGTGGTGTGCAAGAAAAAGTATCTATCATGGGCGAGACGTGTGCTTAGAAAAATCGTCACTTGGGATCACTGTTCGGCATCACGAGGCTTGCATGCCGAACAGTGACCCTCGTGACGGATTTTTCTATCCACCCCTCATACCCATGAAAGATACTCATAATACCTACCTGATGACATCACTTTATCTTCCTAGGACTACCCTTTATAAGCGAGCTCAGCCAATGGAGCTGCTAGTACCAGTGAACAAAAGTACATGAAAAGCCGTCAGAATAGCCATGGGGTTGGTGTTGATGTCTGCAATGTTCAAATTTTATCTGTAGTTTGTTCTTAGTGTTTTAGTGATGTCAAAGTGCTGTTTTAGTGATTGCAAAGTGTGGTTTTAGTTATTGCAAAGTGTGGTTTTAGTTATTGCAAAGTGTGGTTTTAGTGATGTCAAAGTGTGGTTCTAGTGATGGCAAAGTGTGGTTTTAGTGAAGGCAAAGTGTGGTTTTAGTGATGTCAAAGTGTGGTTCTAGTGATGGCAAAGTGTGGTTTTAGTGAAGGCAAAGTGTGGTTTGAGGTGTACAAAGCATATTATTTTAAAACAGGACTGCTTACCACTGTTTTAGCAGTTTGAATAAAATTAGTTTCAGTTTCATAATACCATAATTACTCTGTTGAAAAATGGGAACAAACTTTTAGGTAAATTATTATTGTACTTCCATGGGGAAGAGGTCTTCCATTCTCATTTTTTATGAACGGTATGTCAGCTCTTAAAGGAAAGAATTTGCTTCAAGAGGAGTGAATTCCTTCCTTTGAGAGCAGACCTTTCGTTAGATGGGTTTCCCCACTCAGGGAAGCTAACAGAAGGTCACTAAAGTCAATAAAAAGTCAAACCAGCATCAGCCTGTTAAATCCAGCGATAGAGCCTTAGATCCATCAGGGTCTGTACATGGCGTGGTAGATAGCAAAGACTCTGTTCAGACTGCTTGGGCCGGTCTGCCCACTTTCATGTCCCCTTCCACTGATTTAAGAAGGGCAGTTGTCAGTTACTGGTGAAAGTAAGTGCACTTAGTAATGGTTAACCGCTTAGGAGGTCTAAGCCTGCCCAGGAATAGTGTGTTTAGGTTAATTGACCGCCCCAACAAGACCATAGCTGTTTACCGTGGACATTAAACATTAACACAACAATAACAGACTGCTTGGGGATGTGCAGGCTGGTCAGAGCCTTTGCCATTTGCCTTTACATTGACCTTGTCTTTGTCTCCTTGCTTCTAGCAGAATGCAAGATCTATAACTTTGGCGTCAACGTTGTTGGCTGCATAAACTTTTGTCAAGTTTTATTGTTTAGCATTGGTTTGTGAAAACTTGTAGAGACAGGCAAGACATCACATTCAGCAGAACTCTTGTTGCATGTTATTACTCATTTCTTGTTTTACAGACATTTGTGAAGGGCTACCTGATTACGTTTGTGAGACTGTTACTCGGTATTGATGCAGAAGAGAACTCCGGCCACTTGTCGAGTGTAAGTTTATCATGTGATATGTTTGTCCTATTGGTCACCATGGTAACGTTCTTTGAGTAAGCGTATAGGCCAAATTCCTCTTGAGGTGATGGTACTAATTTGGGAAACAGCTGTATAGTTTTCTGTTATGCCTCCCATCTCAATGGGGTCTACTGTTAAAGGGAAGAATTTGCTCCCATAGGAGCAAAGAATTTGATCCACTAGTGGCAAATTCTTTCCTTCAACAGTATATCTCTCATTGGGGTCTACTCTTTAAGGAAAGAATTTGCTACCCTAGGAGCACTCATTACAACAGTAAAATTCTTTAAAATGTCATTTTGGTTTGCACGAAATGACTTCATTGTTCTCAAGATGTATTCTTTATAACAGCAAATTCAGTTTAACGCCAAAATGTTTGGGAACAAATGGAGTCATTGTAAAGATGGTCCATTGCATTCAGAAGAAATAGTTTGTTTAACTCTAGCTGTCATGATTCACAGTGGTAAGTTCACAAAAGCATTAGTAATGGCAAAAAAGATTACATGCACATGTTCTAGATTTCATACGATAATCTTAGTTAAAACTGGTGTTAATTTTTGCATGAGATTGTAAGTATAAAGGGTGTAGCTGCTACTTCACCATGAAAAATGGCACAGCTTAATTATAAATACATAATTTGAAATAAACTATGTGATGACATGCAAGAAAAAGGATCAGCCATTTCTCATAAGTGAATAAAAGCATGAGAGTGAAGGAGCTTTGGCTGAAGGCACCTTTTGCTGTTTGTGGCATTCATTTCTCATGTCTTAGCCCTTAATGCGCCAAAAAGCAGACGACAAAATTTACATCTGCAGAAATTTTAAAAAATAATTTTTCAAAGCTATATCATATTGAGAATTCAAAGAATATATGACAAACAGTGTAGATCCAGATGAGGTGGCTCATGATGAGCCACCTCATCTGGATCTACACTGTTTGCAAATTCAAATTTTTTTCATTTTGGGCGCTTTAAGGGTTAAGATCTCTTTGTCAACATACAGATCAGAATGAAACGGACAACTCTGGCTAGATACAGAACCTACGGAGAACTGTACCAGGGTTTGTGTACAACGACTGGAGAAATTCCTATAGCTCTGTACAGAACAGACCAGCAGACAGTGGCAACGAGTAAACCTGTTAGTCCTACAGAGAATGGTCCAGTGGTAGGTGGAGGGATTATATTTTTAGCTCGCCTGAACAAAGAACAGGAAGAGCTATTGTACTACCCCTGGTGTCGGCGTTAGCATTAGCGGCGGCAGTGGTGTCAGCGTTAGCAAAATGTTAAAGTTTTACGTTAAAGTTTTTTAGGTGATGGGCAAGGCCCTGTCACGCGAGCTATCCTGTCCTGGTGACAGGTCTTGTTGTGATAATTTCCTGAGACAGTTCTAATGAGGGGTCATAATATACAGTCAATATCTCGAAATCGAGCTTCTTCCCAAACTACTGATATCTCAAAGTAAATTTTCTGGTTCCAGAAAATTTACTTTGAGATAGCAGTAGTTTGAGATAAAAGGAGTTAAAATAAAAACAAAAAATATAGTCTTTGATACAAGAAGATACTTTGAGATTACATTGTTTGGGATATCGGGAGTTGACCTTACATTTTTGTTGAGAAATCTGAATTATCCTCAATATCCCACCTTACCTGGAGCTTTGCATCAACATTTTGCTGGTTTGCCTAATAGATTTTTGTACACACGTCCATAAGACCTTTTTGTCTTGCCTGCGAAGCAGAAGCAAGACATAGGTATTGCTTTTCCGGTGTCGTCGGCGACGGCGGCGTAAACTTTCATCAGGTTTTTGCGATTAGGTCAGTTTCACAAAGCGCTGACAGGCGAGACACGGCATTCCGCGGAATTCTTGTTCTGGAGACTTCTCAAAATTAAATGGTAAATCCAATACACATACTTGTATCATTGTTATTATTGCATAATTATGCACAAGTTTACTGAAAATCGCTCTGGAAACAATACTAGAACTACAAAAAATATGATGCTTTAAGTCTGTCAGCTATGTAAACAGAAGCCCAAAAATGAGTGGTCATACAATTTTCATGACACGTTATTATCCACTGAGTAATGATGACGTCATATGATAAAGCAGTATGTAGAATTTTAGTATGCTACGACAATGTTTCTGTGAAAACAGATTGTTGCCCTGCATATGAATAAGCAAGCAAACACAAAATTTGTTCAGACAACAGGGTAGTTCCATTATTTGACTTTGGATTTTGTTCCCTTTTGACTATGGCCTCAAACAGCTATATACACAATTCTCTGTGAAAGAATATTCCCCAAAATTCTAAGTAATCTAACAGATAGGTCATAGCAAACAGTGCTTACCCATCTTTTCTTGAGCTCTGATACACATCTTCAGGTGCCATTTTCTAATGATTTTAGTCGCGACATGACAAATTCAACAAAATGACATGTGTACCCAGTGAAGACTCCAATCAGCCTAGGCATTTGCTCAGTCACATCAGAGTCTTTGCTGTCGCAGTGAAGGTACATTTAGCTTAGACCTTTTGCTACTGTTTAAGCATGCAGGGAAGACTCTGATCAGACTGGGCAGATGCCCAGGCTGATCTGAGTCTTCCCTGGGAACACATGCCGCATTGTTGCTTTTGTCATGTCACGGCTCATAAGATTCAATTATTTTAGAAGAACAACAATGATGAGACTGGTGACAAGAAAGCCAATGGGAAGAAGCCAACGAATCCTAAGAAAAATGCCAGTCAAATAAACATGCAGAAAAACTGGAATAATCATAACCCGGAACAGGAGGATATCTCAGATCTCATTAGAAATAGGATGAAATCTCTCGATCTCACTCTTGGTGATTACTGTAAGTAGTTTAATCTCTCTACCTGTTCATCTTTCTCTCTCATATCTCAGATTTCATAAGATATAGAATGAAATCTGTGGATCTCACTGTTGGTGATTAGTATAAGTAGTGTAATGTTTCTCTCCCTCACTTTATCTGTCTGTCTGTCTGTCTGTCAGAAGTTTCGTGCTTATTGTAATGAATATGGATTTTGTTCTTTCTGCCTCTGTCTGTCTTTGTGTCTCACATTATATGAAAAGAAGACATCACATCCACATCGGGAAAAAGCTAAAATCTTTTGGTTTCTGCTTCGGAGAGTCATAGTACCAAACAAAGTTTCATTTATTCAAGGAATGAATTTCATTTTTCTGGTGTTTATCGAAGTATAAACTACATTGGGTCACGTGCAAAGTAAGTGAACCCCGAAGGGGTTCATGTAAACTTTGCTAGCGACAGGGTTCACTTACTTTGCACGTGGCCCAATGTAGTTTATACTTCGATAAACACCAGAAAAATTCAGTTCATTGCTTATATTTACATTCTTTTTTATCTATTAATTGACCACAAATTTGCGTTAGGGCTACAGCTGGGGCAGAAAAAAGATTTATACATAGTTTTTCTACTAACCGCGGAACAGCGTCAACGACGTCATAACGTCGCCTACGTCCAATCAGATTGGAGAAAACCATGGTTTATTTTGAGGTCACTTAACCTCAGGTAACGTCGCATGAACCGATGTAGTTATTGAAGTGTAAAATACATTACGTTCTAATGGTTTACCATAGGGCTTTTTAATAAATGCACTGAGAATGTAAATATTTGTGACTAAACTTATTCATAGTACTGAGCTACACCCAGAATGTCACTAAAAGGCCACCTGATTGATAGTGTAAAACTGACCAGTCAAGCAACAACTAAGTATGTGACATGCTCCCTCAAATAAAATTACACATTTTAATTGTCCCTCAAATTGTTCGTGATTTTACCTCACAGCTAATGAAGGCCTGCATTCATGTTTGAAGTAGGCGTGGCTTCAGACGGGGTTGCCACAATAGAAAAAAAAAAAAATTGAAATTTTTTTTTTCTGCCAGGTCAGGGGAAAGTCAGAGAATGTGGTTGGTCAGGAAAATTGGGGAAGGTCAAGGAAACGTCAGGAAATTTGAAAATGAATGGCTCGGCAGTCTTTAGAAAACACACTTATTCAGTTCAAAGGAAAGGACGTACTTTCTAGAGAGAGAGTCTAGGAATGGCTCCATCCTCATTAAGGGCTACTCTTACTGAAAAGAATTTGCTCCCTGGGGGAGCAAATTCTTTCCTTTAAGAGTAACCCCCAATTTCTAAGTGAAACAGCATTGTTTAAGTGAAGAGTAAAATTAACTTTTAGATCAATAAAATGGGTATGGACAACTGTGAATTGTCAGGGAAAAATCAGGGAGAAGTCAGGGAATTTTGAAGTGGAGGATAAATGGCATTTCTCTTCAGAACTCTAAATTGGATTTCATGTCCTAAGTTATTAACTTACCTGGTATGATATATTTATTTGTAGGTGATATGGAGTACAAGAAGAATGATATCTCCTATGTGATACTGAACCCTTCTCCGAAGAGAAAATTACGAACTGGAGATTTAGTGTGAGTATTTCATTGGTTCTTATATTTTCAGACCTCCCAGGTAATACTATAAAAATGGTAAAAAATTGGACACCTTGAATAATCACAGTAATTACCAAAAAAAAATCTAAATATTGGGACACCAAATATAATCACCATAATTGTCCTAAAATTGGAACAGTTTGGTTTTCCAGTGCAGCAGTGCAGTGATGTGTCCAAAAATGCAAATGGGATGGCAAAAAGTGTAAACCCTGATTAGACTGCTCGAGCAGTCTGATCTGGGTTTACACCATTTGCTCAGACCTGTCTGTCCCAATATGTAGAGTTTTTACAATACCTTAAAATTTACAATGCATTAAAGTTTCTAAAAGATGCAGGTGGAATGGCAAAAGGTGTAATCCCTGATCAGACAGAGTTTGAACTGTTTATTCAGACCTACATGTCCCAGTGCTTAAAATTTTACAAGGCAGAGGAAGTTACGAATGGGGTGTAGTTCCTTAAATAATTTTCTTTCACCACTGGCCCCTTATCCAGTATAGTATGGTACAAATGAGGCATAAAGTGTTGCCAGTAAAAAAAATCCATACCTGAATCCCTCATTACACTTAGAAGAGCTTCAAGAAGAGGTTAGAACATTTGAGCCACGACATGACAGAACCAACAAAGTGGCATGTGCACCCAAAATGGCTCAGATCAGCCTGATCATCCACCAAGTCTGACCAGAGTCATGGCTGTCAGTATGAAAGTAAGCTCAGACCCTCAGCTACTCTTTAAGTGCACAGCCTAGACACTGATCAGAAAGGGCAGATTCCCAGACAAATGGAAAATAAATTGAGCCGCGACACGACAAAACCAACAATGTGGTTGTGTGCCCAGTGCAGACTCAGATCAGCCTGGGCATCCACCCAGTCTGATCAGAGTCTTCGCTGTCCGCATGGAGGTAGCTTGGACCCTTAGCCCTTTTCAGCACTGAACAAAGAGTCTGGTCAAACTGGGCCGATGCCCAGGCTGATCTGAGTATGCACTGTGCGCACTACCACATTGTTTGTTTTGTGATGATGCGGCTCATATATTTTATTTTCCAGATATGTGATACAGCCAAGCTCTATGTTTGCTATTCCAACAAGATTCAACCGCAAACGTGCAGCACCAAAACCAAGATCGTGGGGTAATAATCTCAGAGAAGCCGAGTCAGAAAACGATGCATTTGACATTGACGGAAAATATAATCTCCCTGAGAGGCAGGACAGATCTTTCTCCATGTCCGCTGTAGAAGCCAGACCAGCTAGATTTAGAATTGGTATTGTGGAAAATGCGTGATATTATTAGGGAGATGTGAGATGGAATTTGACTTTGACAGAAATTGAGACCTTAGGGCGGCATGAGACCAAATACAACTTTTTAGATGAAAATTCAGACTTAAGAACTTTAAGGGCTGTAAGAGACCAAATATAACATAAGATGGAAATTGAGACTAAACAGCTGCATGGGACCAAACTTGGAATTGATGATGTGAGCTTTCTGTGATTATTTTTTGCAACAGATTTACTCCAGCTTCAGGAATAAGGAGATTGGGTTGTTGGTTTGGAGTGGATGAAGATAATTTTTGGATAACTCTTCAGTGGAAAGAGATCAACTTCAGTTATAGGCCTTATTAGATCTGCCAAATGATTCACACAACTTTTTTTGTAATAATTGAAGATGGTTACATCTAGTTCTTGGTACTAAAAGTGTTAAAACAAAATCGATAAATTTTAATGGGTGTTACAGTCAACATTGTTGGCTGGACTAATCACACACTTGAAGAATATTTAGGAGAATTGGAAGAATATGAAGAATATGAACACATTTTTCTAGAATTTTGATGTGTTAGAATCGAAATAGTTCAGCAGTGTGTTGTGTAATATATCTTATTTGTAGGTCAGTTGTAAGTATACATATCATTTGGGCTGCATGCTCATAATATGATCTCCTTTACAGCTGACCTATGAAGAGTGATATATTACCAAATCGCTGTTAGTTTAGAGCTGATCTATTTCTTTATTACGATATTTCTTTGGTTATAAGATGGAGTTTTTTCCCTTCAAAACATTCTCAAAAATCTAGATCCATCTTACAAGATGGATCTAGATTTTTGGGATTTTTTTGGAAGAGAAAAACCTTTCTTATAGTCAAATCACACACAACTGTTTTACATATCTGTGGTACTTTATGGGAAGAGAAAATCCCATCTTATTGCCAAGTGAATATGATATCTTGAAGCTGTCTTGGTTACTGTGTGAAATATGGGGTTTTGGATCAGGTGTAGAATAAATTGTTGCTTGTGAAATAAACCTCAGAATTGATGCAACAGAAACATTATTCATGAGATCTGGGAGGACAGAATCTAGTGAAATAATAGAGCTTAGGGTTGGTGAAAGTTAGTGATATATTGTCTGCTCTCTGGGGCTAGGAAATTAGGTGAGAGGTTACTGTGTTAATCATATATATTCAAAGTGCTGTGACAGTATATAGCAGAGATGTAGGTAAGAGGATGTATATGATACAAATAGGGATAATTTCTGTCAAATTTTTTTTTAAAAACTTGGGACTCCTCAGGTGAAAGGCCTCGACCAGGCGGTTCAGCAGAGGGATGACAACTTATATTATATTTGAAGAAAAAGTAAACCGAATTATCCAACATTTATCATCAAATACTCTTCTTACCTGGAGGTCTGCACAGGTAACATAAGTGGTTCTTACATTGTTTAGACATTTATTTAAGAAACGAATTTCATTTTACTGGTGTTTATCAAAGTATAAACTACATTGGGTCGCGTGCAAAGTAAGTGAACCCTGAAGTACGCAGTTTGTTTACTAATAGCAGAACAGCGTCCACGACATCATAATGCTGCCTACTTCAGATGTGGAGAACAATTGTTTATTTTGACGTCATGTGATGTGGCATGAACCAATGTAGTTATTGGAGTATAAACTGCTTTACGTTCTAATGATTTACCATAGTGCTTTTCAATAAGTGCACTGAGAATGTAAATATACTGGTTTAATTACATTGTTTAGACATGTATACTGGTTTAATTACAGTAGAACTTCATTGGGTCGAACTCCGATGGCTCGTTAGCCCTGTCTGGCTAGGTCTCTAGAGATCATTTTATATAGAAACTAAACCTGGATGGCTTGAACTGCCCTTGGCTGGAACTTATTTTCATGGTCCCAAGCCTGTTCGAGCCATTGAAGTTCTACTGTACATTGTTTAGATATGTATACTGGTTTAATTACATTGTTTAGACATGCATACTGGTTTAATGAGTGCTAGAGCATTAAGTTTAGTTACCAATAATAGAGAAATATTCCTAAAATTTGACCTATTCAAATGTCATGTTTCCATTTAGAAAGGGGACCAGTTATTTGCATTGTAAATAAACAGTTACACTGTCGTATATTTGTTTGCAACTAAAAGAGTGAGAACATTTCCAATTACCTGTTTGACCAATCATTTATGTTGTATTTTTGTATTATTTTACCAAGTATCATGAAATGTACAAGAAACATATCCATATTTTGTGGGACCAATTATTTAGAGTTTGTCTATTGGTAGACAACCCCATTTTGATAGACAACCCCATTTTGATAGACAACCCCATTCCTGTCAGTAAGAAAGATTTCTGCTTAGAAGCAGAATAATGTTGCTTGATAGGTGTAAAGGTTATGGTAAGTTTTTTTAGAGGGACCAATCATTATACCCTAATGGGACCAATCTTTGTACCCAGGACATGCAAAGTAGCCAGGGGTTTATAGTTATTGTCATTTTGTCCAGTCCTTTGTCCCTCCGTTTGTGTTTTCTTGTTCATCTGTCTGTCAACTTCTCGCGCAAAGTTTTGTTCATTTAATTAGGCAGTAGTAGTGGTCAGGGGGTAACTAGTGAGCCCCTGCTCATTTGCTCTGGCTTTTTTTTTTTTTTGCATTTAGAGTACTTTCTAGTTTATACCATACTTGAGTGGTTTTAGAATTGTTTTCACCCAGATTCAGTCTATGTGTTAGGTGGAGATAAAGATGTACTGTGTTAGTATGCAATGACAACGAAAATTCAGAGCTCTAGATAAGAGGGAGTATTTGATGATAATTAAGGATAATTTTTCTTATTTCACATCAAAACCATATGTTGTGACCCCTCATCTGAACCGTCTGGTCGAGACGGTTCAGATGAGGGGTCACAACATAGGTTTTTATGCAGAATTAACAAAAATTATCCCTAATTATCACAAAATACTCCCTCATATCCAGAGCTCTGCGAAATGCAAGGCAAATGAGCATCTAACACTCATTTGCTTTGTATTCCCTTGTAGTATTAGACTAAGAGGGGGTTATGGGGTGATTAATTTAAAAATAGTGTTATGATAATGAGGAGCCTTATAAAGAGGTTGTTGTGTATCTATGGGACGTGTCACGTGTTAGTTATGTTGTATTTTTGCTATAATCAAAATTATGATGTTTGATCAGGTTATTTTCTGTTTAAATAGTATTTAAGTTATGAAAAAAAGATAGGGACTGGTCAGTACAGCCAATTCAGCATATTTCATTGGTTATTATCTGTGACTTTTTGCTTTGAAACAAAGTCATAAGATGTAGACCCAGCTTATAAGACAGATGTAGATCTTTTAATTGTTTTGGAAGAGATAGAAACCCATTGTTTTTGCTTCCAAAATAATCCCGAAGATCTAGAACCATGATAGAAGATGGATCTAGATTTTTGGATTCTATTGGGAGAGAAAACCCCATTTTATAGCTGAATTAAACAAGACAGATTTACATATTCACTGTAATTTTGGACAGCTAAACTCCCGTCTTATTAATGAATACATATAGTAGTCAAAAGTTAACATGCTATTATATATTGTTAACCAGAGCAAATGCTATTTTGTGTTAGTGTTGAAATTTAGGGCATATGACAGAAGTGACTGGTTCTTCTAAAAGTATCAGAACTGCATTAAACCACTCTCTCATAAGCACTAATTATTAACCCATTCCATTCGGGATACCCCTTTAGGGGTATCAGGGCTAACAGTTTGGATCCAGATCAGGCCCCACAAACTTGGGGCCAGATCTGAGATCGAAACTGTTTGCTGCCTAGACATCATTTCTACAAGAATTAGTTACATGTAGACCAATAGTGTCAAAATATTCCTGATTTTTGATGCAGACGACATTTTCAGCAGACAACAAAAAATACCCAGAATGCAATTTTTTAATGATTCCCACACGAGTTTATACTGTTTTTTATTTAAATACGGTAAAGAACAAAATAAGTGCTTAGCTTCCATTCCCACCTTAATTAGTATTGTATTTTTGTAAAATATATTATGTTGAAATAAGATGTGATTAAACTAAATCATCATTCAGTTGTCAAGAATCATGATGAAATTTGAAGCGTTTCTTTCTCATATAAATTAATAATAGGTATTTTCCATATCAGAAACATAATATTGCTGTAAAACTAATATACAATATGTATTATACTAACCAAGATGAGATTTATAAATGTCAAGACTTGATTTCCAGTTCCATATTTATTCATTTATAAGACAGGGGGGAGGGCGGCGGGGGGAGTCCTTTCAAAAACTGTCTCAAAGAAGATTGGTTTACATAATATTTGCAGTATAGTTTGCGGTGTACTAATGTTTGCGATTTTTGTGGTCGACATAAGTATGCATTTTTAATACCCGCAAACATGATGATTTTACAAAGGAATATTAGGAAAGCAAGACCAATTTCTTGAACTTAAATACCTGTGAATGAGTCTAATATTGCTAAACCGCGAACATTTGTCCGAGCGAACATAAATACAATAACAGTAATTCCTGTCTTACAGCGGAAAAAATGCAGTAAGCCTTTTTGACTTGTTACTATATCCTTTTCAGACTGCTATCATGTGATGCGACGTGTTAACGTATTTCTTGAACTTTCTTAACATCTACAGTATATGAATAAACTAATGCTTTAGCAAACTAATACAATGTAATGTATCAAATTTCTAACAGAGTGCTAAATTTTTCACACATCTTATGCAAAATTATGGTCACTTTTGGCACTTATAAGAGAAAATAAAAGGTGCAATATGGTAAATGTTGTAAAATTTTGAAACTCCATGCTGTGACAAAAATACATAGGCAAACAATGTAGATCAGATCAGACTGCTCCTCCTGGAGCAGTCTGATCAGACATACATGTGATGAACTCCCGATGACAATGTGGGAGATTTGGATTTCATTTCAGGGAGATTGAGTTCTCCATCAGGGAGACTTTTTGACGGCAACTTTGATGCGTCGTTCCACGTACTTTACTGTATTTTTTTCTTATTTTAAAACAGCATAGTTTGTTTAGTTTACTTTTGAGTTACTCCCCCAGCCCCTCCCACCCCCTAAAAAAATAAACAAACAAAATCCTTTCTTTAATTTTTATAATTATTCATTTATTATTATATTACTGTTATTTGTATCATTATTTTGGTATCTGTCTGACACTGAATCTAGCTTTTGCAAAAGGGTATACTCATACAGATTTGCCTCCCTTGAAAATTCTATTTTCAGTTTATCTACTATCTTTTTTCATAAACAAATAAGTTTTGTTTAAAGGTATTCAGAGCTGTAAAAACTGATAAAAATGTATATTACAATGTTCAAATTCTGTTTTTGACACAAACTATACCCATGCACAAGACAGAAATATGAAAACTTTCATGCGTCACTTCTACACCATTAATGATCAAAGTTATCGGCCATATATAATAAAATAATTTGCACTTTGGGGGAAAAATACCTTACGGAGTGAGCGACTAGTTAAGACACCGATCAGCCTGCACCTCTGTGCAGTCTAAACAGAGTTTTGCATCTATTGTCTATACGTCTAAGGGAATCCAGGCTGTGAAAACCAGTCTCCGTCTGTACTGCGCATGTTTATTTTGTGTAGTTGTGAAACAGGGCTATCAGCTTCTTTTCACGTGACATATCCTCATTTACACATTCGTCGGTAAACACAGCTCTGTGTTTTCACGGGTCAGTGATTTTATTAGTGACCTGAATAATGGGATTAATGTCAACAGACATGACGTGTTTGTTTATTGCAAAGTCAAAACAATATTTGATGCTGTGAATACACATGTGGATATCTCCTTACCGGCAGTGAAAAAGGGCATGGCGTTAGAAAAGGGGTATGAGAAAAAAAGTATTCATGGAAAACTCAGCATCCGGGAGATTCTGAAGACTTTCCGGGAGCGCGGGAGATGGGCTTCATTTCCGGGAGACATCACATGTATGATCAGAGTCTACATTCTTTGCAATTTCACTACCATATTAATTCCGCAATTAAAAGCCTTTTTACTCTGTAGAATGGCCCAGAATGCCATAATCAGTCTTAGGGAATGCAATTCTGAAATATAAGATGGTATTTTTCCCTGCCAAGAGTCCCAAAAGTCTAGACCCTTCATAAAAGACAGACCTAGATTTATGGGAATGTTGTCATTGTTTTGGAAAGGAAAAAAAACACTACTTACCAAAGAAACTATTTTCAGTAAAAAAAAAAAACCTGAAAAATCATTTTCTTGGTTCTTTTTTGAGGGGCTTAAGACTTTCAGAATTTTTGAAAATTTACCGTAGATCTATCCTTTTGACTTGAAATACTGGGATTGGTTTCAATATTTAGTATATTATTATAATTACAATACATAAGAATCTCATTGTAGATAATATTAATTTATACATCAATCAGAGTTTGTGCAATTTTCTGTGGTCATGTTTTAATCTCTTGCAGTTATGTTGTGTTTTTTGCCCATTTGTTGTTGTTAAATAAAGTTTAAGGATGATCTGCGTCAGTTTGTACCACCAGGGATTTCCTCCATTTTTACAAAGGGGAATAATTTTGTGATCCCCTGTGTTCTTCCCTGGATGACAAAGCTCTCTTATAATGGGGTCAACTATAAAAAGAAAGAGTTTGCTCCTATTGGAGCAAATTCTTTCATTTTAGAGTTGGCCCCATTGACAAGGAAGATAATAATTAATATGCTAGGGTTGCTTCCCCTGAAATAGTAAAATTTTCAAACTGCATAGATCCAGAGGAGATGGCTCATAATGAGCCACCTCATCTGGATCTTCACTGTTTGTCCTCTAGTCTTTGAATCCTAAATATGATATAGCTTAGACAATTTTTTTTTTTAAATTTTGCAGATGCAAATTTTGTTTTTGTGTTTTGGTGCTGTAAGGACTAGAACCTATCAGATCTCAAAATTTGCATTATCAAGCAAATGGCTTTTGTGTTGATGTGTCCGAAGATATTTTGGTAATTTTTTTTTTTCTTGTCTTGCCTGCAACTAGCAGAAGGGAGATATTGTTATTATTTTTTAGTCGGCGACAATAAAACTTTTGTCAAGTTTTCTTGGTCAGCTGTTTTATGCCAAAGCCAAATTAGGGGATAACAGTACTCAAAATTGTCATTTGTGAAGGTAAATCTCAATTTTATGGTCGGAAATTTTGTTTTATGGCGACACGTCCCGTTGCCGTAAAATGCAATTTGCGACCATAAAACCAACAGTTTACATCCCCAAATGACAAATTTCTCAGTACAGTTATCCCCATTCTAATGCACTTTTCACTATTTCACCTTTTAAAATGTGTTGTACTTTACACCACAGCAAATGCTTTCAGCGACATGAAACCAGATGTCAGCCAATGAAAAGCGACGTTAGGTAATGACGTCGGGTTTGCGACATTATATCGCAGGATATACTATTGCAAATTTTTGACGTTCCAATCAGACATCGCGTTACATACTAAAGTGCATTAGAATAGGCAATACATGACCTTCTGCAGGATTTTTGTATTGTATATATGTACATAAAAACTATTCTCTGTCTCAAAGATTCTTTGGTTGTTATTGCAGTTGTTGCAAACAAGGGCACATTTATTTGCCTTAGAGTGCATTTGAGCCGCGACGCGAGAAAACCAACAAAGTGGTTGTGCGCCCAGCGCAGACTCAGATCAGCCTGGGCGATCGCCCAGTCTGATCAGACTCTCCGCTTTGCGCTCAAATGGTAGCTAAGGGTCTAAGCTACCTTCATGCAGACAGCGAAGACTCTGATCAGACTGGGCGGATGCCCAGGCTGATCTGAGTCTGCGCTGGACGCACGACCACATTGTTGGTTTTCTCGCGTCACGGCTCATTTCTTTTACGTGAAAGGGAATAGCTTTTCAGAAACATGTTTATGGCTGCCAGAAGTGTTTACTGCTGTTTTGGAGAAATATTTACTTCTGTTTTTGGAAACGTTATATTTCAGAAATGAAAAATCGTGTTTCACTGCCACATGTGGGTTTAAAGTCATAGCCTGCAACAGAGCACTTATTCTTAAACATTAGGTCTCTGACTGCTGTGGGTGTGAGCCTTGGCTGGGGCTCAAGTGAGAAAGCCAAGTTGTGGGCCTGGTTGTTCAAAACTAACGACATCGTTAGTTAATGAGACATAAAATTTTCAAACCTAATGTACGGAAAAATGCTGCCATTTTTTGCTGAAAAAAAAAGTGAAGAGCTTTGCATTGCATAAGCTTCTCACATATTTTCAACAAAAATATCAGTCTGTTTGGCTTTGAAGTCATAAAACACTTAACAAGTTGACCTCTCAACGAGCTCGTTAGGCTAACAATGCAGAATTATTATTATGCTTTGAACAACTGGGCCCTGATGTTTTTGCCCACCTTGTTCGTAACAAGCGTCTTACAATAAGGGAGATATTCATGAAAGGACTATAAACCTATATACAAAAAGACAACATTGACTGCACTGTTAGGAACTCACAATTGATAAGGGGGCCTGTTATTGATAATATGAGCCGCGACACGACAAAACCAACATTGTGGTTGTGCGCCCAGCGCAGACTCTGATCAGCCTGGGGATCCGCCCAGTGTGATCAGACTTTTTGCTAAGCCCTTAAAGGGTAGCTGAGGGCCTCAGCTACCCTCATGCAGACAGCAAAGACTCTGATCAGACTGGGCGGATGCCCAGGCTGATCTGAGTCTGCGCTAGGCGCACAACCACATTGTTGGTTTTGTCGTGTCGCGGCTCATATAAGGAACAACACAGCTTCTTTATATATACATGTACAGTCAGTGGCCATAAATATTTCATCAAATTCCAATTTCCCATTGACTTTAATGTATTTTTCAGTGTGCAAGGAAATTAGTTACTCTGCTTCTGTTCATGTGATTTAAAATAAGAATATACTGGTAAAAAGTGAGATCGCTACAGCTATTTACACAAACATTTCATTATTTGAGCCGCGACACGACAAAACCAACAATGTGGTTGTGCGGCCAGCGCAGACTCAGATCAGCCTGGGCATTCGCCCAGTCTGATCAGAGTCTTCGCTTTCCGCATGAAGGTAGCTTAGTCCCTCAGCTACCCTTTAAGCGCTTAGCAAAGAGTCTGATCAGACTGGGTGAATGCCCAGGCTGATCTGAGTCTGCGCTGGGTGCACAACCACATTGTTGGTTTTGTCGTGTCGCGGCTCATTTTTCCTTTGCTGACATCGATGTTGTAGCTCTTCCATACCTAATGGGGATACTTTTCGGTTAAATTTTTGCAACGTTGCCATTGATGTCAATACAAAAGAAAGTTTTCAGAAATTTTGGTCACTTTTAAACAGCAACTGTCTTATAATATTACATTGTATCGAGTTTGATAAATGATATTTCAATGTCAAATTTATTTTGCTTTATTTTCATACAAGTTTCACCACAATAACTTCATTTCTGAACCCACAAAATCTGAAAAAGTAAACTTGGAAATACACGTAAGTCAATGGGAATTCGGAATTCAATGAAATATATATGGCCATTTACTGTAGTTGTGAGATTGGATTTCTGGAATGTTGGCCATTTTGGATCTGTTCAATTCACTTTAAACTCAGTGTGAAGTGATACATTTTCAAAGGAACCAACCCTGCCATTTTCATTTTTTTTTTTTTTTTCATATTTTTTCTCCCTTCTTAGTTGGGATAAACTTAAAATGGAAAGACATTGCTCCTCCATGAGCAATTTTTTCCTTTATGAATAGATTTCTTTTTGGAATTACAATATTGTCTTGGGAAGAAGTCACAAAAGTTGTTCCCCATTGAAAAAAAAAAAAAAGGCAGAAAACATGAATGATATTTCACTTGTTTTGGATTAATAGTTATCCAAGGCAGATAAACAAACATGTTTATGTGTCACGAAAAAGAAATGTGCTGCAGAAGTCAGACTGAATTCTTTTGACAGGCTTGATTTAATACAAAGGCTTTGTACCATTTTTGTTGTGCTGCATTTAGGGGGTGGGGGTATAGCTTTGACTGTTTTTTTATGCCCCCGTCATGACGATAGTCAGGGGGCATTAAGATTTGCTCCTGTCTGTCCGTCCGTCCATCCGTCCGTCAGTCTGTCTGTCCGTCCGTTCGTCACACTTTACGGTATAGAGTTTGTGTAATCAACTCCTCCCACAGTTTTCAGTGGATCTTTTTCAAACTTCACATACATGTTGTGGACATAATGAAGATGTGCATGTGGGTTTTTGTTGGAGCTAGAATTAATTTTGACAGAATTACGGCCTTTTGAACTTAGTCATTTTAGGCAAATTTTTGCATTGTAGGGTATGCAGTTTGTGTAATCAACTCCTCCCACAGTTTTCAATGGATCTTTTTCAAACCTTGCATACATGTTGTGGACATAATGAAGATGTGCATGTGGGTTTTTGTTGAAGCTAGAATTAATTTTGACAGAATTTTTACGGTATAGAGTTTGTGTAATCAACTCCTCCCACAGTTTTCAGTGGATCTTTTTCAAACTTCACATACATGTTGTGGACATAATGAAGATGTGCATGTGGGTTTTTGTTGGAGCTAGAATTAATTTTGACAGAATTACGGCCTTTTGAACTTAGTCATTTTAGGCAAATTTTTGCATTGTAGGGTATGCAGTTTGTGTAATCAACTCCTCCCACAGTTTTCAATGGATCTTTTTCAAACCTTGCATACATGTTGTGGACATAATGAAGATGTGCATGTGGGTTTTTGTTGAAGCTAGAATTAATTTTGACAGAATTACAGCCTTTTGAACTTAGTCATCTTAGGCAAATTTTTGCATTGTAGGGTATGTAGTTTGTGTAATCAACTCCTCCCACAGTTTTCAATCGATCTTTTTCAAACCTTGCATACATGTTGTGGACATATTGAAGATGTGCATGTTGGTTTTTGTTGGAACTAGAATTGATTTTGACAGAATTACGGCCTTTTGTACTTAGTCATTTTAGGCAAATTTTTACATTTGTAGGGTGAGGAGTTTGTGTAATCAACTCCTCCCTCAGTTTTCAGTCGATCTTTTCCAAACTTTGCATACATGTTATGGACATATTGGAGATGTGCATGTGGGTTTTTGTTGGAGCTAGAATTGATTTTGACAGAATTATAGCCTTTTGAACTTAGTCATTTTAGGCATATGTTTGCATTGTAGGGTAAGTACTTTGTGTAATCAACTCCTCCCACAATTTTCATTGGCTGTTTTTCAGACATTGGAGACTTGTTGTGGACACAGTGAAGATGTGCATGTTGGTTATGATAGGAAAAAAATAATTCTGAAGGAATTATGGCCTTTTAAACTTAGTCATTTTGGGCTGCATTTTGCACTATAGGGTATAAAGTTTGTGAAATGTTTTCTGTGGATTCTTTGTAAATAGCATTTGTGCTTTAAAGGTGCTTTAGGGATGTACACATATCCTGTGACAGGCGCTGCACGGGGGCATCATTAGTGTCTTACAGACACAATTTTCTAGTTTAATGTATTTTTGTATCATAACTTGCAGAAATGGAGAGGTGATGGTGTTAGGTGTGGCCACATAAAGTTTTGCTGTATTTTATAGTTTACTGTATTTTTCAGTTATAAGACAGGTTTTTTCCTTTCTAAAATAGTCTCAAAAATGTACATCTATCTAGATTTTTGGAATTGTTTTGGAAAAGAATACTCAATTTAGAAGCTAACGATAATTACACAAGAATGATTAGCATATTTGAGATTATTTTGAAAATAAAACTTCTGGGCTCAGTTGTTCAAAAGTAACGACATCGTTAGTTAACGTTTCGTTAAAATTTCAAATGTTAAAATCTCAAATACACCAATATTTTTTGTTGAAAAAATGTGAGCAGCTTTTGCATTGCAAAAGCTTCTCACATTTTTGCAACAAAAAATATCAGTGTATTTAGTTATAAAGTCATAAAACACTTAACGAGTTTTCCTCTCAACGAGCTTGTTAGGCTAAGGATGCTTTGAACAACTGGGCCCTGTTTTATAACGAAATAAATACACAATAAATACAGGTATTTACATGTAGTGAAATACATGAGCCCCAACACGAGAAAACCAGCAAAGTGGTTGTGTGCCCAGCGCAGACTCAGATCAGACTTTAGATTGAAGTTTTCTCTGTCCGCATGGAGGTAGCTTAGACACAGCTACCCTTTGAGGGCTTAGCGAAGAGTCTGATTAGACTGGGTGGATGCCCAGGCTGATCTGAGTGCGTTGGGCTTACAACCACTTTGTTGGTTGTCTTGTGTCAGACACTTAGCTACCCTTTAAAGGCTTAGCGAAGAGTCTGATTAGACTGGGCAGATGCCCAGGCTGATCTGAGTGCGTTGGGCTCACAACCACTTTGTTGGTTTTCTTGTGTAGCGGCTCACATGTGAATTCTCACGTTATTAATAGATATTGTAAATTATGTTTTCACCAGTGTTCATTAGAGTAGAAGTACAGTGGGTCGTTAGCAGATTTACATTTCCCTGTTGATGGTCATTCTTCTATATGGAGCCACAAGTCTTGCTTTTTGCTATATCTGCATTTATCAAATATTTAAATCAAAATTTTGTTGTTTTTTTTAGTTTCAGTTCTTTATCACTCCTGGTAAATGAGCCACAACACAAGAAAACCAACAGAATGGTTGTGCACCCAGTGCAGACTCAGATCAGCCTTGGCATACGCCCAGTCTGATCAGTTTTCACTGTTCACATGGAGGTAGCTTAGACCCTTAGCTACCCTTTAAGCGCTCAGCAAAGAGTCTAATCAGACTTGGTGGATACCCAGGCTGATCCGAGTCTGTGCTTGGCACACAACCACTTTGTTGGTTTTGTCTTGTCTTGGCTTATTTCTTAAATAATCCCATTACTCCTCCTTATCAGGGGCTTGTACTGGTCAAGGGAGGTAATCAAATATCCATTCTCGGATTATGTCACTACTGTAAAAGTCCCATATTTTAAGACTAGTACGGTAAATATTAGGTGTCAAAGTGTTTAGAATTTTTACGTAAGCAAATTTTCCGAAACACATTCCTATCAGACCACCAAATCAAACATGCCAGTTACCTGTTACTATTTTTCATATAAGATATTATAAATTGACATGATTGTTAAATGATAGTATTTTTTGTACATTGTTGATATTTGTTACCTTCATGTAGCAAAGTAAAATATATGTTTTCAAAACATTTTTGTTCTTTCATTCCTACCCTCAGAATACAGTCTTGCAGTGTGAACTTAGCTGTATGAAACCAATACCGCATAATCATTACAGCTTTTAACCCTTAATGCGCCAAAAGCAGGCGACAAAATTTACATCTGCAGAAATCTTAAAAAAATGTTTTGTCCAAGCTATATCATATTGAGAATTCAAAGACTATAGGGCAAACAGTATGGATCCAGATGAGGTGGCTCATTATGAGCCACCTGATCTGGATCTACACTGTTTGCAAATTCAACAATTTTTCATTTTTGGCACTTTAAGGGTTAAACCAATATAGTTCACGCAGAATAATTATCTCTGATCAACGAAACATTCACTCTCCCTTGCAAAATCAAATGAGCTGCGACTCATGAAAACCAACAAAGTGGTTGTGTGACAAGTGCAGACTCAGATCAGCCTGGGCATCCACCCAGTCTGATCAGAGTCTTGGATGTCGGCATGGAGGTAGCTTAGACCCTGAGCTACCATTTAAGCACTTAGCAAAGAGTCTGATCAAAGTGGGTGAATGCCCAGGCTGATCTGAGTCTGCGCTGGGTGCACAACCACTTTGTTGGTTTTCTGGTGTTGTTGCTCAATTGTTTTTCTGAATTCGGCAGCTTATGTAATGGTACTTAAATGACATCAGTTGGTTATGTCAGTTGAAATATTGATGACATTATATTGACGTATGCTACACCGGTGGCGTCCTAGTCCGAGTATGCATTGCACCATGGTAATGCAAACGCTGACGCATACTCTGATTATGACGCCAGGGGTATATCATAAGCTCTCCTTTGCTTCACAAAGGCGCACTAAAAATTTCAACCAAAACATCCAATGGGGATGTTAAACCCCAGATTTCCAAGTCCATGACCTTTCAGCTCAAAGTCACCAAGTGGAGTAGGGGTGATCCTCTGTTAAACTTTGGGCAAAAATCTTACTGCAATGCAAGTATAAGAAGATTCTAGGAATTCATGGGTTAAGAGGACATAGGCCTTAACAGAACATTAACCAATACATCCAATGCATACATGGACACTGATGTGGACATCAGGGCCCAGTTGTTCAAAGCATCGTTAGCCTAACGAGCTCGTTAAGAGGTCAACTTGTTAAATGTTTTACAACTTCATAGCCAAATACACTATTTTTTGTTTAAAATATGTGAGAAGCTTTTGCAATGCAAAAGCTTCTAAAAAATTTTCAACAAAAAATATTGGCATATTTGAGATATTAACGTTTGGAATTTTAACATCTCGTTAACTATAACATCTCGTTAACTAACGATGTCATTAGTTTTGAACAACTGGGCCCAGGGGTGACAAACATAGTTCTTCTTTGCGAGCTCAAAATTACCCTTAGGTCACAAAATGGAACTGAAGTTTTGGCATGTATTGTTGGAGCATATGCCAGGCTGAAAGACTGACAGGCTTAAACAGCCTTTCTGTTAATCAGAAATGAAGCTAAGCATCAAGCTGCAATGAGCTGCAACATGACAAAGCCAAAGAAAAGGCATGTGCATCCTGGGAAGCCTTGACTAAGCTTAGGCATCCGCCCAGTCCAGCCTGGGCATCCACCCAGTCTGACCAGTTTTTGTTGTAAGCCTAAAAGGTAGCTAATAAGGGACTTAGCAACCTCCATGCGGACAGCAAAGACTCTGATCAGACTGGGCGGAGGCCCAGGCTGATCCGAGTCTTTGCTGGGTGCACATGCCACTTTGTTTTTTTTTGTGTCACAGCTCATATGTATAAACTCTGAGGGATTGATAGCTAACCTGTGCCACAGCTGCTTTTACAGCAGATACAAGATGAAGGATGTGAATCAAATTGATTGATTTGTTGCTTTACGTCCACGGTAAACGGCTATGGTCATGTCGGGACTGTCAGTTAACCTAACCACACTATTCCTGGGCAGGCTTAGACCGCCTAATAGGTTAACCAGTACTAGGTCCACATACTTTTGCAGCAACTGACAACTGCCCTTCTTGAATCAGCGTAAGGAGAAACGAAAGTATGTAGCTGGACTGGGTTTTAAACCCGGTACCTCTGGCTCTTTGAGTCAGACGTGCTACCGACTGTGCTACGCGGCCCAGGGTCAGATACAAGATAAAGGATATGAATCAACAAGAATTCCACGGAATGCGGTGTCTCGCCTGCTAGCGCATTGTCACAAAACAGAGCTGAATCAGAAAAGTTGACACAAATTTGTGAAGTCACTGAAGCATTAAATATAGGTCATGACCTAATAATGATGGCTGGATTCAGCTTCCCTCTTCTAGATGTAAACATGAACCAAGTTTCATGAACCTAGCCCTTAAAGTTCCTGAGAAATGGAGCTAAAACAGAAAACTTGACAAAAATTGACTTAGTCAGTGATTGATTGATTGACTGATTTGATGTTTAACATCCACAGTAAACAGCTATGGTCATGTCGGGATGGTCAGTTAACCTAACCACACTATTTCTGGGCAGGCTTAGACCTCCTAAGCGGTTAACCAGTACTAAGTGCACATACTTTCGCCAGTAACTGACAACTGCCCTTCTTGAATCAGCGGAAGGAGAAACGAAAGTATGTGGCCAGACCGGGTTTCGAACCCAGGACCTTTGACTTATAAGTCAGGTGCCCTACCGATTGCGCTACGTGGCCCGGCGACATAGTCAATGAAGCGTAAAATATAGGTCATGACCTAATTATGATGGTTGCGTTCAGCTTCCCTCTTCTAGATGTAAACATGAACCCAGTTTCATGAATCTAGTCCTTATAGATCTTGAGAAATGAAGCTTAACCAGAAAACTTGACGAAACTTTGCAAAGTCGTTGAAGCGTAAAATATAGGTCATGACCTAATTATGATGGTTGTGTTCAGCTTCCCTCTTCTAGATGTAAACATGTACCAAGTTTCAAGACTCTAGCCCCTATAGTTCCTGAGAAACAGAGCTTAACCAGAAAACTTGACGAAAATTTGCAGTCGTTGAAGCGTAAAATATAGGTCATGACCTAATTATGATGGTTGTGTTAAGCTTCCCTCTTCTAGATGTAAACATGTACCAAGTTTCAAGACTCTAGCCCTTATAGTTCCTGAGAAACAGAGCTTAACCAGAAAACTCGACAAAAGTTTACGCCGCCAACGACTCCGCCGTCGCCGGAAAAGCAATACGTATGTCTTGCTTCTGCTATAGCAGGCGAGACAAAGACAAGACAGTTCAGTTGTTTGCATGTTTTAATATTATGTCTGTTCTTATCTTAACAGATATATTCATTCATATTACAACAACAGATAAACAAAAATTATACATACATTTTACGTGTAAAAAAAGTGATTTCCCATATTTACTCCAACTATTCAACCTTGTCTGGTGTGCCCAGTGTAGACCCAGACCAGACTGCTCCTAAGCAGTCTGATCAAGGTCTACACTGTTTGCAAGGTGTTTTTTTAAAACTTTCCCAACAAGACAAATGAGTCGCAGCATGACAAAACCAACAAAGTGGCATGTGCATCCAGCAAAGACTTGGATAAGCCTGGGCAACTGCCCAGTCTGATCAGAGTCTTTGCTGTCTGCATGGAGCTAGCTTAGATCCTCACCTGCACTTTAAGTACAGGCAAAGACTTTGATTAGACTTGGCAGATGTCCAGGTTGATCTAGGTCTTTGCAGGGCCCACATGCCACTTTGTTGGATTTGTTGTGTCGCAGCTCAAATGGATTGGTCTAAAGTAAGAGGCGGAAGAGTCCATTGTTGTCATTCGCCCAGTCTGATCAGAGTCTTAGCTGTCCGCATGGAGGAAGCTAAGACCCTTAGCTACCCTTCAAGTGCTTAGTTAAGAGCCTGACCAGACTGGGTGGATGCCCAGGCTGAACTGAGACTGCACTGGGCGCACAACCACTTTGTTGTTTTTCTTGTGTTGCGACTCATTATTATTATCTCAGCTATCTGTTCTGTTCTGTTTCAATTCTCCTTAGGATGTTCCCCAGCGGCTCAGTGGTACGTAACCATACTTGTGCACACCTGGTGCCGAATGTTTGTCCAAATCTCAGCTCCAATGAGAAGTCACAACATATATCAACAAGGGCTTCGCAAGCGGCACATAATACGCACGTTTCAATGTCCTAAAGGGGTAACAGAATGAACAAGATTGTTTACAAAAGGATAGACAGGCAGACAAAGAGGGGCAACCACTCTATAATGAACTAGAACTGTCAGCAAATCCGACTATACCCCCGCTTAATTGCTTAAATCAAATGGTGTTAATTTCGTAACAAAAAGCATAAAGAGGGAGAGAAATCATTGTTACCATGCATACCAAATATGAATAGTTGCTGTGAAATCTGTTACAAAAAATTACATTATTCAAAGTCAGGAAAGAAAGAAGATTGGAAAAATATAGGGAAGAATAAGCAGGAGAAAAATGGTTCTCAATCCCACAATACAACAAGTTATCATCAACCTGCATACAAAAATCCCTACCTTACAAATGCATAAAAATCTTTTGCGAAAAAAAATGCATGATTCAAAGTAAAAAGAGAAAGAAAATCAGACAAATACAGGGAATAAAAAGAGGAGAAGTCTGTTCTCAATCCCACAATACAGTAAGTCATCATAAGCCTGCATACCAAATATGACTAATCTAGCTTGCATGGTTGTGAAGAAAACTTTGATGAAAAAGTTCATTATTCAAAGAATGGAAAGAAAGAATATTGGACAAATACAGGGAAGAACAAGCAGAAAAAGGCTGGTTCTCAATCCCACGATACAACATATCGTCATCAACCTGCATACCAAATGGGACTACTCTAGCTTGCTTGGTTGTGGAGAAATCTTTGACGAAAAATTTTATTATTCAAAGTATGGAAAGAAAGAATATTGGACAAATACAGGGAAGAATAAGCAGAAAAAGGCTGGTACTCAATCCAACGATACAACATATCGTCATCAACCTGCATACCAAATATGACTACTCTAGCTTGCATGGTTGTGGAGAAATCTTTGACAAAAAATTTCGTTATTCAAAGTAGGGAAAGAAAGAAAATCGGACAAATACAGGGAAGAATAAGCAGAAGAAGGTTCGTTCCCGATCCCATGATACAACATGTCCTCATCAACCTGCATAACAAATACGACTACTCTAGCTTGCATGGTTGTGGAGATATCTTTGACGAAAAATTTCGTTATTCAAAGTATGGAAAGAAAGAAAATCGGACAAATACAGGGAAGAATAAGCAGGAGAAGGCTGGTTCTCAATCCCACAATACAACATGTCGTCATCAACCTGTATACCAAATATGACTAGTCTGGCTTGTATGGTTGAGAAGAAATCTTTGATACAATCTTTGAACAAGGGAGATAACCTAAATACACTAGATATACCATTTTTAGTTCTACTTTTTTCCCTTGACAATATATTGTACAACAAAAATATACACCAAAAATAGTCTATAAGAACTAATGAAAGAGATTAACTCTAAAACGAAGAAAGGGAGAGCAGCCATTGTTGTCCTTGACACATTGTTCGGACTTCATACACATTGCTATGAAGTTTTATAAAGATATCCCAAACGGTTATCTAGTTATGGCACGTACAAGACTTAAAGGGAAAAAATTAATCAAAGGGGCATAACTTCAAAAGTAAGAAAAGGGGAGCAACCATTCTTGTACGCGACAACTTCCCCCACCCTAATACATATGCCTACAAAATTTCATGAAGATATCCCAAATGGTTACTGAGTTATGGGATGTACAAGAATGTTTACGGACGGACAGCGCCACGACATAATATGTCCGTTTTTTCAAAACGAGCGTATAAAAATTTAGAAAAAAATATGGCAAAAATTTTAAACCATAAAAAACAGGATTTTATCTATCAGGTGAACAGTAAGCCCAGAATCATAATCAAACGAACATTTGAGCTGCTTTGCAAGAAAAGCTACTTGATGATGCGTGCAAACAGAAATGACTCTGATCAACCTGTGTACACTCTAAGCTTTCATCTTTCACTATTTTTGTAACACTTTTAGGCCTAATGGTCCCTTCTACCTTACTACAGATTATTTCCAAGTTCAATGGTGTCTGGCTTCATTCCATTTTTCAATACTTTTGTCAAAGTTTATTTAATGCAAGTAATGTCGACCCGTATCAGATCTGGGTCTACTCTGTCACAAAATCTTTTCGGGGAAGCTCGGTATAATGGGGTTAACATGTGAGTCACAACAGGACAAAACCAAGAAAGTGGAATGTGCACCAAGCAAAGACTCAGATCAGCCTAAGCATCTGATTAGAGTCTTTGCTGTGCACCTACTGGGTAGCTAAGGATCTAACCTACTTCCATGTCAACAGTGAAGACTCGGCTCAGACTGGGCGAATGCCCAGGCTGATCTGAGTCTTTGCTGGCGACATGCCACTTTGTTGGTTTCGCGTGTCACGGCTCAAATTCAAAGGATTTATAATAACACTGTTCACTCTTCCCTGTTTGCATAAACCAAAAGGTACCTTTTCTCTTAAAGCCACTCACATACAAATTCTCTCATTAAATAGAACTAAATTTACATCCTGGTTACTTTTATACAAACTATTTGCATATAAACTATTTACACCACATATACAACTTAAATATCACAACTTCTTAAATGAGACTAACAGAGCACTGGATAAGCGAAATATTGGAGTGAATATTGATTATTTTTCTCCACAAAAAACTGGACTTATGATCATGAGCCGCGACACGACAAACCAATATATATAAAGTGGCATGTGAGCCCAGTGAAGACTCAAATCAGCTTGGGCATCCACCCAGCCTGATGAGAGCCTTTGCTGTCTGCATGGATGTAGCTTAGGCCCTAAATTGGACCTTTAGCACACAGCAAAGACACAGATCAGGCTGGGCAGATGCCTGGACTGATGCGCGTCTTTGCTGGGTGCACATGCCACTTTGTTGGTTTTGTCGCATCCGGGCTCATATTATGCTATAACTCTTAAAGTGCAAGAAGAGCATACAAGACCAGAGGACCAATGGTCCTGTAGCTCACCTGACACTTGGTCCTGGTATATATTTTCATGCGTTCATACATGTATATAGCACCAGGGCAGGGGCCCTCTCCCTTGGGGAGTAATGTTGAGTCCCAATTCTATATACCAAGCCACAAGGTCACTGGGCCTTTGTTTCTGGACAAAGATTTCTGAAGGGTTTTTATCATAAATGGGTGTGGCGGCCACCATGTTCATACGACCATGAGCATCTGAACAAACTTTGATTCCTTTGACCCAGTATTAAAGCTCCATATGAAATACAGTAATAATTTGTATAAACTATGTTGGGCCCGAATGCCCAATGCTACATACCAAGTTTCAAGGTCATAGGCCTTTTGGTTCTGGACAAGAAGATTTTTGAAGGGTTTTTACTTTATATGGGTGTGGCGGCCATCTTGGTCATGTGACCCAGATACCGCGAACAAACTTTTGTTCCCCCAACCCATGGAGGCTGCATATGAAATTTGGCTTCAATCGGCCCAGTGGTTTCAGAGGAGAAGATGTTTGAAAATCTTGACGACAGATGGTCCGACGGAATGACCTTGACCTTCAGTGACATAATATCTTCCTCTGGTCATTTAGTTGACCATATATACCATGTATTGTATCTTAGACTTAAATAGTTTCTGAGAAATCCACTGTATAAGCGTTTTCCCATATAAAAGCCTAACATACCAAAGTTGACCATGTCGTAAATTAATTCAAGGTCAACGCATGGTCATCATTTGTATAAACTATGATGGGCCAGCATGCCCGATGCTACATACCAAGGTTCAAGGTCATAGGCCTTTTGGTTCTAGAGAAGAAGATTTCTGAAGGGTTTTTACCATATATGGGCATGGTGGCCATCTTGGTCATGTAGCCCAGCCCCCCGGTATAAACTTTAGTTCCCCTATCCCACTGAGACACCATATGAAATTTGGCTTCAATCTCCCCAGTGGTTTCAGAGGAGAAGATGTTTGAAAATCTTGATAACGGACAGACCGACAAAATGACTTTGACCTTCAGTGACATAATATCTTCCTCTGGTCATTTAGTTGACTATATATACCACATATTGTACCTTAGACTTAAATAGTTTCTGAGAAATCCACTATATAAGCGTTTTCCCATATAAAAGCCTAACATACCAAAGTTGACAATGTCGTAAATTAGGTCAAGGTCAATGCAAGGTCATCATTTGTATAAACTATGATGGGCCCGCATGCCCAAAGCTACATACCAAGTTTCATGGTCATAGGTCTTTTAAGTCTGGAGAAGATTTTTGAAAAATTTTCACCATATATGGGCATGGCAGCCATCCTGGTCATGTGACCCAGACCTTGGGTATAAAATTTTGTTCCCCTATCCCACTGAGACTCCATATGAAATTTGGCTTCAATCGGCCCAGTGGTTTCAGAGGAGAAGATGTTTGAAAATCTTGATGACAGATGGTCCGACGGAATGACCTTGACCATTAGTCACATAATATCTTCATCTGGTCATTAAGTCGACCATGTATACCAAGTATTGTACCTTAGACTTAAATAGTTTCTGAGAAATCCACTGTTTAAGCCTTTTCCAATATAAAAGCCTAACGTACCAAGGTTGACCATGCCGTAAATTAGGTCAAGGTCAACGCAAGGTCATGATTTGTACAAACTATGATGGGCCCGCATGCCCGATGCTACATACCAAGTTTCAAGGTCATAGGCCTTTTGGTTCTGAAGAAGAAGATTTTTGAAGGGTTTTTACCATATAAGGGCATGGCGGCCATCTTGGTCATGTGACCCAGACCCTGGATATAAACTTTCGTTCCCCCATCCCACTGAGACTGCATATGAAATTTGGCTTCAATCGGCCCAGTGGTTTCAGAGGAGAAGATGTTTGAAAATCTTAAAGACGGATGGTCCGACGGAATGACCTTGACCTTTAGTGACATAATATCTTCATCTGGTCATTTAGTCGACCATGTATACCAAGTATTGTACCCTAGACTTAAATAGTTTCTGAGAAATCCACTATATAAGCGTTTTCCCATATAAAAGCCTAACATACCAAAGTTGACAATGTCGTAAATTAGGTCAAGGTCAATGCAAGGTCATCATTTGTATAAACTATGATGGGCCCGCATGCCCAAAGCTACATACCAAGTTTCATGGTCATAGGTCTTTTAATTCTGGAGAAGATTTTTGAAAAATTTTCACCATATATGGGCATGGCAGCCATCCTGGTCATGTGACCCAGACCTTGGGTATAAAATTTTGTTCCCCTATCCCACTGAGACTCCATATGAAATTTGGCTTCAATCGGCCCAGTGGTTTCAGAGGAGAAGATGTTTGAAAATCTTGATGACGGATGGTCCGACGAAATGACCTTGACCTTTAGTGACATAATATCTTCATCTGGTCATTAAGTCGACCATGTATACCAAGTATTGTACCTTAGACTTAAATAGTTTCTGAGAAATCCACTGTTTAAGCCTTTTCCAATATAAAAGCCTAACGTACCAAGGTTGACCATGCCGTAAATTAGGTCAAGGTCAACGCAAGGTCATGATTTGTACAAACTATGATGGGCCCGCATGCCCGATGCTACATACCAAGTTTCAAGGTCATAGGCCTTTTGGTTCTGAAGAAGAAGATTTTTGAAGGGTTTTTACCATATAAGGGCATGGCGGCCATCTTGGTCATGTGACCCAGACCCAGGGTATAAACTTTCGTTCCCCCATCCCACTGAGACTGCATATGAAATTTGGCTTCAATCGGCCCAGTGGTTTCAGAGGAGAAGATGTTTGAAAATCTTAAAGACGGATGGTCCGACGGAATGACCTTGACCTTTAGTGACATAATATCTTCATCTGGTCATTTAGTCGACCATGTATACCAAGTATTGTACCCTAGACTTAAATAGTTTCTGAGAAATCCACTATATAAGCGTTTTCCCATATAAAAGCCTAACATACCAAAGTTGACAATGTCGTAAATTAGGTCAAGGTCAATGCAAGATCATCATTTGTATAAACTATGATGGGCCCGCATGCCCAAAGCTACATACCAAGTTTCATGGTCATAGGTCTTTTAATTCTGGAGAAGATTTTTGAAAAATTTTCACCATATATGGGCATGGCAGCCATCCTGGTCATGTGACCCAGACCTTGGGTATAAAATTTTGTTCCCCTATCCCACTGAGACTCCATATGAAATTTGGCTTCAACCAGCCCAGTGGTTTCAGAGGAGAAGATGTTTGAAAATCTTGATGACGGATGGTCCGACGAAATGACCTTGACCTTTAGTGACATAATATCTTCATCTGGTCATTAAGTCGACCATGTATACCAAGTATTGTACCTTAGACTTAAATAGTTTCTGAGAAATCCACTGTTTAAGCTTTTTCCAATATAAAAGCCTAACGTACCAAGGTTGACCATGCCGTAAATTAGGTCAAGGTCAACGCAAGGTCATGATTTGTACAAACTATGATGGGCCCGCATGCCCGATGCTACATACCAAGTTTCAAGGTCATAGGCCTTTTGGTTCTGAAGAAGATTTTTGAAGGGTTTTTACCATATAAGGGCATGGCGGCCATCTTGGTCATGTGACCCAGACCCCGGGTATAAACTTTCGTTCCCCCATCCCACTGAGACTGCATATGAAATTTGGCTTCAATCGGCCCAGTGGTTTCAGAGGAGAAGATGTTTGAAAATCTTAAAGACGGATGGTCCGACGGAATGACCTTGACCTTTAGTGACATAATATCTTCATCTGGTCATTTAGTCGACCATGTATACCAAGTATTGTACCCTAGACTTAAATAGTTTCTGAGAAATCCACTGTTTAAGCGTTTTCCAATATAAAAGCCTAACATACCAAAGTTGACCATGCCGTAAATTAGGTCAAGGTCAACGCAAGGTCATGATTTGTACAAACTATGATGGGCCCGCATGCCCGATGCTACATACCAACTTTCAAGGTCATAGGCCTTTTGGTTCTGAAGAAGAAGATTTTTTTAAGGGTTTTTACCATATGCGGGCATGGCGGCCATCATGGTCATGTGACCCAGACCCCGGATATAAACTTTCGTTCCCCCATCCCTCTGAGACTCCATATGAAATTTGGCTTCAATCGGCCCAGTGGTTTCAGAGGAGAAGATGTTTGAAAATCTTAACGACGGATGGTCCGACGGAATGACCTTGACCTTTAGTGACATATATCTTCATCTGGTCATTTAGTCGACCATGTATACCAAGTATTGTTCCTTAAACTTAAATAGTTTCTGAGAAATCCACTGTTTAAGGGTTTTTCCATATAAAAGCCTAATGTACCAAAGTTGACCATGCCGTAAATTAGGTCAAGGTCAACGCAAGGTCATGATTTGTACAAACTATGATGGGCCGGCATGCCCAATGCTACGTACCAAGTTTCAAGGTCATAGGCCTTTTGGTTCTGGAGAAGAAGATTTTTGAAGGGTTTTTACCATCTATGGGCGTGGCGGCCATCTTGGTCATGTGACCCAGATACTCCGAACAAACTTTCGTTCCCCCAACCCATGGAGGCTCCATATAAAATTTGGCTTTGATCGGCCCAGTGGTTTCTGAGAAGAAGATGTTTGAAAATCTTGACGACGGACGGACGGACGACGGATGCCAGGCTATACTATAAGCTCACCTATAAGCCTAAAGGCTCAAGTGAGCTAAAAATTAAAGTCTGCAAAATTTCAAAACATGTTTCATCCAAGCTATATCATACAGAGAATTCTAAGACCAGAGTGTGGACAGTATTGATGCTGATGTCTCCTTATGAGCCACCTCATCTGGATCTATGCTGTTTGCAAATTCAACCCTTTAAATTTTTGGCTCTTTAAAAGTTATGATCTCTCTACAAATGAACCCTCATTGAACATTTACCTTGACAGGTTTTCAGGATAACAAATGTTAAACAAGAGGACCATTGGTCCTGTAGCTCACCTGGGTCCATTCAGCCTCAGTACTCTAGGGTAAGTTACTCTGAGGCCATCAGTCAATTGGTTTTGGTGAAAAAGATTTTTAAAGGTTTTAACCATATATGGGCATGGAGGACATGTTGGTCATGTGACCTGGATGTTTGAAAAAATGTTCATTCCCTTAACGCCCTGGAGGCTCTATATGAAATTTGGTTTCAAAATTGGCCCAGGGGCTTTTGAGGAGATGGTTTGATATTGTCAAAATGACAGAGTTCTGTGTCAAAAGTCAAAGAATGACCTTGACCTCTTGTACTCATGAATCTTCATGTACTCATTATGACTGTATATACCAATTTTTAGGCATAAATCTTCAAAACTTTCCATGAAATCTTATGTTCTAGCATTTTCCCACATTTGACCTTGCAGTAAAATAGTCAAGGTTAACCCAAGGTCATTATTTTGAACAATCTTGATATTACTGGAATTCCCAATGCTACATACCAAGTTTCAAGGCCATCGGTCAATTGGTTCTTGAGAAGAAGTTTTTTAAAGGTTTTTACCATATATGGGCGTGGCGGCCATGTTGGTCATGTGACCTGGACCGTATGAATAAGTTTTTGTTCCCTCAACTCCTGGAGGCTCTAAATGAAATTTGGTTTCAATTGGCCCAGGGGCTTTTGAGGAGATTGTTTGGAATCGTCAAAATATGAGAGTTCTGAGTCAAAGGTCAAAGAATGACCTTGACCTCTTGTACTCACAAATCTTCATGTACTCATTAAGATAACTGTATACACCAATTCTTAGGCATATCTCTTCAAAACTTTCCATGAAATCTTATGTTCTAGCATTTTCCCATATTTGACCTTGCCGTAAAAAAGGTCAAGGTCAACCCATGGTCATAATTTGAACAATCTTGAGAGTACTGGAGTACCCAAAGCTACATACCAAGTTTCAAGGCCATCTGTCAATTGGTTCTTGAGAAGAAGTTTTTTAAAGGTTTTTACCATATATGGGCGTGGTGGCCATGTTGGTCATGTGACCTGGACCGTATGAATATGTTTTTGTTCCCTCAACTCCTGGAGGCTCTATATGAAATTTGGTTTCAATTGGCCCAGGGGCTTTTGAGGAGATTGTTTGGAATTGTCAAAATATGAGAGTTCTGGGTCAAAGGTCAAAGAATGACCTTGACCTCTTGTACTCATAAATCTTAATGTACTCATTAAGATGACTGTAGATACCAATTTTTATCCCAAAATCTTCAACAGTTTCCAAGATATCTTATGTTCTAGCATTTTGCCATATAAAGCACAAGGAAGCAAATTTGACCTTACCGTAAAAAAGGTCAAGGTCAACCCAAGGTCATAATTTGAAAAATCTTGGTAGTACTCCCGTACCCGATGCTACATGCCAAGTTTCAAGGCCATCGACCTACTGGTTCTGGAGAAGAAGATTTTTTTAGGTTTTTACCATAGATGGGCATGGCGGCCATGTTGGTCATGTGACCAGGACCGTTTGAACAACTTTTTGTTCCTAAGGTCCCAGGAGGCTCTATATGAAATTTGGTTACAATCGGCCCAGCGGTTTCAGAGGAGAAGTCGTTTGAACTTGTGGACGGACGGACGACGGACGGACGGACGACGGACGACGACGGAGCCTGACCATACTATAAGCTCCCCCGGAGCCTCTGGCTCAGGTGAGCTAAAAATATTTTCAGGCTAACAAATGTCTGGACACAGCATCCACACTGTGTGCTAAGCAGTGACCTACCTATTTTTGTAAAAAGCTATTACAGTAGAACTTCATTGGCTTGATTGGCTTGGGACAATGAAAATTAGTTCCAGCCAAGGGTATTTCTAGCCATCCAGGATTAGTTTCAATATCAAGTGATCTATATGGATAGAGTTCTAGTCAGGCAGGCTTAACAAGCCATCAGGGTTCGAGCCATTGAAGTTCTACTGTACCTGTAAATGTGAGGTGTAGTGGTTAGAGGCTCCTGGCTTTGTTGCAGATGGCTGTGGGTTTGAATCCTGAATTGGCCAGCCAGCTGCTGAAACAGTCAACCCAGCAGTTATGGGTACCTTTTTTGAATCAGGGAAGGTTACAGCAAAAGGAGGAAGACGGGTTCCATCTTGAGAAAGACGGGTCACATCTTTCTTATGCTGTGCTCATGAGGCATTGGGCCTTTAACCCTCATGGCCCCTACCACCCAAAGACTATGGGCAAGCTTCTATCCTTATCAATTAAAATGGTTCTTGGATTAGTAAAAGTCCAAGTCATTTAACAGAAGTTTTATGTACTTACAACTTTGCATCAGCACTTGTCGGTGTAGTGGATTCCTAACAGACCAGTTAGTCTTGGCTATTTGCAGCCTATATCTCACAGGTTACACGGTAGCCCTTCTCCAGACTGGGCTAATTTCTTTACTCTTACGTCATTAGCACAATTTTTTTTCTCATAATATCTTATTGTCAAACTTGTAATTTTCCAACTCTCCAAAATAACCATTCCCACAGACTTTAGAAACGCAACACTTTGTTCCTTCTTTATAGGGGTGACGTCACATCATTTCCTGTAAAGTTACTAATAAGTTGGCGTAACGTCAAATGATGTGACGTCATCTCCCGCCAAAACAGAGTACAAAACCACTATTCCAACATGCCATGGATATTAAGAGCAGAAGAACAACTCACACTTAAATAAATAAATAAATAAATAAAAATTAAAATTAAATAAATAAATGAATAAATGAAAAAAATATAAATAAATAAAAATTTTATATATATAAAAAATAAAAAAAAAGAATAATCATAATACTAATAATAACAGCAAAAGTGTGAGTTGTTCTTCTGCTCTTAATATCCATGGCATGTTGGAATAGTGGTTTTGTACTCTGTTTTGGCGGGAGGTGACGTCACATCATTTGACGTTACGCCAACTTATTAGTAACTTTACAGGAAATGATGTGATGTCACCCCTGTCAACTACTGATGCAAATATCATGATTTCAAAATGGATGCCACATAGTTGAAATAATTGTTTCCAAATTTCCTGAAGAAGGCCTAAGGCCGAAAATTTGAAATAAGAGTGGTTCAATACATTGTTATTATAAATTTTATTCCCTTTGGAAGAATTAGTTTGAAGAATTTAAAACTTTCACATTTTGCTAACGCCGACGTCGCCGACAACTCTAAAGCCTACACCGGGGATAGTACAATAGCTCTTCTTGAACTTTGTTCAGGCGAGCTAAAAATTGTTCCATAATATCACCTAAGCCCCACCTTAAATGGAACTACCATAAAACTTAAAAAAAAAAATAGAACACCTGAAATAATTAACTTAATTATCCTAACAAGACCTGTCCGCGTACAGGATAGCTCGCCTGCAGCGCATTGCCCATCACATAAAAAAACTTTAACCAAAACATCCATTTCGGACGCCGACGCGGACGCCGACGCCAACGCCGACGCCAGGGTGACAACAATAGCTCTTCCTGAACTTTCGTTCAGGCGAGCTAAAAATGGAACAGTTTGGTTTTACAATGCAGTGATGTGTCAAAGATATCCGCATGAAATGGAGAACATTGTAGGCCCTGATCAGACTGCTCCTTAGGAGCAGTCTGATCTGGGTCTGCACTGTTTGCTCATATCTGTCTATCCCAATGCTTAGAATTTTTATGTTATTACATAAAACAATAAAACAATATTAAAGTCAGAGTGTCTGTCTCACAATAATTGTTGCTGAGTCATTTGTGGCTGGTACATGGTAGCCATATTGGCTCCGTAATCTGCCTGTGGAATATATTGCGGAACTACTTGCTGTTGAGGGATTATATTTTGTGGCGGATGTGTCTGTCCAACTGATGGTGTTTGGTATGTAGAGGTTCCACTTGCTAAAGAAGAAACTGTTGCACTGAAAAAAGACAAGTATTCATTTATAATATCATTTTCTTCAAGATTTACACACAGCCTTACTTTAAACAAACCAAAAAAAATACTCTTGGAACTTACTCAGTATAAATTCATACTCACAATTTTTGCACCATTATTTTTCCTTATTATCATTATATGAACACTCTACCATACAGTGAGGTGAGATCACTGCATAAATTTCGTTTTAATCACATATAATGTGTAATATACTATTACCGACCTTTGATGTGGTAAATATGCACTTTAATTGACCTGCAAACTACATAATGACCGAGGTGAAATGGATGTTAATATGTTTTATTATATGAACATGATGTAACACACAATTTCATTGGTTGATTTAACAGCATGCCCCAGTCAATATTTGTGACATTCACTGACCAGCCAGTGAATATTACTTTTACGCTGACATCTCCTTTATTTTGGTGACGTAACATTGCAAATACATGGATGTTAATGGCATTATATTGCATAATGATACCATGTAGCACTTTGTTTCTATCAATCGAAGCTTCATTTAGCTCTATCATATAATAAAACATTTATTGACCTTTATTTTGGTGAAAATGCAATTTTACTGACCTGCAAATTTAACATATTGATTTCCGCTTTGTGTCAGTCAATATGTAATTTGCAGGTCAATAAAAGCACTTACAGTCAACCCTCTTTACAACAGCACTCATTACAACAGCAAAATTCTTTATAACGTCATTTTGATTTGCACCAAACAGCCTTCCTGTTCATAATATGTATTCGTTATAACAGCAACTTCAGTTTAGCATCAAAATGTATGGGGAAAAAAATGCTGTATTCATTTCGACAAAGTCTGAAAAAGATTGTTCCTCTAGAGCAAATTTCATAGTTGAAGGGAATCTCCTTCATAGAAATTCAGCTTTAGCAACAGCATAACAACCACTAAGTCGTTTTATAAATACAAACCCAGATGTACAGATTTAGCAAGAATGTTGTGATTCTGGTATATTTTGTTGTACGCTTTTATTATGCAAAATATTTATTTACCTTAATTTTCATGATTGCTTCTACATAACAGTAAGGATATCACTGCTATGAAGCAGACTGTCACCCTTGCAGACAGAGTCTTTAACTTGATGTTATTTGGTATGAAATATGAAATTCCCAATTTTTAATCAAAAGCCTTCTAAAATTCTCTATAAGGTAAAATACCAAAATGATCCCTATGCTCAGCCCCAAAATATTAATTTTCTATTGCTTTACAAGTCTAAAATTACCTATTGTTAAAGTCTTGACTAGACACACTGGAAAAGTTCTGTGGTTGTTGCTGTTGACCCAGCATTTGACCTTGTGACCCTGGAGGAATCTGACCTTGACCTTGTGGTATCTGTGACATCTGGCTCTGTGGTAACTGTGACATTTGACCTTGCACTTGTGACATTTGACCTTGTGGTACTTGGGACATCTGACCTTGTGGTACTTGTGATATTTGACCTTGTGGAGCCTGTGACAGCTGACCTTGAGGTTGTGGTACTTGACCTTGACCCATCTGTGGACCCTGTGGTGCAAACTGTGGCTGGCTACCATTGTACATAGCCTGAAAGGGAAATGTGATGATTTACAATGTTATGAGTGGTGTTCATAGAGCACAATTTTTCAACATTTGAGTTGCGACATGCCAAAACCAACAAACTGGCATGTGGGCCCAGTGAAGACTCAGATCAGCTTCAGCAGCCTCTCAGTCCGATCAGAATCTTCACTGCATGCTTTAAGGGTAGCCTAGGGTCTAAGGTATCTCCATGCGGACAGCATAGATTCTGATCAGACTGGGCGGATGCCCAGGCTGATCTGAGTCTTTGCATTTTGTTGGTCTTGTCTTGTAGCAGCTCATTTCTATTCTCCATGATAAAACTGATATTAGCCATGACTGATATTAGGTCTATAACAACATTGCTTTATGACAACTTCCTTATAACTTTTTTTGACATGGATACAAAACTCCAGGCACTGTATACTGCTTTATATTTACATGAGATTTCACTTCCCTAATACGCGGATCTATTGACTCTAGCCCTTAAACATTGTGAAAAACAGATCTTACCACAAATGGCTAACCAGATCACGAATGCAGATGCATTGGTTGATTGATTTGTAGCTTAACATCCACGGTAAACAGCTATGGTCATGTCGGGACAGTCAGTTAACCTAACCACACTATTCCTGGGCAGGCTTGAACCTACTAAGCGGTTAACCAGTACTTAGTGCACATACTTTTGCCAGTAACTGACAACTGCCCTTCTTGAATAAGCGGAAGGAGAGCGAAAGTATGTGGCCAGACCGGGATTCGAACTCAGGACCTCTGACTTATGAGTCAGGTGCCCTACCGATTGCGCCACGCGGACCGGCGAATGCAGATGCAACCACAAACAAGAAGAAAACCCTGATACATACTCAGACTATGAGGCTGGGGTAGAGTATAAGCTCTCCTTTGCTTTTGCAAAGATGCACTATAGCTCGGTCGCGCTATAGTGGCAATGTTTTGTTTACATTTTTAATGTCAACAGTACCTGTACTACCATTACGGTGCAGTTCATGTAACTTCTTGATCTATGGTCATGATGGAACATTACGGTTAACTGGCAGTTCTAATTCATCTAAATGACACTTTTTGAAAGCTTAAAGACAGGAACTGCCTCTGGTTTAATAAATATCATTGATAACAAAACTGATAGTAACAAAATTATTCAAATTTTTTTCTTTCGTTCCCTTGAGTTGGATAAGCTGAACTCTGCTATATAGCCTGTCAGTCACAAAATCAAAATAAACACAAAACAATAACATTGCCAACTTATCACGTCCGGACAATAAACAAATCACTTACCCCAGCTTGGCCCTGCGGCAATGGAGTGCTATATGACATTGATTTAAATGCGTAAGGTGCTGGTGTCTCTTTCATTAAATTATGGTACATCTGTAGAGCTTCTAAAACTTTGGTATTTATCTCACATAAGCTTGCATGTTTTCTGTAAATAAACAAATTAATAGTAATTAAACAATACCTGTCCCCGTACAGGATAGCTCACCTGCAGTGCCTTGCCCATAACATAAACAAGAGTTGTCAGAAGACAACAAAGCACGCCTTATGGGTGCCTGATTCTCAGTCACAAAGACCTACAAATATATCAAGTCATCTGCAGTGTCAGGCTGAGCCATTTTCCCAGGTACATGATGAATCCATACTAAATACACCTCAAAATATGAAGCAAAATCACTGAATGATAAAACTCATGTCAGAGTGACCTGAAATTCCCAAATATGATCTTAACCCTTAGAGTGCTAAGCACGACTATAGTCGTTCTCGAGGGGTAGTTCACTTTGAGAGCATGTCAGGCACACTAGACATCAAGTACTCCCCATCATTTGGGGTTGTCCTATGCAGGAGGGAATCTGCTTTCTACTAGAGCAAGGTTTTACCCACCTAATTGATTTGTTGACTTTAAAACTCGGAGAAAACGTCAAAAATTTATGGTATTTTCAAGATCAGCTTTTCAGGTGGCTACCCCTACTTACTTGATCCCGATTTTCTGACAACTAGACTTCATCCTTCCAAACTTTCTCTCTTGATAAATATTCAGCAATAACATCAGCCCTCAGACAAGCAATTACTTTTGTCATACAAAGCATATCACTGGCGCTAATATCTTGTACTATTTTTTTTTTTTTTTTTTGTAAGTGTCTACGTCGGTCCCCGATGGTATCATGTGACACCCAAATATGGCAGGTCACGTGACCTTGGTAACTTTTGGAAAATGGCAGCTCACACATTGGCCATATTGAGTGAAAATTTCAAGCAAATCGACCAGAGTGTGTGCAAGTTATGGCCTCTGAGATACCCCTACCCCCATTTTAGGGCCAGGTGAATTATTTTTTCAGCACTCTAAGGGTTAATCTACAAACAGTTTTGGAGACACTAGGCAAAATCACTGAACCATGAAATATAGGTCACAGTGATCTATAAATAATATGAGGTCATTCGTGATGTCAGACTGATCCACTATGCCAGATATGATGTTAATCCATCAAACAGTGCTTGAAATATAAGACAAAATCACTAGACCATGAACAAAGTTCAAGGGCACAAGAGTTAGCATGGTAGCTTTGCAGCTGCTGCAATTATAGGAATATGCTATTTGACCAAGTATCAAGTCTCTCCTGTCAAAGGTTTCATCAAAACTAAAGATTTTGCCTTAAAAACAGTGCCAAACAGCAAAGTCAGTCAACCCTAACATATAGGCCAAGGACATACAATTGTGTCATGCAGCTGCTGCAGTCATATGGATGTATATATGTACCAAGTCTGATGATTGTAGCTGCTGTAGTTTGTAAAATACAGAGTTGAACATCGAGTTAAACGCAATTGTTAACATTGGTTAACCTGATCACGGACGCTGACTAGGACGCTGATGGGTACGCTAATGCTGACGCTGACCCTAACGCTGACGCTAACGCATACTCGGACTACGACGCTGGGGTATAGCATAAGCTTTCCTTTGCTTCGCAAAGGCGCGCTAAAGAACTTTAAGCTCTCCTTTGCTTCGCCAGCGCCACAAGCTACAACAATAGCTCTCTGTACTTTCGTACAGGCGAGCTAATATGGGCTTTACAGCCTTTTCAAGAATATTTCACTTATGTCAAGCCGATTATTAAGCAAGGGTGGACAAAAACCAGAGCTTCCCACGGAAAAACACCTGGGCCCAGCTGTAAAAAGCATGGTTAGCCTAACGAGCTCATTAAGAGGTCAATTTCTTAAATGTTTTATGACTTTATAACCAAATCCACTGTTATTTTTTGTTAAAAAACAATGTGAAAAGCTTTTGCACTGCAAAAGCTTCTCAAATTTTTTCAACAAAAGATGTTGGTGTAATTGAGATATTAATGTTTGACATTTTAACGAAATGTTAACTAACGATGTCGTCACTTGTGAACAACCTGGCCCTGACCTTCCGTAAGCAGACCTTGACTTTCTCACTTGAGCACTGGCCGAGGCATCTCCACAATTTTCCACAATTTTTACAAAGGGGGACAACCTAATGACTTCCCATACTCTCCCTTGATGAAAAAGCTCTTCTAAAATGGGGTCTACTCTCACAAGACCTGTCCCCCTACAGGATAGCTCGCCTGCAGTGCCTTGCCCATCACATAAAAAAAACATTAACGTAAAACTTTAAAGTGTGACGCCCATGCCCACGCCAATGTCCAAGTGACAACAATAGCTCTCTGTACTTTTGTACAGGCAAGCTAAAAAGGGATTACTTCCTAAATTCGTTAAAGAGCTGACATTATCTGGTAATTAAGAAGGGAGGCAAAAATGAAAATGGCAGAGTTGCTTCCCATGAAAGTGTATCCACTGATTGTGACTTCTTCTAAGAACTGCCTCATCAAGGCAATTTTTATGATGAAGCCAAAATGTACATTACATTGCTATAGAAACTGAACAGAAATTATCTCATCTAACCTTATTTTTTTAACGTTTTCCCCACTCAGCCTATAGGAAGTGATGCAAGGTAAAAATTTGTGATAAAAAATGTTTGCAAATCTTGCCGGAAACTTCAGAGCTCTTGATAAGAGGGAGTATTTGCTGATAATTAAGGATAATTTTTCTTATTTCTCAACGAAACCATATGTTGTGACCCCTCATCTGAACCGTCTCATCGAGACGGTTCAGATGAGGGGTCACAACATACATTTTTATGCAGGATTAACAAAAATTATCCCTAATTATCACCAAATACTCCCTCTTATCTAGAGCTCTGGGAGTGTTAATTTTTGCCTTCCTGACATGTAAACAATATCTACATATCGTAAACATCCATCTCAAAATAGTCCTTTGGAAAATGTTGCAATAACTTTGCATTTTCGTTCGGTATAATGTTAGAGTGAAAATAATTATTCCTTCACAGTAAATTAACGATGATTAACATGTATTGTAGTACAAATGCCCGGCTTTGCCATCATGAATAAATAATTTAGGACCTGCCCTCCAAAATCATGTGTTAATCAGTATTGTTATATACCTAATGAGACTACTGTGGAAAACAACTGTGTTTTCTATTTTTAATTGTCGTTATGCCACAGGATCGCTGACACAGGGTTTCAACACTGTTAAAACACGGGTGCACCAGGGTTTAAACACCATTAATGCCCGCTTTCGCGTTGTCTGCAGAGCCCTGGAATCAGGATGGCATCCGTAAGACGGTATATAACAATGATTTTAAAACATTTTTTCCCTGTGTTTTAACATTTGCCTAAGCCCTCGTGTATTATAACATGCTGCAGCCCTCACTGCTGCGCGGTTCGGGCTGCAACACGTTAGTACACTCGGGCTTGGCAAACATTAAAACATGGAAAAGAATGTTTTATCCTCTTAATAATTCACCAGTAAGGAAAAATTTATCATCAATATTCCTGTTCAACTGAACTCTGGCAATAGGCTTTTTCAGCTTCAAAAGCATAAAGTTCGAGAAATGGTACCTACTTGTCAATCTTTTCTAATTCAGCATCTATTAATGGTCCCATGGCTTTGCATTGTTCTGAAATAAAAATTGTAAAGACTAGAAATGTGTCCAAAGTACATGGATGCCCCTGCCTAGTGCCTTGATTAAGGTACTGGCACTTGTAGGTCCAAAGAGGTAGTCTTGTATAATATAAAAGGACATAACCCGCACGTCATCCAACGTTTAAAAGGTGACACAAAACATTTTCAGAGTCGCAGTATGACCAATATAGTACAAATTGTGTATTATGGAACCTGGTTAGAATCAAAGAAAGTGGACCATGATATATGGATCATCATGACCTGATTTTTGTAAATTCCTGTTGTACTTATAGATATTAATCCTCATACAAAATGTCAAGTTGCTACAATAATAGGAACCCTAAAATCTACCCATTACAAAAATCTTAACCTGAGTCTAACAGGATCATGGCGTAATGACAGCTGTACAGATGTACAGACGTACGTAATAATACACATATTTATTCACGACTGAAACACTATTTGTCCCCATCATCATATGATGCGGGGGCATAAAAATATATGCTGTGACCCCTCATCAGAACTGTCTCAGTGAGACAGTTCTAATGAGGGGTCACAATTATATGTTTCTGTTAATAGAAAAACTAGAAAATTGTGTCTGTAAGACACTAATGATGCCCCCGTGCAGCGCCTGTCACAGGACATGTGTACATCCCTAAAGGACCTTTCAAGCACAAATGCTATTTATAAAGAATCCACTGAAAACATTTCACAAACTTTATACCCTACAGTGCAAAATGCAGCCCAAAATGACTAAGTTTAAAAGGCCATAATTCCTTCAGAATTATTTTTTTCCTATCATAACCAACATGCACATCTTCACTGTGTCCACAACAAGTCTCTAATGTCAGAAAAAAAGCCAATGAAAATTGTGGGAGGAGTTGATAACACAAAGTACTTACCCTACAATGCAAACATATGCCTAAAATGACTAAGTTCAAAAGGCTATAATTCTGTCAAAATTAATTCTAGCTCCAACAAAAACCCACATGCACATCTCCAATATGTCCATAGTGTGTATGCAAACATGGAAAAGATCGATTGAAAACTAAGGGAGAAGTTGATTACACAAACTCCTCACCCTACAAATGTAAAAATTTGCCTAAAATGACTAAGTTCAAAAGGCCGTAATTCTGTCAAAAGCAATTCTAGTTCCAACAAAAACCCACATGCACATCTTCAATATGTCCACAACATGTATGCAAAGTTTGAAAAAGATCGATTGAAAACTGAGGGAGGAGTTGATTACACAAACTACATACCCTACAATGCAAAAATTTGCCTAAAATGACTAAGTTCAAAAGGCCGTAATTCTGTCAAAATTAATTCTAGCTCCAACAAAAACCCATATGCACATCTTCAATATGTCCACAACATGTATGCAAGGTTTGAAAAAGATCCATTGAAAACTGTGGGAGGAGTTAATTACACAAACTACATACCCTACAATGCAAAAATTTGCCTAAAATGACTAAGTTCAAAAGGCCGTAATTCTGTCAAAATTAATTCTAGCTCCAACAAAAACCCACATGTACATCTTCAATATGTCCACAACATGTATGCGAAGTTTGAAAAAGATCCACTGAAAACTGTGGGAGGAGTTGATTACACAAACTCTATACCATAAAGTGTGACGAACGGACGGACGGACAGACTGACGGACGGATGGACGGACGGACAGACAGGAGCAAATCTTAATGCCCCCTGACTATCGTCACGGGGGCATAAAAAATCTTGAAATTATCCTCAGAACCCTTTCTTATCCGAAGCACTGAATAAATGTACGACGACTGTTTAAACTACAGGAAAATTAGAATTACACTGAACTCTGTGTCTTAGATCTGTCGAAGCATTGTCAGAAACAATGATGAAGCAACAGTGGAATCGATGAAACCGACAGATGTTCCCTGAAGGTGTGCAACAGTCAAAAGATTAGTTTGGTGGAAGAGTTTTGAAAATATAGTAATATATGAGCCGCGACACGACAAAACCAACAATGTGGTTGTGCGCCCTGTGCAGTCTTGGATCAGCATGGACATCCGCCCAGTATGGTCAGACTCTTCGCTAAGTGCTTAAAGGATAGCTAAGGGACTGAGCTACATCCATGCGGACAGCGAAGACTCTGATCAGACTGGGCGGATGCCCAGGCTGATCTGAGTCTGCACTGGGCGAACAACCACATTGTTGGTTTTCTGTCGTGGCTCATATTACCCTTTTTTTAAATAAAGAAATGTTATACAGTCAACTCCCGATATCTCGAATACTGATATCTCAAAGTATTTTCTGATATCGAAAAATATATTTCCTATTTTTAGTTACAATTTCAACTCCTGTTATCTCAAACAACTGATATCTTAAAGTAAATTTTCTGGTACCAGAAAATTTACTTTGAGATATTGATAGTTTGGGCTGAAGTTCGACTTTGAGATATCGAGAGTTGACTGTACTAGGAACCTCCTTTACTTCTTAAGAAGTTACTTCCCCTAGAAGTAAATTCCCTTTTTAAGGGTAGACCATATTTGGAGGGGACAGAAATAGGAAAGGCCTCCGTGGAAATAGCAGAAAAACATTGAGTACCGTAATGTGGGTATATATTGGGACACCTAAAAATAAATAATTTTCCAGTTGGGACAACTGGAAAAATTTATTATTTTAGGTGTCCCAATACTTAAGCACATTAGGGTAATACCAATACACACTACATGTAAAACCAGTGCCTACCTTCTAGCTGTAACATCTCTACACTGTCCGGATTTACCTCCCCTGTTGGATCAGCATTCTGGATTTGTTGTAACATGTCATCTATCTTACTCTGTAATGTAAAACAAGAATTTCCAGGGTAATTAACTACAGGGTCCCATTCGCCCATGGAATCTAAAATCTGGGATAAGTTTCAATGTGTTTGAGAGAAAATGCCTCTTTACTTAATCCAAAACTCCAGTTTTTGGCCGTCTAGGTCCCTACAACAAAAATATATATATTTTTTTTTTTGGGGGGGGGAGGGGTTTGGATGTCTGGGTCAGGATCAGGAGATGGCGCCAGACTTATTTGGATAAAAGTAGGGCAAGGGCCTTACTATGCTTGCAGTAGGTGTGGTTGGGGGTTGTGTGGATACTTTTTTTCTCATCTATCATTTCTCTTTTCTTTCTCATCTCTCTCTGGGAGACAAAATCTTTAACTTTATTCCCACAATAAAAATTTCCCCATTCAGTTAAATCTTATTTCATTCAATTCACTACACATATAACGGTGAATTTGCTTGATTTCTCAAAGAAGGAATTTCTGTGTCATCTTGAAGGAGCACCGGCAGCTCAGTAGGTTAAGCACTGGCCTGCTGATCTAGCAGTCCTAGGTTTCAGCCCCACTGTAGGCGGGAATCGTTTCAATCTTAAATGGGGTTCCACTGCACACAGCCTTTCATTATCACCCTACCATCATCCTGATATGACTGAAATACTGTTAAAGTGGACGTAAAATCTCAAGTCATTCATCTATCCGTCCATTCCCCTTGAAGGCGTACTGAGATATATCTGTATGGTTTATTCAACAACTTGTCACAACAGTTATTTCCCTTTTGTATTAACAAGACCTGTCCCGGTACAGGATAGCTCGCCTGCAGGGCCTTGCCCATCACATAAAAAAAACTTTGACGTAAAACTTTAAAGTGTGACGCCAACGCCCACACCCACGCCAACGCCGACGTCCAAGTGACAACAATAGCCCTCTGTACTTTCCTACAGGGGAGCTAAATACAGTGGAACATAAAACTATTTTCACAGAGTTAACTGTACCGTATTTCTTAACTTATAAGACAGGGCATTTTTCCCTTCCAAAACAATCTCAAAGATCTAGATCCGTCTTGTAAGACGGATCTAGACCTTTGAGATCGTTGTGGAAAAGAAAGTCCTATTCAATAGCCAATTTACATAATACTGATTTACATATTCACTGTAATTTGAAAAGAATAAAATCCAGTCTTATAACTGAATAAAGCCGGTATTTGCAGCATGCCAATAGTCATCTCACCTCATCAATTTCAACCTCTTCCGGAGCTTCTATTGTCTTCACTTGAACTTCTTCACTAAACTGTACCTTTTTAGCTGCAAACAAACACAGAAAACAATAATATGAGCCGCAACGGGACAAAACCAACAAAGTGGCATATGCGCCCAGCTAAGACTCAGATCAGCCTGGGCATCCGCCCAGTCTGATCAGAGTCTTCGCTGTCCGCATGGAGCTAGCATAGACCCTAAGCTACCCTTTAAGCACAAAGGGAAGACTCTGATTAGACTTAGTGGCTGCCCAGGCTGATCGGAGTCTTAGCTGGGCGCACATGCCACTTTGTTGGTTTTGTCATGTTGCAGCTCATATACTACAAGTATTAACTATAATAAGTGCCCCTGCTTTTCCTGTAAGAGTAGCCCTGGATGAGGAGGGAAATGTGTGAAGAGTAATGTGCCTTTTGTCATGTTGCAGCTCATATACTACAAGTATTAACTATAATAAGTGCCCCTGCTTTTCCTGTAAGAGTAGCCCTGGATGAGGAGGGAAATGTGTGAAGAGTAATGTGCCTTTTGTCATGTTGCAGCTCATATACTACAAGTATTAACTATAATAAAGTGCCCCTGCTCTTCCTTTAGGAGTAGCCCTTGATGAGGAGGGAAATGTGTGGAGAGTAATGTGCCTTTTGTCATGTTGCAGCTCATATACTACATGTATTAACTATAATAAGTGCCCCTGCTCTTCCTGTAGGAGTAGCCCTTGATGAGGAGGGAAATGTGTGGAGAGTAATGTGCCTTTTGTCATGTTGCAGCTCATATACTACACGTATTAACTATAATAAGTGCCCCTGCTCTTCCTTTAGGAGTAGCCCTTGATGAGGAGGGAAATGTGTGGAGAGTAATGTGCCTTTTGTCATGTTGCAGCTCATATACTACATGTATTAACTATAATAAGTGCCCCTGCTCTTCCTGTAGGAGTAGCCCTTGATGAGGAGGGAAATGTGTGGAGAGTAATGTGCCTTTTGTCATGTTGCAGCTCATATACTACAAGTATTAACTATAATAAAGTGCCCCTGCTCTTCCTTCAGGAGTAGCCCTTGATGAGGAGGGAAATGTGTGGAGAGTAATGTGCTTTTTGTCATGTTGCAGCTCATATACTACACGCATTAACTATAATAAGTGCCCCTGCTCTTCCTTTAGGAGTAGCCCTTGATGAGGAGGGAAATGTGTGGAGAGTAATGTGCCTTTTGTCATGTTGCAGCTCATATACTACATGTATTAACTATAATAAGTGCCCCTGCTCTTCCTGTAGGAGTAGCCCTTGATGAGGAGGGAAATGTGTGGAGAGTAATGTGCCTTTTGTCATGTTGCAGCTCATATACTACAAGTATTAACTATAATAAAGTGCCCCTGCTCTTCCTTCAGGAGTAGCCCTTGATGAGGAGGGAAATGTGTGGAGAGTAATGTGCCTTTTGTCATGTTGCAGCTCATATACTACACGTATTAACTATAATAAGTGCCCCTGCTCTTCCTTTAGGAGTAGCCCTTGATGAGGAGGGAAATGTGTGGAGAGTAATGTGCCTTTTGTCATGTTGCAGCTCATATACTACAAGTATTAACTATAATAAGTGCCCCTGCTCTTCCTTTAGGAGCAGCCCTTGATGAGGAGGGAAATGTGTGGAGAGTAATGTGCCTTTTGTCATGTTGCAGCTCATATACTACAAGTATTAACTATAATAAGTGCCCCTGCTCTTCCTTTAGGAGTAGCCCTTGATGAGGAGGGAAATGTGTGGAGAGTAATGTGCCTTTTGTCATGTTGCAGCTCATATACTACAAGTATTAACTATAATAAGTGCCCCTGCTCTTCCTTTAGGAGCAGCCCTTGATGAGGAGGGAAATGTGTGGAGAGTAATGTGCCTTTTGTCATGTTGCAGCTCATATACTACACGTATTAACTATAATAAAGTGCCCCTGCTCTTCCTGTAGGAGTAGCCCTTGATGAGGAGGGAAATGTGTGGAGAGTAATGTGCCTTTTGTCATGTTGCAGCTCATATACTACAAGTATTAACTATAATAAGTGCCCCTGCTCTTCCTTTAGGAGCAGCCCTTGATGAGGAGGGAAATGTGTGGAGAGTAATGTGCCTTTTGTCATGTTGCAGCTCATATACTACAAGTATTAACTATAATAAGTACCCCTGCTCTTCCTTCAGGAGTAGCCCTTGATGAGGAGGGAAATGTGTGGAGAGTAATGTGCCTTTTGTCATGTTGCAGCTCATATACTACACGTATTAACTATAATAAGTGCCCCTGCTCTTCCTTTAGGAGTAGCCCTTGATGAGGAGGGAAATGTGTGGAGAGTAATGTGCCTTTTGTCATGTTGCAGCTCATATACTACATGTATTAACTATAATAAGTGCCCCTGCTCTTCCTTTAGGAGTAGCCCTTGATGAGGAGGGAAATGTGTGAAGAGTAATGTGCCTTTTGTCATGTTGCAGCTCATATACTACACCTATTAACTATAATAAAGTGCCCCTGCTCTTCCTTTAGGAGTAGCCCTTGATGAGGAGGGAAATGTGTGGAGAGTAATGTGCCTTTTGTCATGTTGCAGCTCATATACTACAAGTATTAACTATAATAAAGTGCCCCTGCTCTTCCTTCAGGAGTAGCCCTTGATGAGGAGGGAAATGTGTGAAGAGTAATGTGCCTTTTGTCATGTTGCAGCTCATATACTACAAGTATTAACTATAATAAAGTGCCCCTGCTCTTCCTTCAGGAGTAGCCCTTGATGAGGAGGGAAATGTGTGGAGAGTAATGTGCCTATTGTCATGTTGCAGCTCATATACTACAAGTATTAACTATAATAAGTGCCCCTGCTCTTCCTTCAGGAGTAGCCCTGGATGAGGAGGGAAATGTGTGGAGAGTAATGTGCCTTTTGTCATGTTGCAGTTCATATACTACAAGTATTAACTATAATTAGTGCCCCTGCTCTTCCTGTAGGAGTAGCCCTTGATGAGGAGGGAAATGTGTGGAGAGTAATGTGCCTTTTGTCATGTTGCAGCTCATATACTACAAGTATTAACTATAATAAAGTGACCCTGCTCTTCCTTCAGGAGTAGCCCTTGATGAGGAGGGAAATGTGTGGAGAGTAATGTGCCTTTTGTCATGTTGCAGCTCATATACTACAAGTATTAACTATAATAAAGTGCCCCTGCTCTTCCTTTAGGAGTAGCCCTTGATGAGGAGGGAAATGTGTGGAGAGTAATGTGCCTTTTGTCATGTTGCAGCTCATATACTACACGTATTAACTATAATAAGTGCCCCTGCTCTTCCTTTAGGAGTAGCCTTTGATGAGGAGGGAAATGTGTGGAGAGTAATGTGCCTTTTGTCATGTTGCAGCTCATATACTACACGTATTAACTATAATAAAGTGCCCCTGCTCTTCCTTTAGGAGTAGCCCTTGATGAGGAGGGAAATGTGTGGAGAGTAATGTGCCGTTTGTCATGTTGCAGCTCATATACTACAAGTATTAACTATAATAAGTGCCCCTGCTCTTCCTTTAGGAGTAGCCCTTGATGAGGAGGGAAATGTGTGGAGAGTAATGTGCCTTTTGTCATGTTGCAGCTCATATACTACACGTATTAACTATAATAAGTGCCCCTGCTCTTCCTTTAGGAGTAGCCTTTGATGAGGAGGGAAATGTGTGGAGAGTAATGTGCCTTTTGTCATGTTGCAGCTCATATACTACACGTATTAACTATAATAAGGTGCCCCTGCTCTTCCTTCAGGAGTAGCCCTTGATGAGGAGGGAAATGTGTGAAGAGTAATGTGCCTTTTGTCATGTTGCAGCTCATATACTACACCTATTAACTATAATAAGTGCCCCTTGTCCTCCTTTAGGAGTAGCCCTTGATGAGGAGGGAAATGTGTGAAGAGTAATGTGCCTTGACTATCTCTCTAGAAAGTACACAGAACATGCTTTCCCCTTGAAAAGAAAAAGTACACTTTCTGAAGACTACCATCATCATGAATTTTTTTTAATTCCCTCACTTTTTCCCTGACTTTTCAAGTCTTTACAAAATTTCCCTGACCAACCATGAACTTTCCTGACTTTTCCCTGACCTAGAGAAATAAGTTCATTTTCCAGATGTTTTCCTTAACCATTGCATCCCTGAATATGGTAAAACATTGCTTCCCCAGGCATCATGAGCAGATAAGTAAACGGAATGTGGTGCATGGTCAATACCTAAGGGAAATTAAAAAGCATGGACATAATGCCATGGTTTCTGCAATTTTATTAATTTTATTCCTGTTGCTTCTCTGGAGAATGGAACCGTCCGAAAGAGCTAACGCTTTTACAAAAGAATTTATTTCATAGAGCAGCGAATTCTTCCCTTTACAAGTTGACTTACTTGATGAAAATGGCAGAATTATTTCCCCTGGAAGTGTACCCATTTACGTTTAACCACAGCAATCTGCTCCCTTTTGACAAGTTCTTTCATGAATAGGCCCCACCACAGAAGAGATTCAACAAAAATTTTTCTGCAAAAAGTCCGCAATTTTTCTCAGGAAAGAACATGTCTTAAACAAGCAAGATCATATGGGAAGTATTTAACAATTGCTTACGCTCCTCTGGCTCCACAGTAAGATCTGATGTGGCAAAGTTGGCTGGGAACAATCCTTCCCCTCTCTGATTGAATCCCTTCCACCAGTTGGGGTCACTGAAAATATAGGTAGACATAGATGGGTATGATATACTATGTATACTCTTACGAAAAAATAACACAAACTTTTTCTCTCTAGTATCTTATGTCAAAAGAACAGAAATATTCTGGTTATAAAGACTGACATAATATGGAATGCATAAATGCACTGAGAAATTTCTGAAATTGTGGTTGTTTATTCATGCATGACAAAAATGTAAAAAATAGCCATCAGAGGAGATGGCAAATCCTCCGACCAAAGACCCCCATGGACCTTGGTAAAAAGGGTGCACTCCAAAACACATATAAGTAATATATTGTCATTCTTATATGCTTCTGATTGACACTATCTGTTTAACAGATGCATGATTATCTAACAATCAGACTAAAATAGTATGATTGACTGCTAAAAAGAAGTAATATCTCAAACAGCCGCCAAATACATAAATATATAGCATATGATACATTAAACTTTCAAAATGTGTGAATAACTTCTAAACAACAAGCCCTTCAAACCTAATTTTGAGCTCTCTAGTAAGTGAGTTTGGACAAAGAATCCAAATCTGGAGAGAAAAAATTTTTTTTGGTGGGGTGGGGTGGGGGGGGGATTTGGAGGGATCAGAGAGAGTCAGGAACACTGATAAGATATCGCAGCATGTTCATCAATATTCTAAAAGGTATAAGGTTATTAAAATTGTGGAGCAGGCCAGGGTTATACAGATATGGAGCAGAGACTCAAACAGCAGCTCAAAATACCAAAGGGAAATAACTCACAAAGTATGAATGCAAGAGTTGTCATTCATGTATGAGACAAATCATCATGACCTGTTCTTCATATCTGTGAAGTATCATGAAAATATTTCAAAAGGTATTCAAGCTATGGAGCGGACACCTAAAATCATCAAAGGGAAATAACTTTAAAAGTAAGAAAGCAAGAGTTGTCATTCTTGTTCGTGACACATCGTCATGACCTGTTCTACATACAGGCCAACTTTTTTTTTTTTTTTTTTTTTTTTTTTGTCAAGCTTCTCCGAAGGATGTATGATATGAAAGGTAGAAGAAGATGATTTGATGATAGAATGATGATATCCCATTATCAATTTTATTATGAATATTGATATTCAATCTTGACACCAATCACCAGTATAAATTTGCCTTTACAAATATATATACATCAACACATCAATTTTATACACATACTTACTCAACAAATCACATATACATATAAGCATTTTACATAAGTTATACACACATACATTTGCACATATATACTAAATATCCGGCTTACTTTGATTTTTTGTCTTATTGATAATACTGTATTGTAGAGTACTAAGAGTGGGTTGCCAAGAGTCGAAAATTGTGATAGGGTCTGTCCCTACCTACAAATGTTCCACTCTTTTCAAGCCACCCTAGTTTCACGTTGAGACTGCTTATTTTACAAGTTCAGACTATTTGATAGATTTTTCTTTTTACTATTAACTACATGTATTTAACAATTCTAGCAATTGATATAAGCACAGGAAGGAAGAGAAGAAGTGATGAAATACCCGCCCATAGACCATGAATGCAGGAGAAGGTCTGAAGAGTGTCATACAGGTCCTTTATGCTTGGGTATATTCATTCATGACAAGCAAGAGGGAAGATGAGCAAGGAGAAAGGTCTTTGAAACGAGTTAATGAACATACATTGGTACATACAGGATGAAATAATTTCTAAATGTGTCAGTAAACATACACATAAATACACACAAGGAAAGGAAAATGACTTTGAAACGAGTAAATGAAACACACATATATACACACTGATATTTACAATAAACTTTATAAAAGATATATTTTTTTACCATTTGTTTCAGAACGTCATAATTAACGATGTAAATCAACTGCTATTCCAATTTACTCCATAGTTTTGTTTCAGTTTTAAATTTGTTTGATATGTTTGTATTTTCTATAAATTTCGCAGCTTGTCTTATTTTGTATAATACTTTCCCAATAATATTTATATATGTAAATGATTGATTTTCGAATTTTATCTTATTTCTTATTTTCCATATTGTCCACTTAGCTTGCTGTAAGATAAAATTTATGAATATTCTTACTTGTATCTTTTCATGTATATAACCAAGTATTAAATGATACGGATGAAATACAACTCTAAGTTTAAACTCTCTGTTAATGACCTGGTCTGCTTTATATTGTATACTTGTAATGACTCTATGAATAACTCTACAGTGAAAAAACAAGTGCAGTAATGTTTCACTCTCCTCTTTACAAAAATGGCATAATCAATTAGACATATTCATTAACTGTAGTCTATGTTCCGTAAATATTGCATTGTGTATTATTTTCCAGTGATATTGTTTTTCTTTATTACTACAGGGGGTTTCTAAAGACAATACCCAGATGTTTTCCCAGTCAAAAGTTTGATTAAAAATTGAGTCCCACTTTATGACACATTTTGGTTGAAATGTTTTGTCCAATAACATGTTCTGTATTTGTTTTAATTTCAAAGTTTGAGGCTCTACACTCAGCAAAATTTCTAATTGGTCAGTTTTCTAATATGCAGAAATGTGATTTTTAAACTGTATTTTTGGATATTATTATAATCAAAATTTTGGGCTGTTATCTACTTATTGAAAGTCAATGTTGTAATCAAAACTTTATTGTAGTATTAGATTTATGACCCCTTCTATGTAAACCATAAAATGCTTTGAAAACACATACAGGCTGCATCAAACTCCCACAAAAGCATGATATTTCATAAGTAAATAAGGTTTCTCATCATAAAAACATGAGGTATGTTTTTTGTCTTCGTGCATTTTTCACCTGTATCAATTTTAATATTGATGTTTTCAAATTACCTCCCTTTCAATGTTTGTGTAAATCCTAATAGACGCCTAAAATGGATGTAAATCATTTTGCATATGCATAAGCGCTTGTGCTGCTTGTAAAATACAAGAATATCTGTACATTTGTTTGTCCTAGTTGGTAGCCAGGCTAATCTAAATCTACTTAAGGCTTAATTCTATGGCATAAAGTGACCAATTAGAAATTTTGTTCAGTCTACATGTATATAATTATCTCTGTGATATACATGTATTTATGAAGTATCATATAAAAATTTCAAAAGGTATTCAAGTTACAGAGCGGACACGAAATCATACCTAAAACCATCAAGGGGAAATAACTGAAAAAGTAAGTAATTAATATCTGATTGAGTGTTGTTGTGCAACTGAGCAAGAGCTGTTCTTATATTATTGAGCATATAACATTCCTCTTTTGTCTGTGATAGCAGTGCTAACAGCCGAGTTAATCACTCACAGTGCTATCATGCCTGTAGCACACACACTTGGCCCACCGTATGCTCTGGGCACACTGTTCCTCGAGATACGGGGGTGGTTCGTGGAGAAGCTTAAAGTGACACTCCGGTTCCAGTTCCCTGACGGGTCAGTATGTGATGACCTGCGGGTTCACTCCCTTGGTCCACTTGTGTGTGTGACAGGTATGACCTTTGGTTTTGTCTTTCCTCTTTGACCACTCTTCGGTGATAAAAATCTTCCCTTTTATAGAGCTTTCAGTGTTAACCTGTGCAATACTTCATACTTTTCCGTGCCAAAGTCTTGTTCGTACCTGAATGGACCCCATTGGAAATAAGCCATTTAGGCTTTATGGGCTATCCATGGGTATTAAGATCGAATCTTTCGAATCAGTGAAAATGGGTGTGGGTGTTAGTTTTTTACTTGTAGCAGCCTAGCTCATTCCAAAACTCCTTAAGTTCTAGTCAAATTCACTGTGATAATTTTATATTTTCTTAAATTAAATTCATATAGATATATACATAAATATCATTTAAGTGTGCTCTTAAATACCTCACTTGTTGATTAATTTTTAAATTTTAATTTCAAAAATCGCTTTTAGATAGTATACGTTACTTTGTTAAATGATCTTAATTCCTGAATAAATCTTAATCTTAATCTTAATCTTAAGCAAGAGTTGTCATTCTTGTTCACAACACATCATCATGACCTGTTCTACATATCTGTGAAGTATCATAAAAATATTTCAAAAGGTATATGAGTTATAGAGCGGACACGAAACCACACCTAAAATGATTAAGGGGAAATAATTCAAAAAGTAAGAAAGCAAAATTTGTCATTCTTACTTGTGACACATCGTCATGACCTGTTCTACATATCTGTGAAGTATCATGAAAATATTCTAAAAGGTATTCAAGTTATAGAGTGGACACGAAATCACACCTAAAACAAGGGGAAATAACTGAAAAAGTAAGAAAGCAAGAGTTGTCACTCTTGTCCACGACACATCGTCATGGTCTGTTCTACATATCTGTGAAGTATCATGAAAATATTCTAAAAGGTATTCAAAATATAGAGCGGACACGAAATCACACCAAAAACAATCAAGGGGAAATAACTCAAAAAGTAAGAAAGCCAGAGTTTCGGGACACATCGTCATGGCCTGTTCTACATATCTGTGAAGTATCATGAAATTATTCTAAAGGGTATTCAAGTTATAGAGCGGACACGAATCTGCCAAAAAATCACACCTCAAACCATCAAGGGGAAATAACTCAAAAAGTAAGAAAGCAAGAGTTGTCATTCTTGTTCGCGACACATCGTCATGACCTGTTCTACATATCTGTGAAGTATCATGAAAATATTCCAAAGGGTATTCAAGTTACCGAGCGGACACGAATCTGCCAAAAAACTCACCAAAGGGGAAATAACTCAAAAAGTACAATAGCAAGAGTTACCATTCTTGTACGCGACACCTCGTCATGACCGGTTCTACATAACTGTGAAGTATCATGAAAATATCCCAAAGGGTATTCAAGATATAGAGCGGAAAAGAAAATGTTTACGGACGGACGGACGCCAGGTTCATCGCTATATCCCCCGATCCTTTCGGTCGGGGGATAACAATTAATGGAGCAAAACCAACAATCACAAGTTCTGACCCTTTAAATTGCCATATAGTTAGTTCTCTAGCTTCAGATGTGGTGCAAACTTCTTGCATTTTGCACCTTAAATAATGTCACTGAAACATCATCAGGAATTTTCCACATCGATAACTTGTTACAAACTGAGTTATGCCCCTTTAAATTAATGATGCAAAGTAGGCAATTTTCACCAATGCATAAGATACTTTTGTGTGTGTTTGCTGTTCAAATATAACTGAAACCAAACTCCACTTCAAGTCAAATTATAGAAGAACTTCATTGGCTCGAACAGGCCTTGGACTATCAAAATTAGTTCCAGCCAAAGGTAGTTCCAGCCATCCAGGGTTTAAATAGTTTCTACATAAACTGAACTCTAGGGGCCAAAAAAAGTTCTAGCCAGGCATATCAAACAAGACATAAGGGTTTGAGCCATTGAAGTTCTACTGTAAATGGTAATTGTTTGCAAAGTATGGCAATAAAGGGGCGTAACTCAGTGTGTCATCTGATGCAAACATAGTAAGAACCTAGTTTTCCTCAGATGTACCTACTGAGCAAGTTTGAAGACTCAATCCCTTTTGGCAACTAAGAAACTGAGCTAAAAGCAACAGGTGAATATTTTATTCTATGTTCATTCATCCATGAAATATATGTCATAGTCCAATAGGCATCACTGCTTTCAGTAGATCTTTCCCAGATGTACCTATGGAGCAAGTTTGAGGACCCTATCCCATGTGGATACTTTGACACTGAGCTCAATGCAACAGGTGAACATTTTGCTCACACCCACACACACACAAGCTCAGGCACACATGCAAGCAGGCCCAGAGGTTATAAAACTTGAGTTCATTCTCAAACTCAAAATAAAACACACTGATTGGCTGCTTCCGAGCATGTGGCTGCTTCCGAGCACACGCTCGGAAGCAGCCAATCATTGTGCTTTATTTTGAGTTTGAGATTATTCTCAAGTTTTAAAACCTCGAACCCAGATGTGGATGCACAAAAAGGGTACTGTATAAACACTTCTTTGCTTTGCAAAGTCTTGCTAATAAAAGTGAAAAACATTCACAAGAAACCCCAACAAGACCTGTCCATATACAGGATAGCTCGCCTAACAGTGCCTTGCCCATTACATATAAAAAACTTTGTTGTAAAAGTTTAAAGAGTGATGCCCATGAAAGTGCCTATGTCAGGGTGACAACAACAGCTCCCTGTACTTTTGTACTTTTGACGTCACCTTTAGTAGAGAAGAACCCCATTTTGAAATGGTCAGACCATCCAGGGGAGCAGGGCTACAGAAATCTGAATTTTTGTCGGTTCTGACCGAATTTGAGTTCGAAAAACCGATTCAGATGTCATAAGGCACGTTTTTTTTCCGTCCGAAAAAACACAATTTGCGGATGTATGATGACATAATTACTTGGATTTTAGCCATGTGTCATATTATTAATCCAATAATCACGCACTGCTGTCAAAAGTTATCACAGATAAACAAAGTGTTGATTGTCTTGCCAAGGTGTGAACACTGATTATGTTTTTAGAAATCGTTGATAATTAGCATGTGTCACAATTTTGGCCAGCGGCGAAGGTTTTGCACAACTCACAATACACACATACACATGCCGACGCACGGAAAAAGGCTGTGCAACGTAAGGTTACTCTATACTTTCAAAGATAGCATAAGAAAAAAATTTGACTAGCAAAAAGAAAAGTTAAACCGGACTTGATTATGTGCAGGCTGGTCAGTTTTTTTTAGCCGACATCATTTCTCGCGCAGAAAAATATTTTTGTTATTCGTCAGAAGGTACCTTTTTCCAAGGGATTTAACTCGAATAAAGTTAAATACTTTAACCGTAATACTTCGGTCAATTCCGTAAATGAAGATCGGGGAGGATGTCCGATTGGTTTCACTTTCGGTCTGACTGTCTCTGCACTTTAAAACGCTTTTTTCACGATAAGAACATATGGACTAAATGGCTACTTCAGCGATGATTTCATTTGTGTCAAGCAAGCAGTATATAATTTTTTTTGTACCTGGTTGCGGATAAATGAGCGCTACGAACAATGTAAACATGCGGTTTTCATTACTGGGTGGGGGATTCAGGGCCGATGTCGTTAGACCGCGTTATCACTTACAACACAGCTCGATTTTATGTCTCCCTGCATCCGCATTATAACGGCGCTCACATGTAATTATTAGTTTTCGTGACTTTTTTGGATTGTGGAATACACAGAGTTGTCATTAGTATTTGGATTTCAAAATTTCTGTAGCCCTGCAGAAGAGCCACAAGAGCTGTCTCCCTTTGATAAAATGGCAGGAAGACATGGCTATGTACCCATATTTTAACCCTTTTCAGACCGTAATCTGTTTTGGGGACATGCACAAACAGTGCAGACCAAGTTCAGACGCCGCAGATTGCAGCGTCTGAACAGGGTCTACACTGTTTGCTTACAAAATGTTTTATGCAAAGAACGCTACAATGCAAGCAATCACCAGAAAACCCTGTAACTACAAATGTACTCATCCAAGCTGTAAAGATGGACAAGTCCACTGGTCAAGGAAGGGCCAAGGACAAATAACTGACCTGTCATCTAGAACACTTATCAACTCTCCCGCTTTAAAAGTCAGCTCGTTATCTTCAGCAGCTTCAAAGTCATATAATGCTCGCACCTGCAACGAAATAAAACTACTGATTTTATCAGGTGTCAAAGGCTTTAGGGCAAGGTTGGCAAAAAGGCGGGAAATACTCATATTTCCCAGGACGGTGGGAAATACTGGTAATTCCCGGGAAATACTGGTAATTCCCGGGAATTACTGGGAAATTGGCTCTCTCTGCCTAGAAAGTTTTAAATGTGTTTTATAACAGCTGCAAAACTATATATACAAAGCAAAACTAATTAAACATCCCTTTATTTAAACATCAAACAAAGGTACAGGTAAAAAAATATTGTGTAGATCTGCATATGCAATCAATTTTTTTTCTTTTACGAGCTGTCCGATGATAAGTCTACATCTGTTTATCAATAAGTTGCTATAAAACACTGAGATTAAAAGTACCTACAGTAATTGTCACCTGTCAGTTGAATCAAGACAATTTAATTATTTTTCACACCTGCAGTGGTGTTTGGTCATTACATGTAGTACAATAGGAAGCACAGTTAATCAATAAGATAGATATTGTCTTGAGAAGCTTTTTGGGGAGACAAGACATTACAGGACCTCATCAGGTAACCATTGGACCACAATGTCCACACATCATTGTTTAATTAATCAGGTGACAAACTCGGGGATACATGCAAGAAACTGGAGTATAGTACACATTCTATGCCCAGCTTTGAAGACCCTCACAGGGTTCTGTCTAATTTTGTTATGATAAAACTTAAGACAGCCTGCAGAAAGCTGTGGTTTTTAGCAGTGATAAGCCAGCAAGGGTCACCCTAAAGGGAGAAATGGGAGAAATTTTCTCCAAAAGCTGACTGACTTCTTCCTGTTTTGAGCTGAGCGAGAAGTCAAAATGTATAAAACATATATAGAAAATTCAAAATTTGGGATAAAAACTTCTCCCTTAAATTCAGAAAATGTCACAAAACTTCTCCTTGTCTGAAAACCCTAGGCTGATCCCTGAACCAGGCAAAAAGGTTTAAGCAAAACTGCAGCTCAGTTTAGTATATACATTTGTATGAGAACCAAACGATAAAAAGATCTTGAGTTTCCAAAACGGTGTTGAAGCAACACTGTTAAGTACTTAAAGAAGGGATTTTACAGTCGTGTTATTTTTATTAATAAGAATTTAAAAAGCAATTTTATTTGAAATTATAGCCTTTGACACAACCAAGAATCATCTGCTGTGTCCGCTGGCATGGACCAGTCCTGGAATTTACAACCTTATTTGCAAGATATGCATATTAATGATAAGAAATATGTCCTATCAACTTAAATTTAAAGATATATGATTGAATATTTCAAGAAAAACAGATCTAAAATTTCACATTTCCCAGTATTTCCCACTTTGGCCAAATTTGGAGTATTTCCCAGGACGGTAATTACCGGTAATTACCACTGGGAATTCCCGCTACCGGTATTTCCCGGCCAACCTTGCTTTAGGGCAACTTTGGTACTTTTGAAGCATCACAAAACAAGAATCCTGTGTCTATTATCGGTACATTGTTTAAAACACCAGAAAACTTGTTCCCAGTCTATGCCAACCCCCAACACCATGAAAGCAATACCTATGAGTTCGATTCTGCTAGTTGCTGAGTGTGAGTTGCAGATTGAACAAGTAAATTCATTGAATTTATATCCCCAGCCGAAATGGCTGATTATGGCTTATTTTCAGTTTGATTAAATTTTGTTCACTGGTTACTTAGTTATGGCTGAAGCTGTGGACTTTAAATCAAGGGGAAATAACCTATATAAGCAAGGGTATTCTAAACAACTTGCTTCAGCATCTGCATCTTAGTTATGGCTTAGTTGTGTATTTTAAATCAAATCAAGGACAGTAACTCATGCATTATTGATGCCATCATGACAAAACTTCACGTTAACTGTCATGTTATGACGATACATAATTGTTTCAAGTTTCGTGAAATTCCGTTAACTGGTTATTTAGTTATGGCTCAATTTGTCTATTTTAAAGCAATTCAAGGGCATTTACTCATGCATTACTGAAACAAGTCCAACAAAACTTACAATGCATCACCCTGTTATAATAATACATATTTTGCATATAAGTTTCATAGAATTCCATTTATTGATTACTTAATTATGGCTAAATTTGTTGATTTTAAATTGATTCAAGGGCAGTAACTCAAGCACTACTGACAGCATTCTGACAAAACTTAATGTGCACAACTGTTTAATAGTGATACACATTTATTTTAAGTTTCATGAAATTCTGGTAATTGGTTACTTAGTTATGGCTCATTTTACCATTTTGAAAGCCATTCAAGGGCAATAACTCAGGCACTACTGAAGCCAGTGTGAGGAAACTTCATGTGCATCAGCGCCTTATAGTGATATACATTTGTTATAAGTTTCATGAAATTCTGATAATTATTGGTTACTTAGTTATGGCTCATTTTATCATGTTGAAAGCAATTCAAGGGCAATAACTCATGCATTACTGAAGCCAGTGTGAGGAAACTTCATGTGCATCAGCGCCTTATAGTGATATACATTTATTTAAATTTTCATGAAATTCCGTTTAATGGTTACTTAGTAATGGCTCCGGACGGAAGGACAAAACTATACCCCTCCGCCTTCGGCGGGGGATAAACATCTGTCATGATGGTGAGTAACTTTCAGTGTCACGAAGCTTGCCAAGTGATTTCAAACAGTGAACCAGAGGGACGGACTTTGAAAGAAATCAATGTCATCAATCAACAACACTCCCTCATTAATGTTGACATCTGGCATGGCATAAACTACCCTTATCTCCCCATTTACCGCACGGTGCGCATAACTTTTTCAAAATTGCAACAAAAAGGTGTGGTTAAAAACGTTTCTAATAACCGCACGCTCAGAACGAAAAAAGCAACAAACGGCCATTGTCTACTTCAAAGATGTTAAGGAAAATGGATACGGTAAATTCTCATTTAGTTCGAACAGTTAATCGGGTTGTTCGAAGTGTCATGAAAATATTTAGTGTTCGAACTATTTGAATTGCCAATTTCCGGGAGAAAATCAATCTCATGTCAAGTCGCAAATTATATCTCATACCTCTCAGTATTAAATGTGTCCTCATTATGCATGTATTTCATTCTCTTCATCCTTCTTCAATATTCCAAATAAATATTCCGAAAGAAAGGAAAGTATTTCAACACATTTACGATGACCTGATATGTGATTGTTTATTAAACACGTCAGGTAAGTTTGTCAGTGCTCTGGCTATTCATTCACCACAAGGGGTCTGCTTTAAATTCACGGGCTCATATTAATAACACACACATTCTAATTCTGGAAGATGCGGTCCTTTTGATCTTCCCTGTTTCTGTCTGTCCTATATTACGTCCAAGGGTGCAGAAATATTGGCAACGAGTCATGAGAAAGGTACCGTATTACATTTGCAAACAGCAAAGCCTTAGACCAGTCTGCGCATCTTCAAACAATTATTTTGCAAACTATCGGCGAATCCTGGAGATTTGTTAGACTGGTCAATGTTCGCAAATGCACTGTATGATGCGGGTGTTTGCTGATCGGATGTGTCCTGAGGCCCTTTTGAGGCCCACGGGCCAGCTATGCCAATGATAAACCTATCCTATGGCTACTGTGAACTTTGTTTAAATGCACAGACCATGCATATGCGAAGGCTGGTCGCTTCGTTCAGTTTGCGCATGTATTCAGACTGATTTTGTCAGGAAACAAGAGTTTGTCGTTATGACAATTTATTTTTTTGTAACCTGGGTTTCTCATCTGTCGTTCATGTATCTTTCCCAAACGCACTTTGGCCCGCATGCACATAATCGCTATATACGACAAGAATTGCTCTAAAAAATGGCGCCTTTTCGCATGTACGAAAGGCAAAGACTCAGTTCAGCCTGCGCACACCCGCAACCTCATAACTTCGTAAGCTCGATCCTTCTCGGATCAACATGTACATTTCCATTGTTGATGCAGATAGATAATATGCTAATCAGACGGCGCAGATGTGTAAGCTGATCCGAGTCCGCTGTTCGCACTCGTACACATCATAACACTTCAGCCAACTCTGTAAATATCGGCAAGGGTGCCTGATTGACATTTAGACCGATGGAGTTGCTCTCTTCGCACATTGCGTCAGGAAAACAAAACTGAAAACACTGTCGCTGATGAAACAGTGATGGTAAGTTGAACTTGATGCGTTTTGTGAGTTTCAAAAGGAAAAAGCAGTGTGCCCTTGTGAATTTTTTTCCGGAAATGGCCTTGGTGTGCAATTATAGGGGCATGTGCGGTAAATGGGGTGATTACGGTTATGTCATTTTGCGATTTTCTCAAGTTAATCTGAAAGACCAAAGTCACTTGACAGTAAACATACATGACCTCCTATAGAACCAGTGCATTGTCCACAAGTGAATTTTTCCTTCATGGGTCAGATCAGAATTGTTAGTACAGGTAAAACTCATGGATAGCCTTATCTGATTTGTAAAAATAAACAGTAGAACTTCAATGGCTTGAACCCTGATGGCTCGTTAACCCTGCCTGGCTAGAACTCTTTCCTTGCTCACTAGAGGTCAGTTTATATATGTTCTGCGCAAATTAGGAATCGGTACAATTCCAGAATTGTCCTGCGCAAAGTAGGAATTCTCACTTTGTTGCGCAAAGTGAGAATTCTTACCTTGCGCAAGACAATATCGGAATTGTCTCTGCGCAAAGTGAAAATCGGGACAAAGTGAGAATAATTAGATGTCAGTGTGTTTAACAAATATATGTTTGCATTTATTTGTTTGATACGGCCATTTAACCATACCTATAAATTTCTGAGTTTGAAAAAATCGTAATTTTGACAAAGTAATATTTTCCTCTTCAAAAGGCACATGTACATATTTCTGCAACATATGTACAAGTTTCCAATCAACTGGTCAAACACTGGAAAAAGTTATCAGAATTTGAAATCATATATCATCCCGAAAAACAGCTAAGTTTAATAAGGCCGTAATTTTGTCACAAATACAGATTCCTCATTTCAAAACCATTTCCCTGTTACTTCCAGTTTTGCCTAGAAATATTTACCTGTTGGATATAAACCACCAAATCCCTTGCGCAATTCTAGAATTGTACTGGTACAATTCCAGAATTGTAACACAAAGTGAGAACTACTACTTTGCGCAGGACAATTCTGGAATTGTACCGATTCTTACTTTGCGCAGAACATATAGAAACTAACCCTGGATGGCTAGAACTACCCTTGGCTGGAACTTATTTTCATGGTCCCAAGCCTGTTCGAGCCAATGAAGTTCTACTGTATTGAACACCCTATTTCAACGATATTACAATTTGAAAGACTTGGTCTTTTTTTTTTGACGCCAAACATATCAGGGCCAGATCATGACGAGATTTCAAACAAAGAGGCACTGGTGACAAGCAGAGGCTTGACAAGTGAAGGCTCTATAATCAGACTGCACCTATGTGCAGTCTGATTAGAGCCTTCACTAGTCACATCAGCCATCTCTGAAATACGCCCAAACCATAAGCCAACAGTGAGGCCTCGACCTGGCGTAAAAGATAAGAAAACACTGGGGCCTTAACCCACCATAAACAATAAGAATGATTTGCATGCCAAATGACAAAACCGGCACACTGTTGGAAGCTACATGATGTGCCTCAAAATCTTTTGTATTCGTACCTTTCTAACTTCTCTAGGTCTACTACTACTGATAGCACTACTCTGTGTCATGGTAGAAAAACTTGTCGGGTAAAGACTGGTAGTTTTCTGTGACGCCCCCCTCTCATTCTCCTGGAGTGACAGAGCTATAGCTGGAAAACAATACAGATGAAATGAGCTCAATAACATGTGTCTCTCAAAGTTCTAGACAAGACTGAGTATTAGATGATAATTAAGGATAATTTTTCTTATTTCTCATCGAAACCATGTTGTCTCATTGAGACGGTTCAGATGAGGGGTCACAATGTATGATTTCAATGAATGAGACGGTTCAGATGAGGGGTCACAATGTATGATACCAGGGGTTTTCCTAGGGACCAAAATGCCACTGGCCTGCAGGGCCACCTGGCCTGAAAATCTACTGGCCATCCAAATTTTCAACTGGCCCGACTTTTTTCCAAATATACAGGACTAATTATATTCAATAAAATAAAGCACCATTAAAATGTATGTTTTTATTGCAGGGAATCGCATCTGAAATATTAAATTAAATCAGTTCATTAAATTCATTCTCTAACAGTTCAGTGAAGGCATCATCAAACTCGAGCAACTTGAATTCAGTCAGCCACCTGGGGTAGAAAGGACCGACTGCGGCCAGACTGTTCGTATTTGTCCCGGGTGGCTTTCTTTTCTTCATCGGACTTAAGCAGCTGTTTTTGTTTATTAGGTTGCGGGGCTTGAAATAAGCGCAGAAATCCTTTGGGTCCATTTTTTTACATACAACTTCCGCGATTCATCCCCAAATTTGATCGGTCGGCCATGATGTCTATTTGCAAAGAATGGAGAAATTTCATTGGATTAAACATTTCTGATCGTCCAATGAAATCACCCGTAGGAAAACAAAAGTAGACTGGTTTTTAGACTGGTTTTCGCTTCAAGTTTGAAACTAGAAAATGTGTTTATGAAACACTATGCCCCCAACCATATGCTTGCCTCTAAAGAAGGTTCATCCAATAATGCTTGTACCTTTGTACCATAGGCTTCAATGTACTAAGTAGAAAAAGGGGCTTAACTAAGTCAAAAATTTACGAATTGTTTTCGAAAGTCAATCAGGTCAGCTACACCTTGGGCAATATCAACCTGCAAAAATCATGATCCTAGTATCAGGGGTTCTCCAGATATTTTGTTCACAAGGTTCCATAGGCAAATAATGCACTAAGTTGAAAAAGGGGCATAACTCGATCAAAAATTCACGATTTTTTTTCAAAAGCTTATCAGGTCTTCTACACCATAGGCAGTATCTTCCTGCAAAAAAATCATGCTCCTAGCATCAGGGGTTCTTGAGATATTTTGTTCACAAGGTTCCATAGGCTTACAATGCACTAAGTCGAAAAAGGGGCATAACTCGGTCAAAAATTCACAAATTTGTTTCAAAAGTTAATCAGGTCATCTACACTTTGGGCATTGTCATCCTGCAAAACCTCATGATCCTAGCATCAGGGGTTCTTGAGATATTTTGTTCACAAGGTTACACAGGCTAACTCGAAAAAGGGGCATAACTCTGAAAATATGTGACCCACGTAAAAAAGAAAAAATACGTGTTCGCTTATTTTTCATACTGATCATGTGTTTAAAGTTTCAAGTTCCTAGCTCTTACGGATCTTGACTGGGTGTAAAGGTACCTTTGTACCATAGGCTTCAATGCATTAAGTCGTAAAAGGGGCATAACTCGATAAAAAATTTACGATTTTTTTCAAAAGTTAATCAGGTCATCTACACCTTAGGGAGTATCTTCCTGCAAAATATCAGGGGTTCTTGAGATATTTTGTTCACAAGGTTCCATAGGCTAACAATGCACTAAGTCGAAAAAGGGTCATAACTCGATCAACAAGAATTTAAGAAATATGCTCAAAAGTAAATCAGTTCATCTACATCTTGGTCTGTAACTGTATGCCAAATATAAATGTGCTAGCTTAAGCGGTTCTTCAGATATTTTGTTCACAAGGTAATTCCTATATAAAATGCCTAAGGCCTGAAAAGGGGAATAACTCAACCAAAAAATTACGATATATGCTCAAAAGTTAATCAGTTCATCTACACCATAGTCCAAACCAGCATGCGAAATTTATGGACCCTAGCTTATGCGGTTCTTTAGATATTTTGTTCACAAGGTTGTTCCTATACAAATGCCTATGTCCGAAAAAGGGGAATAACTCAACTGAGAATTATTGAAATAGGCTCAAAAGTTAATCAGTTCATTTAGCCCTTAGTCTGTAACTGTATGCCAAATATCAGGATCCTAGCTAAAGGGGTTCTTCAGATATTTTGTTCACAAGGTTCCATAGGCTTACAATGCACTAAGCTGAAAAAGGGGCATAACTCGGTCAAAAATTTATAAAAAAATTTCACAAGTTAATCAGGTCTTCTACACCTTGGGCAATGTTATCCTGCAAAAAATCATGATCCTAGCAGCAGGGGTTCTCAAGATATTTTGTTCACAAGGTTCCATAGGCTAAGTCGAAAAAGGGGCATAACTCTGGAAATACGTGACAGGCGGAAAAAAGAAAAAATACGGGTCCGCTTATTTTTCATGTACATACCACATATGAAATTTCAAGATCCTAGCATAAGCGGTTCTTGAGTTTCCTATCTGCCATAAAGCGTTACGGACGGACGGACATACGGACAGACGGACAGACGGATGGACAGGCCCAAACCAATATGCCCCCTCAACTTCTCCGAAGTTGGGGGCATAACAAACCGAATGTCCCGAAATGACTCCCTGAAATTCATCTGGCCTGACGGACCTGCTACAGTGCGATTTAACTGGCCCGAGGCCAAAATCAACTGGCCAGGGCCAACGGACCCGCGCTTAAAAAAACCCTGGTATAATTTTAATGAATGAGATGGTTCAGATGAGGCGTCACAATGTATGATTTCAATGAATGAGACGGTTCAGATGAGGGGTCACAATGTATGATTTCAATGAATGAGACGGTTCAGATGAGGCGTCACAATGTATGATTTCAATGAATGAGACGGTTCAGATGAGGCGTCACAATGTATGATTTCAATGAATGAGACGGTTCAGATGAGGGGTCACAATGTATGATTTCAATGAATGAGACGGTTCAGATGAGGGGTCACAATGTATGATTTCAAAGAATGAGACAGTTCAGATGAGGGGTCACAATGTATGATTTCAATGAATGAGACGGTTCAGATGAGGGGTCACAATGTATGATTTCAAAGAATGAGACAGTTCAGATGAGGGGTCACAATGTATGATTTCAAAGAATGAGACAGTTCAGATGAGGGGTCACAATGTATGATTTCAATGAATGAGACAGTTCAGACGAGGGGTCACAATGTATGATTTCAATGAATGAGACGTTTCAGATGAGGGGTCACAATGTATGATTTCAATCAGAAATAAGAAAAAATACCCCTCAATTATTATCAAATACTTCCTCTTATCTACAGCTCTGTAAATTACATGTATCTCTGCAATGTACCAGGGAACAAGAATTTTGTGGAATGCTTTGTAATGCTTGTCAGCACTAATTTTACTAACAAAGCTAAACCGGAGAACTGGACAAATGTTCACACCGCCGAAGTCAACACAAGAAAAGTAATACTTATGTCTCAAAATCTGTTAGTCTGGTTTTCGCTTCAAGTTTGAAACAAACTGAATGTCCCGAAATGACTCCCTGAAATTCAACTGGCCTGATGGACCTGCTACAGTGCGATTTAACTGGCCAGAGGCCAAAATCAACTGGCCAGGGCCAACGGACCCCCGCTTAGAAAACCCTGTATGATTTCAATGAATGAGACGGTTCAGATGAGGGGTCACAATGTATGATTTCAATGAATGAGATGGTTCAGATGAGGGGTCACAATGTATGATTTCAATGAATGAGACGGTTCAGATGAGGCATCACAATGTATGATTTCAATGAATGAGACGGTTCAGATGAGGGGTCACAATGTATGATTTCAATGAATGAGACGGTTCAGATGAGGGGTCACAATGTATGATTTCAATGAATGAGACAGTTCAGACGAGGGGTCACAATGTATGATTTCAATGAATGAGACGTTTCAGATGAGCGGTCACAATGTATGATTTCAATCAGAATTAAGAAAAAATACCCCTCAATTATTATCAAATACTTCCTCTTATCTACAGCTCTGTAAATTACATGTATCTCTGCAATGTACCAGGGAACAAGAATTTTGTGGAATGCTTTGTAATGCTTGTCAGCACTAATTTCACTAACAAAGCTAAACCGGAGAACTGGACAAATGTTCACACTGCCGAAGTCAACACCAGAAAAGTAATACTTATGTCTCAAAATCTGTTAGTCGCGGATTATGCAAAAAACATGAACAGAATGGTTAGAAACTTGAGCTAGGACAAACAAGAACATGAAACATGAATTTAATTATTTGATGAATGCATACCAACATATGCAATGTCATTAGTCGAAAATGTTTCTCTCTATCATGTCCACCTTGACAAGACAATGACTTTATAATGGTCACATTATAGCAATTTTACAATTCGCCATTCTGGGCCAATCAACTGATGGTGTGTAACTGGCCAATGCAACAACAACTTTGCACCTGATGTAGTCCCACAAACAAAATTACACATGTTGAATGTCTCACAATCAGACTGTGATTTTGCCTTGCACTTCAGTTAATGGAGGGATGCATAACTGTTTAAAATAAGCATGGTTGTGGAACAGTGAATTGTACACAGCTCCAGATAAGAGGGGGTAATAAGGATAATCTGAAAATAATTTTTCTTATTTCTCAACAAAAACATATGTTGTGACCCCTCATTAGAACCGTCTCGGTGAGACGGTTCTAATGATGGGTCACAAAATATGTTTTTATGGCGAAATATGCAAAATTATCCCTAAATTATCCCTGTTACCCCTTCTTATCTGCAGCACTGATTGTAAGGTTCTGTCAGTCAACTTATTTCATAAACAGAATTTTCAATGGTCTACTGAAAAAGTCTCTGGTAACAAAAGATATTTGACTTACACTGTCCTCTGACAATACTATGTTGTGAATGTTCTAATGACAGGTCGCAACAAAGGTTTCTATTGAGAAGAAAAAACAAGGTCATGAGGCCCTGAACTGCTCTCCTAACTAAAAAGGTCAAATGTCAAACTAGGGCCATCATTTGAACAAACCTGATATTAGGAACTGTCAAAATATGAGGTAAAAGGAAAAGGTTTACCATAGCCTAATAGTCGTAGGGGCAGTGGGGGTTAGAGACCGACTGTATCTTGGGAACAGCTGATGAAAGGCAGAGCTCATCTCTCTCCTTTCGCTGCCTTATCCTTCCCTGGTTCGAAAAAGGTACCCATTTACAGCTGGGTTGACAGAGTTTGCCAGTAGTCGGATGTCGAAGGTGAGCTGCAAACTCACGACCTTCCAGAGACTTTCTGCACCATAACCGAGTCACTCTAACCACTCGACCATGGCACCTCTCCATATAAAATATGAGAGATATTGGTTAAAGGTCAATGACCTATATTGCTAAAAATGTTTATGTACTCATTTATTTGACTGTATTTATAAATCATTAGACCAAAATCTTATACAGATTCCATGAACTCTTATATCAGAGCATTTTCCCAGATAAAAGCACCAGAAAGCAAATTTGACAACGTTATTAGATTGTCAAGCTCAACGCAAGGTCATCATTTGAATAATCTTGGGTGTGAGTCAGTGAGTGAACTCGGGTTTACCGTCCCACCAACAACGAGGTCATATGGAGACGGGACCTCGGTTTAAAGTCTCATCCGAAAGACCGGAGAAGCGGGGTATCGATCTTGCGATCCCTGAATTGGTAGTCTGGAGAATAATCTTGGGCCAAAATCTTCAAAACTTTCCATGAAATCTTATGTTCTCGCATTTTCCCATATTTGACCTTGCCATAAAAGTCAAGGTCAACCCAAGGTCATCATTTGAACGATCTTGGTAGTACTTGAGTACCCAATGCTACACACCAAGTTTCAATGCCATCGGTCAATTGGTTCTAGAGAAAAAGATTTTTAAAAGTTTTTACCATATATGGGGGTGGTGACCATGCTGGTCATGTGACCTAAACTGTTTGAACAAATTTTTGTTCCCTTAGCCTCTGGAGGCTCTATATAAAATTTGGTAACATTTTTGCCCTGTGGCCTTTGAGATGTTTGGAATTGTTGAAATATAAGAGCCCTAAGTCAAAGGTCAAAGAATCAGAAAGTAAATTTGACCTCGCCTTAAAAAAGGTCAAGGTCTACCCAAGGTCATAATCTGAACAATCTTGCTAGTATTCGTGTAGCCAATGCTACATACCATTGGTTCTGTAGCAGAAGGGTTTTGAAAAAAAAAAAAAGGTTTTTACCATATATGAGCGTGGCAGCCATGTTGGCAATGTGACCAGGACCTCTTGAACAGCTTTTCTTTCCTAGGACCCTTGGAGGCTACATATGAAATTTGTTCACAGTCTGCCCAGTGGTTTCAGAGAGAAAGTCATTTGAAATTGAGGATGGATGACAGACATAGGACGACGGAGCCTTCCCATCCTATAAGCTCCCCCAGAGCTGCTGGCTCAGGTGAGCTAAAAATTATCCTAAATAAAAGGCCATTGGCCAAGTGTCACCCGACGTTTGATATGTGTCACAAACTGCAGCCCTTTATTCCCTTTCAGAGTAACTGTACGGCCAAAAACAGAAAATATGTGTATTACAGAACCTGGTAAACAAATAATAACTGAACATAAGCAAAGACATATACCCAATTACTGGGCCTCTTTATGAAATACTTAAGTTTAGAACGGGGCTTATATGTGTATAATCAGGTTACTGAAACTTTAGGCCCTTACAAAAGCCCACAACATCAAAACTGTATACCCAGTAACAAAATAACTAGTGCCATAATCCTGCTAATGTGAATCTGGTGAAAAATGAACAATGCCCTTTATGAAAATTCAGCCCATTAATATGAACAGTTCTGGAGTTATCCCATTATCTTTAAGTGAATGTCTATTATCTATGGCAGGGGAATAACTCTGTCACTTATAATTTAGCACATCCTAACAATAGTCAGAATAATCAATTTACCAAATGCTAATAGCATACCAAATTTCAGTTCTCTTGGTCAAACGGTTCAAAAGTTGAAAAAATGCCAAAAATGACAAAGGGACATAACTTTGTAAAACAACAGGACAATTGAAATTCCAAAATCACATGCAGATCTTCAGATCACGAAGAAACATCCTGCACAATTTCAAGTCAATCTGATACAAGATGTGGCAGGTGTTGCGGGGACAAGGTCTGAGTCAGCAAGGGCCGTAACTCCATCAAAAGGCCGAAACAAAAATCAAACATCACATGCACATCTTCATATCATAAGAATACAATCTGTAAAATTTCAAATCAATCCAATGAAAGATGTAGGAGGAGTTGCAGGGACAAGAGATTTCGGAATGTCCGAGTCAGCAAGGGCCGTAACTCCATCAAAAATGGCCGAAACAAAAATCAAAGACCACATGCACATCTTCATATCATAAGAATACAATCTGTAAGATTTCAAATCAATCCAATGAAAGACGTAGGAGGAGTTGCGGGGACAAGATTTCGGATGGACGGACGGAAGCACACACGGACGGACGAGGGTCATTTCTATAGTCCCCCTCTGCCTACGTCGGGTGACAAAAATCCCAGATTATCTGGAGTTCTATCTAAAGTTTTAAAACTTGAGTTCAAAGTTCTTACCTTTAGCAATATCATCTTCCTCTTGCTGACTCTGAACAACATTTGGATCTTTACTGGGTGTGCTTACTGTCTTGGTGGGCTGAAAAACATAACTAACCATATAACTCTAATATACAGTAACCTGCTCATAAGGGTTTCCTTCAAATCTGTCTTTTTTATCTTTTTTAAATAATATCTAATGGTGGCAACATTGTGTACTGGTTAGAGGCACCAGCAACTGAAACTCTTTGTTAGCCAGCACTAGTCTCCAATCAGGAAACGCAGTGAAAAGAGATGCATGGGCTCCTGGAAGGCAGTGAAAAGAGATGCATGGGTTCCTGGAAGGCAGTGAAAGGAGATGGATGGGTCCTGAAAAGCAGTGAAAAGAGATGGATGGGTTCCTGGAAGGCAGTGAAAGGAGAGGGATGGGCTCCTGGAAGGCAGTGAAAGGAGATGGATGGGCTCCTGGAAGGCAGTGAAAGGAGATGGATGGGTCCTGAAAAGCAGTGAAAAGAGATGCATGGGTTCCTGGAAGGCAGTGAAAGGAGAGGGATGGGCTCCTGGAAGGCAGTGAAAGGAGATGGATGGGCTCCTGGAAGGCAGTGAAAAGAGATGCCTTGGCTCCTGGAAGGCAGTGAAAGGAGATTGATGGGCTCTTGGAAGGCAGTGAAAGGAGATGGATGGGCTCCTGGAGGCAGTGAAAGGAGATGGATGGGCCCCTGGAAAGCAGTGAAAAGAGATGCATGGGCTCCTGGAAGGCAGTGAAAGGAGATGGATGGGTCCTGGAAGGCAGTGAAAATAGATGCATGGGCTCCTGGAAGGCAGTGAAAGGAGATGGATGGGTCCTGGAAGGCAGTGAAAAGAGATGCATGGGCTCCTGGAAGGCAGTGAAAGGAGATGGGTTGGCTCCTGGTAGGCAATGAAAAGAGATGCATGGGCTCCTGGAAGGCAGTGAAACGAGATGGATGGGCTCCTGAAAGGCAGTGAAAAGAGATGGATAAGCTCCTGGAAGGCAGTGAAAGGAGATGGATGGGCTGCTGAAAGGCAAAGAAAGGAGATCGATTGGTCCTGGAAGGCAGTGAAATGAGATGGATGGGCTCCTGGAAGGCAGTGAAAAGAGGATGGGCTCTTGGAAGGCAGTGAAATGAGGATGGGCTCCTGGAAGGCAGTGAAAGGTATGGGTTTCTGTTAGGCAAAGAAAGGCTGTAAAAGGAGATTGATGGGCTCCTGGAAGGCAAAGAAAGGAGATCGATGGGCTCCTGGAAGGCAGTAAAAGGAGATGGCTGGGTTCCTGGAAGGCAGTGAAAGGAGATGGATGGGCTCCTGAAAGGCAGTGAAAGGAGATGGATGGGCTCCTGGAAGGCAGTGAAATGAGATGGATGGGCTCCTGGAAGGCAATGAAAAGAGATGCATGGGCTCCTGGAAGGCAGTGAAAGGAGATGGATGGGTCCTGGAAGGCAGTGAAAAGAGATGCATGGGCTCCTGGAGGCAGCGAAAGGAGATGGAAGTGCTCCTGGAAGGCAGTGAAAAGAGATGCAAGGGCTCCTGGAAGGCAGAGAAAGGAGATGGATGGGCCCCTGGAAGGCAGTGAAAGGAGATGGATGGGCTCCTGGAAAGCAGTGAAAAGAGATGGATGGGCTCCTGGAAGGCAGTGAAAGGAGATGGATGGGCTGCTGAAAGGCAAAGAAAGGAGATTGATTGGTCCTGGAAGGCAGTGAAATGAGATGGATGGGCTCCTGGAAGGCAGTGAAAAGAGGATGGGCTCTTGGAAGGCAGTGAAATGAGGATAGGCACCTGGAAGGCAGTGAAAGGTATGGGTTCCTGTTATGCAAAGAAAGGCTGTAAAAGGAGATTGATGGGCTCCTGGAAGGCAAAGAAAGGAGATGGATGGGTCCTGGAAGGCAGTAAAAGGAGATGGATGGGCTCCTGGAAGGCAGTGAAAGGAGATTGATGGGCTCCTGGAAGGCAGTGAAAAGAGATGGATGGGTCCTGGAAGGCAGTAAAAGGAGATGGATGGGCTCCTGGAAGGCAGTTAAAGGAGATGGATGGGTTCCTGGAAGGCAGTGAAAGGAGATGGATGGGCTCCTGGAAGGCAGTGAAATGAGATGGATGGGCTCCTTGAAGGCAGTGAAAAGAGATGGGTGGACTCCTGGAAAGCAAAGAAAAGAGATGGAAGGGCTCCTGGAAGGCAGTGAAAGGAGATGGATGGGTCTTAGAAGTCAGTGAAAAGAAAGGGATGGGCTCCTGGAAGGCAGTGAAAAGAGATGCATGGGCTCCTGTAAGGCAGTGAAAACAGATGGATGGGCTCCTGGAAGGCAGTGAAAATAGATGGATGGGCTCCACGAAGGCAGTGAAAGGAGATGGGAGGGCTCCTCGAAGGCGGTGAAAAGAGATGGATGGGCTGCTGAAAGGCAGTGAAAGGAGATGGATAGGCTCCTGGAAGGCAGTGAAAGGAGATGGGAGGCTCCTGGAAGGCGGTGAAAAAAGATGGATGGGCTCCTGGAAGGCAGTGAAAGGAGATGGATAGGCTCCTGGAAGGCAGTGAAAGGAGACTGATAGGCTCCTTGAAGGCAGTGAAAAGAAATGGAATGGTTCCTGGAAGGCAGTGAAAGGAGAGGGATGGGCTCCTGGAAGACAGTGAAAAGAGATGGATGGGTTCCATCTTTCATGTGCTGTGTCCAAGATACTGTGGCCTGAAACACCCACTGAATAGGATGATCCGAGTCTTTATTATTGCACATTCTGTAGGCCCTGTTTCTGGTTTTCATTGCTTTTCTGGGCCCACTTTGTACAGACTAACTAGGTCAATAGTTAACATAACGTTACATTTTTATGAAATCTGTAAGAAACACTGACATCTTTTTGCCAAAAAGATGTTAGCAGCTTCCATAATGCAAAACAGGGCTGCCACTTATCCTCCACTTTAAAGGTCCCTGACTTGTCCCCGACTTGTCCCTGACTTGTCCCCAACTTGTCCCTGACATTTTACAGTTTCCATACCCCTTTTACTGATCCAACAGTTAATTTTACTCTTCCCTTCAATAGAGCTAAATGTATCATTTGAAAACTGGGGGCTACTTTTAAGGAAAGAATAGGGAGAAAATTCCTTTAAGAGTACCCCACTAAGGAAAAGGGAGATGTGCCTGGATTATCTCTCTATAAAGTACATCTTTTCCCTTTGAACAGAATAAGTATGTTTTCTAAAGACCGACATAGTCATTTATTTTCAAATTCTATGACTTTTCCCTGACTTTTCAAGTCATTTCCAAATTTCCCTGACCAACCACAAAATTCCCTGACTTTTCCCTGACCTGAAAAAAATCATTTTTCACATGTCAAAAAGGTTTCTCAAAGCATCATTTGTAATGGCCCACATCATTGGGACAAAAGGGCTAGACAAAACACTTGGAGAAGACCAATGTCAAACTGTTGTTGTTGTTGTGTTTTTGTCTAACATCCATGGTAAACAGCTATGGTCACAGTGTTCTCCCCAGAAATTTCAAATGGCATGTCACTGTTAACACAAAAATCATATTTTGACATACTGATCAATTTTTTAAATTTTTTAAATCCTTAATATAGCATTGTTTTATTAAAATTAGCCTACTATTTATTGATGACCCTTAATGCATTTAAAACAACTTTACAGGCTATGACATGAAAATAATTACACATTAATAAATTTTCATTGGAAATTAAGGCATGTTGCAAAGGTAATTTGAAGAGGAAGGCATGTTGCAAGCGACATGCCTTAATGGTCTGGGGAGATCCCTGGGTCATTTCGGGACGGACTATGTCAACAGATCCTAGCAGTCTGGTCAGAGACTGTCCAAGCAGCTTTTTTTTCCCATACTACACTGCCTATTCTTTGGTCTGCAACTTTTAAGACACAATTACAGAACTTAGTTACGGTGAATGGGCACATCTCATTGTTTTTCCATTATTTTTAGAACAATTTTTGTGATTTCCCTCTTTGCTTAATTGGCCTCTCACCCCACTGCCTCTGTTGCCACTAGGCTATGGGAAATAGCCTTCTATTTACTTAGAGCCTGGGGACAGCTCTTTAAGGAAAGAATTTGCTCCGAGTGGAGCAAATTCTATCCTAAAAGAGCTGACCCCACCCCTCCTTTCACCCCCTTTAGAAGGGAGGGAGAAATGGAAATGGCAAAATGGCAGTTACTTCACTTGAAAGTGTACCGTTCACTTATATTTTGGCAATTACAGAAACCACTTGACAGGTACACTAATTTGGAATATTTATAGACTTTTATGAATAAACGGTAATCACTTACAGTGGAATCTGGATCTGCAAAATCTGTTCCTTCTTTTCTCAAACTTTCAAACAGTCCTGGTATTAAACTGAAACAAGACAATACAGGGAATCAGACCCAGCAACTGACAAGATTGATTGATTGATTGATTTGATGTTTCACGTCCTCGGTAAACAGCTACGGTCATGTCAGGACAGTCAGTTAACCTAACCACACTATTCCTGGGCAGGCTTAGACCTCCTAAGCGGTAAACCAGTACTAAGTGCACATACTTTCGCCAGCAACTGACAACTGCCCTTCTTGAATCAGTGGAAGGAGAAACGAAAGTAGGTGGCCAGACCGGGCTTCGAACCCAGGACCTCTGACTTACGAGTCAGGTGCCCTACGAATTGCGCTACGTGGCCGGCAGCAACTGGATTGATGGATGACTTGAAATTGTACATTCTTTACATCAATAGTCATTTTACACCCTTTGCAGTCTTACCCGTAATATGCTTAAATATTGGGACACCTAAGAATCATTAATTTTCCATTTGGGACAAATGGAAAATAAATGATTTTAGGTGTCCCAATACTTGAGCACATTAGGATAGTACATTTTCGAGATTTAATAACCTATGCAATATTTCTTTTATGCTCTGTCTTAAGAATAATGGGTAAACACCCATCTTTTCCCACCATTTTTACAAAGGGGAACAACTTTTGTGACTTCCTGTTTACTTCCCTAGACAAACAGACCCTTTCAAAATGGGGTCTGGTAGTCTCTACTCTTTAAGGAAAGAATTAGCTCCTAAGGGAGCAAATTCTTTCCTTTAAGAGTTGACCTCCTTTAACAAGGGAGGCAAACACGCGAACTGCAGAGTTGCTTCCCCTGAAAGTGCAAACCTGTTAACTCTCCCCCATAAATAGTGAGTCTCCCTATTTTGGGAGGCACTCCCACTCTCCCTCCCTATTTTGCCAAAAATGACCAAATCTCCCTAGCTTAAGGAAATCTCCGTATTTTTTTGTTTGAATAGTTAAGTTTTTTCCCTGTAAATAGTATAAAATCCCCAAAAATCTCACCCATGAAAATTGCTGCGACTTTTGCACAGTGCACAGATCTGTGTACAAATCTCTAGAAAAAAGCCATTTTCACACTTTCTCTCCCATTAAACTTTCAAAAAGCTGACAGGTATGTTCACCTTAAAACTCTCTCCTCTCTTGGGCAGCCATAGAATTGGCTGTTGTAAGGAGATGACCACTATGGGAGAAGTTAAATGTGCATAATTTGCATATGTCCTCAGAACAGGCCCTGAGGTTACATGTATAAAACTTTTTTGTGCTCTCTCAGCTATGCATGAAATTTTCTCTGCTGATTAATATGATAATGCCAATAAATGTTGGCATTTTCATATTCATAAGCGGAGAAAATTTTATACTAAGCTAAACTGAGCAAGAAAACATCTGTAGTTATCAGTGATTTGCTTTTTATAAGCGGACTAGATGCCCGTGGCCTGCATGTCGAGCCCATTGGCACTTTGACAGTAGTGAAAATGCTTTTTCGTGAAAGTAGATCACAGCGACCTAGTTTTGTTGGGGGTGACCTAGAGTGGTAAGGTGCAAGCACTGATGAAGTTTCAATATTCTGGGGCCAATGAAAAGAAAGATACGGGGCTGACCTCGAAAACTAAATATGTGGTACTTTTTCAAGAAAGTAGGTCACAGTGACCTAGTTTTGTTGGTGGTGACCTAGAATGGTAAGGTGCATGCACTGATGAAGTTTCAATGTTCTGGGGCCAATGAAACGGAAAGATATGGGGCTTACCTGGAAAACTAAATATGCAGTACTTTTTCGAGAAAGTATGTCACAGCGAACTAGTTTTGTTGGAGGTGACCTGGAGCGGTAAGGTGCATGCACTTATTTAGTTTCAATGTTCTGAGGCCTATGAAAAAAAAGATATGGGGCTGACCTCGAAAACTAAATATGTGGTACTTTTTCGTAAAAGTAAATCACAGCGACCTAGTTTTGTTAGAGGTGACCTGGAGTGGTAAGATGCATGCACTGCTGGAGAGTTTCAATGTTCTGAGGCCTATGAAAAAAAATATATGGGGCTGACCTCGAAAACACAATATGTGGTACTTTTTCGTAAAAGTAAATCACAGCGACCTAGTTTTGTTAGAGGTGACCTGGAGTGGTAAGATGCATGCACTGATGGAGTTTCAATGTCCTGGGACCTATGAAAAATATGGGGCTGTGGACAAAAACTAAATATGCAGTACTTTTCCGTGAAAGTAGGTCACAGTGATCTAGTTTTGTTGGAGGTGACCTGGAGTTGTAAGGTGCATGCACTGATGAAGTTTGACTGTTCTGGGGCCAATGAAAAGAAAGATATGGGGCTGACGTAGAAAACTAAATATGTGGTCCTTTTTCATGAAAGTATGTCACAGTGACCTAGTTTTGTTGGAGGTGACCTGGAATGGTAAGGTGCATGCACTGATGAAGTTTGAATGTTCTGGGGCCTATGATAAGAGAGATATGGGGCTGCAGACGAAAACTAAATATGTGGTACTTTTCGTGAAAGTAGGTCAGTGACCTAGTTTTGTGGGAGCCAATTAGCATTTTGGTGGGGCATATTGTGATGATTGATTGATTTGTTGTTTTACGTCCACGACAAAAAAACTATGGTCATGTCGGGACGGTCAGTTAACCTAACCACACTATTCCTGAGCAGGCTTAGACCTCCTAAGCGGTTAACCAGTACTAAGTGCACATACTTTCGCCAGTAACTGACAAATGCCCTTCTTGAATCAGCGGAAGGAGAAACGAAAGTATATTGTGATGAAGTTTGAAGGACCTAGGGTCTACCACACTCAAGATATGGCTGTAAACGGACAGACGGATGCACCAACACCAAACGGGCGATTATGTCTCGCTGACCGCAAGCGGGCTCGACAATAAAAATTTCATGCCCAGCTGAGTTGAGCATGAAAAAAGTTTTATAACCTCTAGCCAGGTTTCCATTCAGAAAAGGGGTTTAAAGCAACTACGACCTGAGAGAGCAAATTGGTTAAGCTAACGAGATGTCACATTTTCATACGTTCATTCACATATTCAATAAAAGCACCGCAGGCACTGCATGATACCCCGCCACTGCTGTGCATCCTAACTTATTTTTTGAGATATATAATAGCTAAAGAGCCACAGAACTGAGATAGACAGAGATATGATGTCCTTACTGTAAATAAATATTAATATAAACCACCCAACAACGTGGAGCATTCTGACCAGTGTAGATTTAGATCAGGCTGTAAAGCATTTCTTTGAGCTGAGAGACTCTGTTTCCTATTCTATGGTGTTAAACATATCAGTGAAGTTTCATTCAGATATTCCATATAGTAAAGGAACTACAAGTCAAAAAACATTTTTCAGATCTATCAAGGGGGAATACTCATTAACTGGAAAGGTAAGAGTGATGGTTCTTTGTCACAATATGTAACCTTTGATGTGAAACATACCTATGAAGTTTCGTTCAGATATTCCATATAGTAAAGGAACTACAGATAAAAAAACGTTTTTCAGATCAATCAAGGGCGGATAACTCACAAACCGGAAAGATCAGAGTGACAGTTCCTAGTCACTATATGAAGCCTTTGATGTGAAACATATCTGTGAAGTTTTATTCAGATATTCCATATAGAAAGGGAACTACAGGTCAAAAACCATTTTTCAGACCTATCAAGGGCAGATAACTCATGAACAAGAAAGGTAAGAGTGATGGTTCTTTGTCACAGTATGTAACCTTTGATGTGAAACATATCTGTAAAGTTTCATTTAAATATTCCACATAGTAAAGGAACTACGGGTAAAAAACATTTTTTAATTCAATCAAGGGCAGATAACTCACAAACGGGAAAGGTAAGAGTGACGGTTCTTAGTCACAATATGTTACCTTTGATGTGAAACATATCTGTGAAGTTATATTCAGATATTCCATATAGTAAAGGAACAATAGGTCAAAAACCTTTTTTCAGACCTATCAAGGGCGGATAACTCACAAACTGGGAAGGTCAGAGTGACGGTCCTTAGTCACAATATGTAACCTTTGATGTGCAACATATCTGTGAAGTTTCATTCAGATATCATGAACAGTAAAGGAATAACAGGCCAGAAACCATTTTTCCAATACGAAAAAGGGCAGTAACTCCGTTAAAAATGGACGGATTTTGCCCATTAACAATCCCATACCACTCATCGCCGATAACAATATGTATGCAAAATTTGAAAAAATTCTGTGAATAAATACTCAAGTTATCGATCGGAAATGGTGAGCACGGACGGACGGACGGACGGACGGACACCGAAAGGTATAACATAATACCCCGCCACTAAAGTGTGGCGGGGTATAAAAACACTGCCAGCTTTTGCAAAAAAAAAAAAAAACAAGTAGCCCAAAGGGCAACAATTGCTCACCTGAGAGACATTGTAAACCTATAGGGATATTTAAGATGCTCAAGGGCAGCTAACTCCACAGTCAGTGGTCCAATCAGGCTGAAAATTAAACTCATCCAAAACATTATGTATGCCCTCATTTAATATATGCAAGTTTTAAAAAGTATCCGATCAAGAGCACAATAGACAGAGCTGTCAAGGGCAGCTAACTTCGTAGTGGTTGGCCTGATCTGGCCAAAATTTGAACTTGTTTAAGATATTATGCATTTCCTCATTACCTGAAAGTTTGAAAAGGATCGGATCAGTAGAAACCAAGTAAAGTGGCGACATTGATTTTTTGGATGCTCAGGGCAGGTCCTCCATAGTCAGTGGTGGGATCTAGCCGAAATGCTAACTAATCCAAGCTTTTACGCATATCCTCATTACCTGCAAGTATGAAGAGGATCCGATGAAAAATGAAATGTGATGACGTTGTTTTCTCCATTATAAGACTTATGGGATTTTTTTCAAATGCTCAAAGGCAGCTAACTCCGTAGTCTGTGCTCGAATCCGGGCAAATTCGAACTCACGCAAGCTCTTATGTATGTCATCATTACCTGCAAGTATGATAAGGATCTAATCAAAAACCTTGATTGCAGCACCCTGAAAGTCAAACTTGCTTGAGATATTGGCATGCCCTACATTTGTGTGAATTTACTTTAAAATCCGTTGAGAAATGTAGGTGCTAGAGCGATAACAAAGTTTTTCTAAAAATAGCCACAGTGACCTTGATCTTGGGCACAGCATCCTGAAAGTCGAACTTGCTTGAGATATTGTCATACCCTACATTTGTGTCAAGTTATTTAAAAATCCATGGAGAAATGAAGGTGCTAGGTCGATGACAAAGTTTTTCTAAAAATAGCCACAGTGACCTTGACCTTGGGCACAGCACCCTGAAAGTCGACCTTGCTCGAGATATTGTCATGCCCTACATTTGTGTGAATTTATATTAAAATCCATTGAGAAATGTAGGTGCCAGAGCGCTGACAAAGTTTTTCTAAAAATAGCCACAGTGACCTTGAACTTGGGCGCAGCACCCTGGAAGTCAAACTTGTTTGAGATATTGTGATGCCCTACATTTGTGTGAAGTTGATTTAAAATCCGTTGAGAAATGTAGGCGCTAGAGCGATGACCAAGTTTTTCTAAAAATAGCCACAGTGACCTTGACCTTGGGTGCAGCACCCTGAAAGTCGACCTTGCTCGAGATATTGTCATGCCCTACATTTGTGTGAAGTTATTTTAAAATCTGCTGAGAAATGTAGGTGCTAGAGCGCTGACAAAGTTTTTCTAAAAATAGCCACAGTGACCTTGACCTTGGGCACAGCATCCTGAAAGTCGAACTTGCTCGAGATATTGTCATGCCCTACATTTGTGTGAAGTTATTTTAAAATCTGCTGAGAAATGTAGGTGCTAGAGTGCTGACAAAGTTTTTCTAAAAATAGCCACAGTGACCTTGACCTAAGGCGCAGCATCCTGAAAGTCGAACTTGCTTGAGATATTGTCATGCCCTACATTTGTGAGAAGTTATTTTAAAATCCGTTGAGAAATGTAGGCAATAGAGCAATGACAAAGTTTTTCTAAAAATATGTGATGACGTTGTTTTCTCCATTATAACACTATGGGATTTTTTTCAAACGCTCAAGGGCAGCTAACTCCGTAGTCTGTGCTCGAATCCGGCCAAATTTTGAACTCATCCAAGCTCTTATGTATGTCATCATTACCTGCAAGTATGATAAGGATCTAAGCAAAAACAGTTGAGAAAACGTGGTGACGCCATTTTCCCCATTATAACCTTATGTGATTTTTTTCAAACGCTCAAGGGCAGCTAACTCCGTAGTCAGTGCTTGAATCCGACCAAATTTCGATCTCATCCAAGCTCTTGTGTATGTCATCATTACCTGCAAGTATGAAAAGGATCTAATCGAAAACAGTCGAGAAAACGTGATGACGTCATTTTCCCCATTATAACCCTATGGGGGTTATCTGTTGCCATGGAAACCAGAGTTCTGAGCTGATCGGTACCAAAACCTAATGCAGCCTTTCCCCCACCCAAATGATGCTTCAGATAAAATTTGATTGCCATCGGCCCACTGGTCTCTGAGATATTTATGTTTGAACGGGTTGACGCACCCACCCACCCATGCACGCACGCACGGACGACGGCTCGACTCCCATCCTATAAGCTCACCTCTGAGCCTTCGGCTCAGGTGAGCTAAAAATGTGAGGAGCTTTTGCTGTGCAAAAGCTTGTAACATGTTTTCAGCAAAGACTATTAGTCTACTTGATTTTACTGACATGTTTTCACCAAAAATATTATTTTACTTGATTTTACAGGTACTAGAAGTTGACAAGGTAATGCTACTTTAAACAAATGGGACCAGGCTCATAATTATGGCAATAACATAGCTACCTCAGTGAGGGATCATCTTTAAATTCTTTCATCTCCGCCCATGTTCTGATCAGGAATTTCAACTTCTGGGCAACACGAGGGTGAGCCTGGCAAAACAGAAAGTAATAATTATTACAAGTAAAATACAAACTGAACATGTGCACATGTAGATATGGGTGTGGTTGTTCAAAACTAACAAAGTCGTTTGTCAATAAGCTGCTAAAATTTCAGTTCAGTTTAGTTCAATTCTCTTAACAACGTTCCCTAAGTGGCTCAGAGGTACGTAACCTAGTTGCACGCACTTGGCGCCGTGTGTCCGTCCAAAGATGTTAAAATTTCAAATGATTGTATGCACAGACACTGCCATTTTTTGTTGAAAAAATGATAGAAGCTTTTGCCAAAAAGCTTCTCACAATTTTTCACAAAAAAAAAAAAAAAAAAAAATAGAAAAATATTAATGCAATTGATTTTTTGAGTACTGTATGACTTAACAAATTTTCAACTAACCACTTTACGCTTCAAACAACCCGCCCAGAATAATAAGACTAAGTATTCCATGGACCACTATGTCTTGCCTGTTTGCTGGCTGTCACAAACAAGCTGAACTGTTCAAGTGTTGTACTCGACAAATGTTCTTGCTGCCTGCATGTATGACCCACGCTGATGGAAAAGTAATTACCATCTCACTTTCTAAAGTTGCAAGAAAAGAGTTTGAGATATCAGTAGTTTGAAATTAGCTTTTACTTCCAGCTATCAAGAGCTGCAGGGCTCAGCCTAGAGGGCGATTTGGGAGAAATAGTCTCACTCAGCTGGCTGACTTCTCCCTATTTTGAGCTGAGGGAGAAGTGAAAATGTATAGAACATATAGGGAAATCCAAAATTTGGACCAAAACTTCACCTCAAGTCCTGAAACTGTGGCAAAACCCCCTGTCTGAAAACTTTAGGCTGACCCCAAACAGGGCTCAGCCTAGAGGGCGATTTGGGATAAATAGTCTCCCTAAAGTGGCTGACTTGTCCCTATTTTAAGCTGAGGGAGAAGTGAAAATGTAAAGAAAATATAGGGAAATCCGAAATTTGGACCAAACTTCTCCCTCATGTCCTGAATATGTCACAAACTTCTCCCTGTCTGAAAGCTCTAGGCTGACCCCTGTAGTTAACTGTATCACATGTATTTTAAAATGTTCATGCTACAATTATTGCTGCCAAGCCAAAGTGCACATACTCCGAACAGACTGCATGAACATGTGAACACAAACTTACAGACTGCATATGGGTCTTAATATTTTCTTTTCATCATATGCCCAATGTCCAATGTTTCCCATCCCTGCATCTGCATGCCCAGGGGCTAGTAGTATTTGTATACATTCTTAAGTGCTAAGACATAAGCCGTCAGAATAGGGTATATTTTTACAAAGAGCTCTCAAGGTAATAAGTTTTCGGACAAGATATGAGGCATGCAAGGGAATATGTGTACTGGAAATATACTTCAAACTTGTATTCTTAGGAAACTGAAATCACAAATAACTCAGAATTAAAGTACTTGAGAACAACTATTTGTTTGAAAAATAAGAAGTTTCTGTTGACAGAATTTCAGTTTGTAATGTCACTGGAAAATTGGGTAGCATGGCATACACTGTTTGCCATGGTCCAGAACCAATGATACAGTGTATGCCATACTGCCCTTGAATTATAAGTGAGAGGCTTCCTAAAATTCATACATTTGAGAAGTTTGCTTTTCTCAAACCTCTAATTTATTATCAAATAATTTAATTCTCTGTTTAATCAATATGACCATTCATCACCCACTGATAAACCCAATTTCGCCACCTTTGGCAAGCACAATACCAAGGGGATAGTGTTCTATTTTCTTTAACTTTAAAGCCATTTTTCCAGTTACCTTCTGTCCAATCAGTGTGCGGCATTCTGACACAAAATCTCTGGAACTGACTTCTAGATGGAATTCACGGCCACAGTTGTTTATACAGGCATTCAGTAACTGAAATAATGCAAAGATATTTTGAATTCACTATTTATCAGGCTTTAAAATGGCTATTTTCTTCTCTAGAATAACCCCAAATATCTAAATCAATCTGATGAGATTTTGCTATAAGAAAGGGGTTTTCTTTTATACTTTTCAATGAATAATAGAGATTTCTTCGTGAAATCGAAACAGATAATCTCATTGTTTCAAACAGTGAAATTATCACTTTCGATTTCACTGTTTCAGAATTAGGATTTTTGTGAAATAGCCTCAAGTTTTTTGTTGCTTAATTAACTAAATATTATCTGGATTGACAAAAATTACCTCACGCATGTTTACACGTCATTACGAAGTTAATGACGTCACTTAAAGCGCCAACGTAACATTATTACTGCACGCGACGTCAAGCCGCCTAAGTCTCCTGTAGGCATTCTTTCTTGGCAAATTTTTTGAGATCTGTTCATCAGAATGATATTTGAAGCCTTTTTTTCAGTTGCAAACTGTGTTTACATCCAATAAACACGCTGGAAGCATCAATTTTGACACAAAATGACTAGAAAAAAAGTTGTGATTCTGCCGTGATGGCTGACGCTCTTGAATAAACAGAATTATTGTGATTTTCAAGCATAAAAGAAATTTTATTTACAGAAAAATTGACTTTTTCAGTGTAAGATGAATTTTTATTTCACTCATGAACACCAAAAGTGGTATTTTCACTCGTGGCTTTCTGAAAATACTGCTTTTGGTGTTCATTCGGTGAAATAAAAATCGATCTTACACTGAAAAAGTCAAATATACTCTATTTCCTCTTCCAATACAGAATGATCACAGTCTGTACTGATAAAGTATTTCAGCCAATAGTACTTGTATATTACACAAGAAATCTGCAGAAGGCTATGTCGCGACTGTAAATGATCCACGACACGGGAAAACCAACAAAGTGGTTAAGCGCCCAGCCCAGACTCAGATCAGCCAGGGCATCCGCCCAGTCTGATCAGAATCTTTGATGTGTGCATAAAGGGAGCTTAGACCCTTAGCTACCCTTTTAAGCACTTAGCAAAGAGTCTGATTCAACTTGTCAGGTGCCCAGGCTGCTCTGAGTCTGCGCCAGACACACAACCACTGTATTGGTTATCTTGTGCTGCCGCTCAAATTATTTTTCTCTTGACTACTCTACTTGCTATGTTCAACAAATGGAAAAGTAGGTCAAGGTCAACAAACAACATAGCCATAGCAGACATGATGTCACGATATATGCTTCTGTGAAGATTCCTCACAAAAGTCTTTTAGTCTCCGAGAAATGAAGCTAACCACAGCAAAGTGACCAGAAATTTGACTATTTTCAGCCTAAAAGTAGGTCAAGGTCAGTAAACTACTATCATACTACAGAGACAATGTCATGATGTATGTTTGTGTGTTATTTCATCATGAAACAGCTTTTAGCCCATTGCATTTTGGGTATTTTTTGTCGTCTGCTGAAATTGTCATCAGCATCCAAAATCAAGAATATTTCGACACTATTGGTCTAACTAACTCTTGTAGAAATGATGTCTAGGCTGCAAACAGTTTGGATCTCAGATTTCAGATCAGGCCCCACACTAAAGGGGCATCCCAAATGGAATGGGTTAGTCTATGAGAAATGGAGCTAAACATTATGTCATAGTGGGTAAACGTAAATTTGGCTTTGATCAAATTGGGTTAAGGTCAGAAAACAGCATTGGTACTGTAGAGACAATGTCATGATCTATGCTTGTGTGTAATTTCATTACAAAAGATCTTTTAGTCTCTGAGAAATGGACCTAAACACATTGGGTAAACATAAATTTGGCTACGTTCAACAGAGCACGAAAAGTAGGTCAAGCTTTTATCAAACAATACTGATTTTGCGTGGATGGTGTCCGCCTGTATGAAGTTTCTTCACAAAAGGTCCTTTAGTCTATTAGAAATGAAGCTAAACACAGAGGTTAGACATAAAATTGAGCTGCGACACAAAAACCCCAACAAAGTGGTTGTGCATCCAGCGTAGACTTAGATCAGCCTCAGCATCCAGCCAGTCTGATAAGAGTCTTCACTGTCCCCATTGAGGTAGTTTAGACCCTTAGCTATCCTGGACAGCTAAGGGTCTAAACTACCTCGATGGGGACAGCCTATCCTTTTAAGTGCTTAGCAAAAAGTCTGACCGGACTGGGCGGCTGCCCAGTCTGGTCCGATACGCGCTTGGTGCACAACCACTTTGTTGGTTTCTCTCGTCACGGCTCAAATGTAGCTATGTTCAACAGAAGATGAGAAGTAAGTCAAGGTCAGAAGTAGGTCAAGGTCAGTCCTTCACCTGAAAATTATATTGGTATTGCCTGGACAATGTCATGATGTAAGCCTGTGTGAAGTTTCATCTAAAATATGTCTTTCTGTCTCTGTACAAAGGAACTATAGGCAGTTGGTAAACACAAATGACGACAACGCTGCCAAGGACAACATCGACGACACCAACGCTGCCGCCAGAAGGTGACCCCTATGTAACTCCTGCTTGCTAAAGGGTCCCAATGTACATACATGTTTCTTATGGTGAAAGGTAGAACATTTTCCCAATATTATCCCTGGTACTCATTTGAATACCTTAATGCACTTAAATATTGGGACACCTGAAAAAACACTTGCTAAAATAATGGGACACTTATGAATGGACACAGGTGTCTTTTCTGCAGAGCATCTGGAGAGTATCCTTACAAAAATACAAACCATTAATTTTCCATTTGGGACAAATGGAAAATTAATTGTTTTAAGTGTCCCAGTCACTTAAGCACATTCTGGGCCCAGGTTCACAATCATTTTTAAAGTTAAGGACCACCTTAAAGTTACGGTGGACAATTTCTCCCTCAAAGAATCCATATTTAATTTTAAACCACATTAAAAATTGCAGTTTTTGCGTGAATCTACTGACAACTGTCACAGAAATTGTGATACAAAAGAACAATTAAATACAATTAATTTTTGTAAGCTTTTATTTACACATGAAGTTTTACACCTTAACTTTAAGGTCGTCCTTAAGTTTAAGGAATGATTGTGAATCTGGGCCCTGGTATCATTATAACACACCTCTACCATACTGTACGACTTACTGTAAGAGCCTGCATGGACACAAAGGGAACTCTATGATTTAACCTCTTCACAATTGAACGCAGACAGTCCTTTGACCTGAAACAAATACAAAATCAACTTCCAAACATGTTTCAACCATTGTATTTCATTAACAATCGCAAAAATATTTACATTCTTGGTGTTTTTACTGAAAAACCCTATAGTAAACCATTGGAACGTAATGTAGTTTACATTCCAATAATTACACTGAGACACGCGATGTCAATGACGTAAAAATAAACAATGGCTCTCTACAACCTGATTGGGTGTCAGCAACGTCATGACGTCATGCATGCCGTTCTGCTGTTAGCAGAAAACTTTGCGTGTACATGTTCAACTGCTTCAATTTTAGCGCTTATATAAGATTTTTCATGAAAAATTTGATTGAAACGAATGTAAATATAAGCAATGAACTTAATTTTTCCGATGTGTATCGAAGTGTAAACTACAATGGGTCACTAGCAAAGTTTACATGAACACCTTCAGGGTTCATTCACTTTGCACGTGACCCAATGTAGTTTACACTTCAATAAACCTCAGAAAAATGAAATTCATTCCTTAATAAAATTCTCTGACTTTTCCCTGACTAAATCCCATTTTTCCCTGACCAAAATGTCAATATTTAACAGTCACGACCTTCCACTTCAGCCCAAAGGTTCCCCTGTGCAGTGTGCAGCACCTGTTTTGCGACCCAGAAAAATCAGCACAGCAGCAGATATATTCCAAAGCTTTGAAAAGCTTTGCAACAATACATACTGGACTTAACCATTTGTTCCAGAAAAGAAGTTATGGAAAAGCACAATATGGAACTTTCAACAGACACTTTCACCATCAAGTTGGTTGGTTGATTTGATGCTTAACGTCCACGGTAAACAACTAAGGTCATGTCGGGACGGTCAGTTAACCTAACCACACTATTCCTGGGCAGGCTTAGACCTCCTAAGCGGTTAACCAGTACTAAGTGCACATACTTTCGCCAGTAACTGACAACTGCCCTTCTTGATCAAAGATTCATATTTTTGTCCAAAACTTATAAAACTCCCTGACTTTTCCGTGACTTGTTAGCATTCTATGATTTCCCTGACCATTTTTCAAAATTCCTCGACTTTTCCCTGACCTTGAAGAAAATTCAAATTTCTTTGACTTTCCCCTGATCAGTGGGCACCCTGATTAGAATATATCATATATCATAGACAGAGTTATGAATTCGTTCCCTTTAGCCTCTTGAGGAACATTGTTACGAGAATTGCAACAACAACATGAATCTATCTTCTTTTAACATTCAGCTGCTTTCATTTGTCTAACGTGTCTAATGATCTGAAAAATACAGAGCAAAAGATAAGAGGGAGTATTTGGTGATAATTAAGGATGGTTTTTGTTAATTCTGAATAAAAACATATGTTGTGACCCCTCATCTGAACTGTGTCAACGAGACGGTGCAGATGAGGGGTCACAACATATGGTTTCAATGAGAGAATAAAAAATTATCCCTTGATTATCATCAAATACCCCTCTTATCTAGAGCTCTGAAACCAGAGGACCAATGGTCCTGTAGCTCACCTGAGTCCATTTTTATGATTTTTGCCAAATATGGGCATGGCGGCCATGAACCAACTATATATACTTTTTTCCCCGTTTTGCCTAAAGGCTGCATATGAAATTTGGCTTCAATTGGTCCAGTAGTTTCAGAGGATAACTCCATTGAAAATGTTGACACATAACAGACAAATGACCTTTGGCCAAGGTCACTAAATGACCTTGACCTCTAGTATACTTAGGGGCTAAAGCTGACTGCAATTCCATATCACAAAATACAATAGCAACAGAAAAATGCACTTTTTCAGCTTTTCCCATGCAAAAGCCTACAGGACCAAATTTGACCTTGCCATAAAATAGGTCAAGGTCAACCCAAGGTCATCATTTATATAAACTTTGTAGGACTAGAGTCCAAGATGCTACATACCAAGTTTCAAGGCAATCGAAAACGTGGTTCCAGAGAAGAAGATTTTTTAAGGTTTCTACCATATATGGGCATGGTGGCCATCTTGGTCATGTGACCTGGATCATATATATATAATCTTGCTTTCCCACTTTGCCTAAAGGCTGCATATTAAATTTGGATTCAATTAGCCCTGTAATTTCAGAGAAGAAGTCTTTTGAAAATGTTGACAAACAACAGACAAATGACCTTTGGCCAAGGTCATTTCAATAAATGACCTTGACCTTTTGTATTCTTTGGGGCTGAAGCTGACTGCATTTCCATATCACAGAACACAATAGCAACAGAAAAATGCACTTTTTCAGCTTTTCCCATGCAAAAGCCTAAAGGACCAAATTTGACCTTGCCATAAAATAGGTCAAGGTCAACCCAAGGTCATCATTTATATAAATATTGTAGGACTACAGTCCAAGATGATACATATTAAGTTTCAAGGCAATCAGCTTAGTGGTTCTAGAGAAGAAGATTTTCTAAGGTTTTTGCCATATATGGGCATGGCGGCCATCTTGGTCATGTGACCTGGACCAAATATATAACCTTGCTTTCCCACTTTGCCTAAAGGCTGCACATGAAATTTAGCTTCAATTGGCCTAGTAGTTTCAGAGAAGAAGTTCTTTGAAAATGTTGACACACAATAGACAAATGGCCTTTGGCCAAGGTCACTAAATGACCTTGACCTCTTGTATTTTTTAAGGTTTTTACCATATATGGGCATGGCGGCCATCTTGGTCATGTGACCTGGGCCAAATATATAAACTTTCGTTCCCCCATCCTATTAAGGCTCCATATGAAATTTGGCTTCAATTGGCCCAGTAGTTTCTGAGAAGAAGATGTTTAAATTTTGTAGTTCCTCTTTGCTGCACTTCTCTAACCTCCATGTGGGGAGGACCGTAACTAATGTTGCTAGAACTTGTGGTCCAACCCAATTGCTTGTACTTTTGTGGCAATAAAATATGTTTAAACTAAACTAACCTCCATGTGCCCTTTGTTTGAAGACTTCAGTTCTAATTCTAATTTTGAATTTTGAAAACAATATTTATTTAATAAATAAACGACATTTTTCGATGTTCACGGAAGTATGAATGCAATGGATGTGTCGGGTGGCCAAGCCTAAGTTCAAACCCATGACCTTCCGGCGACATTTTGCACCACAACCAAGTCCCTCTATCCACTCAACCACAGCACCTCTCAATCTCTAGAATGATCAAAAATGAGCCGCGACATGAGAAAACCAACAATGTGGTTGTGTGCCCAGGGCAGACTCAGATCAGCCTGGGCATCCACCCAGTCTGATCAGAGTCTTCGCTGTCCGCATGGAGGTAGCTTAGACCCTTAGCTACCCTTTAAGCGTGTAGCGAAGAGTCTGACTAGACTGGGTAGATGTCCAGACTGATCTGAGCCTTTACTGGCCGCACAAGCACATCGTTGGTTTTGTCATGTCACGGCTCAAATATCAAAATAAGTCTTATGAAATTCACCTATGAGATGGGCTTAATACAGCAGAACTTCAATGGCTCGAACAGGTTAGGGACCATGAAAGTTAGTTCTGGCCAAAGGTAGTTCTAGCCATTCAAAGTTAGTTTCTATATAAATTGACCTCTAGGGACCAAAAATGAATTCTAGCCAGGCAGGGTAAATGAGCCATCAGGGTTCGAGCCATTGAAGTTCTACTGTACTTCTAAAACAATCCAAAAAATCTAGCTCTATCTTGTAAGATAGGTTTAGATTTTTCTGGACTGTTTTGGAAGGAAATGTTCTTGTTTGTTTGTGGTTCAATGTCCCAGGAAACAATATTTCAGTCATTTCTTGATGTTGCCTCTGACTTTGTGAAATTTTTATCCGACCTGAGATAAATGCAGGTTCTGTTACAGCTACTGTGTGATCTGCCGCGGAGACATCAGGCCGCCCATCTGTTTTGCGGTCCCCAGTGCGGGGTTGGGGTGGGTGAGGGGGGATATTGGAATCAAAGAAATAGGGTATACTGTCAGTGCTCCAGATGAGAAAGGGTGACAGGGATAATTTCCCATATTTCTGAATAAAAACGTAAGTTGTAACCTGTCATTTGAACCGTCTCAGCGAGACGGTTCTCATGATGGGTCACAACTTATGCTTTTATTCAGAAATAGAAAAAATATCTTTGGATTATCCCCAATACCCCTTCATATCTGTAGCTCTGTGTACCCCAATAAACTAAAACAGGGATTTTCCTAGGCCAAATATCGGCCCCTATTTTTCTCAATTTAGACTTAAAATTTCCCAAAATAAAGAAAAGTTCTCATTGAGGTCTATATTTTGGTGAAAATTTCATGAAAATCAGACCAAAAATAGCAAACTTACAGATGTTTACATTCACATAAAATTTGTAGCAATTATGCATGAATAATTCAGTAAAGGCAAATTCAAAATAGTTTAACATGTTAAAGCTTTACTTTAATTGTTATGATTTAACTGAATTTAAAACAGAGATCTTTTTCTTATCACCCAGTCAAAATTTCCCAATTTCAAGGGCCCCTGGCCCCGAGTTCAGAAAGGTACGAAAATCCCTGTATAACCTACCCGTTTGTGGTCTTAACTTTATCACAAATGTCCATGATGACAGCCCAATCTTCTGTGGTGTTCAACTCACTTGTGGCTTTTTCTGAAAAAAATAATGTAAACAAGAGCTGTCACTAGATAGCATAGCTCACCTGAACTGGTGCTTGCCCATTATGAAAACAAAGTTCAGGAATGTGATCTTGACCTCCACAGTCAATTAGGAAGGTGATGCTGTTATCATGTTAAACTCTGGAGCAGTATCTGTCATCAGACTGAGTATAACTTTCCATCTGGGCACTGTTGAACTATAAACCGCCAGCCTGTGACCGTGACCTAAAGGTCAATGAGCGCTTCAGGGTTTTCCCTCGGCCTTGTATTTAAGGAGTTTTTGGGACCCTCGTACCAATTTTTTAAGAGTCCGGAGTGCCAAAAGTAAAGTGCCCTGCACTCTGAAAAATGTTATAAATGCCCAAATCAAATATCAGAATTTCATAAATACTTTATTTTGAAAATCATTACTTTGTACTGTGCCAAGAATAATATAATTTTTATAAGAATATCATCACCTTGAATTAGGACTTGGATTTTGTTTTGAGAGTCCCAGTGGATGCACAGATTTTTTCTTAAGAGTCCCAGACACCATTTTGGGGGTCTGAGACTCTCAATCTTGAGTCCGGGAAAACCCTGAGCGGTTGGGTTGGTACTGTGTAAAACTCTGGTTCAGCATCTAACGGAATTTTAAGTATCAACTGAATCCGTCCACACACAGAGAAAACATGCCTTTAGGGAACTTTAAACAAAAATTTAAACAAAACATTTATGTCAATGACCATGACCTCAGTCATCACAAAAGGTTTGTAAGTCTATGACCTTGACCTCAGTCATCAAGGAGGTTGGGATGGTACTGCATAAAAATTTAGACTATTACCTAACATCTGTGAAAGTGTATAAGAAATCTATCAAAAGGTTAAGGAGATTAAGCCAACTACTGGGCGATTTGGGAGAAATAGTCTCCCTAAACTGGCTTTCTCCATATTGTGAGCTGAGGGAGAAGTAAAAACTACATAACTTAAAAGAAAAATCCAAACTTTGGGTCAAAACTTCTCCCTAAAGTCCTGAAAATGTCACAAAACTTCACCCTGTCTGAAAGCTCTAGGCTGTCCAGTGTCCACTGCATCTTCAAAGTTTAGTCCTTTCTTTTACCATAGTATTACTTGCTGTTTTATCCGAGTGCATTCTGATTAGAAGAAATTAAATTATGACTTGTGTGCATTATTATTCTGTTGCTAGATCAAGATCATCCAGTTCCCAGAGCTCCAGATAATTTTGTTTTTTGCCAGTATGGTATTTACTGATGGAGACTCAAACCTATTCTGTTCAGTAAAATGAAGATTTTGGTCAGTAAAGGTACTGATCAAATCCAAAGGTTGTTCAGTAACCTATTTTTCACAACCTTGATCATATCTTTGGGGAGGAGTACATGTAGCTGGTCATTTTGCTGTTGTTGTAATTGTTTTGTGCTTACACTACCTCTTGGTACATGAGGTGAGCTGTATTAAGTGTTTTAGATATAACAGGGTTTGGAATGGTTTGGGGTGTTGCATTGGGGCAGGAATTTTCATACCTTGTTTAACTTGGGGTCTGGGAGGGGTCCATGATTTGGGAAGAAATAGCACAGGCATCTGCCAAACCTGGGAAAAATCTGGTGATAAAGAAACAAATGAGCTGCGACACGACGAAACCAACAATGTGGTTGTGCACCCAGCGCTGACTCAGATCAGCCTGGGCATCCACCTAGTCTGATCAGAGCCTTTGCCGTACTCACTGAGGTAGCCTAGACCATTAGCTAACATTTAAGCGCTTAGCCAACTGATCAGACTGGACGATGCCCAGGCTGATCTGACTCTGCGCTGGGCACACAACCACATTGTTGGTTTTCTCGTGTCGCAGCTCAAATGTAGATCTACTTTGATGAAAACACTCACTGCATGATGTTAATTTGACTGCATTTTATTTCTGAGTGGCCTGATGTTGATTTGGTTTCTGGAACAAGGTGGAGAGCATTTCAATGTCTGAATTTATGTCTAACTGTGATTTTGTCACAGGCTCAACAGATGCATGGAGATCAGCTGCCAGCTAGTAATAGTTACTTTAACTTGAAGGTCGCTGTCTGACCCTAACAGTGTTTGCTTTAAATCATTATCTCGCACAGGAGAAGATTGGCTTATCTTTGCTAATCCAAAGTTTTCTGACTTCTTATCAGGCAGTGCCTTTTTTCGACAGTTTCTTCGACTAACAGAAAGTGTTGTTGTACTGTAAATTTATTTAAAGGAAAATGAAAGTAGCTTCACTTCTTCCAATTGACCGGAAGGATTACGTGTGTTTCAGCAATTGGCAAACTATTTACGGACAAAGATCAGTAAATTCTGATACACATGCTTGATCCTGGTCTATACATAAAAACTACCACCTAAGAGGGAAAGGATATGTGTACCATGTGCTTTCTGTTCTTGGAAAAAGATTGACTGCACATTATCGGACAGCGCATGCACTGAATCAATGATTAGTATAGGCTAAAAATTGGCAACTAGAAAACGCTTGACCGTACATGCCTTAGTGTGTATATGTGGCGCACTTGAGGTGCTTTGGTAAGCTTAGAAATAAATGTTGTATGTAGTACTATTGAAATTTGAGGACCCTTTAGTATTTTGTTGTTGCTCATCCATATTTTATGAAAATACAAAGCTTATTTGGCTCTCTGGTCCCTACCAACTTCTCACATATTAAAATGTTCATAAGACTTATTGAGAAGTATTTAGTATTGGACAAATCACCATTTGAACGAAATTTCCCGACCCCAATGTTTTACTTCCCTTCATTCTATTTTGTGGTCAAAGGGAAAGAACTACGCCTGGCTGAGGATTTTTCTTATAAATAAAACTGGAGAAAACATCCAAGCAAAGGAATATAATCTTTTGCAAATTATAGATCCAGTGATTTTTTTACCTCTGCATCCTGCATCCTAGATGCACATAATTTGCTGAGGATGCAACATTTTGAAAGATGTGCATCCACAGGATGCAAAGATTTGAAGCCAAAATTTCCTGTAACAGCTAGTCCATTGCTATCATAGTTTAATCTGGCTTTTGTGATACTGAATGGCTTTTGCTGTACAGCTGTTTGAAGGGTTGCAGAAACCTGAGAGTGGGGTAAAAAGATTTCTGACCTTGTGGGTCCTGTGACAAGTTGAAGTAAATTTGTAAAAAAAAACTCTGGGTATTTAAACTTAGTACCTGTGGTTTTGTTTACAAATTGGCTTCTTTGAATGGGTCTCGAAAATGCAAGATTTGGGATGCACAATGTTTATAAGCAACGAGTCCATGAAGGGATGCACAACTTTGAGCTTGGGATGCAAAGATTTCTCGCCTAGTGGGTCCCGGGATGCAAAGAAGCAATTTGTAAAATAATCACTGTAGATCATAATGAGACAAAAACAGAACTGTTAGTGAACAACTGCAGATTTTAACTCGATTAATTTGCAAGAACTAATTTGTAATTTACAGACTCTTTAACTCTTTAAGCACCAAAAAGCAGACGACAAAATTTACGTCTGCAAAAATTTTAAAAATGTCTTGGACAAGACATTTCATATTGAGAATTCCAAGACTAGAGGGCAAACAGTGTAGATCTAGATGAGGCGGCTCATAATAAGCCGCCTCATCAGGATCTACTCTGTTTGCAAATTTTGCTAAATTCGTCACTGGGGCTTAAAGAGTTAAATTTACCCATAGGCACCTGATTACAAAATCTTACACTATAAATAGAGGCTCGCTAGTTTTGAATCAACGGAAGTATGTCTGAGACGAGTTTTATAAGGCTAGGAAAAGTAGCCGCTACCTAGCGATAAACTTCCTACCTGTTTTATAGAGGTAGGAAAAAAACAAATGTAGCCGCTAGCCTAGCGAAGGTAGATCCTCGAAGTGGTGCTATCTTCCCTACCTATTCAATTCTATTCCAGATTCAATATGGCGTCCTTGTCAACAATTCGTCTGGGTCTAGAATTTGATGACAACACATTCATTAATTTTAAGACCAGCGCTAAAATGAAGAAAAAATGTCCTTGTTATGCTCAACGGGAATATACGTATGTGTTTAACCTCAATAAAAGAGCCAGCTTTTTGTATGGATGAGAGACGCCATTTTCCCTAGCGCTATTTTCCCTAACACCGTTTTTTAACATGCTAGGTTCCTTCCCTGGCTACCTCTACCTCTATCTTAGCAGCTAGCCTTATAAAACTCATCACTGGTTCTCTGTTCCTCAAGCGACTATTAGACTGATTGTAGTTTTATGCTGCTGGCATGTGCAGACATTTTGGTAAAGACTGACCGTTGTAATAACAAGACCTGTCACCGAAACAGGACAGCTTGCCTGACAGCGCCTTGCCCATCATCTAAAAAACTTTAACGTAAAACTTTAACATTTTGCTAACGCCGACGCCAACACTGGGGGTAGTACAATAGCTCTTCCTGAACTTCGTTCAGGCAAGCTAAAAAGCAGCTGTAAACAAAAGAATCAACACTGAAATTGTATTAAAGTATTGTATTGAAAATAAACCATTCGAAAGAAAGGAGAACTAAACAAAATAAGCAACTCTTTTAAAACCACAGAAACTATCTGCATGCTTTAAAACTACAATCAGTCTAATAGTCGCTTGAGAAACCGGGAACCAGAAATACTTCCGTTGATTCAGAACTAGTGAGTGAGAAGCCTTTAGTTAAGCCTTTCGTCACGAGTAAGGCTCTTTGCAGATGATATTGCAGTTTACCTTGCTCATAGCTCACCATCCGAAGGTAAGGTCCTCCAAAAGGATTTTGTTGATTGATTGATTTGTTCCTTAACGTCCACGGTAAACTGCTATGGTCATGTCAAGACAGTCAGTTAACCCAACCACACTATTCCTGGACAGGCTTAGACCTCTTAAGCAGTTAACCAGTACTAAGTGCACATACTTTCGCCAGTAACTGACAACTGCCCTTCTTGAATCAGCGGAAGGAGAAACAAAAGTATGTGGCCAGACCGGGTTTCAAACCCAGGACCTCTGACTTATGAATCGCCCTACCGATTGCGCTAAGCGGCCTGGCTCCTCCAAAAGGACATACTCAGTCTAGAACAATGGGAAAAGATGTGGGATATGAACTTTAACCCCTCTAAATGTCAGGTCCTTCATGTCACTTGTCTTAAAAACCCCATTCAGACCAAGTACTTTTTTCATGATATTGAGCTGGATAGTGTTTCATCTGCAAAATATCTCGGGGTCACCATTTCGGATGACCTAACATGGAGTACCCATATTGTAATATAACCAAGAGTGCTAACCAGACTCTTGGATTTCTGAAAAGAAACATTCGGGATCATAATCAGGACCTAAAATCAGTAGCTTAAAAAACACTAGTAAGGCCCCAGTTGGAGTACGCTGTAACAGTATGGTCCCCCCACACTGCCGCTGATATACATAAAGTGGAAGCAGTCCAAAGAAGGGCTGCCAGGTGGGCGACAAGAAATTATAAATACACATCAAGCCTTACTGCTATGTTGAAGGACCTGAATTGGCACCCCTAGGCGTATAGGCTGTTGTCTTATAATGATGTACAAGCTTACATATGACCTTGTTGCAGAGCTCCAGATAACTTTATTCAGCAGGGAGTTGCTGAATCCTCACTTTGTGACAAGGGAGTTTTTTTGCAACATATGGTAGTTTTTTCACTCCCAATGTTTTTTCAGCGATTTTTTGTGGTTTGGCTGCCGTTAGGTATTACAATAAAGTCAACTTTTTAAAACCGAGTTCCAGATGCAATATGTCTGGGTATTTTTCTTGTTTTTTAATAATGTTTCTCAACAATGTCAACGCATGACTTCAGCAGGCCAAGATTATTGGTCAATAATGGGTTTAACAGCTCCACAGATGATATCTCTGGTGGATCAGATCGATGGAAAAACTCAGAAAGCGACTTCTGAGCCGATTTTGACACACTTTTTATGCGAGTAGCAATGATGAAATTGCCGGACGATAAATATCGAAGACTGTGTCTAAAGCTATTACGTGCAAAATGAAGCAATCTGTCTATTTGCTCTGTAACCAGTGTATGACACCAAAACATAGACTCGGTCACCCAATTTTTCGTCTGGTTATGTAATTTTCAGATATGTAGTAACCCGTCTGCTGGATATTTAATTACGTCACGCAGCACTTTCTGCACCGAACTGTCGCATTAATCGCAGGTAAAGCTGGGAACTTTCATCAGGCGAATAAGTTCGGCAGTTATTCGCTCAAGCTTTTGCAGACATACCCATAAGGCCATGTGCAAAATACGAGGCGTTTGTTGACACTTCTGTTTCACAAACGATGTGTCAAATAGAATTTTAAAGAAGTTTCCCCGACGCATCAAACAGGAATGGAATGTGTTAATACCCATTTTTCATGCGTCCAAAATGCCCTTTATCTGGAGCTCTGTTGTTGCCATTCCTGCATCTGAGTACCTTGTTTGTAACACTAGACAATCAAGACATATTCATCCACTTTCATATCGGCAAATCCCCACTTTAAAAGACTACTACAGGTCCACATTTTTCCCTAGGACTATCATCCATTGGAATGCCCTTCCACCCACATACCGGTCCTTCCCACCTTGGTGCAGTTCAGCGGTGCTGGCTGCCAGGTGACCCATGTCTCTCTATATAATTACTATTTATAGCGTAAGAGTCTGTAATCAGGTGTCTATGATTTCTTTCATAGGCCTGTTTAACTTGATCCCTGTGTATTAAAGTGGCAGACTGTCTGGGAGGGGTGCGTAAATTTACCGGAACGGACTTAATTACCGGAATGGACCGGAACGGACCGTTTTTTCCCTATCCCCAGTTGATTTTTGTAATATTTAGAATAGACACAGACTTATTTCATATTTATACATATTATGTATACCGTCTAGTGCAAAATCAATTAAAGATATCAGTCCAAATGCACTTGAAGCATTTTGCGCTATGGGTAGGCCTGGTAATAGCCTACACATATGTGTTTCATTTGAATATCATTTAATCTTATACAAACATCTATTTTTCTTTCTTTCAAGACATATTATTTTAAAACACAAAAATTCCCGAATTTTTATGCCATTATATCATGACCAACATTTCATCCATAGGAAATATGTATATCTACATGTATCTACATGTATCAATTCGGTCAACGGAATCAGGGTGTTGCTAGTTAAGATCATACAAGTAAGTCATAGGTAGGACCTGAAATTAACTTGGGCGTGCATACTGTATTAAAATATATAAAAAATCGGCTGGAAATAGGAATATTATAGGGGTTACTAGAGTTACCGGAATACGCCTTATTACCGGAATACACCAAAATAAACATTTTTATTATCAAAATTAACTTAAATATTGGTAGAATAGATAAATAAGAACTATTTCCAGCTCAAATATTGCTATTTTTGCATCTGTAGAGAGAATAAATGGACCAGGGTATGGGCCTTGGATAGGTATCACTGTGCAGATTGCAAACTGGTTAGGGTCTTTGTATGGGTCATACACTTGCCGTTTTTTTACATGCAGCTGTTACTAAAAGACATATTTTGGATAATATTACATTTATTCTGGTAATATTATAGTTAGTCCAACAAGTTAGACGTCCGCATGCACTCATTTATATTTTACCTTTTATAGTTGTGCATGCAACGTCTAACACGGACCCTATACATGTCCGTATCGCACTTTTAAAATTTCGGTATTCCGTGACTACCCATTGTGTTTGGAGTCAGTGCTATGTCTAAGGTCCTAATAAGTTGAAATCTTTGATAAAAATGCCATCTTACCTTTTCTGTTGTCAGAATTCTCCAAATAAATAAGAGCTTTCACTTAAATCACGCTTCAGCCGCCATTTGTGTTGACTACATAGTCACGTGACATTTGGTTATCATAAAGACTTGGAATTGGATATTTTTTGGACGAATTTATTTTTATCAATATTTAATGACAGCACTAATTTACTGAATATGTTTAGGCCAAGGGAATAAGAAATTGAAAAAAAAGGAATAGGAAATTAAAAAATAAAAAAAAAAACAATAAGCTAATGACCCATTCTACAAAAATGAAACTAATGCCTGAAGATTTATCTTTGATTTATAAAGCTAAATAAGCTTTTTATAATGTATAAGTGGTTCTCTTTAAATACTTTGCTTTATTTTCATCTAATCTATTCAGCTTCTATCAGGATGCATGTGGCAATTGATTCTTTTTTATTAACTAGGTATAATTATTAGCTTTTTTTCTATCTTAAGTTCTTAATATGAATAACACCTGATGTTAATTTTCTGTACAGTCTAGTGTGATATATATATTTTCAACAAATGGATTCATATATGTCCTGAAAGTACATCTCTTTACCCAGTTTGGTTTATTTTCCTTTATCTAAGGAAACACAGGTAACATGAGTGACACTACTGAATTGAGGTTAGGGGTTAGTATTAGGATTGGAGCTGGGTTTGGGTTATTATTGTGTTACCAGATACAGATACAAATTTTATTTAAAGTCGGATGTGTTTACATACCTTGTTACTCAAATACGGTATTCTTATTCTAAATTATAAACATTTGCCACATGATACCATGCATTTACATTATGTTAGTGTTTCCCCCAGCCCCTTTTAGCATGGCGCTGCGCCATGCCCCTTTTCCCCAGCGCCAAGCCCTTTTTCCCAGCGCCATGCCCTTTTCCGATTTGCCCCAAGTCCGGAGAGCTCCACATGTGTATTCACAGCATCAGTTGTTTTGACTGAGCAATAAACAAACATCTTATTGCTGACACTAATCCGGTTATTCAGGTATCCAGGTCGCTAATAAACTCACTGACCCGTGAAAACACCTGGCTGTCTGAATTATGGAAACAGTACAAACTGAAGATCAAAGATGCCGACAAATGTGTGAAGGGATAAGTTATGTCACGTGAAAAGACGCTGATAGCACCTGTTTCACAACTACACTACAAGCATGCACAACACATACAGAGCATTCGGTTTCCACTAATAAGATTCTCTTGTACTCATAGACTGTATATGCAACTCTGATTAGGTTGCACATATATGCAGGCTGATCTGTGTCATCACTTGTCACTTTTTCCGTAAGGTATTTTTTTCCATTACGCTCATTTCTATACTTGGGTTAGTTTGATAATTTATTGTGTTCAAAATCACGCATAAAAGTTTTGTTATTTCTGTCTTATGCATGGGAATTTTAGTGTCAAAAACAAATTTTGAACATTGTTCTATAATATTCTAACATTTTTTAACAATTGTGAGTACCTTAAAACAAAACTTATTTGTTTATCAAATAGGATACATAAGTAAGTGAAAACAGAGATGTAAGGGAGACAAATCTGTATGAAAAATCTCAAGTATAAGCTTTTGCAAAAGCTAGATTCTGTGCTAGAGAGATATAAAAATAATGATAAAATTTTACAACAATAATACTAATAAAAAATGAATAAATAAATGATAATAGATTAAAAATAATTTATGATTATTAGGATATTAAAAATGTGTCAGGCTATTGTGTTGATTGAACTTTAAGAAAAAAAAAAAAAAAAAAAAAAAAAAATTATAATCATAATACAAGTAATAAATAAAAGTAAAAACAGGACTTTTAATACTCAACAGAAAAAAAAATACAGAGAGCAGATGGAATTTCTTTATTTATTGCCATCAGATGCAGACTCTAGTAAGGTGGAATATTAATAAGTATAATTAATTACAGGACTTACAACAAGATTTTATGCTTCATTAGCAGTATTAATGTCAACCAGCTTATATCAAGGTAAAACTGACTTTCTTATGAAAGCATATACAGTGCCCTTTCTGCAAAGTTCCGCGCGCTTAAGTGCTCTTTTCTGAGAAAATTTACCATGCCCTTTTTCACTTCTGGGGGAAACACTATATGTACATATACTTTTCATTACTCAAGGTAACACAGGTAACAGCGATAATACTACAGTATTAGAACTAGGGTTAGATTACAATACTAATTCTCACCTTACGGTCATCCCAACCCCAATACTAACCCTTACTCACAAGCGTAAGTATTGTGTTACCTGCACTACCCTGTTATCCAGATAAGGTACTCTTATTCTACATCATTGACACCTGCCACCAGATACCATGCATTCACATTATATCTATCTGCTTTTCAATACCAAAGGTAACACAGGTAACAGATGTAACGCTGTAGTACTAGAATTGGGGTTAGATTAAAGTATGATATATAGCCAGTGTTATTCTGTAAACTCATTTAACAATTATAAATCTTTATATTCTCTGTCTGTGACTTAAATTTGCTACAGTGTTACCCCTGTTACCTGTTTTTTATCTTGGGTAAACATTCCATTATTTTGACACCAGATGTTAAGATTGTCTATCGCAGACTCTAGGTGTTTCAATCTGTTCCACTGAATCCTGAATATCATACAAAGCTGTATCATCTGCATAGAGATCAGTACAAACATTTGCAGTGTACAAAGGAAGATCATTAATAAATAGCAAAAATAAAAGTGGTCCTAAAATTGAGCCTTGCGGTACACCATATGAAATTTCCTTAAAATCTGAGCTAGTATTATTAACTGAGATCTGTTGCCTTCTTTTTGTAAGATAAGTATCAAACCACATTTAAGTTTCATCCTGTATGCCATACATTCTTATATAAAATGATTGGAGCTTGTAATGTAGAATAAGAGCACCGTTTTGGGGCAACAGGATCATGCACATAACACAATACTAATGCTTTGGAGTTACCGGTATGGCTTGTATTAGGGTTGGGGTAAGCTGACAGTTAGTATTGTGTCAGCTGCTTTACCCGTTTACCCAAAGACGATAATCTGCAACATGATACCCTGCACTTACATTATGTATGTCTATTTTACACTACCCAAGGTAATACAGGTAACAGTAAAGTTCATTAATCTTTGTATCTTTTTCCCCCACTTTGCCAATTTGGTCATAGTTATTTTTAGTTTGGAAAGTTCTCGTTTCCCACTATATCCAGCACTTTGAAAAGCTGAAATTTTTTTAAGTTTCACATGCCTACAGTAGTACTTCAAGTACTGATGCTCTCTCTTTCCCCCCCCCCCCCCCTCCCCTCACCACCACCACCATGCACACGCTGCAAGCTCACACTGAGGGAGAAATAAAATGGAGTGTGTCTCTTAAGTATAAGGCCTATACTTCTGAACATGAAGTACAGATACATATGTGATATAAACATTTCTGTATTTCATGTTCACATGTGTGTTAGTCAATAGTCTTCTGTCTCTCTGCCTTTATGTATAAGGTCTGAAAGGAATATTCCTTTATGGCCCTTAGCTTGTAGATTTTCTCACTGGGCCAGATTCTGGTTTAACAAGTCACTATATTTCTATATTTTAATAAAAGAAACTTAATTTCTGTATGTCTGTCTGTTTCAGCCTATCTACCCATTTCCTCCAAAATTTTCAGAAAATCCAATCCATGTTTTTGTTTCAACCAATAACATGTGGCCTCTTTTTGATTTAACCAATAGCCGGTGGCCTCAATTTGACAATGTAAACAATATGGCGTGATAGACACTTACCTGGACATAATCAGGATGGATTAAAGGTTCTTTTGGTGACTCTTAGAATATTTTCGGTTGGGATGTCGAATTTAACTACTACTTATGTAAGTTGTATATGTAATTTGACTTGAGGATGTTTCAAATGTCTTAATTTTAGCCGGGAAAAGCAGCGCGTCGAGCCATCGCGGTCCTTGCGTAAACTTTATGGCTGTATCCGTATGAGAGTTCGCGTTCCGAAGAATAACAAAAACGTAAATAACAGCATAAAAATGTAAAATATGAATGTCTGGAACGCAGAACTCTCATGTATGGGAGTATATTATAGTGTATTTCGGTAAATAAAAATGTGTATTTTGGTATATTCTGGTAGATTCTGGTATATTCCGGTGTATTTTGGTATATTCCGGTAATTAAGTGTATTCCGGTATTTCTAGTAGGCACTTTCTAGTAACAGATATTATAGGTCCGTTCCGATCCGGTAATTAAGCCCGTTCCGGTAAATTTACGCACCGGTCTGGGAGAACCCTGTTTATGGTACGCTATCATCATTCCAAAACCTTTTTGCTGGCAGAAATTGGGAAAAGATATAATTTTATTAAATCTTGCTTACAATCAATTCTTTGCATAAAATTCTGAATCATGTCTTGTGACTTTGAGTTTGACAGGTGAATATTTGAGAATGCATATTTTTCATCTTCTGCCAGTTGGTAGCTATTTAGAAAAAATCTGGTGTACATCATTTTACTGACTTACCAACATCGCCATCAAATGGCGAACTGCTAGCAAATAAAGGCATTATTTAACAAATTGTCCACAGTATTTTACGTCTCTTTCCTTGTTTTTATTCTAATCAGTGAACTGATGCGCATGCCTGGCAGGAAGTACGGTGCCACAACGCACCGAACTACGGCGCCTACTATTCGGCGGGAATATCCGGGACAATAATATCCGGGATATAGGGAGTGATGATGCATACGGTTCAATATCTCTGCTTCTACAACATGGAATTAAGAAAATTTGGTATCAGTGTAAAGATAAGACTCCAATCTAATTGATCATTTAAAAAAAATAACTTAATAAGGACATTTAAGTATATTTATTTAGATATAAAATTTCCGGGACGATCCGGGATGGCACGCGGCCATGAGGGACCATGTCATATATTTTCTAAATATCTCGACTTCTATTTTATATATTTCAAAAAATTTGGTATCATTCTAAATTTAAGACTCCCCTGTAAATGGCCATATATGAGAATTAATATTTTGATGATCATTTTATATACTTTTTTAGATATGAAATTTCCGGGACGATCCGGGATGGCACGCGGCCATGAGGGACCTGGTCAGTTTTTTTCTAAATGTCTCGACTTTTAGTTCAAATATTTCAAAAGGTTTGGTATCATTCTAAATTTAAGACTCCTCTCTAAATGGCCATATATGAGAAATAATATTTTGATGATCATTTTATATACTTTTTTAGATATAAATTTTCCGGGACGAGCCGGTTTCGCATTCGGCCGTGATGGGGTGTGTCAGGTATTGAGTTAATATCTTAAATACAGGTCAGGATAAATGAAAAATTTTGTTATCCTTGAAAATGTGATATTTTTGTCCAAATAAATATATATAATAAAAACACTTGCATCATATTACTTTAGTATAGTTATTTAGTTAAAAAAAAATCGGGACGATCCGGGTTCCGCAGTCGGCCGTGAGAGGTTTGTCAGATATTTCCTTAACTTCTCAAGTACATTTCAAGATGAATGAAAATTTTGTTATTCATGAAAATTTAAATATTTTTGTCTGAATAAGTATATATAATAAACACTTTCATCATAATAATATAGTTTAGTTATTTAGATTAAAAATTTCCGGGACGATCTGGATTTGCAGTCGGCCGTGAGAGGTGTGTCAGGTATTTTCTTAATTTCTCAAAAATTTGTCAATATAAATGAATAATTTTGCTAACATAATCGCACGTTGAAACAACGTCAAATTGACGTTATTGCAGCTTTGTTATGTCATATCGCTCAGTATCAGACTGTGGTACTTCTATTAAATATTTTCAAAGAGTGTGTATTGATTAAGAAAAAAAAGAGGATTTTTTACAGTGTCGAAATTAGAAATCACTTAAATTTATTTATTTAATGTATTTATTTTGGCTATTTATTTATTTAGCTAGTGCACATATATCAAAAATGCACAAGCTAAGAGTCAAATTAATGACAAAGCTCTGTCACAGAGTTTGTTAATCCTTACATGCCTAGTGTCATTGGCAAAAAGGCAAATTCCAATTCATTTTCACTGTATACTTTTTACGCTCGATGCCAGCAGATGGTTGTGCTGGAACTGAATGTTAATGACATTGATCGTCGCATTTTGGTGAATGCGAAAAAGAAAAAAAAATGATATGCAAATTTCCGTAAAGGCGGGAATCTTTTTAACCGCAAACGAGGTTCCATTGCACACAGATTTTCATTATCACCCACCCATCTTCCTGATATGACTGAAATACTGTTAAAAAGGACGTAACATCACAAGTGAGCCATCCATCATCTGTCAAATAATACCAAAATTGACACACAGCACCAGTATTTCACGGGTCGTTAACTCGCAATTAGTGTTCAAACATTACGGGTCATTTATTCACAAATTAACGATTACTGAAAAACTTTTAGTATTTTTGTAATAAACTGATTGCAAGGGTATTTTTTATTGGTAAAAAAAAATGGAAGGCTGAAATTTAAGAACACAATAAATTCTGGGCATAGTTTACTATTTTTTTCGTTCTAGAAATTTTCCTGGACGATCCAGCTGCGGACTCGGATCGGGAACTATAGGTATGAAAAGATAACTAAATTATTACGAAGACATTATTTTTCTCATATATTCATTTAGATAAAAGTTTAATTTTCAATGACACCAAAAATTATTCATTGATATCGACTAATATTTGAGATATTAAGTAAATTTCCTACTGCCCCATCACGAACGGTTGCGATTCGGATCGTCCCGGAAATTTTATTTCTGCAAAAATATGTGAAATGACCATAGAAATATCATGTTTTGCATATGATCATTTAGAGAGGAGACTTAGATTTAAAATGATACCAGATTTTTTGAAATGTATAAACTAGAAGTCGAGATATTTAGAAAATATCTGACCAGGTCCCTCATGGCCGCGTGCCATCCCGGATCGTCCCGGAAATTTTATATCTAAAACGGAATATAAAATGATCATCAAAATATTATTTCTTATATATGACCATTTAGAGGGGAGTCTTAAATTTAGAATGATACCAAACTTTTTGAAATATATTAATTAGAAGTCGAGATATTTAGAAAATATCTGATATGGTCCCTCATTGCCGCATGCTATCCTGGATCGTCCCGGAAATTTTATAGCTAAAAAAGTACATAAAATGATCATCAAAATATTATTTCTCATATATTGCCATTTAGAGGGGAGTCTTAAATTTAGAATGATACCAATGTTTTTGAAATATATAAAATAGAAGTCGAGATATTTAGAAAATATCTGACAAGGTCCCTCATGGCCGCGTGCCATCCCGGATCGTCCCGGAAATTTTATATTTAAATAAATATATTAAAATATCTTAATGGAGTTAATTTTTACACATATTCAGTCAGATTGTAGTCTACCCTTTAAACTGGTACCAAATTTATTATATTCTATGGTCTAGAAGCGGAGATATTAAACCCGAAGCACCACCACTCCCCACATCCCGGATATTAACGTCCCGGATAATCCCGGATATTCCCGCAGAATAGTATGCGCCCCGAACTACAGTCGTTTCGTACCCTAAACGTTTCGTACCCAAGTCGATTCGTACCCAACTCAGGACGTTTCGCACCACTACCCTGGAAGATTTGTACCATATCTCTAGTAAAATCAGGGGTCGTATTTATAAAACGACTTCAGTGGTTGCTATGTTCTGTTCTGTTCTGTTGTAGAAATTCTGGATCGGGTATGAAACCCACCACCCGCACCCGCACCCGTGCTAGAAACCCACCACCGGAAACTTTTGTGGGAGCCTTAGGATTATCAAAAACACTTTTTTCTAGATATTCTTTGTTACAAATACGAAGACTTGTATAAGCAATACCTGATAAAAAAATCTTTGCTTGCGACGGCGTATATTGGACAAAAAAGGTATATTTTGCATTTCAAGGGGTATGAAACCCACCACCCGTCACCGGGAAATTTTAATAGGCTATTTTCAATTTATGATTTAATAACAGGTTAAATTTTCACGATTTGTGTGTTTTCCTAATTGTCTACAAATAATGTAGCATTTTTATATGACAATATTTTGAAAGCCGAAAAGTGTGTAGCAAACAATAGATTTTTATCAACAATGTTTACATTCTAAAAATAGATTTCCAGTACGGCACTTAGCCAAAACCAATAACCCGCAACGTCTTGAAATGGAGATGAATGCATCACTTGACCGGTAGTGCTCATTGCATGCTTGTTTAATCAACTGATTTTTTTAATTAACTGAGTGAACCAGTTCATTTTGCAAATCAGTTAACCAGTTAAGATGGACTTTTCAGTCGATATCTTTTTTTTTCCGGTATTTTTTTGTATTACAGGACGTTTCGGTTTCTTGGTCTAGCTAAATGCTGTAACGCTGATCTATTTATAGAATGAAATATATTTTCAGAAAACAGTTAATTATTTCGTTTTATCAGTCGAATGTTCAGAAATCGTTGAGGAATACTAATGTTTTCTTATTAAAATGCCATAAAACACTGCAATAATGAAAACTTATTCTCTTTTAAACACCAAATCGTGGAAAAATACCAAAAAAAATCCCGGTGACGGGTGGTGGGTTTCATACCCCTTGAAATGCAAAAAATATCTTTTTTGTCCACAATACGCCGTCGTGAGCAAAGATTTTTTTATCAGGTATTGTTTATACAAGCCTTCGTATAATTTATTACACAGAAAGTCTAGAAAAAATTGTTTTTAATAATCCTACGGCTCCCACAAAAATTCCGGTGGTGGGTTTTGAGCACGGGTGCGGGTGCGGGTGGTGGGTTTCATACCCGATCGAAATTCTGGTCGGGTATGAAAACCACAACCCGTACCTCCGTATTCCGTACCTAAATCTGTACCAGAAAATTTTAGGTCCTGTTGGGAAATAACCAAAGAACTCAAACTTAGAACAATTGGTGTCATATTGAGACATAATTTATAATAAAGATCTGCCAGAAAAACAAAATTCCAAAATGACTAATTCTTTAATAAAATGACAATTTTGTATCTCTAAGGGGCAATGAAAACCACAACCGTAGCTGAGATCATTTTTCAGGCATTTTTCGATAATGACACCAATTTCACTGAAACATACCACTCATACATGTCACAAACGTAATATTTGCTTTATATGAAGCAAAAAATATATTATCAAGCATGTAAAATGTTGTTTTTCTATAATATCGCGACTTTACCGGAAAATGGTCTAAAAATAGAACCATAACAACTATGGTCCGATTCGGTTTCTACTATCGAACCGCATGTCATGAAAACGGATAAAAAAGCATGGGATTTATCAAAATCATATATATATTTTTGTATTATAATTAGTTTCAGTTATAAAATATATTTTCATTTAAACCTGATAAATGTGACGACATGTCCCATCCCGTTTTTGCTTATTCAACGAACTGCGGTTCAATTGTAGAAACCGTATCGGACATATTTGTTATGGTTCTATTTTTAGAATATTTTCCAGTATAATCGCGATATTATAGAAAAACAACATTTTACATGCGTTATTTTATAATAATTTGCTTCATATTAGTCGGATATTGTTTCTCCTTTATGTTGAAGTGTTATATTTCGGTTAATTTGGCGTCATTATCAAAAAATGCCTGAAAACGATCTCAGCTACGGTTGTGGTTTTCATACCCCCTAGAGATACAAAATGTCATTTTATTAAAAAATAAGTCATTTTGGAATTTTATTTTTCTGGCAGATCTCTATTATAAATTATGTCTCAATATGACACCAATTGTTCTAAGTTTGAGTTCTTTAGTTGCTTCCCAACAAGACCTAAAATTTTCTGGTACGGATTTAGGTACGGAGTACGGAGGTACGGGTTGTGGTTTTCATACCCGACCAGAAATTCTGCCTTCTTAGGCACACCCTTCCAGAGGTTGGTAAAACAATATGTTGGATACAAGTTAAAATAGTTCCACGATGATTTTAAGAATAAAATATCCAGCACCATAGATCCGTCACCAGGAACAGTTTATATACATAGAGTCATATTCACAATGTAGATAGGACCTAACCCTCGCCAGAAAATATCAATACAGTATCTCAGGTGGATCGCCGTACCTTCTTCCTTATTTTAGTTTTAGAGGACAGTTCGAGTTTTTTGTATCTTGCAGCATGCAAGACAAACAATAGCCGACGGCTATGGTAATATATTAAGTCCATGTATTTAGAGAGATGCTTCAAGTCTGTATCTGGGCACGTCTCCAAGACCACGCCACTGTCTACTATCAGCTGTAGATAGGACCTAACCCTCGCCAGAAAATATCAATACAGTATCTCAGGTGGATCGCCGTACCTTCTTCCTTATTTTAGTTTTAGAGGACAGTTCGAGTTTTTTGTATCTTGCAGCATGCAAGACAAACAATAGCCGACGGCTATGGTAATATATTAAGTCCATGTATTTAGAGAGATGCTTCAAGTCTGTATCTGGGCACATCTCCAAGACCACGCCACTGTCTACTATCAGCTGTAGCAGAGAATATCTAGCCGCCACAGGACAAATTTCTATAAAATCTCTAACCACTTTCTTTATTTCAAAAAGCACTGGGCCTCTGACATCTTCGAGTAATTCACAGTCAATAATAAAGTGTTGGAGAGTTTCATCCCTAGCATAACATAGCTGACATGAGGGATTTACTTCATTCTGATTGAATTTTGCTCTATTAGTTTGTAAAATATATGTACCAGTCAATATTTTATTCATCACAGGAATCCTGTTGATGTCTCTAATGCTTAACTCATAGGGTTTGACAGCAGGATGACATTTTCCGATTCTGTAAATCTTTGACAAGTATTTCAGTGAGGAATACAACTTTGACTGAGATATAATTCTGTCCTTCCAGTAACTGTTTATAGCTCTATTACACTGACGTTTCCATAGTAACTTCCTTGGAGGGACTTCAATAAGGTCTACTGGGTCTTGAAGATCATATTTTATTAGTATCTTCTTAACGGTTATGAACCAGCTGTGGCTGTTGAAGGTTTTGATTTCAAGCTGACGTTTAGCCAACCGAAGTTCAGTAGAATCTTCCGGTAGTCTTGTTATATTTCCAAATAATGACAGAATTCTCTTATGCAACATCGCTTCGACTGGCAACATTCCAGACAAAAGATAAATAGCTGGATCAGTCGCTGTTGACGGTAGTGATAATAACTGCTTCAAAAGGCGTTTATAATGTCTCTCTAATACATCTAAGGCTTTTCCAGAAGGAACAATGACTTCCAGGCCGAACAAAAGCACCGGCATAACATATGTATTCAACAGTGACATTGCAGTCTCAGGGTCTACTCCATTCTCTCCATGTAATCCAGCACCCATCAAACTGTATACCACACGATGGGCTTTTTGAATATTACTTTGCAGTTCCTGGTTCGCAGATGCACGGAATATACCCATATGGGTGGTATTCTGGACTATGGGCATTTCATTTTCTCCAAGCATCCATGCCTCGCTTTCAGGGTACTGACGTATACTATTCATCTTCAGTACTACACTTTTTAGGTCATGTAGACTATAACCATTCAAATTGCTGGAATCTTTACATATACTAATTAAGAACTGGAGACCTTCAGGGTCATTGCTTAACACTGTAACATCATCGGCACATGTTGGGGCTGATATATTAATGTTTCCTATTCTGGCTTCTTTTCCTGTAGCTTCCAATCTGTCTAGTAGATCATTTATGAATAGTTTATATAAGTCAGCACTTAATACCCCTCCTTGGCGAACTCCCTGTTGATTGACGAATACAGGCGACATTTCACCTTGCCACTTAACAGACGTTACTGATTCTTCATGCAGACTGTTAATGGTTAACCATTCATGGGTATGAACTCCAGACTTATATAATTTTCTCATTAGATTCGAGTGCACGACTACATCAAAGGCAGATCTGGCATCCATAAATGCCATATACGTGGGCTTATGCTGATCTTTGTTATTTCGATAGAATTCCTCAACAATCAAAGCACAATTCATAGGTGAAGAATTTTCTGTGAAACCTCTCTGTAGGCTGTTTTGTCTACTCAATAACTTTGGTTTTATTCGTGACTTTAAGACTGCCTCGATAAGTCTTGTCAAAACGGGAGTTATAGTTATTCCTCTATAGTTTTGTGAGTCTCTGTGATTTCCTTTATTCTTAAATATAGGGTTTAGAACACCCATCTTCAAGGAATTAGGAACACATTTAACTTGTAAAATGCTGTTAACCAAAAGTTTAATAACATCCAGGAGCTCATGGCTGCCATAATATACGTGCTCGGCTGTCACACCATAACCATCCGCAGCCTTTCCACGATTCAGTGAGTTGACTGCAGCATGTAGCTCTTCATCTGTAACTGGAACAGGCTCGTCATCAGAAAGCAAGCAGATCGCGTATATTACAGCGGCTTCATTCTCTATCTGAGTTTGATACCTAATGTCAAAGTCATCATTCTGTGTTTTCGTAGCCAATTTTTTAAAATGTTCATAAAAACCATTCAATACATTTTCCTCTGAATAGCACTGATCTCCAACATGGAGTTCATCTATAAATTTATGACACTGTCCACGTTGCTTCCTTATAAGTTTATGGAATAAGGCGGTATCAGATTGCCGTGCTTCCAGAATATGCAATTTTTCAGCTGTCCTGCGTTTTGCAATTTCAATCCTAATTTGCCGTCTTAACTCAATCGTAGTTTTTTTTTTCACACAGGTAAAAGTTGTCAACTTCATTAGGTCTGCCGTTCTTTTTCCAGTTATAAAATGCTTTCTTTTTCTCTTGAATCGCAGACTGAATTACAGGTGTCATAACTATAAGCTTTGGTTTAGTTCCATTTTTTCTCTTTCTTTGGGAGGTACACTTTTTGGCACTTTCCACCATAACAGTGTTTAGAACATTTACAACTTTATCCAGGTCTGTGTCAGTTCTGAGATCAACTTTTGAGAGCTTTCCCCCTAAAAAAGACTGATATTGGTCCTTATCGACCTTATCCCATTTGATTCTAGGCACATAATTGACTTGTTTTGCTTTTGTATTTACCACTTTTATAGGATCTATCGTAACAGTCATAGATACGGGATAGTGATCAGATACATTGCTATTATAGTGTTCATTTCTGGTAATCCCCAATATTTTCCTTTCAACTTTACGTTGATATAGAAAGAAGTCAATAGTAGAAACATCTTTTCCATTGGGGTGTATAAAAGTGGGTTCTGTCTGTTTAGTAGTGAGTTGATTTTCATCCAAGAATTTATGAAAACATATATTCCGTTTAGTGTCTATGCTGTTGCTAAGGCTAAATGTCCATGAAGGAGATTCCCTACAACTATGAAATTTGCTCTAGAGATACAGTCCTTTTCAGACTGTTCCTCCAGAGCAAATTTCGTAGATGTAGGGAATCTCCTCTATAGAAATTCAGCCTTAGCAACAACATAGCAACCGCTTAAGTCGTTTTATAAATACGGCCCCTGGTGTATGCCGTATGAATTAAGAAATGGATAAATCGTACACTAGCACTAGTCGATTCGTACCTTCTTTAATTTACTCACAAGGCCGGAAAACTCCCAGGAGTATATTGGTGGCCAGAAAGCTTAACATGCCACAGTGTTAGTGGCAAAAATTGTCCAGTAGCTAAATATTCCATTCAATTATTATTGGCAGACATGTAAATTTGGGCAACTTAAGTTCATATTTTGGAGAGTTTTTGTGGCCCCAGAAAAAATTATAGCATTTGGCAACCGCGCCACAAGATGCAAGATACAAGAAACTTTATTTAAAGGCGACTTTCAAGTGTACAACAGCTCAACAGCCAGTAAGGCCATTTTGTTGACAAACAAGATGAAAACTATACAAATAAATAAACTGTATAAAAGATCACAGATATTAATGATATATAGGCTATCACAGTTGTATATTACAAGAAAGTTAAGAGTATGCTATCGGATATTATTAATTTCCAATAATCAAGCCAGGAAAACTGGCTTCAGAAGGAGAAGGCCGGTTTCATAGCTTAATCTGGGGCTCCAAGGACATGTGCAAGGATAATGGCTCCCCTCCATCCAGGCATACCCCTTAGTCCCCAAAAACGAAACAACAACACTTATCCGTTGGGAGATAAGACTGACCATCAGGGAAAGCGAAAATGGACAAAGGAGACAATCAGGCGGGAGAGGGAGGGTTAAACTGATACCTTTGAAGCTAATTTTGAATTTATTGAAAACTATAGAAAAAAATCATGCAGAACACAAGCAAAACATAAAACATAAGAAATAAAGCTGATCATGCAAGCTGAAAATAAAAAAAAATAAATAAAACTGAAAACAAAAAACCAAGGGAATTTAAAACAAATACTATCTTCCAACAGTCCATAGACACTGGACGACTTCCAAGCGATTGGCTGAATGCAAATATAGCCCCAGGTTACAAGAAGGGAGATGTTCACCTACCTGAAAATTACAGACCAGTTGCACTTACCTGTGTATCCTGTAAGATCTTGGAACACATAGTTTGTAAACACATTCTCGATCACCTAGAAGACAGCAAGATTTTAACTTCCCTAAACCATGGATTCAGATCTGGCTACTCCTGTGAAACCCAGCTGGTAACAACAGTACATGATCTTCTTGGGAAGGTTGGAGCCCAAATCGACATGGTAATCGTAGACTTCTCAAAAGCCTTTGATACCGTCCCACACCAAAAGTTGCTCCACAAGCTGAGACTATATGGTATTGAAGGTAATATCAACAACTGGCTATGTGACTTCCTTACAAACAGAAAGATGTAGGTGGTTATCGATGGTGAGGAATCTGAAGCAGTCCTTGTAGACTCCGGCGTCCCTCAAGGTACAGTGCTTGGACCCCTTCTATTTTTGTGCCACATTAACGATCTGCCAGATTCTGTGAAGTCCACAGTCCGACTTTTTGCAGACGACTGTCTCTTATACCGTCACATCAGGACCATCCAGGATCACCTTACACTTCAGAGAGATCTCCAGTGCTTGGAGAAATGGGCCAAGACTTGGGGAATGCGTTTCAATGCCAAGAAGTGCTACATCATGAGCATTAACTCCAAATCTACGCATTTCTACTAGCTTGATAACCATATTTTACAGCAAGTCTCCGAAAACCCATACTTGGGTGTTACACTATCTGAGCACCTGAAATGGAGCTCCCACATTAACAAAATTAAAAAAAAAAAATGCCAATCCACATTGCCCGACCGACTGCAGGAAGACAGCATACCTTCCATTGATACGATCTACTTTAGAATACAGCTCTGTAGCTTGGGACCCTTACCAGCAGAAAGACATTGGCAAACTTGAAAAGGTTCGGCGCCAGTCAGCAAGATTTATCTCCGGAGATTACTCCTTGAGGGAACATGGTAGTGTCACCAGAATGTTGGCAGAGCTCCATCTACCACCACTTCAGGACAGATGAAAGGCCAACCGTTTGACATTCTTCTTCAAGTTGGTCGAGGGGCAGGTGCCAGCACTGCAGCCTGATGACTATTTAACTCAAGTCATGGGAAAACGTTTAATCAAAAAGAAACAATATACTGACTGTGTAGATTCTAATATCATTGAAAAACACGTTACAAACCATAGCAGATGTTTTAAGACTGTGCAGCGTAATACCGAACTGTATAAAAATTCCTTTTTCCCAAGAACTGTTATTGATTGGAATCATCTGGAAGAAAGTACTGTGTGCGTGCAGAGACAGTGAACGGCTTCAGAAGAGCCATCTCTCCCCGGGACTAGTGTTATTCCCAGCTCTCTCCCCGTTGCACATATGCTGAAAGGCCCTGCAACGTAATCATCCAGATCCAGATCCAGAAGTAAAAAGCAAAGCTAAAAAACAGAGGGAAAATAAAATCTAAATTAAGGATTAAAAGATTTACACATATAACGATTGCACACGGAACCGCCCCGGGTACGGATAAGCCTTCTGAACTCACCAAAGTCGTCGACCTTTCTCAGCTCGTTCTGGAGGCTGTTTCACACCCCAGCCGCCTCATAGCAAAAACTAGATTTACCAAATCTTGTTGTACGTACACTTGGAACATCGACTAGGTTTTCATATCTGAAAGAATAAACAGTATTTTTATAAGATACAAGGTCCTGTAAATAGACCGGTGATTTTTAATGTAAAATTTTAAAAGTTTCAGATACAATAAGTCTAATCCTTTTTACACGTAAAGTAGGCATATTGACCTTTTCTAAAAGAGCCTCATAAGAACTATTAAAATCATTTTAACTAAACGAAGTGCTCTAAACTGCATTTTTTTCCATTTTGTTAGAACTAGTTTTTGAGCAAAAATGCCATACAAGAGGGCAGTAGCTAAAACTTGATCTAATAAAAGATATGTAGATTAGAATCTTTGTTTCCTGAGATAAATAATTGCTAAGACGTAAAAGAACATTAATTTGTCTGGCTGCTTTTTAGCTCACCTGAGCCTTTAGACTCACAGGTGAGGTTATAGTATAGCTAGGCATCCGTCGTCCGTCCGTCGTCCGTCCGTTGTCAACATTTTCAAACATCTTCTCCTCTGAAACCAATGGGCCGATTGTAACCATATTTCATATGGAGCCTACCTAGATTGGGGAACGAAAATTTTTCTGGGTATCTGGGTCACATGACCAAGATGGCCGCCACGCCCATATATGGTAGAAACCCTTCAGAAATCTTTTCCAGAAATCAATGGCCTTTGACCTTGAAACTTAGTATGTAGCATCAGGCATGCGGGCCCATCATAGTTTGTACAAATGATGACCTTGCGTTGACTTTGACCTAATTTATGACATGGTCAACTTTGGTACGTTAGGCTTTTGTATGGGCAAACGCTTGAACAGTGGATTTTTCAGAAACTATTTAAGGTGGAACAGGACAAAACCAAAATTTTCTGTTTTCATGTAAAAAGAACAATGATCAAGAAGTTCAGCATTTTCTTAATTATGAAATGATTTTCTTTTAAGTGTGAAACAAATACTTCTTTTTCTATGACGTCATGAAAATGTGAGGTATTGACATCTTTTTATGCAAAATAAATAGCGCTCTATTACGTATAATTTTCGCATTTGTTTTGCTCTCCGTTAAGACATTGTAATAAATTTCATACCAAAGTGCGAGCCGTCAAGAGGACTTTTAAGATGTGTTGTTACTTCTTCAAAATATTTCCGCATTTTGTATTGATTTAGGCAAATATGACTTTTCATTAGCTACTAAACATTGCTTAATTTCTCATGCAAGCTTAGATAGAGCAAAAACGTTTCCGAAAAATACATGTATATATGAAATTTTGATGTGTGTTAACGAAATATCTTTACATGTAATTTTTTAAATAAATCTAAGTTTTCACCGTGTAATGTTTTCACAAAGTAGATTTGTTTAACTAAACCCATTGTTCTGATGATATCGTTTCTTTTTACGTCAAAGAGAGATTAATGCTAAGAATGTTTTCAGTAAATTTTCTGTTTCTAGTAAAACATTTATGTTCTCTTCTAGGGAATTTAACTGCACGAAAAACGAAAGAATTGAATCGATAGCTTATTTCGCCTTCCAAGGACGAAGGTTTCAACAGGCCAGGGTTTCATTTTTGCCATGACATTTATTTTGCGTAACGTGACGTCTTCTTTATTGAACACTTACCCTTCTCGTATTTCGCGACGTCAATTACTCCCGAAAACGCAAAACCATGAAAAATGAACCCCTAGCCTGTTTCAATTCTTCTGTCTACAAAACGGAATAAGATATTTCTTCATTTTTTCTCTTTTCATTTTGATCAATTCTTTAGAATAACTCGAGATGGTTTTATCAGTAGAAGAAACTCCCCCGATCGGGAATCAATGACCTTTGGTGAACTTTGAGAATTTGACAGGTGTATGTTACTAAAATTAGTAAATTGTCACTCGATCGGGAACATTTCAGTCATTTTCATAGTGCCCTCACAAAACTCAAACAAGAGGGCCATGAGGCCCTGACTCGCTCACCTGGGCAATTGGCAAGGTGGCTTTTTCTTATCATGTCTGAAATTGTCAAAATATGAGTCTTGGGTCAAAAGTCAAAGAATGACCATGACCACTTGTACTCATAAATCTTCATGTACTCATTAAGACAACCATATATACCATTTTTAGGCCAAAATCTTCAAAACTTTACACGAAATCTTATGTTCTAGCAAATATCCCATATTTGACCATGCCGCAAAAAAGGTCAAGGTAAACCCAAGGTCACCATTTGAACAGTCTTGGTGGTACTTTAGTACTCCATGTTACTTACCAAGTCTCAAGGCTATAGGTGTATTGGTTCTGGAGAAGAAAAATATTAAAGAATTATACCATAAGTGGTAATGGCGGCCATGTTGGTCATGTGACCTGGACCGTTTGAACAAATTTTTATTCAATCAACCCCTGGAGGCTCTATAATTATGAAATGTGTTTACAATTGGCCCTTTGGCTTTTGAGGAAATGGTTAAAAATGTCAAAATATGAGCGATCTGGATCAAAGGTCAAGAAATGACCTTGACCTCTTGTACTCATAATTCTTCATGACCTCATTAAGACAACTGTATATACCAATTTTTAGGCCAAAATCTTCAAAACTTTCCATGAAATCTTATGTTCTAGCATTTTCCCATATTTGACCTTGCTGTAAAAAAAGTCAAGGTCAACACAAGGTCACAATTTGAATAATCTTGATAGTACTCAAGTACCCAATGGTACATACCAAGCCTCAATGCCATCGGTCAACTGGTTCTGGAGAAGAAGATTTGTAAAGGTTTTTACCATATATAGGCATAGTGGCCATGTTGGTCATGTGACCAGAACCGTTAGAAATTTTTTTCATTCCCTCGACCCCTGGAGGCTCTATAAAAAATTTGGTCACAATTGGCCAGGTGGTTTACGAGGAGATTGTTTGAAACTGTCAAAATATGAGAGTTCTGGGTCAAAGGTCAAAGAATGACCTTGACCTCTTGTACTCACAAATCTTCTGGTACCCATTAAGATGACTGTATATACCAGTTTTTAGGCCAAAATCTTCAAAACTTATCATGAAATCTCATGTTCTTGCATTTTCCCATATTTGACCATGCCGTAAAGAAGGTCAAGGTCAACACAAGGTCATAATTTGAACAATCTCGATAGTACTCAAGTACCCAATGCTACATATCAAGTCTCAAGGCCAACGGTCAACTGGTTCTGGAGAAGAAGATTTTTAAAGGTTTTTACCATATATGGGCGTGGTAGCCATGTTGGTCATGTGACCTGGACCGTATCAATAAATTTTTGTTCCCTCAACCCCTGAAGGCTGTATATGAAATTTGGTTTCAATTGGCCCAGTGGCTTTTGAGGAGATTGTTAGAACTTATCAAAATATGAGAGTTCAGGGTCAAAGGTCAAAGAATGACCTTGACCTCTTGTACTTGTAAATCTTCATGTAGTCATTAAGATGACTGTAGATACCAATTTTTAGCCCAAAATCTTCAACAGTTTCCAAGGTATCTTATGCTGTAGCATCTTGCCATATAAAAGCATAAGGAAGCAAATTTGACCTTACCGTAAAAAAGGTCAAGGTCAACCCAAGGTCATAATTTGAACAATCTTGGTAGTACCCGCGTACCCGATGCTACATATCAAGTTTCAAGGCCATCGGCCTATTGGTTCTGGAGAAGAAGATTTTTTCAGGTTTTTACCATATATGGGCATGGCGGCCATGTTGGTCATGTGACCAGGACCGTTTGAACAACTTTTCGTTCCTAAGGTCCCAGGAGGCTCTATATGAAATTTGGTTACAATCGGCCCAGCGGTTTCAGAGGAGAAGTCATTTGAAATTGTTGACGGACGACGGACGGACGGACGGACGGACGACGGACGACGACGGACGACGGAGCCTTACCATCCTATAAGCTCCCCCGGAGCCGCTGGCTCAGGTGAGCTAAAAACGTGTCACAGTTTTCACTTAATCTGCATGAAACTTTACCAACTTAAAGATGAATGATATATCTAGATTTCTACCGCGCAGAATTTTTTTAAAGTTCTTAATTTGAAAGTTATTGAATTATGAAAATATGAATTTTTTAAAAATAATTCTGATTCCCAATCGGGAACTGAAAATGTTTATGATGCCTGATCGGGAATCAACTTGGTCATTACAAAGGCTAGCTGGCAGTCAGATAAAGGAAATGATATGGGTTGTGTACTTCGTGAAGCCAACAACTTCCACAAGGTCCTACCATTCCATTCATGTCAATGCAATCTCGACTTTGAGAAGCCTGATATTGAAGCACATTTTTAGTTAAAGATACTTGTGCTACCGAAGAAGGAGAACTCAAACTGTATACTCGTTCGAATGCGACACACTTTGCCAGTAACTGGTCTGGTCCTGTATTGTCTTTTATTCCATTCAAGAAAGACAGTAGAACTTTGATTCGTTTCTTCAGAAAGACATCTATATTTAGAGATTAAAGCAAGTCAATACTTTTATAGATAGAGCCTACTTCTGCACAGTCGTTCACAATATTTTCCCTTCCTCCACTACCGAGGGCATAGCCAAGTCTTTGTTTTTCTTCATATGTATAAGATGCAAAGGATAAATTATGGTGTACAGAGGTTTCATAAAAAGTAAAAGGCACAGACAGCTATTCTGCAAGATATAAATGCAAGTTTAGCCCATGTAATTTACAATTATCTCTATGCTGTTTACTTAACTCCGACCTTAGACAGCAATGAAATTGTTTGTGACCACATAAATGCTTCAGCTGCAATCACAGTCGTCAATAGCATCCTAACTGTCATCAAAGTGATACACGCAGTACCAATACAGCTGTCATATACCTATTGTTACTAAATAATCCATTGATCTAAATGTTTAAATGAAAAAGGAAGAGTAAGCCACTGATCATGGATTATCTTGGCCAAGTCTACAGATTGATTAATTCCAATGTCATTCTTGAACAAACATATCATACTGGTTATTTATATTGCAATCATTTTTTCGAGTAAAATGAAATTCTTTAATTCTTTTTTCCATAAATTCCAATACAATTTTTTGTTCTGAATTCTGCATTTATAGATATAAAATCTTGCTAACAAAAATATATAATTAATAGGTTTGTTTAAGAGTTTATTATATGAAACCACAAAAATAGCACTATGTTTATGAATATTTACTATGTAGTCACTGTTTTCGGCAATCCATAATTCTATTTTATCCCAAAATTCTTGGACTATTTCTTTGTTCAAGAATGGGAAAAATTGGTTTGTTCTATTTGAGGATAGGGATATTGAATAGCAATGTAATTTAACTTTGCTCCTTTGTTAAATACTCTATGTGACAGTTACTACTATAGTTACATAGGGTTAGACGGACAGTGCAGAACCTGATCGGACTGCTCCTAGATGAACAACTGACCAGGGCTGCACTGTTTGTTGCTCTATTGAGTCTTTCTTCTATATTGGTATAACGTGTCACAAAAACTATCATTCATAAGAGTTATAATAAGGACTTTGGTTGCCTCAATACGAGATATTTGTGAAAGCAGATGGTGGGGACCAGGATTTGACTGTTCTTAGAGGAATTGTGTGGTCACGGTCCACACCGACTGCCATCTTATTTATATCTATTGAACGTACTGCAGTATTGGGAAACAAAACTGTTTTTTTTTTCTCTCTCTCTCTCTCTTTGGTACGCTTAAAGTGTTTTTCTGGAGTCTTTCACTCCATTTATCTACCGTATCAATTCTTGACGTAACACCTATCTAAATTATTGATAATGTATGATATGCTGATTTACAAGTTTGTTTTGAGAGTATGATTATGCTTGACTGTATATTCAGCTTATATATATGAATATTTTCGATTATGTTGTATGTAGTGAATGTGTCAGTATTATGAATAAATTCTAAACAAAAAAAAATCCAATGTCATTTTTTTTGCCTATTGATGGGCATGTACAACTAGCTAGTCAGTTATGATGCTATTTGGGGAACACAGACAGCTGTTATCACCGCAAAACTCATTAATGTGGTGGAAAGAGACTGACTGATTGTTCCATCAGTGACCTTCTTATTGGACTTGAAAATTGAAGTCTGCTAGAGCTACTGGCCGTCCCAAGCCGGTTCCTTCATTACGGTTACACATGTTTTGTGTTCGGAACTGTTTGGCTTATAATGATCTCATCTTAACTATTCTGTAGGTCTAAATTATTTAGTTCAGTAAAGGTAACTGAGTTGCCACCTATTTGGCTGTTCGGCTTATCACCTGTGATTTTGTTGTCTGTTTGCATGTATATGTCAATCTTTCCCTTTTTGATGTTTGGGATAAGGTTTGGGATCTGATTCAGTCAGTTCCTGAAGTTTATCACTCATTGACATGTACACTGTAGCAAAACTCTTGTTATCAAGAAATATATTCACTCTGTTTAGTTACATGCGTAGAATTACAAAATGAAAAAATACTAACGATATTAAAAAGAGAATATTAAGACTCTTGCAGTATACCTTCTAAAATCCCTCTATAGAAACGTTAGTCTGTGACTCTGCAGTTAGCAAAGGCACGAAGACTTCTGTTTGTAATACTTTGTCTTTACTTTTACCACATCCTGTACATTGGCAGTTACATACCGGTAGTCAACACAGCCTATACAGTAAGACACTTTTGTAGAATGCTTGTCATTTTTAACAATCTTGTCTAGTGTTCCTAGAATAGATTTCCCAATTAAACTTCGATTTTCTGACCATCAATATCCCATTCCTGATGAAAACAAGCAGTTCCACGTGTTTTTCCAAAACGACCAGCCACGTTGTTCATTATACCCCGGCATACGAAGTATGTCGAGGGGTATACATGTATAGTTTTTGTCTTTCCCTCCGTTCATCTGTTTGCCCGTCTTTCTGTCTATCCGTTAGTCCGTCCGTATGCAAGTTACCATTTGCGTTAAAGTTTTGTATTATTTTTTTATTTTGCTTCTCTTAACTGGAACTTGTTCATAGATGCTTATTATTTTAGTAGAGGATGGAAACTGATTAATTTGCAATATCTGGATACTGCTGCTGACCTGAGGTCAAGGTCACAAACTTTGAAATTTGTACAATAGCTGCATTAAAGTTTTGGGTTAAGTTTCTGCTTTTGTTCTGTTTTTCTGAAAGACTTAATTGAATGAAAATTTGTTCATACTGTCCAGGTCACATGACAAACATGGCCGCCATGCCCATATATGGTAAAAAGCTTCAAAAATCTATTTCTTCAGAACCAATAGATAGATTGCCTGGAAATTTGGTAAGTTGCATCAGATACTTGTGAGTGCTTTCAAGATTGCTGAAATGATGGCCTTGGATTGACCTTGACCTTTTTAACGGCAATGTCAAATATTGGAAAATACTATAACATAAGATTTTATGGAGATTTTATGAAGATTTTGGCCTACAAATTGGTGTGTACAGTTATTTTATGAATACACGAAGATTTATGAGAACAAGAGGTCAAGATCATTATTTGACCTTTGACGCAGGATTCGCATATTTTGACAATTTTAAATATCTGCTCAAAAACCACTGGGCAAATTGTAACCAAATTTCGTATAAAGCCTCCGGGGGCTCAGGGAACAAAAATTTGTTCAAACAATCCTGGTCACATGACCAACATGGCCGCCATGCCCATATATGGTCACAAGCTTTAAAAATCTTCTTCTCCAGAACCACTTGACTGATGGCCTTAAAACTTGGTATGTAGCACGGGTACTTAAGTACTATCAAAACTGTTGGTTGACCTTGACCTATTATAACAGCAAGCTCAAGTATTGAAAAATGCTGGAACATGAGATTCCATGGAAACATGAAGATTTTGGCCCAAAATTGGTATATATAGCTATCTTAATAAATACATGAAGATTTGGGAGTACAAAGGGTCAAGGTCATCAGTCGACCTGTGACCTAGAACTCTCATATTTTGACAATTTCAAACATCTGCACATAAAACGCTAAGGCAATTATAACCAGATTTTGTATAGGGCCTTCAGGGGCAGAGGGAACGAAAATTGGTTCGACTGATCCAGATCACATGGCCAACATGGCCTACATGCTCATATATGGTCACAAGCTTTAAAAATCTTCTTCTCCAGAACCACTTGATGGATGGCCTTAAAACTTGGTATGTAGTATTGTGTACTTGAGTACTACCAAGACTGCTAAGATGATGACCTTGGGTTGACCTTGACTTTTACCTACAGCAAGCCCAAATATGGGAAAATGCTAGAACATAAGATTTCATGGAAACGATTGAAGATTTTGGCCAAACAGTTGGTGTATATATAGTCATCTTAGTAAATACATAAAGATTTATGAGTACAAGGGGTCAAGGTCATCTTTCGACCTTTGACATAGGACTCATATTTTTACAATTTCAAACATCTCCACAAAAAACACTGAGGCAGTTATAACCAGATTTTGTATAGAGCCTTCAGGGGCAGAGGGAATGAAAATTTGTTCGACTGGTCCAGGTCACTTAACCAACATGGCCATCATGCCCATATATAGTAAAAACCTTTAAAAAATCTTCTTCTCTTGAACCAGTTGACCGAAGTCCTTGAACTTTGGCATGTAGCATTGTGTACTCGAGTAATACCAAGATTGTTCAAATAATGACGTTGGGTTGTTGACCTTGATCTTTTTACCACCAGGTCAGATATAAGAATATGTTGACTTTGACATTTTTATGGCAAGATCAAATTTTCTTTCAGGTGCTTTTATATGGGGAAAATGCTTTTATATACGAGTTCATGGAACTTGTCGAAAATTTTGGTGCTGAAGTTGATAAATAGTCAAATAAATGAGTACATGAACATTTTTGGAATAGAGGTCAAGGTCATTCCTTGACCTTCAACCAATATCTCTCATATTTTGACAGTTTCAAACTGCCATGTTTGTTCAAATGGTGACTCTGGTTTGACCTTTGAGCTTTTTACTCAGGTGAGCTATTCAGGGCCTCATAGCCCTCTTGTTTTTGTTTATTATACCCTCGTGAACGTGACGATAGTCAGAGGTATTAGGTTTTTCCCCTGTCTGTCCGTCAGTCTATCCGTCACACATTTTCATAGCAAGTTTGTGTAATCAACTCCTCTCACAGCTTATGATGGATCAATTTGAAACTTTGCACAGAAGTTGCAGACATATGGAAAATGTGCACGAACTCATTTTATGGTCAGAACATTTTTCACAAAAATTACGGGCTTTCGAACTTACACATTTTCAGGGTTGGTTACTGACATAGTGTAGCAAGTTTGTGTAATGACTTCTCCTTCAGTTTGCGATGGCTCACATATTGAAAATATACATGAAGGTTTAAAAAAAGGTAAAGGAGAACCATAGCCTACTAGCCGCAGGGACAGTGGGGGTTAGAGACCCACTGTATCTTGGGCACAGCTGATGAAAGCCGGAGCCCATCTCTCTCCTTTTGCTGCCTTATCCTACCCTGATTCGGAAAAGATACCCATCTACTGAGACCTTTCCAGTCGTGAACCGCGAACTCACGACTTCCGGTGACTTTCTGCACAATAACCGAGCCACTCTAACCACTCGACTACGGCGCCACTCTAACCACTCGACTACGGTGCCTCACGAAGGTTTATGACGGTCAAGAATTAAGTTTTGACAAACTTACGTGCTTCCGAACTTTTGACATTTTTTAAGTGTTGATTACTGATATAGGGCAGTAAGTTTGTGTAATCAACTCCTCCTACAACTTATGGTCGATCAATTTGAAACTATGCATACATTTTGAGGAGGTGCACGAAGAACTTCTATGATCAAAAAATAATTTTTGACAAAATTACTGGCTTTCAAACTTTGACATTTCAGTGGTGGCTACTAACTTAGGGTAGCAATGGTGCGTAACCAACTTCTCCCATAGATTGTTATGGATCAATTGGAAACTTTACACACATGTTGCATAGATATTGAAGATGTGCATGAATATTTATAAAGGTCAAAAGTTAATTTTCAACAAAATTATGGACTTTTGAATTTGGACTTCTTAGTGTTTGGTATCAGTATATGAAACATTCCTTTTTCCCCCACAGCTTGGAATAGACTTACAACCGATGCTGTCTCTGCGGAGACAGTCGAGGGGTTTAAGTCCAAAATAGTGTGAACCTTGGGTGGGGAAAGAGTAGAGAATGTAAAGCCTTTCCCTGAGGACTGCTGGTAAATACTTTTAATCAGTGTGGTTTTTTCATAGGTTCTGTAAATACAATACTTGTTTTTATATGAAACTTAAACGCCAAACCCATCATGGTCAACTTTTCTTACAGTTCACGATTGATCACTTTGAAGCTATGCACATATGTTACAGACACAATAAAGATGTGCATGAATATTTTTGAAGATCAAATATGTTTTAGCGAAATTGCAGGCTTTGGAACTTAGAAATCTTTAGTGTTTGCTCAACAGAACAGGTACCAAACCAGAGGTCATAAATATACTACAGTATATGACAAATCGGTTTGAGACCATGCACTCATTTCCTTGGGTTTGTGATGGTGCTTGGGGTGGGGCAGAGGGTGGTGGGGAGAGGTTACGAAGCTTGATGGGAGCACAGGGCACGGGGGTATCACATGTGTCTTGCAGACATGATTTTAGGTATTACTTAGTTTTACTTTTCTGTAACATAGCGACCTACTACTATTTTAAATGTGTATCTTAATTAATGTTGTGTTGTGTACAATAATGTGAGTCTTATGTGCTATTTTAGATTGTATATAAACTGCATTTATGTTTCACAAGTCAAATTAATCAATTTACTGTGACAGATTTATTTAATGCTTATATTATTAATTACTTATATTTTTTTCCTCTTACACTGACTTTATTTTTACTTTATGTTCATTATTAGTTAATTTGTTTATTGACATATGTTTGTCCGTAAAATGCTTTTTGTTACACTGTCTCTTAATAAATATTATTGTATTTTCTTGTGTAAAATTTATTCATGTCTGAGTTATTACTCTTATTAACTTGTAAAATCTAAAACACAACGACTGGATCCAGTCTACTAAAAATGGGGAATATCAAATATAGTTGTTAATATGCATCTATGTTGATTGTATGTATGAATATATGTGTAAACAAGCATTTTTGCATGTATCTATATATGTGTGTAAGCACATGCACCTGAGCGCGCACGTGTGACCAGTGGCTGAATAAAATATTCCATTCAAATTCAAAATAGCCGATATGCTGTTCTATCTGTATCTGTACCTGTTCTTTAAGAGACCTCAGTCACACTTGATCACTATGTCTCTGTGGCGGAAGGAAAAGAAAAAGTAGGGAAGGTAGAAAAGCAAGAAAACACAGTTGATAGACAGTTAGGGAGTAAAGGAAAGTTTGCGATCTGCATTTACAGATCATCATTGGATAATCAAACCACTCTGGCTATCTTAGTGGCACTTGGGTATAGCACCCAACTGACACAGCTCCAAGAAAACCTCCAACCTTACTTGCAGGTTGCTCCCTACCTAGAAAGTAAGAGTGGAAAGCCCTGCTTGAAGAGTTCCAAGTCAGGGGCCTCAGCCACATAGTCTGGCAAAGAATTCCACACTGTAATAGTCCATGGAAAGAGGCTGTGTTTGAAGGCTTCTGTTTTTGATGGAACTTGTATTAGCTTCATGGTGTTATCAACTCTTGTCCGTGTGTTGACTGGAGCGAGATAAGCTGATGCTGGAACATCCATTAGGTCATTGATGACTTTGAAGAGTAAGGTCAACTGGATCTTAACTCTCTTTGACTCTAGTGACTCCCAGTCTAAGTCCTGCAGCATCTCTGTTACACTGCTGGTGTTATGGTAACGACTGGTAGCGTAACTTGCAGCAGCTCGCCTCTGTACCAACTCTATTTTGCACTTTCCAGAGACTGTATGTGGGCTCCACACTGATGAGCAGTACTCTAGGTGTGGCTGAATTAAGGTATTGTATGCAGCTGTTTTGGTGTCGCTCTTCATCGAGGCTGCAAATAAAAATCATTTTGCCTAGACTAGAATAGTACGTAAGTTAATTCAAAACAAAAAAATATTTGTTTTGGAAATTTGGTATTGGGGATTTGGTGCATTGGAGTGTGCATGGCGGTTTGGGGTGGTTAGGGGTAATTCGACGCAGTGATTCGACGGACCGTTGACTTGACACGGCTGTCGGGTTAAGAGTCACTTCGTTTCATTTCCATTCTCAAGATGGCCGATGACTTGCAGTCCAATCTATCCACCTACAAGATTCAACTTCAGCAGGTGTTATGCTTATTAAAGCTGAGAATAATCGTTTGAATCAGCAGCTTAGGCCTATTGTCTTAGTTTATATCAGTAGAGTTTACAGTATTAGGGACAATTTTGTCCATCCATGCGGCTAAAGTATCGTGGCATCATGTGTTCAGAATCAGAATTGTTTACTGGACAATCATTCACCAGGACCTGTGAATCAGGAAAGCTAGTCCCTAGCCCTTATAAGAGAAGTAAACTTAGTAACTGAATCCTCTGCACCCTCAGCAGCAGAAATAAGTGAATCTTCCAGGGAATTCCAATCTCTAATGTCTGGGGGAAGAAACTGGACTTGTACAGTGCTGTCGGCCTATTCGGCGCACTTAAGCAAAGAATCGTTAACTGTGTAAATAAGAACAATAAAAAATAAACAACAGATATTGTGTTTATAAAGTACAATAATCACCCTTTATTTCATTTAAAAAATCCACCTTCTGGTATTGATCACAATATGAAAAGGAACTCAAAACTCATGAACCATTGTACACCAGGGACCCCGTTTTTGTCGGCCAATTCGACGCAGCTTCTGAAAATGTCTTATTCCTGACCTAAATAATGGGCTAATTTGTGAAACAGACTTTAATCATGACATCACTCCGCGGGCTGCAGAATGGCTGCAGAAGGAGCTGCGGAAAGTTTCAACAATTATTTGTTTTAGCACTGTTAAATCATGATCCTTAGGACATTATAGCTGAGTGAGTTATTTCATAATTAACTTCTTTACTATGTGCAATTATGCAAGGCATGCAAGGAGTGATAATTATTATTTACAAATGCTGCTGAAGTGAGTTGACCTACATTCGTGACGTGTACTCAGTGTCACTGTGTTTGTAACAAAGATTGCGAAATACGGTTTGAATTCAACTTCATATGCCGAGCTGCAAGTAACATTCCTCGCATGACAACTGCAAGTAGCTGCAACTAACCCCTCTAGCCAAAAATGATCTACTTGACCGCATACAAAGATTACCACTTTAAGGACTGCTAGGAAAACAGCTGACAAAAGTTATCAACACATGTTTAACGGTAAATGACGTTACGTAACGTGCGCCGAATAGGCCGATGCGCCGAAAAGGCCGAAACGACTGTAAATGTCAGTCCCAGCCAATGGGGTTTGAAATGCCAGGGAATGATGATTCCTGGTACGCCTACTTGGGGGAACAAGGTCATTTATGGGTATACTGGCTGCACCCCTCAGACCTTTGTACAGCCAGACGTGTTTCCGATAGCTTCATATATGTCGCGAGGTTTTTTGATGTGCCGAGGTCACATATCACATGTATGCTGTTTTCTCGTTGATTCGTGCCCCTTATTATAATTTGCCTGCTTTTGTGAAAAATTAAGGAACCGGTAAATTGATTTTACTATTAAAAGCTGTACCAATAAACCTCTGACAGCATATCGACTTATAAAACTTGTGTGAATTTTCATTTTTACTATAAAATAGGACACTGTCTTAGACTACCCCTCAGAGCAAATATCGAAAAAAGTTTCTCATCGAGTTCATGCCCTAGAATCAACAGCCAAATTTTCGAAATTGTTTTATTAGTCTGTCAAAATTTTTAATATGTGAAGACTAGTCCAAACTGGCAGTTTTATGGCATGGTATTTAATATAACAAGTTTCGAAGGATTTTATTTGGGACCACTGAAAAAAATTAAGGACTTTTTCAAAAATTTTGATTTTCTAACCAAAATTTTATTTAGCACTGACAACCAGGTTTTTTGACACATAAATGTTGTTTTTTCCAACCTTTTTCATCCAAACGGTTGATCAAATTAATTGCAGTCCTAAGCAAACAATAGAAACGAATCTATGAGAAGGCACGAATCCATGAGAAACGGGTATACCGCTTGTTTGACAGACGAAAGATTTTTCTAGAACTTTGCAAAGTCTCTTCAACTGTAATGCTCAGAATAAAGGAAAACTTACTTGTCGACAAAAAATAAAGTTTCTATGTCTATGTAATGTCTATGTTGTGTAAAACACCATGTTTCTAATCCATTTTCTTTTATAACAATTTTTTGTCCATTAAAAAGCCCTGAAATTTAGCCGTGCATATTCACGGCTTCCAAGGACACTTGTGTTTATTTACCCATCCATGCAAAAAATAGATTGCAGCTACACAGCTTCCCCCGCTGAATATTTAAAGTACAGTGGCACGAAAGTGCCATATATGAGGGTCTCAATGGGGTTTACTGATTAGCGAATTTAGGCCCCAAAAATTACTGATTAGCAAAATTTGAGGTGAAATTTTACCAGTTAGCGGCGTCGCCTATGCTAAGTGATTAACGGAATCGGTCGAAAAATATACTGATTAGCGAAATTTGAGTGAAAAAATTGCCGGTTAGCGGCAACACATGCGGATAGCTGTTACCGGAATCGCCGAAAAATCGTTATTAGTCCACTTCAACTTAATGTTATATGATGATTGATTTATTTGTTGCTTTACGTCCACGGTAAACAGCTATGGTCATGTCGGGATGGTCAGTTAACCTAACCACACTGTTCCTAAATATTATATCTGACTAGTTTAAACAAATTCTATAGGCAGGAATGCTTTGGTCTTTTCCAAGACACGTGTAGTTTTCCAAGACCTAGTTACCTTAACAGTATTGTCTCACAAATGGTAAAACTGCGGTGGTGTCTCCTGCCAGTAGCTTAGTCACGTTAGGTTAACAAGCCTTTGCAAAAATATGTACTTCTTTTCCTTGGTATTTCCACTATATTTAATGGTATCAATGGTGATTAAATAGTAAATTTATTCATTAAAATAGGTTTGGTGTCAAAAGACTACATGAATTCACATTCAATGCAAAACTTTACTAAAGGACTCCAGATAAGCACAACATGAAGAAACAATGTACCACCTGCCCCCCCCCCCACACACACACACACACACACACACTGAAAAATCCAGCTTTACCGGTATAATTTTACAGATTACTGATTTTGGGGCTGAAATTTTACTGATTTCAGAGGTACCCCATTGAGACCCTCATATATGCATAGGTATGCAGTTTGTAGACTTCTTGCTAATTCACTGTTTTCAGTGTTAAAATAATGTTTGTGGTTTGTTTCAAGCCTGGGATCCGTCAGGAATATATTTCATGAGATCTTATTTATTTTAGATATCACCTAATTTTAATATCAGATACAGACCTGTTTACAACTACGATTTTGGCGTATTTTCTACGCTTTTTGGCTTAAAAATACGCTCTACGTTTTGACCATCTGAAACTACGCAAGATTGCCAATCCATTTTTTCGGTCCTTTTCCTGTGATTTTGGACCATATTTGGACGTTTTAGTCCCTAATTAAAGCGTCTATTCAACACAGATTACTACGGTTCAGCTGTGCATTTCAGCGTGAACAAACAATCAAATTATGTCAGGCTGCAACCCCCAGTCAACAACCATCAAGAAAAGTTAAACAGTGGCAATATTAGTCATGGTCTATTGATTTTATATCTTCGTAGCTAACTGTTTTTGTCAGCTACACTGTATTGTCATGTGTTTTCGCGATCAAAAGTTGATCAATCATTTAACAGATTATAGATGTAAAATTTTATCCTGTGAAGATAAAATCATCTACTGACAGAGATTATTGAGGAAAGTTTAAACATTGTGCTACTGTCTATTAGGAACAAGCCAAAAGGGCTTAATAAGTTTCCCAGTGGACAAAAGGTAGGATAAATAAGAGTATGAACCCAGGCTCTTACCAAAGATGAATCAGTTGCCATCCTCATCTCTTTTCCTCATTTCTGCTTTACCCATACCATAAAAGACTGATTTACAGACTAGGCTAGAAACCACTATGTCATTTTTTTGGGGGGAAAAAAATCAAAATAGCCCCTACTCTCCCCCCCCCCCCCCCCCCCCCCCCAACACCCCACCCCCATTCAACTACCATATGCCTGGACTAGTCCATAAGTACTGCAAAATACGCTTAGCTGCCTTCCTGACTACACATGACGAAGTCTGAAAGTAAACAGGTCTGCAGATATGTATTTCTTCTGTTATTGAGAGGTCATGTCTTTCAGTCCTCAATAAATTTCTATTTCTGATTTTAATGTTTGTTTTAACATTGTTCATAATATATAATATGAACTCATTGTTTTAAGACATGTTTATAACACAGATATGGGCCACCTTAGTTTTTTAGGGGAAGCAATTTCTCAGCGCATGATACCTGCCTCAGCCAATGAACTATCGGTAATACATAAAGGACATTTTGATTGGCTAATTTCTACACACGTCAATCCGGGGCGCATATCAACATAATGCAGGAAAACTCCGCTGTTATTTTGCGTAGTAAAGCGTGAAAATTGAGGAATTATTTCATATACGGTGAAAAACAGGCAGCAATATTAGTATCTTTAGAATGCTGTGCACTTTCCTGTTAGGCTATCGGTAACACATGATCTTGTCAGAAGAAATGGCAGAATATGTGGGATGCCTCAGAGAAAGGGAGACATTTGTATGAATACAGGCGGTCAGTGAAAAGCAAGGTAGTATACACAGATTTAAAAACACAAGAAAGATTGATTATGCAATTACGTACAAGATATTCCATACATGTATATGAATACAGGAATAAATTAGGCATAAGAGACTCACCATTATGTCAGTGTAACCAGATAGAAACTGTCCAGCATTTTATCGAGGAATGTGAATTGTATGAAGGATTAAGAGAAAAGCTGAGAGTAAGACTGTTTCAAGAGACAGGTATTTCTGAATTCACAGCAGGACTGTTTTTAGAAGTCAAGGATGCAGATCCACACAAACAATACAGATACACAATTAATAACATATTACTAGAATTCATGAAGAGGACAAACAGATTCGGGGTTAAGGGGAATGAATAAGGAAAACCCGCATAAAATATCATAAATGTACTTGAGAGACTATACAAATACTTGGAGAAAGATACCTGAGAGTTACTTTGGCCTAATGGCTGTATAACAACAACAACAACAACAACAAGGATAACTTCATGGGAGATGGACAATATACAGCCATAGTTAATAATACCTGGGTGTCAAACCAAGAGGGGGTTACACAAGTCAACTAGACTTTCGACCCAACGAGGATAAATGAATAAATAAAATAATACTAATATAAAACAAAGTTCTGATCAGATATCAGTGCTTGCACTAATTTCTAAAATCAGGAGGTCCTGACTTCCAGCTCTCCATATTTGGAAGTCCCAGCCCTAAGACCTGGAAGTCCTGTCCTGATACGAAGTGTGCCGTCAGTCAAAAGCTTTACCACCATGTAATGCCTTGAAAAAGTAATATTAAACCACTCATTCTTTCTTAATCTAGAGAAACAGAAAGAACTTAATCTAGAGAAACAGAAAGAACTTAATCTAGAGAAACAGAAAGAATGAGTATAAAGTGAAGCCCACCAGTGATGCTTTGGAATGCTGGCTGAGGTGAATGGATAAATTTATATGAGAAGAGACTCTCCGATTTTCAGCTTTGCCTCCCTTGTCAGCGGGGTTCAACTCGTAACTTTTTAGGAACCAAATGTTTTTGACACTAGTTTGGAAGGTCCTTGTCAACCAGGGAAGACAAGGAAATCAGAAAAAAGTTGTTCCCCTTTGTAAAAATGGTAGAGAAAAAATCAACATGGACATCAACCTTAATGAAGTTGTAAGTAGTAAGATCCTGATCAGGTGCAATAAAGTACAGTACACGCAACGTGGAGACTTGATCAGACACGCTCTCGCGAGAAATTTTAATCTTTTCCACGAAAGTTTAGTGGGGTTTTTGCGTGTGAAATGCGTGGGAGATGCGAGACACTCGCGAGATGCGTGACGTTAAACTCGCGAGAAAACAATTTCTTTTCACGCGAGACACGCAACTTTCGAGAGAAAGGATTAACTCCATGTATGCTCAGGTGAGTCATCGGCGTCAAACTTAATCACGCGTGACGCGTGTTTTCGAGTGGAAAGGATTAACGATTCCTATCAATTTCACAGGTCCATTATATGTTGTACAGGTAATTCATTTATATTTTTACTTTGGGCCTAAAAAAAGTTGTGATTCCGGTTTCCAACCGACTGGTCTTTTTTGGCGCCGACTAAAAAATTTTTAGCGGCAAAAATTACGATCGGCAATTTCAGCCATTCCAGAAATAACCGAACAAATAGACGGCATAAACCGCTCACGCTATGACGCGTAAAGCATACCAGTTTGTCGCATAGTATACAATACTGCGCAGGCTGATCCTCATATTTACTATCAGCGTATGGAATAAGATTCCTTTCACCATTTTGTGCTCTGAGCGGCGTCCTTTGATGTCAAGGCACGAGACTGACCTATAAACGTGCTGTGTTTACGTATTTCAACAAATGCTACCGTCTTCACATTTTATTACGGCAAAGGCCCTGAATGCGTTCAGTCACCTCTAAATATGAATACATATATATTATGTTTATTAGTCCGAATACTTTGAGAATTTTTCGCGCAGCAGAATCAGTTTCTTTTTTCATATAGATAATGTGATTTTGCAACGCGGAGATCGGAATAAAAAACAAACTTCTCACCTCTTATTTTTCATTCATTTTGATGCATTTTAAAAATCCAAACACTTTGACAATTGATCCACGACGCAAAATCATATTTTCTATATTTCTTGAAAAGAGGATGCAGCTGTGACGTATTTTTTTTTAGCTGTCAAACCAACAGGTTTACAAATTTGCATATTTCAGCGAGTGGTTAAGCGGACGTCAATCACCTCTGAGACAGCCCATTTGCTAATCAAGTCATTGTTGTCGCGTGCTCTTTTGATGGAAACTTGACAGCTCTTACATCAGAAAGTTTATATTGGTTAATAAGTAAACATTTCGGCACGTGCCACTATCGGTATAGCTTTGAGTTCAAAAGCCGATCGAAACGCTTTGATCTTTGTGACTGTTTTGACATGGATTGGGCTATTATCGGTGGCGGCTGAGCGAAAATTTTTGTCTGTCATCATTCTAGAATTTTGCTACTAAGTAACCTATTAACAATATTCTTTCAAACATAAGCCTCTCTAATTAACTCGCTGCGTAATTGCAACAAAATTACGCTGATCATGATTGTTTATCAACACATCCTTAATTCGTAACGGTCAAACAATACTTGCGATGAGGATGCGATCAATTAGGTTATTCACGCACGCTTACAATGTATTAATTGAACCGTTATCAGCGTCGAAAAAAAATGCATTGCGAATCGTAAAGGTATATGTATAGAAACTTGCATAAATACTGTACATGTACATTGTACCTACCTGGACAAAATTCCACGCGTGATGCGAGAAAGTTTCTCGCATACATCACTCTATGAATTTCACGCGAGATGCGAGGAATTTTCTTGCGTGGAACGTGGCGATTTTCAAACACGCGAGGAAGTTTAGTGTGAAATGCGTGAGAGTTGCAAGAGAATCTCGTGGATTTTAATCCCTTCCTCGCGATTTTAAGTGTCGCGCGAGAGCGTGTCAGATCAAGTCTTCACGTTGCGTGTACTGTAAATCAGGTGAGCAAATCCGCCCATTTGAGGCTTCTGTGGAAAGTAACTCAGGTGAGCAAATCCAGCCCTTTTCAGGGTCTTGTGGAAAATAAATCAGATGAGCAAATCCAGCTCATTTCAGGCACATGTGCAGTCTCTGTTATTCAATCATTTATCATTTTTCTAAACTAAAATTGCCGGACCGGGTAGCGCAATCGGTAGGGCACCTGACTCGTAAGTCAGAGGTCCTGGGTTCGAATCCCGGTCTGGCCACATACTTTCGTTTCTCCTTCCGCTGATTCAAGAAGGGCAGTTGTCAGTTACTGGCGAAAGTATGTGCACTTAGTACTGGTTAACCGCTTAGGAGGTCTAAGCCTGCCCAGGAATAGTGTGGTTAGGTTAACTGACCGTCCCGACATGACCTTAGTTGTTTACCGTGGACGTTAAGCATCAAATCAACCAACCAAATCTAAACTAAAATTACTACTTCTTTTTTTCATGAGTTAATAATAAAAAAAACTGTCCGACTTATATGCAAGTAGTTTCAATAATACCATAACTTCCAGGTAACTGGGACAATTTCTGTGGCGGGGAAAGTGCAGGCTTCAAGGTCGCTTGAACTCTACATCAAAGAAAATTTCCGCATGTGGGGTCAGAAGAAAATGAATGAAAACAAAAATGGTTTCTGTTATTTTGATGTTTACTTTAGCTGGAAATTTTGTCTTATCCTGAATTCTAACATCATAAGCTGTCACCCATCTCACGAAACGGATTATCCACAACAGAAAAAATGAAACTTGTGTAGTTGGAAACTACTGACTGGAAACTACTGACCAGACTGCTCAGTGTATTTTGGCTTTGAGACAATTCTTCTCGGAAGACTAGTCAAGTGTCCATAGCAGTGTTTGCAATTAACTAATTACACATCGGTTGACAGTGTGCATGGTATGGTGTCACTGTGAAATAGGGAAAGTAAGACCCAATATTTTGAGTGCATGCAAGCTCAAACAACTGTTTGACGTTGCCGTGAGTAGAATTTATTGCTCAAGGGTCCACAGTTTTGTCCAGGAAATAATTGACAGGTGTCAAAAGTGTGATAATAAGGGTAAACTATGATTGAAAGAGACTGGAATATAAGACATGCGAGCCGCGACACGAGAAAACCAACAATGTGGTTGTGCACCCAGCGCAGACTCAGATCAGCCTGGGCATCCACCCAGTCTGATTAGACTCTTTGCTAAGCACTTAAAGGGTAGTCAAGGGACTAAGCTACCTACATGCGGACAGCGAAGACTCTGATCAGGCTGGGTGGATGCCCAAGCTGATCTGAGTCTGCACTGGACGCAAGACCACATTGTTGGATTTCTCGCGCCGCGGCTCATGCCTTTTGAATCTGGGCATACACTGATCATTTTTGGAAGTCTGAGGACGCCTTTGATGTCTGTTTTTGACGTACAGAAGAACTTTTCGGCTGTAAATACGTCGAAAACGTCCATTTGTGCAAGCACTGGATATTCAGTTCGTCTACTTTTGATTGTTTTTTTTTTTTTTTTTTTTTTTTTTCATCTCAGTGCAATGTTCAGGAAACACCTGGACCCAGTTGTTCAAAAGTAACGACGTCGTTAGTTAACAAACTTTAATATCACAAATATGCCAATATTTTTTGTTGTAAAAATGTGAGAAGCTTTTGCAGTGCAAAAGCTTCTCACATATTTTCAACAAAAAATATTAGTGTATTTGGCTATAAAGTCACAAAACGCTTAACGAGTTGACCTCTTAACAAGCTCGTTAGGCTAACGATTCGTTGAACAGCCGGGCCCTGATCTTGACCAGCCTAATGGGTTGTGCAGGGCCTAACAAATTCAGGACAACAAAAAATTTTGTTTGGGCATATTAAGTTTATTTTACTTGCTCAAAGATTTGTCCGATAGGGAAAGGAAGTGATGGGGTTGGGGAGTGGGAGAAGGGAGAATCATTAGTTTATATAGAGCTGTATAGCTAAAAAAACTTTCAAAAATCTTCTTCTATGAAACTAAGGAGGCCCAGAGGTTATATCAATAGTTTGAAGCAACATTTAGTGGTCACCTACATAATATTATATCCTGCCAGTCATGCTCCTAGGATTAAAAGTTGCCTCACCCCCAGACTGAAAAAGGGGCAGGGTGCTGCTGAAAAAAAAAGGGAACTTTTAGCGCGGCAAAGGGCATCTGGAGGGGCAGTGTTACTCACGTTGTTTGGCTTTCATCTAATAATTAACCTCAAAAGTATGACATTTCAGTGCAGTAAAACTACCATTATGTTTAATATGTAGTGTAATTCAGCAGTACTGTTCATATAAAGTGTTAGTGTGACCAGTCCGTTATTGAATTGCTCAAAAAAATGTTGAACTGCTAAAAAAAAAAATTCCAGCATTCTCAGACCACCACTACCTCCCCGCCTTTCCCCCACCCTCAATATACACATCCAAAGTTGCACCTCAGATGATGGGTCTGATTTGTTCTAGTGATTTTGATCAAAGCTGACACTTGTTTACACTCAAAATCTGTTTCTCTCAAAACTGAGTTTAATTCTACACTTAGATGAACATACCTACCGTGAGACCTTTCTAGAGTAAAGGTAAAGGTTTCCCATAGCCTAATAGCCGTAGGGGCAGTGGGGGTTAGAGACCCATTGTATCTTGGGCACAGCTGATGAAAAGCGGAGCCCATCCCTCTCCTTTCCTTGCCTTAGCCTTCCCTAATTTGAAAAAGGTACCCATTTAATGCTGGATTGACAGAGTTTTCCAGTCGTCGGATGGCGACTGTGCAGTGAGCCGCGAACTCAAGACCTTCAGGCGACTTTCTGCACAATAACCAGGCCACTCTAACCACTCGGCTACCGCACCTCTTTCTAGAGTAGTTACATATCAAATAAGGATCGCGTATTGTTGCATATCTGGTTCGGTATTAACTTTGTTAAATCACAAATTACTGCATGGTGACAGCTGTTGAGATGCTGAAGATTGCGGATTTCCTAAGGTACTATTAATAAAATTGACTGGGTCTTGTTCCACGGATAGTACGCCTGAATCGGCGGGAACTAGATAGAAAAACGCAGGAAACTAATCTTAAAGTGAACAAACCGGCTTTCATAAACAGAAATCACTGGCACCAGTGACGATTTCATGAAAACTTGTATAATCTGATCCACCTGCACAAATCTAGCATGATCCGTATCTTTGATGACCCCACATTACGTATCTGACATGTTTACCGAGAAAATAGATATCCAATCATTGCATTGTCGTACCCGTGCCGTACGCGTCTTAGGCCTTGAATTCTGCAGTAGCGCAACGTGCAAAAATAGTTATTAGTATTGATGCGGCAAGCGGCCCCATTATGGCGGATGAATCCCCACCTGCCACAACCTCATTTAGGCCCGTGTCATTATCTGAGTGAGGCAGGCAAGTTTAACGGTGCTACACGTTAATTTCACAGTCGGAATAGGCTGATCACTTTAAGGAGAGTTTCTTTATTGCCCTGGTTACTATCGTCATGTCCGCAGTGCATATGACATCTTTAAAGCCTTGAGGTTTAAACAAGTATGAGCTTTCATCAAAATACATGTAACTGGAACAAATCAGACCCATCATCCAAGGTGCAGTTTAGGATGTTTGTATTGAGGGTTAGGGAAAAAGGGGTAGGGGTAATGGTTTGAAAATGCCAGATAATAAGATTGTTTATTTTTTAGCAGTTCAGCAATGGATTGGTCAGCACTTACACTGAACAGTATTGTTGAATTACACTAAATATTAAACTTAGGAAGGTAGTGTTACTGCACTGAAATTGCATACTTTTGAGGTTATATTTGAAGTATTGGGTAACTCAAAAGTAAAGGAGTTAAACAAACTACTGCTATACAATAGTTCATGTTTTATTTTAGAATAAAAAAAAAAAAAAAAAAAAAAACAACAACAAAAAACAGAAAAGTACGTGAAACGACGCATCAAAGTTGCTGTCAAAAAGTCTTACTGATGGAGAACTCAGTCTCCCTGAAATGAAATCCAAATCTCCCACATGGTCCTCAGGTCTAGAGCTCATCACATGTATGACAGTTTTAATCTTCTTTTCAAAAGCCACTGGGCCAATTGTAACCAGATTTCATATAGAGCCTCCAGGGGATGAGGGAACAAATGTTGTTGTTTTTTTCAACTGGTCCAGGTCACATGAGCAGCATGGCCGCTATGCCTAATTATGGTAAAAAGCTTTAAAATCTTCTCCAGAACCAATTGACCAATGGCCTTGAAACTTGGTATGTAGCATTGGGTAATCCAGTAATACCAACATAATTCAAATGAATGACCTTGGGTTGACCTTGACCTTTTTACAGCATGGTCAAATATGAGAAAATGCTAGAACACAAGATTTCATGGAACGTATTGAAGATTTCGGCCCAGGATAGTTCAAATGATGACCTTGGGTTGAATTTGACAATTTTTTGGCAAGGTCAGATTTGCTTCTGGTGCTTTTTTAGGGGAAAATGGTAAATATAAGAGTTCATGGAACTTCTAGAAAATTTGGGTACAGAAGTTAATAAATACAGTCTAATAAATGAGATTGAGTACTTGAATTTTTTTTAGCAATAGAGGTCAAGGTCATTTTTTGACTTTAACCAATGTCTGTCCTAATATATTTTGACAGTTTAAACTATCAGGTATGTTCAAATAATGATCCTAGTTTGACCTTTGACCTTATTTACTCCTGAAGGTGAGTGATTCAACTTCAGCGATTCAGGGCCTCATGGCCCTTTTGTTTAAAGTTTTTACCATATATGGGTGTGGCGGCCATGTTGGTCATGCGACCAGAACCGTTTGAACAACTTTTCGTTGCTAAGACCCCAGGAGGCTACATATGAAATTTGGTTACAATCGGCCCTGTGGTTTCAGAGGAGAAGTCGTTTGAAATTGTGGATGGACGGACGACGGAGCCTGCCCATACTATAAGCTCCCCCCGAAACCGCTGGCTCAGGTGAGCTAAAAATGCATTTGATTGAAAATCCATCCTGTGCAATAGAACAATATTTGCTTCCTAAAGTGGGAAATTGGAGATGGGATTGATAACTGTCTTTGATCTGACTGGTCAGGACACAGCATTCTGCAGAATTCTTGCATCATTAAATTTTGTTTGTTGTCTTGTTTCCAGGTTGAGGCATCACTAGATATTGATCCTGATAATGAAGATCTTGTGAAACTCAGGAATGATCTGCAGGTTAGTAATATCACATTGTCTATTGTTGGAAACTAGTGACTATACATACAAAGATAAGTCTGTGATTCAAATGTAATCCATTTCCATAATGTAGTTGCATTGCCAGATAAAAGAATTTTCTCCCCTGCAGATAGCAGAAGCGTAGCATAGGAATTACTTTTCCAGTGTTGTCCACGTTGACAGCGTAAACTTTGCCTTGAGTTTTCTGGTTGGGCTCTGGGATTTTAAGTTTTCTGTTGTTTTTATTTTTATTTTTTTTTGCTCCAGGGCTTTCAATCACTGAGATTTGGGGCCGAACTTAAGCCCCATTCCCCAAGTCCAAAACGTGTCTTTTTTTCCCTATTCCAAAAGAAAAATTCCAACCTGAATCAGTACTGTCACTGATCTTAATAGAGCATTTTTACACAAAGTAAGAATCTGCAGAAGAAAAAGATTTCAGTTATCCTGCAGGCAGTTTTTAGCTGAATGTTTTTAGCTCGCCTGAACGAAAGTTCAGGAAGAGCTATTGTTGTCACCACGGCGTCCGCGTCGGCGTCCGGATAGGATGTTTTGGTTAAAGTTTTTTAAAGACCTATATCTCCCTAACCCATGGATGGATTCTTTTGATACTTGCACTGTAGTTAGCTATTGGTCCAAAGTTTAACATGGTACCACCCCCACCCCACTCCTTGACCTTGATGGCATGGTCATGGACTTAGAAAATTGGGAGTTTTTTGGAACTGGATGTTTTGGTTAAAGTTTTCTAAAGCCCAGTATCTCCTTAACCCATGGATGGATTCCTTTGATACTTGCACTGTAGTTAGATATTGGTCTAAAGTTTTCCAAGGTACTACCCCCACTCCCCTCAGTGACCTTGATGTCAAGGTCATGGACTTAGAAAATTGTCTTTTTATTGATTGGATGTTTTGGTTAAAGTTTTTTAATGACACATATCTCCTGAAACCATAGATGAATTCTTTTTATATTTGCACTGTAGTTAGATATTAGTCCAAAGTTTTACAGAGTACTACCCCAGCCCTGCTCGGTGACCTTGATGTCAAGGTCAGGGACTTAGGAAATTTGGTCTTTATTAAAGTTTTCTTATTGCGTACTGATTCATAATGCTTGGCAGAGATTTAGTTTACACTTGAACTGATGTCAGACACTTTTTTTAGTTTTTACAAAACACTATATACTTACCCGACTGGATGACCTTGATGTCAAGGTCATGGACTTTGAGTTTTGTCTTAAAGATTTTGATTAGTTTTATATTAATGAAGACATAATTTCACAGTGCCACAATGGACTCAGTCGATACTAATACTTAGACTGATGTTCGATAACGGTTAAAGGCTTTGATACATCCTAGCCCTGCCCTCCTCCCCCCTACCCCTTACTTCTTTGACCTCAAGCTCATGGACTTTGAAATTTCATGTGGATTTTTTTATTTTTATTTTAAGACATTTCTGAGATATCTTTTGTTTATAAATGTGTTGTCATTATGGACATGCTTGCCTGAAGTTTTATACATAGCAGTCCACACCACCATAGCGACTATGTGATGGGCAAGCACCTAGATTCAGGTGAGCTATGCTGTCAGGTGACAGCTCTTGTTACTTTTAAGCTCGCCTGAACGAAAGTTCAGGAAGGGCTTTTGGTGTCACCCTGGCGTCCGCATCCAGATTGGATGTTTTGGTTAAAGTTTTTTTAAGGTCAAGAATACGTAAATGACCGGCGCGATTAATTACGTGGGTCGCGAAGGACGTTACATCACGAAATACTTCCTAGTCAATGCTTTTTCAATATGGCGGCCCCCATCGGACATCAAATAATAACGTCAAACATGGGGAAAACGGAGTTGTAGTCGTTGTTTATTCAAGCCCTCTGCTGATATTGCAATATTCTTCTTTTTTCCTGTATCTATGAAGTTATTTTATCAACATATATGTTTTCATACAAAATTAATAAGAGAGAGAGAGAGGCAGAGAGACAGACAGACAGACAGTTTTGTGTGTTACAATTTAAGCTGGCCACAATACATGTTCCCTCCCTACTTTCAGGGCTCACAGGACTCTTCAGACACACATATAAAATCGGAGCCCATCCCTCTTCTTTCTCTGCGTTATCATTCAAGTTACCCATTTACTGCTGGCTTGACAAAGAGACTTTTTTAGTCGCTGGCTGGCCGAACCCAGACTCGAACCCGCAACCGTCTGCGGAGCGATTTAATATACATAATCCTTTCTGGACATCGAAAATTCCATTTTGATCACAAATAGGAATGATAAAATATTGTTTCCACTTGTTGCATGGCTTTGGCAAAGATACAGCGAACCTCTTACTCACACCACACCTACGGCCATTAGGGTACAAGAAAGCCTTTACCTTTACTAACCTGCCTGCGGTGGAACTTGGCCTTTTAACGTTTTCAATCATCCTACCATCATCTCGATATGACTGAAATGCTGTCCAAATGGGCGTAAAAGTCTATTTTATCTGACTACCATGAGCCACATCGAAAGAACAAGAGTCGTCAGTCAATATAGATGATACAGATCAGCCTGCGCATACGCGCAGTCTGATAAATCTCTTAGCTGTTCCTCTCGGAATCGTTGTACCAGAGGACTACAAAGGCTCTGGTCATCTGGGCGGGTGCGCACTGATCTTAACTTCCGCTGACCGTACATGCCCCAAAGGCCCAATTTAATATCGCATCTTGTGATTTGATATTACCTGTACATGTACCACCATGTTAAGGTAATGCAGTTTTTTTAAGATAAAGAGGAATTTGAGTTTACTCATAGGGCTTTTCCTTTTTTTTTTTTTTTTTTGTTTTGTTGTGCGGCTCATTTCGTGTCGGCTGAAGTAACCATATTACTTTTAGAAGTTTGTGTTCATTTTTTAATACTTTTTGTTTACGAAAGTCTGAAAAATATAATAATTATGAATATTATTCTTCCACAAAAGCATTTGTCATGAGAACCTTTTAAGTCGCGATCTTTCCGTATTCTCATAACGGTCTTAGCATGTCTTATAACGTCGCCCGTAGACGACTGCAACGTCGCTTATAAATGACATCAACAAATGGCGTAAATTTATACATATGTTTATCAAGCGCTACTTGAAAAACGAACTTGGTAGTCAAGGACTTTTTTAACCTCATTTTAATCGACAGATCCGGTGACATAAAATATCAGTTTTTGAAAAAAATCTATGTAGTGGTAAACAATGTGTGTGCGTTAAAGTTTTAAAATCTGAGTATTTTCATCGCGTTCCCATTGCCGTCAGTGGAAACGGCCTCAAAATTTCATGTTTTTCAATCTGATCTAGCGACTAAACGAACTCGTTGACCTATCATTTTTATTGGACAACTTGATGTAACACATGAAAATGCACTCCTGTGCAAAATTTAAAAAAATTCTATGTATGTGTCATTTACGTATTCTTGACCTTAAAAACCGATATCTCCTTTATCCATGGATGGATTGATTTGATACTTGCATTGGTAAAAGAGTCTGGATGTCTTACAGGATTTGAAAACAAAGAAGATTTTATCAAATTAATGGGCAATACAAATGTAAAGGTTATTAAAGCGATAGGTAAATTTTTGCAGCAGTGCAACATTGTCTAGTTAACCATTGTGACCTCTGACATATACTCCAAACCATTTCGATAATATTAGTGTTTGTAATAATATTTAATGTATGTGATTGTCTGTGTTATATATGTTCATGTATATGTATAATTTGCCTTTAACCCAACCTTTGGGTATAGTTGTGCAAAACAAATAAATTCTAATTCTATGCATTGTAGTTAGATATTGGTCCAAAGTTTTACAGGATACCACCTCCACCCCACTCAGTGACCTTGATGTCAAGGTCACAGACTTAGAAAATTGGGGTTTTTTGGACTTGATGTTTTGGTAAGTTTTTAGCTCACCTGAGCACGAAGTGCTCAAGGTGAGCTATTGTGATCGAAATTTGTCCGTCGTCCGTCCGTCCGTCCATCCGTCCGTCCGTCTGTCCGTCGTCAACAATTTCTTTAAACAACATCTCCTCCTAGACCAGTAGGCCAATTCCAAAATAATTTCACACAAATGTTCCTCTTATAGCCTTGTACCAAAATTGCTAAAATGGTTCCGCTCCGCTGAACAAAATGGCCGCCAGAGCTAAAAATAGAAAAACCTTTAAACGACATCTCCTCCCAAGCCAGTGGGCCGATTTCAAAATAATTTCACAGAAATGTTTGACTCATGGCCCTGAACCAAAATTGCTAAAACGGTTCCGCTCCGCTGAACAAAATGGCCGCCAGAGCTAAAAATAGAAAAACCTTTAAACGACATCTCCTCCCAAGCCAGTGGGCCGATTTCAAAATAATTTCACAGAAATGTTCGACTCATGGCCCTGAACCAAAATTGCTAAAATTGTTCCGCTCCGCTGAACAAAATGGCCGCCAGAGCTAAAAATAGAAAAACCTTTAAACGACATCTCCTCCGAAGCCAATGGACCGATTTCAAAATAATTTCACAGAAATGTTTGACTCATGGCCCTGAACCAAAATTGCTAAAACGGTTCCGCTCCGCTGAACAAAATGGCCGCCAGAGCTATAAATAGAAAAACCTTTAAACGACATCTCCTCCCAAGCCAGTGGACCGATTTCAAAATAATTTCACAGAAATGTTTGACTCATGGCCCTGAACCAAAATTGCTAAAACGGTTCCACTCCACTGAACAAGATGGCCACCAGAGCTAAAAATAGAAATAAATCTTTAAATGACATAGAGGGCACAGTTTTGATCCAACCCTCATGAACCTTTGTCAGAATGATTATCTTGATAAACTTTAGGCCAAATTTGAAACTAGGTCATGTTGGGTCAAAAAGTAGGTCACTAGGTCAAATCTTAGTAAAACATTGTGTACACTCTAGAGGGCACAGTTTTGATCCAACCTTTATGAAACTTTGTCAGAATGATTATCTAAATGAAATGCAGGCCAAATTTGAAACGAGGTCATGTCGGATTAAAAACTAGGTCATTAGGTCAAATCTTGGTAAAACCTTGTGTACACTCTAGAGTGCACAGTTTTGATCCAATTTTCATGAAACTTTGTCAGAATAATAATCTTCATAAAGTCTAGATGAATTTTAAAACTGGGTTACATAAGGTCAAAAACTAGGTCACTAGGTCAGATCTTAGAAATACCTTGTTAACACTCAAGAGGGCACAGTTTTGATCTAATCTTCTTGAAACTTTGTCAGAATGTTTATCTTCATAAAATCGAGGCAAGTTACGAAAAAGGGTTATGTTGTGTCAAAAACTAGGTCACTAGGTCAAATCTTAGTAAAACCTTGTGAACACTCTAGAGGGCACAATTTTTCTTCAATCTTCATGAAACTTTGTCAGAATGTTTATCTTTATGAAATCTAGACCAAGTTTGAAACTGGGTCTTGTCGGGTCAAAAACTAGGTCACTAGGTCAAATCTTAGAAAAACCTTGTGTACACAATTGTCGTTTTATTTTGCATTGAATCTTCATGAAACATTGTCGGAATGTTTATCTTCATGAAATTTAGGCCAAGTTTGAAACTGAATACTGTCTGATCGAAAACTAGATAGCCAGGTCAGATCTTAGAAAAACATTGTGTACACTCTAGAGGGCACAGTTTTGATCCAATCTTCATGAAACTTTGTCAGAATAATATATTGGAAAGTGCAAAACTGCTCCAGTTTAACCGTCATCAAATAGATGATCTTCCATGTTAATTCATCATAACTCAGGTGAGCGATTTAGGTCCATCGTGGACCTCTTGTTTAAAGCCCAGTATCTCCTTAACCCATTGATGGATTCTTTTGATATTTGCATTGTAATTAGATACTGGTCCAAAGTTTGCCACCTGGTAACACCCCTGCCGCACTCAGTGACCTTGATGTTAAGGTCATGGACTTAGAAAATTGTCGTTTTATGGATAAGGTGTTTTGGTTAAAGCTCTTTAAAGACCCATATCTTCTGAACCCATGGATGGATTCTTTTGATATTTGCACTGAAGTTTGATATTAGTCTAAAGTTTTACAGATAACTACCCCAACCCCACTCAGTGACCTCATTATCAAGGTCATGGACTTAGGATTTTTTTTCTTGTGTTATTAAAGTTTTTTAATTGCATACTGATTCATAATGCCTGAACTGATGTTAGATACTTGTTGGAGTTGTACAAAATACTATATACTAACTCCACTGGGTGACCTTGAAGTCAAGGTCATCCACTTAGAATTTTGTCGTAAAGATTTTGGTTAAAGTTTAATATTTTTGAAGACATAAAATTATGTCATAATTTTACAGTGCCACAGTGGAGTCAATTGATACTAATACTTGGACTGATGTTAGATGATGGTTACGGGTTTTGATACAGCCTGCCTCCCTCTACCCCTCAGTACTTTGACCTCAAGGTCATGGACTTTGAAACTTCTTGGATTTTTTTTTATTAATAATTTTATTTTAAGACATAAATGTGTTGACAGTATGGACATCCTTGCCTGAAGTTTTATGCAGTGCAAGCCACACCACCATAGCAACTGTGTGATGGGCAGGCACCAATTTAGGCGAGCTATGCTGTCAGGCGACAGCTCTTGTTATATATGCCATAATATAATGTTTCTAAAGAAAACCTCACAAAACTAGGTTACGATTTTTCCCAATTTCAATCACAGTGTCGGTAATTTTCCCAATCTAAAGGCCCCAGTCCCAAAAAGTGGTGTGAGAGCCCTGGGCTCTATTTTGTGACTCTGGGCAAACAGACAAGACATGGCATTCTGCAGAATTCTTATTACACCTGTTTAAACTCCATATACAGTTGTCAAGTTCGGACTCGCTGGTTACCAAGGGGCTTGCATGTAGGCTCAATTTTATAACAAAATTTTTGCACCTGCTACCGTCAAGCTGAAAGTTTAAAAAGATATATATATATTTTCTTACGTAAAATTCTGAGCAGCGATGCTTATCACTGCATATGCTTTGACCATTAGAACTGTCTCACCAAGACTGTCCTCATGAGGAGATGGATGGATGGCTTGCAATTTTCCCTCTATTTCAACTGTATTTCAGTCATATCAGTGAAATGGGAGGGTGTTAATGAATGGCTGTGTGCAATGGAACCCTATTAACAGTTGAAAGGATTTCCACCTCTAACGGGAATCGAACCCGAGACCACTAGATCAGGTCACAGCATATGCTTTAATGTAGAAATAAGAAAAATCTCAAAATTATCATAATTGATCCCTTTATCTCCATTTCAGATGCCCAAATATTAATGATAAATATGGTACCGAAAGATGTAAGCTGTGAAGTTTCCTCATAATTTTGTCTGAAATATAAACAGACCTCTCTGAGCTTGTCTGAAATATAAACAGACCTCCATAACTTGTCTGAAATATAAACAGACCTCTCTAACTGGACAGTTATTTTAAAATGATGAATAGGGTTCTTTACTTCTGGGTTTTATAACTTGTAAATGAACAACCTTAATGTGTTTAGAGATTTGTATTTTATAGATGAAAGCGAGCCGTTAATGGCACCGAAATACTTGAACAAGACTCGCTAACGTACAACGTAAGTATGAACAGAAGCTCGATCAATGTAAATCCAAGTCAGGAGAAATTGTTTCTGTATGATATATTTAATGGCAAGGTCATAAAAATCTAGAAGGTCATAAAAGAAAAGAAAACAAATAATCACAAACAAAACTGACAAGAAACCATATTTTTTGTGGGGACATGGGATGCAGGTGTGTGGTTGGAATGTTTTACGGCACCAAATCAGTCCAGACTTGCATGGATATATCATTGAACACATGCAATAAGCTAATAACGTCCTCCCTTCTAACACAGGCTTTTCCTATCTAAGAGTATCCCAGATATGTAAATCCTTGTTGTGCAATATGGTTATATGGTTATTTGATGTTTTTTACCTTCCGGGGTTGGTCGGGTGGTGTGATGGTGCTGCGTGTAACTTCCAGTGCCGGGGCGTCTTACTGATTTGATTAGTAATGGGGCAAGGGCCTACAGTGCTTGCAGTCAGTGCGGGTGGGGGTTGTTTGGACATTTTTTCTCTCATCTATCATTTCTCTCTTCTTTCTCCCTCTGTCTGGGAGACAGCCTGATATAGACTGAAATACTGTCTCAAAGGGCTGTTAAACCCAAAACAACCAACCAACCAACTTTTTCCCGTCCAAAAAAAAAATCCCAAAAATCTAGATCAACCTTGTAAGACGAATCTAGATTTTTGGAATAGTTTTGGAAGGGATGAAACGGCATCTTATACATGTAATTGAACTGTGGTTGTCTTGGCACCTGAACTAGCTGAGGAAAAGCTCGGTTTAAAGAACAGAAATATTCACTTCAAGTTCTTGTGAATTTTTGTGTAAACATGACACTTTAGAATATGAGACTTGTTTATAGTTACATGTGAAAACTTCAGAGAATGTTTTCTAAAGTCCTCTGTTTATTTGTGTGTCATTACCTATAGGAGGTGATTCAGTTGACATTAGATCTGATTGGTCAGAAGCAGGGGTCAACAGATGTTACAGCAAATGAAGCGGGATCAAGTGAGGAAGGGGCGGATGCCCGGATACCAGTTAAAGCATGGAAACCAGGGGATAAATGTATGGCTCCATACTCAGAAGATAAGAAGTTAGTGCAACATTTACATCCACATCAAATTTTGTCACTAAACATAAGCAGCTTCCTTCACCAGCTGTTGAACTGTATGATAATTCTAGTCTATTCTATCCCATAAACATACAAGCTTTTATAGGGATGCCACATAATAACTTTACAACTGGTCCTGTATTCAGCTTCCCTAGTTATACTGACAAAGTCCCTGTGCCCTTTTTGTCCCCTGTAGTCAAAGAGGACTAATCTGTCAAACCATCAGTATGTCTGTCTGTCCTTCTTTTCATCGGACTTTCACGAAAATTTCAGAATATTGTTATCACTACATGACATGGATCCTATTATATTGGGGTCATGATCAGACCCTTTCGGCCAAAGTTACAACCCTTTATCTGTAATTTTGCCCAAATCTTGTAACCGCAACTCCTCCTTCTGTTTTGAGCTCACCTCAGCACAAAGTTCTCTAAGTGAGCTATTGTGATCTGTATTTGCCAGTCTCTTCATCCATCCATTCTTCCATCTGACTATTGTCAACAATTTCTAGAAGCAAAATCTCCTAGACCAGTAAGCACATTTCAAAATAAATTTCCTTAAATGTTCTAGTTATAGCCCTGTACCAAAATTGCTTAAATGGTTCTGCTCTCAAGCCAATGTCTGCTCTCAAGCCAATGGCTCAGTTTCAAAATAATTTCACAGAAATGTTTGACTCATAGCCCTGAACCAAAATTGCTAAAATGGCTCCTCCCCACTAAACAAGATGGCTTCCGGAGCTAAATATTGAAATTTTTGAATGACAGAGAACACAGTTTTGATCCTATCTTCATGAAACTTTGTCAGAATGTTTATCTTAATAAAATCTAAGCCACGATTGAAACGGGGTCATGTCGGATCAAAAAGTAGGTTACTAGGTCAAATCTTAGAAAAAAAAACTTTTGTACACTCTAGAGGGCACAGTTATGATAAAAACCTCATAAAACTTTGTCAGAATGTTTATCCTTACGTAGTCTAGCTTAATGTCAAAACTGGGTCATGTCAGGTGAAAAACTAGATCACTAGGTCAACTCTTAGAAAAACTGTGTCTATACTCTAGAGGGCACAGTTATAATCCAGTCTTCATGAAACTTTGTCAGAATGTTTATCTTTATGAAATCTAGGCCAAGCTTGAAACTGGGCCATGTCGGATGAAAAACTAGGTCACTACCCACTAGGTCAAATCTTAGAAAAATTTGGTGTACACTGTAGAGGTCACAGTTTTGTACCAACCTTCATGAAACTTTGTTAGCATGTTTATCTCCAACAAATCTAGACCAGGTTTGAAACTGGATCATGTTGGGTTGAAAATGTCAAATCTTAGAAAAACCTTCTGTTCTCTCTAGAGGGCACAGCTTTGATCCCATATTCATGCTTTGTAAGACCGTTTATCTTTAAGAACTCTAGAACAAGTTTGAAACTGGATCTAGTGGGGGTGAAAAACTAGGTCACTAGGTCAAATCTTAGAAAAACTTTGTGCACACTGTAGAGAGCACAGCTTTGATCCAATCTTTATTTCACATTGTCAGAATATTAATCTCAGTGAAGTCTAGGTAAATTTCAAAACTGGGTTATGTCGGGTGAAAAACTAGGTCACTAGGTCAAATCTAAGAAAAATCGTGTGTACACTCTACAGGGCACAATTTGATCCAATCTTCATGAAACCGTGTCTGAATGTTAACTCCATGAAATTTAGGCCAAATTTGAAACTGGGTCATGTTGAATCAAAACTAAGTCATTAGGTCATATCTGAGAAAAACCTTAGTTATACAAGGCTTCATTTTCCATTGAATCTTGTGAAACTCTGTCATACGTGTGGATGTCTTAGAGGTTAAATTTGAACATGGGTTATGTCAGTTGGAAAACTAGGTCACTAGGTCTAATCATTAAAACATCTTGTTTCACAATTGATGCTTCATTTTGCAATGATTGTTTGTAAAACTTTGTCAGAATGTTTCTTTTGACAGTGTTAAAATATGGGCCACATCGGGTAAAAACTAGGTCAATTCAAAAATCTTCTTCAGAACCAGTGGGCTTATTGGTTGATAGCAATGAAACTTGGTTTGTAGCATTAGGTACTCAGGGGCCCATTCCAGATTCTTAATATTTTGACCCTGGGTTGACCTGACGTTATTTACGCCAAGTTTAGTAAGATAACTCAAATATTTTGGTTCACATGATACTCAGATGAGCGATCCAGGGCCACCATAGCTCTCTTGTTTTTGATTTTCATCAGACTTTCAAGATTTTATTGCCACCTTTTGAGGCTGATCATATTTGAGCCGGGACACAACAAAACCAACAATGTGGTTGTGCACCCAGCGCAGCCTCAGATAAGCCTGGGCATCCGCCTAGTTTGACCAGACTCTTAGTTAAAAGCTCAAAGGCTAGCTAAGGGTCTAAGCTACCGCTATGCGGACAGCGAAGACTCTGATCAGACTGGACAAGAGGTATTAGGGTGGTTAGACTAAGACATTTGCGAAAAGGCACATAAATTTTATCCAGAATCTTTGGACATTGGACATCCATTTTTATGTGGTCAAGCCACATTAAAATTGTGTGTAATGTTGTTATAAAATATATACCATATAATGGGAAATTTTTCGCGTCACCTAATTTTTGCGGAATTTCGCGGTCTGTAACGATCCGCAAAAATCAAACTCCGCGAAATATTTTCCAAGTTTACACAAAATAGTAGTAAGAAATTTGAATTGTCCAAACATATGGTTTGCGGTTAACAAAGCGCCCCACAAAACCTTAGAAGCAGGTAGCTGTTGAGCTATTATTTTCGGCACAATTATGTTAGCTGGTTATTAGCAGGTAATTACAATTTGAACAGGCTGTCACTTTTTTCGCTTGAATTAATTCCTCTCTATTGGTCGCCCAATGGCACATACATGTAAAATATAAGGAAGACTGGGTTTGGGAAATGTAGACCATTTATTGCAATAAGCTTAAGCGCACATGCCAGAAATATGTGAATAAAAAGCAAGCATATATCCGCCAGCTGAAAACATAAGTACCATCAAATACAAAGTCCATATTTGCAATGGCGGATATAGTAATAATGTAGTACTGATCTCCAAATCCCAAACCCAGGTAGATGTATTAGTATTAAATTAAAATGCAAGTATAGATATATGCATAAAATTAGTGCAGCAAACAGCTGCCATCCCACAACAAACATGTACAGAGTATATAAAACATTAGCCACATGTATATACAAATGCCATAAGAGCAAGTCCGCCCGTTCTAACATTATTACCACTGATTCTGTGACAAGAAGGCATAAATGGGAATTTGTAAGGTATGATGCTTGCGGCTGTCCTGAGAAGGAAGTTAAGCAATGCTATCATTTTTTACATGCTTATTAGTCCAACAAGACTTGGTAATTGTAGCTAATGCACCACAGGTCCCCTGAGGGCCAGAAAGGAGAGACTGACATGAGGCAGGCTATACGCCAAGGATAGTGCTGTTTAGACCCACAGGCATAGCCAGGTTGTACCAGGCTGGACAAACATGTATAAGTGTTATTAAGTGACCTGCAAATGTTGTGTCAACGTCCATGAAAACATACTTATAAAATGGTATGAAAACTATGGGCTACAAATAAATGTTTGGTTGGTAGCAATGCCTCACATCATTTGAGTGCTGAATGGAATAACTGCAAAAGTTAGCAGGGTCATTAGACCTGATTGAAGACAAAATACATACTGGCCTGAGACATATGAAAGTCTAAAGGGGATGGAAATACAAAAGGTAAGATCTGATCAAACTTACTGGGCTCATGAAGTCGAGAAATTCCGTCTGCCAAGGTATTCACCAAACCTGGTATAAAACGAGCTGTGATGTGAAAGTTAAAGGAAGCAGAAAGCCAAAACAGAACCCTAAGGCACACCATGAGAAAAGGATTTTTTGAAGTGCCCCTGTTTATTGTATGAACTGTTACCATATTGTCTGACTGTATGTAGATCTTTTTATTTCGCCAATATGGTGCCCAACGACAGACTTCCAGGTAAACAGCCAAATTCTCTTTCGAATTAATATGCAACTTTGAAACTAGTGGCCAGTCACATTCCCAGTTACAGTAAAGCCAGTCACCTTCAAAATAAGCACCTGCTGCCAAGTTACAACTATCAGTAAAAACTGACTTAATTGGAACTGTATCCAAGAGCATAGATTTGCCATTGAAGTTTGCCATAAATGACTGCCACCATGCGATGTCAGCCTTGGTGCCGCCAGTTAGCATTATTTTGTGATTATCCGCCTTGTGCCTATTTAGCGCATCTAAGATCGGCGCGAATATACTCTGCCGCCATAAACTACGCTTGCGCAGAAGTTTAGCTTCCCTGCAAGGGACTGAAGTTGCTTTTTTGAGGCCCACCTTCGGGCAACAAATAAAGTTGCCTAACCTGAAAGAGCTTTTCTTCAGGTAGCCTCAAACACATTTCCGTGGAGTCAATTTCTATCCCAAGAAAGGTGAGTTTTGTGGTAGGGTCGACCACTTTGTTCCAGTTGATTTGAAAACCTAGCTTTCTTGAGAGAAAAATCACTGTGTTCAATGCATGAACACACTCTGCAAAAGTATCCGCCTTTATAAAGAAGTCATCTAAGTAAACAACAGTTGCTTTAAGCCCACGACGTTTGAGCATACGCCTTACTGCTTGAGTGAGGCGATGGAAAATGCCAGGCGCCAGCCTGGAGCCAAAACAGAGCTTCGTATCTTGGAGATAGACCGTTCGATTATGAAATTACCATTTTAGGCCAGTGACTTTCTGGCTGTGTTTGCTTATTGGAACTGACCTATAAGCCTGCTTTAAGTCAACTTTTGCCATAAAACAACCTGGTGTAACCAGCCTGGCAGCATCATCAACCCTGGAGAATTTTTGTTTCCAGTCAGCAGTGCAATAGTCATTGACAGCAAGGCCTTCAGGCTGAGAATAGTCATGAATCAGCCTGACACCACTACCTGGTTTTGGGATCACACCCATTGGACTGATAATGTCAGGTGGATCCGAGACCACTTTATAATTGCCCATTTCAATCTCCTTTAGTACCTGAGCTGTTGCCTCCTTGTAATATGGACTGCCTGGCCTTGCTGACTTATGATTCTCACACTTCACAACTTCTGGACAGGCCTCTGAGTCAATGATGTCAAACCCATTACGCAGGCCATTAAGAATGAAAATTCTGTCTTCGTCATTTTCCATCTCCTCCTCCCAAGCAGCTAAGCATAACCCACTTGGCGAGTCAGAACGGGCGCTTGTTAGTTTTTTGTCTGGTTATGAGTCACCGCCGCATGTGCCTGGTGACAGCCTGTATATGAACATTGGTGAACATAGCGACAATTCTTATAATGACAGCCTGCCTTGGTGTCAAACACTCTGCATATGACTGCCCCATCCAGGGTGTGGGGCCCTTGGGTAGCTTGAGATCTGTTGAGCTGGGTGGGATTAATCTTAGGGGATTGAGTATTTGTCGACTGGGGCTGTCTTGGAATAAGGTGGACAGTCTGCAGGTGTGGGACATCGGTGCCCCACCTGAAACCATTTTGGGCTTGGAGCTGACGGTAGTCTCTGTCATATTGTAATACAGAGACTAAAGTGTAGCGCTGCACTAACTCACAAACTTTTGTGCCATAGGAAATGTAATCCAGGACGTTGTTTGAGTCGAGCTTGGACTCAGAGACCAGCTTATATAATATGGCATTGTTTGCGACACATCACTGGGCTAAGGTCACACTTTCTAGTTCGGGCTTTTTAGGGCCAGACTTAAGGACCACCTGCTGTTGGCCATTACCCCCTACAATGATCTCCTCTTCTACATTTCCTGTCACAAAATCAGTGATGTCATAATGAGAAGGAGGGGACTTACCCAAAGCTGCCCTTGATAAATGAATCTGCGGTTCTCTCCAAGGCTGAATCACTGGCACATGTTCTCTAGTCTGTGACTGCACACAATTGTTAGTATACAATGGTTCCGTATTGACCACTGATTGTCCTGTTAGCACTGATGCTTGTCCCAGCTGTAATTGTCCAAGAGCTTGAAGACTGCTAGTCCAGTCTGCTCTGCCCGTATGCTGCCTCCAATATCTTGGCCCATAAACTCAACCTCATACTGGCCTGCCGCCTGTCTCCCCAGCTGATCGCCTTGCCTCTGCACACTAGATGACTTTGCGGATAAGTGAGCAGAAGAATAATGTGCTGCCTGTTCTGCTTGCCCTGCCATATCTCCTCGATTCAGCTTTTGAACTGAGGCTATAATCAGCTTCTTTTGTCCCTGGCTTATTTTTGTCTTTGATAAATCAGCTGGCTCTAACAATTTAATCGCATCAAGAGAATTGAAGCCTTCATCAAACAGCTTTGATGAAGGCTTCAATTCTCTTGATGCGATTAAATTAGCTTTGAAACTGCCTCATCACAAATTTTGTGCTGTACAGCCTAGGCTTTGGCTATTTCTTCTCCTGACATTGTCCTACTTTTCACAATTAAGGTTTGAACTGTTCCTTTTCTCTCACTATTTAAGAACACTGTCTGATGGATTCAACTCATACTGCAATGGTTTCCACAACACACAGGCAACACATGCCTCAGCCTTGAGGCCCTCACAGCAGTCCAGAATACTATAGCCATATTAATTATTTTAGCTTTTTAGCTATTTTAGCCTATGAAAGGTAGGACAAAAACAATCACAAACAAAATTTTACCTGTTTCATACATATCAAAAACTCGTTCGGGCCACCTACATCGTGTAAAAATGGTAAACCAATATGGCCGCTTATATTCTTAACAAAGTGCAATTTTGATTCATAGGCTTTTCGGTCCAAGCTACGGACGATCGCAAGAAATAACCCGCGATAAAGTGACAATATACTTAGCCAAAGAAATTAAACAAGATTTGGATGACAGAAAGCTGTTTTAAACTAGGAATTGAGAATATTTTCTTCCGAGACAAAGGGGAGATGTTTAGAACGCACGACGCATGCGCACATAAAAAAAAAAAAATCCAACATAGAGCGGCCCGCTGGACTCTAAATAATTATTCCACATATGCAAGCGTGACAGAGATGCTTCAATCTTTAGGCTGGCGATCTCTTGAGCAGAGAAGGTCCGACTCCCGGCTTTGCCTATTTTATAAAATTGTACACAGCCTTGTAGCCATGTAGCTGCCTCCGTATGTTGTGCATCCATCAAGAATCATCAGGTATTCACACCCCCTTTGCTTCCGTCAAATTCAGACCTCTGCGAATTACTACAAATACTCGTTCTACCCCCTCGCAATCGTGCAATGGAATCGGCTGCCATCACACATAGCACTGCTGCCCACTGTTGACTCCTTTAAGAGGGCAGTGTGTGCAGTCAATCATCCAATGCCATAAATGTCAGCGTGCTGTTTTTAACATTTTACCTATCACTGTCAGCTTGTTTCTGACTTTTAACATTTTAAACCCTATCATCTTTTACTCCACCTCTACTAACAAATATTACCGGAACTTTTTATTTTTATAACATTTCTTCTACTAACAACGCACAGACGCGCACCTGCACGTAATCCCCGCGAGGGGGTGATGCAGTATAAATACATACATACATACATTTTGAAAACAAGCTTAGGCAATCTCTCCAGTACATTTAAACCTAGTTCAATTTAACAATCCATCTTTAGGTAGCATAATCACTGTTCTACTAAATTCCACAATATGAAACCATAACTATTTTTCACAGATATATCATATAACTAAAATCTTTTTTAGAGTTCACAATGAAAACATGTTGCCTGCTGCATCACAGATTTGAAACTGATAAAGATTCAAATCAGTCCCTCATATCTGATTGGTTTAGCTTCACCCCAGCTGGACAGTGATTGGTCAACACAGACATCAGCAACAGACAGCTTAATTGGAGCTGTCTGGGAGAAGGGTTTGTGTAATGGGAAACCTGATATAGGGAGATAAGGATTCCATTGAGAAACTGCATGATTACCTGTGGGGCTGACCTTAATGCATATAAGTTAAGTGTCTTGGAGCAGCAGGAAAAGCAACTGCTGACCACCACAGAATTAATAACAGATTAAACTTATTAATCAATACTTAACTGTCACTTGTACTTGATTATGCAAGTTCAGTTGAATTACTTTTAATGGACTGTGAGTTCTGTTTACTTTTATCCTGAACAAAAGCCATTCTATCAATTGCTCGTATATTTCAGTTGACAGTTTCTGTGTACTAAATATTGATTTGTACAGATGTCTTTCTTACCTTTTTTTGTGAAAAAAAGAATGGGTATCCTCTCAAACCCCAAAACCGCAGAATCTATCTAAACAAATGTGTTTGAATAATAAACTGATTACAGTTTCTTTACGTTTCTCTTTCCTTGTATGTCTTGATTTTTCAGTCTAGTCAATATTTTTACAGGACAAACACAATATTTATTTTCTTGGATATTCACATCCCTGAAAATTAAAAACCACGAAAATTAATCCTCATGCTTTTGGGGCAAATCTGCGAAAATTTGGCGACGTGAAAATTTCCCACTATACGGTACATGATTAACAAGGTCGGGATCAAAAGTAATGCCACTGGCTATTGTTCATTGTTATTGTTAGCGTGATAACAAAATTAATGCCTTGCACCTGTTCCCCATTGTAGGGGTGTAACAATACATCGGACTATCGATATATCGCAATAGTGACACTAGCAATAGTCACTATCGATAGGGAAAGCTGCAATATCAATACTATCGGCAATAGTGTTTCCAATATCGCAATAGTTTCAATAGTTCCTAGACATGCATCTTTTTCTTGAAGGAAGTATTTTAAACTAAAAGAATAATAGGAAAGGATGTGTTTTAGATTGTATTGGATTTCAAAGAATGTAAAATATAACATTTTCTTGTATTTTGTTGTCATGTTGTGCACATTGTGAAATGACAGTCTTTAATAATGCTTTTTCGTCACAAACTTATGTGAACAAACAAGATTTTATACATAAAAGCAGAATTTCTGGATAAGAATGCTGTCTCCAATAGTTATTGCAATGCATTGCAATAGTAACCTGCAATAGTAATAGTACTGCAATAGGGAAGTCTGCAATAGTAATAGTATTGCAATAGGCATTTTGGCCTGCAATAGTCACCCCTACCCCATTGTCATAGCTTTCAAAGTTTAGTCTATACAATGTAAACACAGTATCTCACTCAGTTATTACATTTGCACAAACCCTGCTAGTGGGGGCTAGGGGAATGGTTGGGGAAACTGTCAACAATGTGAACAAAATCAAGGCTTATAGGATTGCAAGTGTGAAAAAGGTTATAAATGCCATATTTTTCATGACTAAAGGACTAGCAATCCAGGTCCCTGTACCCAGAGGCAAGCCAGGTAATGCAAGGGTTTATAAGAAAAAAGTTCTTAAAAATCTTTTCAGGTTCTTCCAGAAACGTCGACAAAGACTAGTTATCATGGCATGTATACGTTACATGACAGCACCACGAGTAACAAGGCTGGAAGTATGACATAATTTCTGAATTAACAGGGGTCTATGTTCTAGAACACCCAACCTATTTTCCCGATATAGCCTCTGGGAACTTTTTCCTGTTCTCTTGTCTCTAGAAAAATCTTGCAGGGAGAAAATATACATTCCGCCAAAGGTTGAAAGCCCCTATATTAAACCTCCTAAAAGATATACCTGCAAAGGACTATGAGAAATCATTCAAATATTGGATTAAAAGATTGAGACTTTATGTCTTCAAAGGAGAGTACTTTGAAGATTTGAAATAAAGATTTTTATAAGTCCAGCTTTAGTTGTCAGCTAACAGCATCGGTTGCATTGCATGTACTTTTGATCCCACTCTTGTGTAATAAGTAGTTGTATTTTCACAGTTATTATGAAGCTACAGTGGCTGAAATATGAGAAGATGGCTCCTGTACTGTAACATTTGTATTTTCACAGTTATTATTAAGCTACAGTGGCTGAATTATTAGAATATGGCTCCTGTACTGTAACATTTGTATTTTCACAGTTACTACGAAGCTACAGTGGCTGAAATATTAGAAGATGGCTCATGTACTATAACATTTGTATTTCCACAGCTACTATGAAGCTACATAGGATGAAATTTTAGAAGATGTCTCCTGTACTGTAACACTTGTATTTTCACAGTTATTATGAAGCTACAGTGGCTGAAATATTAGAAGATGGTTATGTACTGTAACATTTGTATTTTCACAGTTACTATGAAGCTACATTGGATGAAATATTAGAAGATGGCTCCAGTACTGTAACATTTGCATTTTCACAGTTACTATGAAGCTACAGTGGCTGAAATATTAGAAGATGGTTCATGTACTGTAACATTTGTATTTTCACAGTTACTATGAAGCTACAGTGGATGAAATATTTGAAGATGGCTCATGTTCTGTAACATTTGTACTTTCATAGTTACTATGAAGCTACAGTGGATGAGACATTAGTAGATGGCTCATGTACTGTAACATTTGTATTTTCACAGTTACTATGAAGCTACAGTGGCTGAAATATTAGAAGATGGCTCATGTACTATAACATTTGTATTTTTACAGTTACTATGAAGCTACAGTGGATGAGATATTAGAAGATGGCTCATGTACTGTAACATTTGAAGAGTATGGGAATACAGACGTGACAGAGGTGAGATATAGATGTACAGATGACATGTGGTTTTACAGCCCTTTTAACAGTAAATCAGTTATATTGAGCCGCTGCAGGGGCAATTATTATTGGCTATGTGCAGGGCCTGACAAATAAAAATTTAGTCTGTTTGTCCAGTAAATAACATCTGCTAGAAAATGAAATGGCAGAATTAAGGTCATATATTGTGTGTGTTACCGGAACTTTGTCCGACCCATAAAGTTCATAACGTTTTCTTGCATGATGGGATTTCTAAATTATTTGGCATAAATGATCAATATGACAAGATGATGTGTCACATGCAAGAACCATATCACTAGCTCTAAGGTCAAGGTCACAGTCAGTTTTTATGCACAGCTATAGTGAAAACCTGTTTGTATCTGGCCCATAAGTTCAGCCGACATGGTGGTATTTCAAAATTATTTGGCAAGACGATTTGTGCGCAAGGACCATGTCAATAGCTTAAAGGTCAAGATGACAGTGTGCATTAACATCATGTGAATAGGCTGTAATGAAAACATATTTGTGTCTGCTGTTTGACCTGAAAATAAATGTAAGTTACTTTGACCTATATTTCATGTCACCTTGATTTTCCCTTTTTGTCGCACCTGCTTTAGCAAGGTGCAATATAGGTGTCCGGTTTTCCATCTGTCCATCTGTCAGTCCATCCGTCTGTCCGTTCACCTTTACGTTAACCCTGGCATTAAAGTCTTTTTAATTAATTTCTCCAAAACCACTGCACCCATGGTTCTCAAATTTCATATGAAGCATGACCAGACTGCAACACTACAGAGTGGTATAATTCAGCCAGATTGAGAATCCAAGATGGCTGCAAATGCAACAAATTTACGTTAACCCTGGTGTTAAATTTACGTTAACTCTGGCATTATAGTCTAATATCTCCAAAACTACTGCACCCATGGTTCTCAAATTTCATATGGAGCATGATCAGACTGCAACCTGCATTAGCAAGGTGCGATATAGGTGTCCGATTTTCCATCCATCCGTCATTCCATCTGTCGTCAGTCCATCTGTCATTCTGTTCACGTTTACGTTAATCCTTGCGTTAAAGTCTTTTAATAAATTTCTCCAAAACCACTGCACCAATGCTTCTCAAATTTCATATGAAGCAAGACTAGACTGCAACACTTCAGAATGGTAAAATTCAGCCAGATCGAGAATCCAAGATGGCCACAAATGCAACAAATTTACCTTAACCCTGGCGTTAAATTTACTGTAATCCTGGTGTTAAAGTATAATTTCTCCAAAACCACTGCACCCATGGTTCTCAAATTTCATATGGAGCATGACCAGACTGCAACACTTCAGAATGGTAAAAGTCAGCCAGGTCGAGAATCCAAGATGGCTGCCATTGCAAAAAAAAAAAAATGTTCACATTTCCGTTAACCCTGGCGTTAAAGTATATTCCGTTAGTTTCTCCAAAACCACTGCACCAATAGTTCTCTGATGTCATAAGGAGTATGTCCAGACTGCAACACTTCAGAATGGTAAAATTCAGCCAGGTGAAGAATCCAAGATGGCGGCCATTACTAAATATGGTAAAAACAACAAAATCAGCTTCTTTTCCAAAACTATTTGGTATATTTAGTTGAAATTTTGCATGGAACATCAGTTGGGCATGACCTCTGATACTGTAGAAGTGCAATGCAGGTGGGACATAGCATTCCGAGGAATTCTTGTATATTATACAAGTCTGCCTCTATGAACCTAGTTGTCCTACAAGAAAATTGCATAGTTTGGCTTTCATAGCCCTAAGCAGTAATATATCTAAAAATTGCACAGTTAGGCTTTCATAGCTCTAAGCAGTAATATGTCTAAAAGTTACACAGTTTGGCTTTCATAGCTCTAAGCAGTAATATGTCTAAAAGATGCACAGTTTGGCTTTCATAGCACTAAGCTGTAATATGTCTAAAAGTTACACAGTTTGGCTTTCATAGCTCTAAGCACTAATATGTCTAAAAGATACACAGTTTGGCTTTCATAGCTCTAAGCAGTAATATGTCTAAAAGTTACACAGGTTGGCTTTCATAGCACTAAGCAATAATATGTCTAAAAGTTACACAGGTTGGCTTTCATAGCACTAAGCAGTAATATGTCTAAAAGTTACACAGTTTGGCTTTCATAGAACTAAGCAGTAATATGTCTAAAATTGCACAGTTTGACTTTCATAGCACTAAGCAGTAATATGTCTAAAATTTGCACAGTTTGGCTTTCATAGCACTAAGCAATAATATGTCTAAAAGATACACAGTTTGGCTTTCATAGCACTAAGCAGTAATATGTCTAAAAGATACACAGTTTGGCTTTCATAGCACTAAGCAGTAATATGTCTAAAAGATACACAGTTTGGCTTTCATAGCACTAAGCAGTAATATGTCTAAAATTTGCACAGTTTGGCTTTCATAGCACTAAGCAATAATATGTCTAAAAGTTACACAGTTTGGCTTTCATAGCACTAAGCAGTAATATGTCTAAAAGTTACACAGTTTGGCTTTCATAGCACTAAGCTGTTATATGTTTAAAAGTTACACAGTTTGGCTTTCATAGCTCTAAGTTGTAATATGTCAAAAAGATGCAAAGTTTTGCCTTCATAGCTCTAAGCAGTAATATGTCTAAAAGTTACACGGGTTGGCTTTCATAGCACTAAGCAGTAATATGTCTAAAAGTTACACAGTTTGGCTTTCATAGTACTAAGCAGTAATATGTCTAAGAATTGCAGTTTGGCTTTCATAGCACTAAGCGGTTATATGTCTGAAAATTGCATAGTTTGGCTTTCATAGCACTAAGCAGTAATATGTCTAAAATTGCACAGTTTGGCTTTCATAGCTCTAAGCAGTAATATGTCTAAAAATTGCACAGTTTGGCTTGTATAGCACTAAGCAGTAATATGTCTAAAATTGCACAGTTTGGCTTTCGTAGCACTAAGCAGTAATATGTCTAAAAGATACACAGTTTGGCTTTCATAGCACTAAGTTGTAATATGTCAAAAAGATGCAAAGTTTTGCCTTCATAGCTCTAAGCAGTAATATGTCTAGAAGATGCACAGTTTGGCTTTTATAGCACTAAGCTGTAATATGTCTAAAAGTTACACAGTTTGCCTTTCATATGTCTAAGCAGTAATATGTCTAAAAGATACACAGTTTGGCTTTCATATCTCTAAGCAGTAATATGTCTAAAATTTACACAGGTTGGCTTTCATAGCACTAAGCAGTAATATGTCTAAAATTGCACAGTTTGACTTTCATAGCACTAAGCAGTAATATGTCTAAAATTTGCCCAGTTTGGCTTTCATAGCACTAAGCAATAATATGTCTAAAAGATACACAGTTTGGCTTTCATAGCACTAAGCAGTAATATGTCTAAAAGATACACAGTTTGGCTTTCATAGCACTAAGCAGTTATATGTCTAAAAGATACACTGTTTGGCTTTCATAGCACTAAGCAGTAATATGTCTAAAATTTGCACAGTTTGGCTTTCATAGCAAGTTTGGCTTTCATAGCACTAAGCAGTTATATGTCTAAAAGATACACTGTTTGGCTTTCATAGCACTAAGCAGTAATATGTCTAAAATTTGCACAGTTTGGCTTTCATAGCACTAAGCAATAATATGTCTAAAAGTTACACAGTTTGGCTTTCATAGCACTGAGCAGTAATATGTCTATAAGATGCACAGTTTGGCTTTCATAGCACTAAACAGTAATATGTCTAAAAGATAAACAGTTTGGCTTTCATAGCACTAAGCAATAATATGTCTGAAAATTGCACAGTTTGGCTTTCATAGCACTAAGCAGTAATATGTCTAAAAGATGCACAGTTTGGCTTTCATAGCTCTAAGCAGTAATATGTCTAAAAGTTACACAGTTTGGCTTTCATAGCACTAAGCAATAATATGTCTGAAAATTGCACAGTTTGGCTTTCATAGCACTAAGCAGTAACATGTCTAAAAGATGCACAGTTTGGCTTTTAGCACTAAACAGTAATATGTCTAAAAGATACACAGTTTGGCTTTCATAGCACTAAGCAGTAATATGTCTAAAAGATACACAGTTTGGCTTTCATAGCACTAAGCAGTAATATGTCTAAAAGTTACACAGTTTAGCTTTCATAGCACAAAGCAATAATATGTCTAAAAGATGCAGATCTTGATGGAATGCTAAACAGCTTAGATCCTGGTCAGACTTCTCCTTCAGTCTGATTTGGGTCAGCACTGTTTACTCAGATCTATCGGACCCAATATTGTAGATTTGTAGAGTACAGCTAAATAAACCTTTGCAATAATTATATTACTCGTTAGTGACTCATCTAATGATTTTATTCATTCAAGTTTGTTATACTCATGTTTGAATGCTTGTTGTATTATTATTTAGGTGAATATGCTATGTTTTCCTGTAGGTCTCTCTGTTAAAATCTGTTGAAGAAGAAAATAAGAAGAAGAGAGGAGCTACAGGAGAGGGTGGTGGCCCTGAGGCAAAGAAACCTATGTCAAAGTAAGGGTTTAAGAATCCATCATGAGTTTCAGTGTAAGATAGGGAAATCAGAGGGATCAGAATTTCAGTCAGTGACAAGGCTTGCTGAGTTGGTTGAAATGTTGACCCTGAGGATGAGGTTTTCCTATCCAAGATGGACTAGTAGCTCATGATGGATTATTTTATGCCTGCAGAAGCCGGAGGAATACTGTTTTCCCCATGTTCGTCTTTTTGTCCGTCCATCCAGCACCATAACTAAGTAAGCACTGTGCGGAATGTCATGAAACTTTACTTAAATATGTATCTCTATAACAGGCTGATGCACATCAAGTTTCATCATACTGGCTCTGTGATATGGAAACGCAGTGGACTTCAACCCTTACAAACTCTAGAGGTCAAGGTCATTTAGTGACCTTGGCCAAAAGTCACTTGTCCATCCTCTGTCAACATTTCCAAAGGACTTCTCTGAAACTACTTGGCCAATTTCAGTTCAATTTCTTATGTAGCCTGCAGGCAAAGGGGGAAGAAACTTTATATATTTGGTCCAGGTCACATGACCAAGATGGCCACCATGGCCATACAGTCAAACCTGCCTTAAGGGGTCACACCATGGGACCCACAAATATTGGCTGCTTAAGACAGGTGACCCCTTAATACAGGTTCATTTGCACTGTTTTTTGGTCCAAGGGACCCCCAAAAAGTGGCTGCTAAAGACAGGTGACCCCTTAATACAGTGACCCCTTAAGACAGGTTCGACTGTATTTGGTAACAACCTTAAAAAGTCTTCTCAAGAACCACTGGGCGGATTGCCTTGACACTTAGTATGTAGCATCTGGGACTCTGGTACTACAAAGTTTATATAAATGATGACCCATTAGGGGTGACGGTACCAATTCATTTCCCATAGTCCGCAATACAAACATTTTGGAAAATACAACACATTTCCTGCGAATCGCGACTACTTTAGACCATAGCTCCTTCTAGCTGGTGGACTCAAAATTTACACAAGCACAGAAAAACAATACATTATGTTGCATTTAAGAGAGCCGGGTAAACCAAAAGCGAGCAACCGTCTGCGGAACTGCTTTTTCCTGTAAACAACTGTCAAAAATTCAAAGAGTTAAGAACTGCAAAACAGTAATACTGGTAGACATTAAATAATTCAACTCCCTGGTTTTACATGTTCAACCACTGAATTAAGAAGAAAAAATAATAACAATAACTCAGCATCCATTTTCAGCCAATAGCAGCAGCTGATATTTTCTATGTATTCAAATTGTGGGATAAAACTTTTGTGTACCCATAAATTGATGACGTAATAGGTACTTTTACCCCATTATTAATACTAATATCTATTTAAAGTTAGGCCATCATATCTCAGTCTATCCCTTTCTGTGGCTATTTACCTAAAAAAATCAGTCATGATGCCCAGCAGTGGCAGTGTATTATGCGGTGCCTGTGTTGCTTTATTAGCTCACCTGAGCCATAGGCTCAGGGTGAGCTATAGTGATCACCCAGTGTCCGTCGTCCGTCGTGCATCGTATGTCGTGCGTCGTCAACAATTTGCTTTAAATGACATCTTCTCTGAAACCGCTATTTGATATTTGGTATGAAGCATTGTCTAGTTGTCCTCTACCAAGTTTGTTCAAATGGTGGCCCCAGGGTCCAAAATGGCCCTGGGGCAGGGGGTCTTGGGTTCAAAACTAAACTAACAAATCTTCTTCTCCAGAACTGCTTGGCTCGGATGCTTGACATTTGGTATGTAGCATTGCCTAGTGGTCCTCTACCAAGTTTGTTCAAATGGTGGCCCCAGGGTGCAAAATTGCTCTGGGGCACGGGGTCTTGGGTTTGAAACTATAAAATACTTAAAAATCTTCTTCTCCAGAACTGCTTGGCTCAGATGCTTGAAATTTGGTATATAGCATTGCCTAGTGGTCCTCTACCAAGTTTGTTCAAATGGTGGCTCCAGGGTCCAAAATGGCCCTGTGGCAGGAGGTCTTGGGTTCATAACTAAAAAAAACTAAAAAATCTTCTTCTCCAGAACTGCTTGGCTCAGATGCTTGAAATTTGGTATGTAGCAGTGCCTAGTGGTCCTCTACCAAGTTTGTACAAATGGTGGCCCCAGGGTCCCAAATGGCCCAGGGGCAGGGGGACTTGGGTTCGAAACTAAAAAATACTTAAAAATCTTCTTCTCCAGAACTGCATGGCTCAGATGCTTGAAAGTTGGTATGTAGCATTGCCTAGTGGTCCTCTACCAAGTTTGTTCAATAGTGGCCCCAGGGTCCAAAATGGCCCCTGGGGCAGGGGGTCTTGGGTTCAAACTAAAAAATACTTAAAAATCTTCTTCTCCAGAACTGCTTGGCTCAGATGCTTGAAATTTGGTATGTAGCATTGCCTAATGGTCCTCTACCAAGTTTGTTCAAATGGTGGCCCCAGGGTCCAAAATGACCCTGGGGCAGGGGGTCTTGGGTTTGAAACTAAAAAATACTTAAAAATCTTCTTCTCCAGAACTGCTTGGCTCAGATGCTTGAAATTTGGTATGTAGCATTGCCTAATGGTCCTCTACCAAGTTTGTTCAGATGGTGGCCCCAGGGTCCAAAATGGCCCTGGGGCAGGGGGTCTTGGGTTGGAAACTAAAAATACTTAAAAATCTTCTTTTCTCGAACTGCATGGCTCAGATGCTTGAAAGTTTGGTATATAGCATTGCCTAGTGGTCCTCTACCAAATTTGTTAAAATGGTGGCCCCAGGGTCCAAAATGGCCCTGGGGCAGGGGGTCTTGGGTTCGAAACTAAAAAAAATTAAAAACCTTCTTCACCAGAACTGCATGGTATTGATGCATTGCCTAGTTGTACCTTACCAAGGTTGTTCAAATGATGGTGCCGGGTCCAAAATGGCCCTGCTCCAGGGGTCCTGGGTTTGAACCATAGAAAAACATAGAAAAATATTCAAAAATCTTCTTCTGCAGAACAGAGGCTTGAAATTTAGCGTTTAGCATTGCCTAGTGGTCCTTTACCAAGATTATTCAAATTATGGCCCCACGGCCCGACCCCAGTGGGTCGAGGGTTTGAACCATAGCAATACATAGAAAAACATTCAAAAATCTTCCTCTTCAGAACTATTTGGAAATGATTGCAAACTATCAGGTTTGTTCAAATTATGATCCTAGTTTGACCTTTAACCTTTTTGCTCAGGTGAGTGATTCAGGGCCTCTTGGCCCTCTTGTTTTTGGAATTACCTCCCTTTGATTAATTTCTAAGGCTGTTCTAGTGCAAGTCATAAGTAGGCAAAAGTATGGAATATCCTGATGATGATTTATAGGAGTGTGTATTAGGTTGAGGCGGTGTGTCTTAAATAAAAGTAATTGCTCCCCCTACCAGTAGTTCTGTGCTAATGGCTATGTTAGTGGCGGAGATGGTACAATTTCATATAAAAGTAATTGCTCCCCCTACTAGTAGTTCAGTACTGATGACTTTGTTAGTGAAGAAGATGTTATAATTTTATATAAAAGTAACTGCTCCCCCTACAAGTAGTTAAGTACTGATGACTTAGTGAAGGAGATGTTATAATTTCATACAAAAGTAACTGCTCCTCCTACCAGTAGTTCAGTACTGATGACTTTGTTAGTGAAGGAGATGTTACAATTTCATATAAAAGTAACTGCTCCTCCTACCAGTAGTTCAGTACTGATGACTTTGTTAGTGAAGGAGATGTTACAATTTCATATAAAAGTAAATGCCCCCCCCCCCCCCCCCCCCCCACCATTAGTTCAGTACTAATGACTTTGTTAGTGAAGCAGATGTCACAATTTCATATAAAAGTAACTGCTCCCCCTACCAGTAGTTCAGTACTGATGACTTAGTGAAGGAGATGTTATAATTTCATACAAAAGTAACTGCTCCTCCTACCAGTAGTTCAGTACTGATGACTTTGTTAGTGAAGGAGATGTTACAATTTCATGTGAAAGTAATTGCTCCCCCTATTAGTAGTTCAGTACTGATGACTTTGTTAGTGGAGGAGATGTTATAATTTCATATAAAAGTAATTGCTCCCCCTATTAGTAGTTCAGTACTGATGACTTTGTTAGTGGAGGAGATGTTATAATTTCATATAAAAGTAATTGCTCCCACTACCAGTAGTTCAGTACTGATGACTTTGTTAGTGAAGGAGATGTTACAATTTCATATGTATTCAAAACACTGCCATTTGTTGCCTAATGATGTACAGGAGCTTTTGTACAGCAAAAGCACCACCTTTTTTTTAAAATAAATTCTAGTACACTTGATATTATGCATTCTAGATGACTTGGCAACTCCTTGACTAATGACTTTGATACGTTATCGATACTTTGAATAACTGAGCTCTGGTTGGTAATACCTTCATAACATCTTTTATTGTAGCAGTTTAGCAACTAATCCTTTCATAACAGCTTTTGTTGTAACAGTTTCAACAATTTATTGCTTCATAACAGCTTTCGTGGAAGCAGTTTTAGCAATTCCGTTTCTTTTCAGAAAAGACCAGCAGGCAGCGCAGAGAGAATACAAACGTAAAAAGTCCCAGAAGAAAGCTCAAAGATTAAAACAGCTGGAAGAAGAAAGAGAAGCAGAGAAAAACAAATGGCTAGATTTTAATGTTAAGGTATCTTAAATGATGACACATTAGTGGTTTAAGTGTTTAGCCCAGAAACAGACTCACTGTAAATGAGGTTTCATATAAGAAAAGTATTCAGCCATTATTCTTTGTAGAACTTTGTTGGTTAGAACAGGCTTGGGACCATGAAAATTAGTTCCAGCCAAGAGTATTTCTAGCCATCCAGGGTTAATTTCTATATGAAGTGACCTCTAGGGACCAAGGAAAAAGTTCTTGTCAAGCAGGGTAAAAGAGCCATCAGGGTTCGAGCCACTGAATTTCTACTGTATATTAATGAAGTCAACTCACGATCTCTCAGATTCAAGATCATCTCAAACTATTGATATCTCAAAGTAAATTTTCTGGTCCCAGAAAATTTACTATGAGATACCATAGTTTCAGATAACAGTGGTTAAAATGTAAAGATAAATAGGAAATGTGTGCAAACTATACCCTTTGATATAAGAGGATCCTTTGTGGTTAACGAGACTCAGATATAAATAAAACATCCATCTATTAGTCTTTGTAGCAGACTGAATAAAATCTTTCAAAGCTATGGAAAACGTACGCAATTTAATGAATCATGTCATACAAAATGCAGGGTTTCAAATTTGCCCACTCTGAGATAAGCAGAATGTGAGACCTAGGTATTGTTTTTCTGCCATAATCTTTTTCATTTGGGATTGTTTAAACTTTGTTTGAGCTTTCTGGTTTAGCTTTGCTTGTGACTTATAACTGCTTGTATAAAACAATTTTACAAGTTTGCAAATGTAAGTTTTGTAGTCTGCGTTTTTTGGTGCTTCAAGGGTCAAAATATTTTTTCAGGCCTTTTCCATGATAACAGTTGTTGAAATGTTGCAGACGTAAATATTTTCGTCCTCTTCTTTGTGCATTAAGATCTTAGAGAGTTATTGAAATTTTGAAGATGTAAGACAAAAGTATTGTCATTTTTTTTTTGATGCATGGATTACTTAAATAATTGGTGAAATTTTGCAGACATAAATGTTTTCATCTTTTTTTTAGCTCGCCTGAACGAAAGTTCAGGAAGAGCTATTGTTGTCACCCTGGCGTTGGCGTCCGTGTCAGTGTCCGCGTCAGTGTCGGCGTCCAGATTGGATGTTTTGGTTAAAGTTTTTTAAAGACCTATATCTCCTTAACCCATGGATGAATTCTTTTGATACTTGCACTGTAGTTAGATGTTGGTCCAAAGTTTAACAGGGTACCACCTCCACCCAACTCAGTGACCTTGATGTCAAGGTCATGGACTTAGAAAATTGGGAGTTTTTTTGGACTGGATGTTTTGGTTAAAGTTTTATAAAGCACAATATCTCCTTAACCCATCGATGGATTCCTTTGATACTTGCACTGTAGGTAGATATTGGTGCAAATTTTCCAAGGTATTACCCCCATCCGCCTCAGTGACCTTAATGTCAAGGTCATGGACTTAGATATTTGTCTTATTATTGATAATATGTTTTGGTTAAAGTTTTTTAAAGACATATCTCCTGAACTCATAGATGTATTCTTTTTATATTTGTTCTGTAGTAAGATATTAGTCCAAAGTTTTACAGAGTACTACCCCAACCTCACTCGGTGACCTTGATGTCAAGGTCAGGGACTTAGGAAATTTGGTCTTTATTAAAGTTTTCTAATTGCATAGTGATTCATAATGCTTGGCAGAAATTTAGTTTACACTTGAACTGATGTTAGACACTTTTTTGAGTTTTACAAAACACTATATACTTTACCCCACTGGATGACCTTGAAGTCAAGGTCATCGACTTAGAATTTGTCTTAAAGATTTTGGTTAAAGTTTTATATTCATGAAGATATAATTTCACAGTCCCTGATGGACTCGGTCGATACTAATATTTGAACTGATGATAAATAATGGTTCAAGGTTTCGATACATCGTAGCCCCCGCCCCCACCCTTTTGTCTATGAAATTATGGACATGCTTGCCTGAACTTTTATGCATAGCAGTCCACACCACCATAGCAACTGTGATGGGAAAACACGTGTTCAGGCGAGCTATGCTGTCAGGCAACAGCTCTTGTTTCTTTTTGCACTTAAAGGTTCTTAAACTATATTTCAGACATTTTCAAAGACAAACAAGGGTAAAGTAAAGAAGAGTATATTTGCCACTCCAGAGGCTGTGGAGGGAAAGGTGGGGGTGGGGACGTGTGGAAAGGGAGGCAGGCCGATGACACATTATATACACCAAGAGAAGTGGAAAAAGTGATACTTTGTGAAACGTAAAAAATGAAATTGTAAATAGAGAAGCTTTCAAGTGTCATGTATTATTGAAATCATTATACAAAGTGGAGAAAAAGAAGATTTGTAGCTTTGCCAAGCATCTCACCATCTTTTTCCACAAAGAGCGAGGTTTCTAAATGTAGTAAAACATGAGCACAAAAGCAAGATTCTGTTTATGATGACTTGACATAAAAAAAGATGATAGAGAAATTGGGAAGTTCAAATGATTGAAAAGAAGTACAATTGTGATGTGCAAATAAAGAAATACTGAAAGAACGAACCTAAACAGATACAATTGCAAATGAAGAAGTTCTGTTTAGTACCATTTGGAATTAATATTGAGAAGTATTGAAAGGATGTGAAATTTTGAAACGGAAATAAAGAAGTATAGTTTAGAAGTACAATCTGGAAATCATATTGAGAAGTATTGAAAAGAAGTGAAATTTGGTAATGCTAATGAAGGACATTAAAGCAGTAAAATTTGGAAATTTGTATCAAGAAGTACTGAAATGAAATCATTTGTATGATGCAAAAATTTTAATGAGCAAAACAGCGATTATAACACGAGTAAACGTCTTAAGTGTTCGGGTACACTTTTTCCTACCATTTTTTGAAGGGAGATAACTTTTGTGACTTCCTACACCACCCTCTTTTTTTGCCTTTTATTATGCCTCCAGCTTTGAAGAAGTTGAGGTGGCATTTTGCTTCTGGGTTGTCGTCCATCCTTCTGTCCATCCATTAGTCACGCATATCATATCTTTGGAACAGTGCATCACAGTATACGAACGCACTGTACCATCTCTTTGGGGTTTCATAGCGTTGAATCGAGAGTACAAAATTCGCTTATTACCAGTAGTCGGAAATCATTATGTTTTGAGTTTTTGTCTCGCCTGCGAAGCAGAAGTGAGACATTAGGTATTGCTTTTCCGGTGTCGGCGGCGACGGCAGCGGCATAAACTTTCATCGGGTTTTTGCGTTTAGGTCAGTTTCACAAAGCGCTGACAGGCGAGACACCGCATTCCGCGGAATTCTTGTTATCTGGAATCTACTGCGTCATTTATAGTTATTCAGCTTCGAAAATGTAAAGAGGTGAGTTAAATATAATTTGCTCTTCGGTCTTTTACTTTATTGCCCTGTACAATGAAAAACTCCTTGCCGTCACAGATTTTTTTTCCGAACAGCCTAATTTAACACGAGTTCGTGTTGTGCAAAACCTAGCTATCATTCTATTATCAAAACTAGCAAACTGTAGATTGATAACTCCTTCCGTTGATTTTTTTTTTTTTTCTAAAACATGTAGGAAAATGCTCAAAATGGTTTTAGAATCATGCCAAGGGCGATTTGAATACTGTACCAATTACTACCCACCCATACACGACATTGTACAGGGTAATAAAGTATAAAACCGAGGAGCAAATTATATTAAACTTACCTCTTTACATTTTCGAAGCTGAATGACTATAAATGATGCAGCAGATTCCGGATAAAAACTCAAAACATAATGATTTCCGACTACTGGTAATAAGCGAATTTTGTACTGGCGTTAGCGTTAGCGTCGGCGTTAGCAAAATGTTAAAGTTTTACGTTAAAGTTTTTTTATGTAATGGGCAAGGCCCTGTCAGGCGACAGGTCTTGTTTTTATACGAGTTGTATCTCTTTATGGAGTTATGTCCCTTTGGAAAAAATCATAATGAAATCTTGTCAGCAAGGTATCTTGAAGAGCATTTTAGCTAGGGGCTTGAATCTTAGCCAGCTTTTTGGAGATGATGAGTAGATGAATTGATTTACTTTTGAACAAATTCAGTCAATTTTTTTTTTAGTTATGGCTTCTGAAAATTTCGGTATTTTAAACTTATCAGCAAGATATCTTTAAAAGTATTTGAGCTAGGGACTTGAAACTTAGTCATCTGATTGGAGATATGAGTAGATGAACTGATTAATTTTTTAACGAGTTTCGTCAACTTTTTAGGAGTTATGGCCCTTTGAAAATTTTGTCATTTTAAACTTGTCAGTGTTATGAACCATTTGGCAATCACGATCCATTTGGCAATTTTTCAGCATTCCCAATTGGGGCACTCCATTTTAAAATCGACGGTCCCGTCTCTTGTGCCAGAACGGGAGAAGAACGGGGAAAAACTTTCACGGGAAAGAAACTTTCAGACTTAATCAATTAGTGTGAAGACAAGTGCGTTAGAAATCATACAAAAATGTATAGCTGATAATAATCGGCTTAAATTCGGTTGCTAAATACCGGAATATTCAAAAACACCGGGATATACCAAACCACACCTGAATACACCCCAAATATACATCGTTATTTACCAAAATACACTTTGATATTAAAATATACTTAATACTATCAAAAACTGTTGTTGTTTAGCAAATACTGCATGTACATGCTAGCAAGTGATTGACCCAACCCAGCTTGCAATCTGCAAAATGATACCCCATACGTTAGTCTATTTATTCTCACTTCCGATCCAAAAATAGCAAACTATGAGATGGGACTAGTGCTTATTATACCTATTCTGGTAATATTAAAGTTTAATTTAATAACAATAATGTATGTTTCAGTGTATTACGGTAGCAAGGTGTATTCCGGTATTTCTAGTATCCCTGCTTTTTTAGGAAATTTTAGCTAGTCGGAGGGGTAAAATTTACCCCTCCGACTAGCATTGAACCGTACTTGTAAGGCTGAAACTTTGATAACAGGGAACATTCTATTTCAACAACCAAAACTTTTATTAAAACTAAATTCCAGTTCCGCCGTCACTACCATGGCAACTCATGAATACCTTTTTAAAGGATTAAACAGTTCAGTAGCTATAGGATGGGGAACTTAAGTAAAGATCTCATTTGACAAATATAGCTACACTGTTGACTAGTACCCTGAAGTCCAAAGGCTTGTTTCCAGATATGTTGGTGAGACAGGATCGCTCAATATATGCAGTTTGACACCAGCATAATACCCGTAAACGCCGGTCTGATTCCGGCCTGCTTTGAAACACTCACCATACTTCCCAGAAACATGTCGTGGAAAACCGGTCTAATACCTACCTGCTCAGACACACTCTCCACACTACTTACAAACTTGTTGATGAACAATGGCCTAATACCTACCTGCTGAGACACCCTCAACCCACTACCTAGTATCATATTGTTGAACACCGGTCTAATACCTACCTGCTCAGAAACACTCTCCGCACTACTTAGAAACTTGTTGATGAACACCGGCCTAATACCTGCCTGCTGAGACACCCTCAACTCACTACCTAGTATCATATCATTGAACACCGGTCTAATACCTACTTGCTCAGACACTCTCCGCATTACTCAGAAACTTATTGATGAATTCCGGCTAATACCTACCTGCTTAAACACCCTCATTTCACTACCTAGTATCATATCCTTGAACACCCGTCCAATACTTGCCTGCTCAAACACACTCTTCGCATTATTTAGAAACTTGTTGATGAACACCAGCCTAATACCTACCTCCTGAGACACTCTCATCCCACTACTTAGGATCATATTGTTGAACACCGGTCTAATACCTACCAGCTCAGACACACTCTTCGCACTACTTAGAAACTTGTTGATGAACACCGGCCTAATACCTACCTGCTGAGTAACCTTCATCCAACTACCTAGTATCATATCGTTGAACATCGGTCTAATACCTAACTGCTCAGACACTCTCCGCACTACTCAGAAACTTGTTGATGAACACCGGCTAATACCTACCTGCTTAGACACCCTCATTTCCCTAGTTAGTATCATATCCTTGAACACCGGTCCAATACTTGCCAGCTCAGACACACTCTCCGCACTATCTAGAAACTTGTTGATGAACACCGGCCTGATACCTACCTCCTGAGACACTCTCATCCCACTAAAATTTAAAAATTGCAAATTGGACAGGCGATCCATTTGGGAATATTCAGTAAAAAATTGGTATGTACCCATTTCAATGCCAAGACAGGGAGTTCTATCTTCTAAATGACTTCAATGTTGTAGGGAACAGGTGTGATACTACATTTATATTCTTCAACATTGAATTTTTGGAAAAATTTAAAAATTGCAAATCGGACAGGCGATCCATTTGGGAATATTCAGCTAAAAATCCATATGTACCCATTTCAATGCCAAGACAGGAAAATCTGACCTTTAAATGATTGCAAATGTTGTAGGAAACATGTTTTATACATCATGTGTTTTCTTCAACAAATGAATTTTTGAAATTTTCACTGTTGTAGGGAACAGGTTTTATGCATCATTTATTTTCTTCAACATTGAATTTTTGGAAACATTTAAAAATTCAAAATTGGACAAGTGATCTATTTGGGAATATTCAGCTAAAAATTCCAAATAACACAGGCGGTGGACTTGGGAATATTCACTTAAGAACTCATATGTACCCATTTTAATGCCGAGACAGTGGAATCTGTCTTCCAAATGACTGCAAATGTTGTTCTGTATCTGTTTTATACATAACTTCCATCTTCCACATTGATTTTTTGGCAGTTTTCAATAATTCCAAAATGGGCAGCGATCCGTTCTGGAATATTCAGTAACTAAGCCCAATAAAGCCAATTAACTACCAAGACAGGGGAATCTGTCTTCTGACTAACTGGAAATGTTGTATTATTAAAGTTTATTACATTTTCCACGTTGAATTTTTGATATATTTTAAAAATTGCAAATTGGACAGGCGATCCATTTGGGAATATTCAGCTAAAAATCCATATGTACCCATTTCAATGCCAAGACATGGAAATTTGTCTTTTAGATGATTGCAAATGTTGAAGGGAACATGTTTTATACATGATGTGTTTTCTTCAACATAGAATTTTTGAAAATTTTAAAAATTCCAAATTGGACAGGTGATCCATTTGGGAATATTCAGTAAAAAATCCGTATGTACCCATTTCAATGCCAAGACAGGGAGTTCTATCTTCTAGATGACTTCAATGTTGTAGGGAACAGGTTTTATACTACATTTATATTCTTCAACATTGAATTTTTGGAAAAATTTAAAAATTGCAAATTGGACAGGCGATCCATTTGGGAAAATTCAGCTAAAAGTCTACATGTACCCATTTCAATGCCAAGACATGGAAATTCGTCTATTTAATGATTGCAAATGTTGAAGGGAACATGTTTTATACATCATGTGTTTTCTTCAATATTGAATTTTTGAAAATTTTAAAAATTCCAAATTGGACAGGCGATCCATTTGGGAATATTCAGCTAAAAATCCATATGTACCCTTTCAATGCCAAGACATGGAAATTTGTCTTTTAAATGATTGCAAATGTTGAAGGGAACATGTTTTATACATCATGTGTTTTCTTCAGCATTGAATTTTTTGAAAAATTAAAAAAATGCAAATCGGACAGGCGATCCATTTGGGAATATTCAGCTAAAAATCCATATGTACCCATTTCAATGCCAAGACAGGGAAATCTGACCTTTAAATGATTGCAAATGTTGTAGGGAACATGTTTTATACATCATGTGTTTTCTTCATTATTGAATTTTTGAAAATTTTAAAAATTCTAAATTGGGCAGGCGATCCATTGGGGTATATTCAGTAAAAAATCTGTATGTACCCATTTCAATGCCAAGACAGGGAGTTCTATCTTCTAAATGACTTCAGTGTTGTAGGGAACAGGTTTGATACTACATTTATATTCTTCAACATTGAATTATTGGAAAAATATAAAAATTGCAAATTGGTCAGACGATCCATTTGGGAATATTCAGCTAAAAATCCACAAGTACCTATTTCAATGCCAAGACATGGAAATTTGTCTTTTAAATGATTGCAAATGTTGAAGGGAACATGTTTTATGCATCATTTATTTTCTTCAACTTTGTTTTTTTTTTGTGAAAATTTTAAAAATTCCAAATTGGACAGGCGATCCATTTGGGAATTTTCACTTAACTCATATGTACCCATTTCAATGCCAAGACAGGGAGTTCTATCTTCTAGATGACTTCAATGTTGTAGGGAACAGGTTTTATGCATCATTTATTTTCTTCAACATTGAATTTTTGGAAATATTTAAAAATTCAATATTGGACAAGTGATCTATTTGGGAATATTCAGCAAAAAATTCCAAATTACACAGGCGTTTTACTTGGGAATATTCACTTAAGAACTCATTTGTACCCATTTTAATGCCGAGACAGTGGAATCTGTCTTCCAAATGACTGCAAATGTTGTACTGTATCTGCTTTATACATTACTTCCATCTTCCACATTGATTTTTTGGCAGATTTCAATAATTCCAAAATGGACAGCGATCCGTTTTGGAATATTCAGTAACTAAGCCCCATAAAGCCAATTAACTACCAAGACAGGGGAATCTGTCTTCTGACTAACTGGAAATGTTGTATTGTTAAAGTTTATTACATTTTCCACGTTGAATTTTTTATATATTTTAAAAATTGCAAATTGGACAGGCGATCCATTTGGGAATATTCAGCTAAAAATCCATATGTACCCATTTCAATGCCAAGACAGGGAAATTTGTCTTTTAAATGATTGCAAATGTTGTAGGGAACATGTTTTATACATTATCTGTTTTCTTCAACATTGAATTTTTGAAAAAATTAAAAAAAATCCAAATTGGACAGGCGATCCATTTAGGAATACTCATATGTACCCATTTTAATGCCGAGGCAGGGGAATCTGTCTTCCAAATGACTGCAAATGTTGTACTGTATCTGTTTTATACATTACTTCTATCTTCCACATTGATTTTTTGGCAGATTTCAATTATTCGAAAATGGACAGGCGATCCGTTTTTAATTTTTGGAAAAATTCAAAAATTCCCAATTGGACAGGCGATCCATTTCGGAATATTCACTTAAAAATTCATATGTACCCATTTTAATGCCAAGACAGGGGAATCTGTCTTCTAAATGACTGCAAATGTTGTACTGTATCTGTTTTATAGGTAGTAGGATGAGGGTGTCTCAGCAGGTAGGTATAAGGCCGGTGTTCATCAACAAGTTTCTAAGTAGTGCGTAGAGTGTGTCTGAGGAGGTAGGTATTAGACCGGTGTTCTACGATATGTTACTAGGTAGTGGGCTGAGGTCATCTCAGCAGGTAGGTATTAGCCGGTGTTCATCAACAAGTTTCTGAGAAGTGCCGAGAGTGTGTCTGAGCAGGTAGGTATTAGACCGGTGTTCTACGATATGATACTAGGTAGTGGGCTGAGGGTGTCTCAGCAGGTAGGTATTAGGCCGATTATCATCAACAAGTTTCTAAGTATTGCGGAGAGTGTGTCTCAGCAGGCAAGTTTTAGACCGGTGTTCAAGGATATGATACTAGGTAGTAGGGTGAGGGTGTCTCAGCAGGTAGGTATTAAGCCGGTGTTCATCAACAAGTTTATAAGTAGTGCAAAGAGTGTGTCTGAGGAGGTAGGTATTAGACCGGTGTTCAACGATATGATACTAGGTAGTGGGATGAGGGTATATCAGCAGGTAGGTATTAGCCGGTGTTCATCAACAAGTTTCTAAGTAGTGCTGAGAGTGTGTCTGACCAGGCAAGTATTAGACCAGTGTTCAACATATGATACTAGGTAGTGGGATGCGGGTGTCTCAGCAGGTAGGTATTAGCCGGTGTTCATCAACAAGTTTCTGAGTAGTGTGGAGAGTGTGTCTAGGGAGGTAGGTATTAGACTGGTGTTCAACGATATGATACTAGGTAGTGGGTTGAGGGTATCTCAGCAGGTAGGTATTAGGCCGGTGTTCATCAACAAGTTTCTAAGTAGTGTGGAGAGTGTGACTGAGCAGGTAGGTATTAGACCGGTGTTCAACAATATGATACTAGGTAGTGGGTTGAGGGTGTCTCAGCAGGTACGTATTAGGCCAGTGTTCATCAACAAGTTTGTAAGTAGTGTGGAGAGTGTGTCTGAGCAGGTAGGTATTAGACCGGTGTTCCACGACATGTTTCTAGGTAGTATGGTGAGTGTGTCTGAGGAGGCCGGAATCAAACCAGCATTCAGAGCTATTATGCTGGTGTCAAGCTGCATGTATTGAGCGATCCTGTCTCACCTGACCATCATATCTTGAAACAAGCCTTTGGACTTCAGGGTACTAGTCAACAGTGTAGGTATATTGGTCAAATGAGATTTTTCCTTGAGTTTCCCATCCTATAGTTACTGAAATGTTGAATCCTTTAAGAAAGGGGACTGACGGTTACCGGGAGATTTTGACTGCTGGGTGGTTTTAAAAAAAATGAGTCAAAAGTGTGACATTAGGGGTCTGTTCACTCTCCCTGATAGTTTATAAAGTAAAAAGATACAAAACTGTTGAACTAGCATTCATATGATAGCCAGATGAATTCTGCACAAGCTGATCTGAATTTTTATCACTTCGGTCTAGTAGCTCAAGAGTTATGACCCAAAACGTGTGAAAAAACACATTTTATTTGTCCCGAGTGTAACAAAACTTCTGATGCATATTATTCCTAGGTCTTTGAAAGGAAATAGCTGATTATGATTTTTAAAGAATTATATCAATATGAGGGGTAAAAAATTATGGTAAACTTTTTCTGACTTCTATTTGTTGCAAAAATTTGACAAATTTAGTCAGTTTTGTTACACTCGGGACATTTTTGCACCAAACAGTATTTAAGGTCACATCATGCCTGCAATATCATTATTAAAGACAAAACAATATGTTGATCTGAAAGCTCAATAATGTAACTTTTAATTAAAGGATATATAACATATTTAAAAACAGTCATTTTAATCATGCAAAGAGGTAAAGATACAATTTTAGTAAAAATGTCACACTTTTTGCGTTACACTCGGGACAAAATTGACCCTTTTTTGAGCCATCATTTTGTAAGTATTGAAGCTATGAAAGTAAAACTTTGCACCACTTTTAGGGTCATTGCAATGCATACTCAGGCAATAAATAAAGTGTACGGAGAGCTTTATTTCATCAGATATCTCAAGGAAACGAAAAAGACTCATTTTTTTTTAAAATCACCCTGCTCAAAACCAAAACGTTCGGTATGCAAATCGCTGTGATGTAAACAAAATTTGAGAGGCACTTCGGAAATCACCGGTAACTGGTAAACAGCGATAACTGGGTCAATGAGTATATATTTTGGTGTATTCCGGTGTAGTTTGGGGAAATTCCGGTAATTTTTAATATGTCGGTATTTAGCAACAGAATTTAAGCCGATTATAGTAAGCTATACATTTTTTTGTAAAGAGTTTGTGTTTCTAACGCACTTGTTTTCGCAAAATTAAGTGTATTATATGATAATAGTATTGTAGATTTTGGTGTATTCCGGTATTTCGGTTATTAGATATACTACTTCGGTAATTACTGTAACCGAGCGCCAAATGCTTTATAAAAACAATGTTTATCGGCTGTTTTAGCATGTTTGGGTCAGGAAAACATAACTTTTCACTTGTGCTCTTTTGAAGTGAGAGCCGACAACCAATTTTAAAATCAGGCGTTTAAATTAGAAATTCCGAAACGGATCGCAGTCAATTTTAAAATCGGAAGGATTGCCAAACGGGCAGTGACACTAGCAAGATGTCTTGAAAAATATTTGAGCTAGTCAATTGGTTAGAGATGATGAGAAGGTGAATGGAATTAACTTTCAAACAAATTCTGTCAATTTTTGTTCTGAGTAATTGCCCTTTGAAAATTTCGGCACTACAACTTGTCAAGCAAGATATCTTGAAAAGTGTTTGAACTAGGGAATTGTAACTTAGTCAGCGGATTGGAGATCGTGAGTAGATAATTGAATAGCTTTCAAATGAATTCTGCATATTTTATTAGAAGTTATGACCCTTCAAAAATTTCAGCAGTTTAAATTTGTCAGCAAGATATGTCAAACAATGTTTGAGCTAGGGACTTGAAACTTGGTCTGCTGATTGGAGATGATAAGTTAAGTGACTGATTATCTTTTGTACAATTTTCTATAAATATTTTTAGTACAGACCATTACTATTTTAGGGTCAGTCATACAGTTCGGGGCTAACACCTTTTCTAGTTCATTGGGAGACACCTTTGGTGACTTCCTGATGCTTCCCTGGATGACAAAACTTTTCTGAAAAAGGTCTACTCTCCTTTAAGAGTTGATCCTCATTGATAAGGTAAAAATGAAATGGCAGAGTTGCTTCCCCTGAAAGTGTACCCATTCACCATAAGAATTATGTGAAATATAGTCTGGTTAGGAAAAGTGTAGTTCACATCTGCTGTCTACATATATACCACAGACAGGTTTTTAGCTCACCAGCACAATGTTCAGAAAGAGCTATTGTTGTCACCCCGGGTTTTTTTCCGTGTCTGCCTTTTGGATGTTATAGGTTAAATAGAGTCTATTAATAGTCCCATTTAAGATATGGGATTTATAAACCGAGGGAGGTTTGAAGATCCGATAAAGAAACGAGTCCGCAGGATGAGTTTTTTTATCGGATCTTCAAACCTCTAACTGGAATGCAGTAATTGGTCCGAAGGTTGCAGATGGAATGGCAAACAGCATAGACCCTGATCAGACTTTAGGACCAGTCTAGTCTGGGTCTGCACTGTTTGCTCAGATCTGTCTGACCCAGTACTTAGAATTTTTATGAAACATAAGTTGTAAAGGTAAAGGAATCAGCATAGGTTTTTTTTACGCCGGTTTGAAAAACGGGACATATATTGTTATGGTGCTGACGTCCGTTCGTCCGTCCGTCCATCCGGCGTAAACTTTTCGTTTCCGGATAACTCCTACATTTAACATCCGATCGAGCTGAAACTTGGTATATAGTAAGACTATGAGGTGGACCAGCGCTATCGTTTCGAGGTTACGCTCCAATGACTTTTAACGAAGTTACAGCCCATTACTTAGAATTTTTTGGGGTGTTCGTTTCCGGATAACTCCTCCTATAGTTTTCATCCAATTAAGCTGAAACTTTGTAAATAGTAAGACTACGATATGGAGTAGCTCATATTGAAGGGAAATTTTGCTCTGGTGATTTTTAGCGGAGTTACAGCCCTTTGAAAAAAACTCGTCTATGGCAGTTTGTATGGCCATTCTTTAGCATTCCATAACTTGGTTACTCTTTAGAATACCATGATGAAACTTTATAACAATGTATATGAGGTTAAGACAATGTGTCTCATACAAGAATGATTACTCCCCTTAACTAGTTTTTGAGTTACCTCCCTTTGATTATTTTGTTAGACTATATTTATACACCTCATATCTAACTAACCCTTTGGACTGTAGTGATGAAACTTAATAGTAATGTATATTAGGTTGACACAATATGTCAAATAAAGAACAATTGCTCCCCCTTATTTTTGGAGTAACCTCCCTTTGAATATTTTCAAAGGCTATTCTTGTGCAAGCTGTAAGAAGGCAACCATACAGAATATCTTGATTAAAATTTAGCAATGTGTATTAGGTTGAGGCTGTGTGTCTTATATAAGAATCATTGCTCATCCTTCCTTATTTATGGAGTTACATCCGTTTTATTAATTTCTGTGACTATTCTTGGGAAAGTCATTACTAGGTAACCGTATTGAATATCTTGACGAAACTATATAGCAATGTGTAATAGGTTGAGACGGTATTTCTAATGAAGAATAATTGTTTTACCTTCCTTATTTTCTTTTTTTAGTTACATCCCTTTGATTACTCTTTAAGGTTTTCTTTTGAGAACCCTAATGTTTGGAATATCTTGATAAACTTAATAGCAATGTAGACAAGGATGAAAACAATCAGTAACGGGCGTATATTGCCCCGCTTGCGGAGCTCTTGTTGGGTGTATATAATAAGAACAACATTATAAAGAATGAATCATTTTAATATTGAGATGTTCATATTATTATAGATATTATGCATATTGTCATATGCATAGTCATTATATATAATATGAAATGAATCGTTTCAATACAGAAATGTTCTAATTAATACAATTATGTCATATAAAAATAGTATGCATATTATCATATGCTTAGTCATTATATAAAATATAAAATGAAACATTTTAAAACAGAGGTGTTAATATTAATACCATTATGTAATATAAAGGTATTATGCATATTGTCATATGCATGGTCATTACATGACATTCAATGAAGGACTTCTTGCATTAATCCTTAAAGCACCAGAAATGAATTAGCAAACAGCAAAGATCCAGATGAGGCTGTTCATAATGAGTCGCTCCATCTGAATCTAAACTGCTAGCTCCCTAGTCGTTAAACTGCTTGCTTTGTAGTCGTTAAACTGCATGGACAAAACAGTTTTTGAAATTATGCAAACATATATTTTGTCATCATTTTTTGGGCGCTTTTAAGGGTTAGGATCAATGAGGGGATAACTGTACTTAATATTGTCATTTGGGGAGGTAAATCGTCGGTTATATGGTCGGAAATTTCGTTTTACGGCGACGCGCTAGTGGAGTTGTAACAGGCAATTTGAGACCATAAAACTGAAGATTTACCTCCCCAAATGACAAATTTCAATAGAGTTATCCCCATTCTAATGCACTTTTCACATATTCACCTTTAAGAGTATGCTACTTTGCATTCATAGTAAATGCTTTCAGCGACGGTAAAACCAGATGTCAACCAATGAGAAGCAACGTTACCTATTAAATGACGTTGGGTTTCTGACAATATATAGCAGAATATACTGTCACAAATTTTGATGTTATCCAATCAGACTTTGCGTTACATATGTATAAGTGCATTAGAATTTTTCGTTCCCAGCATTTTGCTGAAAAATCAAACTGCAACATTTCCATGGAATTACTTGTAATGGAAATGGTTGCAGTTTATTGTTTACATATAATTTTTGGGAGCCAAAAATATACATCTCTAATGGAAGATTTATTGAAAATCTTCCAATTTCAGCATTTTTGACACCCTTTAAATATTCTAAATTTGGCAGATACATCACAATCATCAACCCAAAAAACATGCTGATATTTGTAGTGGTTCCAGTGCTAAAACAACTGTAATGTGCTTATGTATTTGGGCGCCAAAGATCATTAACTTTCCATTTGTCCCAAATGGAAAATTAATGGTTTTGGTGTTCCAATATTTAAGCACATTAGGGTATACAATATTCCTTATTAATCCTTGTAAAAGCCCCTGCTGTAATAAACGCCCCCTGCCTCTTTTCCGAAAAAAAAATCAACTTGCCTGAATTTCTGTTTGCCATGCTGGATAAGTTAGCTCTTTTAAACGGAGTCTACTCTTGAAGGGAAGAATTTGCTCTTAGAGGAGCAAATTCTTTCCTTTAAAGGTTGATGCGTACTGCAAATGGAGGCTAAAAATAGTAATTGCTTCCTCTGAAACTAGACCTTAATACTGTTAACAAGGCTATTTTGACAGTTGCTGATCTACTATTTTATGCTCTAAATAATGCCCCCATTTCGTAAAATGCAAGGCCTCAGGGACGTTTAATAGGATTATTACAGTATAGTAGGTTTTGGCTTAATAGTTGTGTTGTATATATGCCAAGGTTTGCAAATAATCAAAAGTGTCAAATACAGACATAATTTTACATAATTTAACAAACACAAACTGGAGTCATTACCTACCCACAAAGTAAACTGCTAACACAACTCGCAGTTTTCAAACCATGTTTCACCCTTTTTGACCAGTGGACTTATCTGTCCTTATTATTTTGGATGTGTCCATTTCTAGTTTTAGGGGTTTCTGGCGGATGCTTTCATTTTTGCTTAGAAATCCTGTAAACAAACAGTGTAGACCCTGTTCAAACACTGTGCTGTCCGGTGGCTGAACTGGGTCTGCACTGTTTGCATATGTCCCTAAAACGGGATTTCAGTCTGAAAAGGGATAAAGACCCCGACATATTGGTTTGGAAGTGGCTAGTCATACAGGTCCGTATAGGTAGCCTTGATGCTTTTGTACGTCCAGCAAGTAGGGGCTGTGGTTTGGCTAGTTCTACAGCAGTTTCTTTCTAGATGATATTGGCCTAAATCATAATCATTGAAAATCTAATTGAGCGACATATTGTCAATATAAATTAATCATATAAAAATCTAATTGAACAACATACTGTCAGTATAAATTAAACCTTCATTACCTTGAAAGAAACTGCTGTATGGCTAGCCAGCTTCCCATCCCATCATCCCCATTCACTCGCCATACGGATCTTAACGACACTGAGTAATTAAAGACTAATGGTATCATGGTATGTAGGCAATTTTATGTACATGAAAGTCTTAGTTACGAGACATTGCAGGAAACTGCGTGTGACAGGTAAACAACTTTTTTTTCATAGGTTAACATATCTGCATTGACAAAATATTTTAAAGATATTTTACAGATATGCTGATGGGTCCAGTGTTTCAAATGATAAAGGAATAAAAACAATAAATGCTGCGTTCTGTCAAAGTAATAGAAAAATGGAAAAATCTGCATGTTTTTCTAAAAACGAGGCTTAACACTCCTCAACACTGTGAGTGTACCTTCAGTGTCTAAACGTTTCTAGATAGATAGATACATGCCCAATATTATAGTAAAGGCAGACCTGTTAAATATTTGTCCATGCAGATATATTTCAGAAAAACTCTCAGAAAAAAATTAATTGCCTGTCATGCGCATTTCCCGCAATGTCTCATAATAGATACTTTCCTGTACGTAAATTTGCCTACATACTGTGGGTATGGGTCTGTACTGCTAGCTATGGTTTACATTGTGAGGACTCTCTCAGAGTTTTGACTGCAGTTATTGCCTACTGGAGTGTAAGCAGATTTTTTAAATACAGTTCCAAGATTTTTCAAGCACACAGCTGCCACATATTAACAAAACACTGCTTGTGACCAAGATCAGCGTTGGCCATAAGGTGACTGGGTACATTTTCATGGAAAGCAACTTTGTCATTTTCATTTTTGTCTCCCTTTTCTAACAGGTCAACTCTCAAAGGAAAGAATTTGCTCCCCTTAGAGCAAATTCTTTCCTTTTAGAGTAGACCCTAATTGTCAAGGGCTTTGTCATTCAGGGAAGCAACCAAGGATTAGCAAAAGTTGTTTCCATGTCAAACAATGGCAGAAAACATTTTTGTACAGTTTTGTTAAACGAACAAAATGGATGCAGTGTAATTCTACTCAAAATAATTTTCTACAATGACACTTAACTATCTTAAAAGAAGATTCAAATGATTGGATCCAAGGCAAGCTAAATATCAATAATGCTTCATATATTTCTTTAATATGAAATGCATACAGCAAAACAATACACAACAATGAACACTTTACAAACATAAATTTATAGCATTTCCAAGCAGTTGAATGATATTATCAGTTTGTATCCTCAGCATACAAACTAGCAGCAGTGTTCATATAACTTCGACAGTAGATTCAAGCAGTTGAATGATATTATCAGTTTGCTTCCTGGGATATACAAACTAGCACCAATGTTCATATAACTTCTTCAGCGGATTCAAGAAGTTGAATGATATTTACAGTTTGCTTCCTTGGGCATACACATTATCAACAATTTTCAAATAATTTCAGCAGCTGATTCAATCAGTTGAATGATATTTACAGTTTGCTTCCTGTGGCATACAAATTATCACCAGTGTTCAAATAATTTCAGCAGCTGATTCAATCAGCTGAATGATATTTACAGTTTGCTTCCTGGGGCATACAAATTATCAGCAATGTTCAAATGATTTCAGCAGCTGATTCAATCAGTTGAATATATTCACTGTTTGCTTCCTTGGGCATACACATTATCACCAGTGTTCAAATAATTTCAGCAGTTGAATGATATTTACAGTTTGCTTCCTTGGGCATACAAATTATCACCAATGTTCAAATTTCACCAGCTGATTCAATCAGCTGAATGATATTTACAGTTTGCTTCCTTGGGCATACAAATTATCAACAATGTTCAAATAATTTCAGCAGCTGATTCAATCAGCTGAATGATATTTACAGTTTGCTTCCTAGGGCATACAAATTATCACCAATGTTCAAATAATTTCAGCAGCTGATTCAATCAGCTGAATGATATTTACAGTTTGCTTCCTGGGGCATACAAATTATCAACAATGTTCAAATAATTTCAGCAGCTGATTCAATCAGTTGAATATATTTACAGTTTGCTTCCTTGGGCATACAAATTATCACCGATGTTTAAATAATTTCAGCAGCTGATTCAATCAGCTGAATGATATTTATTTGCTTTCTGGGGCATACAAATTATCAGCAATGTTTAAATGATTTCAGCAGCTGATTCAATCAGTTGAATGATATTTACAGTTTGGTTCAATGTTCATATAACTCCAGCAGCAGATTCAAACAGTTGAATGATAATTTGTATGCCTTAGGAAGCAAACTGTAAATATCATTCAACCACTTGAATCTGCTGCTGAATTTATATGATTCAGCATATGTCAGGCACGTCTTAGGGAGAATGCTTGATTCTTTTTAGATTAGTTTATATAGTTGTGGCGTAAGCCACGGAAGAAAGAATGAAGCTTATTCATGGGGCATACAAATTATCAACAACGTTCATATATTTCAGCAGCAGATTCAATCAGTTGAATGATATTTAGTTTGCTTCCTGGAGCATACAAATTATCAACAATGTTCATATAACTTAAGCAGCTGATTCAATCAGTTGAATGATATTTACAGTTTGCTTCTTTGGGCATACAAATTATCAGCAATGTAACATTGTTCATATAACTTCATAGATTTCTTTATGGGTACATGTTCAGGGACAGCAACTCTGTCATTTTCCTATTTGTCTCCCTTCGTAATAAGGTCAGTTCCTTAAGGAGAGAATTTGCTGTCCTAGGAGCAGATCCTTTCCTTTAATGGTAGCCCTATTTTTCAAGGACTATGTCATTCAGGGAGTCGCGGTTGTTCCCCTTTGTAGAAATGGCAAAACTGGCAAAACTTTTACCATTTCTACAAAGGGGAACAACCGCGACTCCCTGAATGACATAACCCTTGAAAAATATGGCTACAATTAAAGGAAATGATCTGCTCCTAAAAGACATGGCTGTGTACCCACACTCCTTAAATGATTGTGAACCATTGAACAGTTTCATTTAAGGGGCAAATTAGAGACAACTCTGTAAGCAAAGCAGTTAGCTACAATAACAGATAACCATCATAAAAGTATATTCAGCCGATTGGATGATAACCATAATTTGCTTTCAAAGGCAAGCAGAATATCAATAATTATTTATTTCATGAACCCTGCTCCATATCACTGTAGTCAAAGCAGTAACATTCAGGCCAGTCATTCATACCAGTTTGCTTACTTTTTCTTCCGACATCTGGTAATGTGCAAAGTGGCTGTCAACCAAAAATTCAGTCGAAAGCAATGTCAGAACAGTACAATGACACTTTTGTTAATGGCTGTCAACAGAGCTGATACTGCTGTTAATTGTCTCGGTTGACAGCCACTTTTGAATGTATGATAACTTAGTTGCTAAGTTGATAGCACAGGTATAGAAATTGGTTTTATTCCCATGAATAAGTAACCATGAACATCTTACAAACTTAAACTTTCAGACATATACAAGCAATTAAATGATAATCATAACTTCCATTATTGCCTGGGGCATGCAAATTATCAGCTATGTTCATATAACTTCATAGATGGTTTTGAGGTGAGTAAGCACAGTTTCAGGGGGACAAACTACCTTCATTTTTGCCTTACTTTTCAGTAGGATTCTACTCTTAAAGGAAAGGTGGAGCTTCGGTAACTCAGTAGGTTAAAGACAAATACTCCTGTTTATTGGCTGCCATAATCCTATTATGCAACAGTCCAGTGACACTGCTAGATCATCAAAGGAAATATCCCATCTCGCATAGGTAATGACATAACAGGGTCATAAAACCAATGAATACTGGGGGTGTGTTCTATATAGTAGGGAATGTTTGTCTTTAAGCGCTGGCTTACTGAGCTAGCGATCCTGGGTTCATGCCCAGCTTGAGGCAGGAATCTTTTCAGTCTTAAAGGGGGTTCCATTCTGCATAGCCTTTCATTATCACCCATCCATTGTTCTGATATGACTGAAATACTATTAAAAACGACGTAAAACCACAAGTCATCCGTCCATCGTAAATGAAAGAATTTGCTTATCTAGGAGCAAATTCTTTAAGAATAGATGTTATATAGCAAGTATTGTCACCCAGGGAAGTCAACAGGAAGTCATAAAAATTGTTCCCCTTCATACAACTTGTGGAAAAACATAGAGATGTGGCCCCACATCTTACATGAGCAGGGTCCTATATAAAGGCCATTTGCTGAAAAGTGGCGGGCAAAACTATGAAATTCTTTAATTTCATTACCATTCAATGAATTTCCTTGAAACTTTGCATACCTTATTCTATTTTCCATACAAACTCATGCAAAGAACAAGTTAGCTTTTTAATTATTACAATTTTCCGCCTCTGTTTTAATAAAAACTTTTATGTCAATTTTATGTAGGAGGTAACCATAAAGATACAACAGCCATTGTACTATTACAGTTACTATATACTTATACTATAATTCATTCACAAATTATAGTGAGGTCTGAAATGTGTTCATTCACTACCTGGTAAACCAGAGGACCATTGGTCCTGTAGCTCACCTGAGTCCATTCATCCTCAGCACTCAGAGAAAGTAACTCTAAGGCAAATTGTACAATATGACAAAATTTTGAAGTCTGATTCTTGAGAACATTTCTTTAAAACTGTTGTCAAAATATCTACTGTAACACAGAAATAATGCTAATTTACATTTTTCCCATTATAAGTCTATGGAAACTTTAAGTTGCCATCGCAACAAACAACAATAATAAAAAATAGTAAGTCAATAGAGGCTATTACTAACATCCTTTCAGTAAAGTTTCAGGTTTATCGTCCAATTAGTTTCTGAGAAGATGATTTTTGAGTATGTTTCCTGTTTTTAACCATTTGGTTACCATGGCAACCAGCCAAATTGTGCCATTTGCATAAATTTTATGCGGTTGCTAGAGGACTACTTCAGGAACAACTCTGTAAAAGTTTTGTCCAAATATCTGCAGCGATATAGCTATGAATGAAAATTTTCAACTTTCCTATTATAAGTCGATGGCAACTTAAAGTTCCAACACAAACAAAACTACTAGAGCAACTGCCATGAGAAACAGTATTTTAATAGAGGCTAGTATTAAGATCCCTTCTGTAAAGTTTGAACTGTAGTTTTTTAGATTATTTTTTAACAGTTTTTCAATTTTTCTGTTGCCATGGCAACCAGCCAAATTCTGCAATTTGCATAAATTTATTAAGGCTGCTTGAGGACTACTCAAGGAACATTTCTATGGAAGTTTTGTCAAAATATCTACACCGACAAAGCAATAAATGCAAATTTTCTATTTTGCCATTATAAGTCAATGGCAACTTTAAGTTCCCATAGCAACCAAACTGATAAAGGAATTGCCAAGAAAAACAGTACTGATATAGAAGCCAGTACTAAGATCCTTTCTGTGAAGTTTGGACTTTATTGGTTTCATAGTTTCTGAGGAGATGATTTTTTAATATTTTTTCTATTTTTAATCATTCGGTTGCCATGGCAACCAGCCAAATTTTGCAATTGACATAACTTCCATGTGGTTGATAGAGGACTACATAGGGAACATTTCTGTAAAAGTTTTGTCAAAATATCTGCAGTGACATAGCAATAAACGCAAATTTTCAATTTTTCCCATACAAGTCAATGGAAACTTTAAGTTGCCATAGCAACCAAAGTTTTGAAGCGATTTGGATAAAAAACAGAATTATTGGTTTCCCCTGCCTATAGATGCTATATATGAAATTTGGTTACAAAGGGCCTTGTAGTTTCAGAGGAGATGTCGTTTGAAAATGTTGACGGACGGACGGACAGACGACGGATGCCTGCCTATACTATAAGCTCACCTGTGAGCCTTCGGCTCAGGTGAGCTAATAAAAGGATTAAGCAATAATGGGCTAATCAGTTCTGTTTCGGTTCTCCTAACAACGTACCTAAGTGGCGCAGTGGTACGTAACCATAGTTGCACACATCTGGTGCCGAGTGTCCGTCCAAGATGGGCCGGTAATTGACAAGAACTTTCTTAAATTCTTTCCTTCAAAGGGAGTAAATACCCTTATTAGAGATTATATAGATACTCTTTACAACACTGGTTATTCCAAAATATGTATCAACCAAGCAAAAAATTTCAAAGATTAGAACAGATTTTTAACATGAAGTTGATCCGACACATTTTTAGCTCACCAGAGCCGAAGGCTCTGGGGGAGCTTATAGTATAGGCAGTTGTCCGTCGTCGTCGTCATCTGTCGTCTGTCCGTCAACACTTTTAAACGACATCTCCTCTGAAGCCACTAGACCGATTGGGCCCATATTTCATCTGTAGCATCCTTGGGCTGGGGGATTGAAAGTTTGTGTTTTTTATGAAAATCTGCCTGTTAGTTTGGTTGCTATGGCAACTTAGAGTTCCCATAGACTTATGATGGGGAAAATTGAAAAATGGCATTTACTGGCAAGCCATTGCAGATATGTTGACAAATCTTGTATAGAAATGTTCCTTGAGAAGTCTTCTATCAGCTATATGTTTTTGGCCAACTGCTCCTTTTATTGGTTGCCATGGAAACCAAAAAGCAAAAAAATGGGGAAATAATACTTAAAAATTATCTCCTCTGAAGCCACTCGGCCGATAAGGCTCAGATTTCATCTGTAGTATCCTTAGGCTGAGGGATTGAAAGTTTTTGTTTTTTATGAAAATAGGCTCATTAGTTTGGTTGCTATGGCAACTTATAGTTGCATTGACTTATAATGGGGAAAATTGAAAAATGGCATTTACTGGCAAGCCATTTCAGATATGTTGACAAAACTTTTATAGAAATGTCACTTGAGAAGTTTTCTATCAGCTTTATGTTTTTTTGGCAACTGCTCTTTTTATTCGTTGCCATGGAAACCAAAATGCAAAAAATGGGAACAAAATACTTAAAAAATTATCTCTGCTGAAGCCTCTTGGCTGATAAGGCCCAGATTTCATTTGTAGTATCCTTAGGCTGGGGGATTGATAATTTGTGTCTTTTATGAAAATTGGCTCTTTAGTATGGTTGCTATGGCAACTTAGAGTTGCATTGCCTTATATTGGGGAAAATTGAAAAATGGCATTTACTGCCAAGCCATTGCAGATATGTTAACAAAACTTTTATAGAAATGTTCCTTGAGAAATCTTCTATCAGCTGTATGTTTTTTTTGCCAACTGCTGATTTTATTGGTTGCCATGGAAACCAAAATGCAAAAAAAAAAAAGGAAAAAAAATACTTAAAAATTTATCTCCTCTGAAAACACTGGGCCGATACTGGGCCAATGGCATTTACTGTCAAGCCATTGCAGATATGTTGACAGAACTGTATTAGAAATGTTCCTCGAGAAGTCTTCTTTCAGCTATGTGTTTTTTGGAAAATATGTGTTTAGTGTTTACTTTGTATATGCATTTACTGCAATCAAAATATGGAAAATAGTATTATATTGTTATCAGCTCAACAAACTGTCAGACTGAGACTTTGTAGATGTATACTTTGTATTAGCCTGTACAAATGTGACAGCAATTTTGAGCCTTTACAAATTTGATAGCAATTTTGAGCTAGAGATCTGGTGAGCTTTGTGGCCCGTGGGCCTCTTGTTTTTTAAAAGTAAAAAAAAATCTGTATTTCCTTGCACGAGTTTGTATGGGTAACAGAATAAGATATGCAAAATTTCTAGAAAATCTGTTAAGTTCCAATGAAATAAATCCAAAATCTTGCCCTCCACCTTTTGGCAAAAGACCTATAGAATTATGTTAAAGGAGATGAAATACATGTATATACAGCATAGTACTGTCCTGGAAACACTATGCCATTTAATGAACTGGTAACAACCATGAACTTTGGACAGATTCAAGCTAGTGAATGACATCCATAATTAGTTTTCCAGTACATGCAAATAAATCAATAATGTTCATGTAGCTTCACCAACATCTATTAGGTGAATGGGCACACTGTCAGGGGAAGCAACTATGTTTTTCATTTTTGCCCCTTTAAAGTGGAGTTAAGTCTTAAAGAAAAGAATTTGCTCCCTTCAGAGCAACTTATTTCTTTAAGAGAAGACTCCATTTTTCAAGGCTTTGCTATCCAGGGAAGCAAACAGGAAGTCAACGAAATTGTTTCCCTTTGTAGAAATGGCTGAAAAAACAACAGTGAGTGAGCACACTTTCAGGGGGAAGCAACTTCCTTTATTTTTGACAACTTTTCAATGGGCTTCAACTCTTAAAGAAAAGAATTTGTTCCTAAGCAAGCAAATTCGTATCTTCAAGAATATACCCTTTTTAGGGAATTAACCAACACGAAGTACAAAATGGTCCCCCTTTGTAACACTGGTCCTTTGAACAGTTTTATTAAGGATGAAATATATACATGATAGCACTGTTCTGGAAACACTGCTCAATGAACAGGTAACCAACATAAACTTTTGGAGAAATTCAAGCAAGTGAATGATGTCCATAATTTGCTTCCCAGTAAATGCAAATTATCTACAAATGAATTTTCATATAACTTCACCAACATCTGTAAGGTAAATGGGCACACTTTCAGGGGAAGCAACTATGGTACTCATTTTTGTTCCTTTTCAGGGGAGTAAAATCTTAGGATCTGCTCGCTTTGGAGCAAATTTGTTCTTTAAGAGTGAACTTTATTTCTCAGGATTTTTCTATCCAGGGAAGCAAACAAAAAGTCACAAAAGTTGTTCCACTTTGTTTAAAATGCAGGGAAAAAACATGAATATGTACCGGTACCTACACACCTGAAATGATCATGACCCTTTGAACAATTTCATATAATAAGCAAATTAGATCAGCAAATAGCACATCACACAGAGCTTTCACTGTCATTGAAACAGAACTATTAACCACCATAAAAGTATATTCAAATGATCAGACGATATCTATAATTTACTTTTCAAGGCAAACAAAATATTGGAAATGCATCCATCAATACAGCTTCATTTCTTAAAATGAAATGAACTGTGCTACATAGCACTGTAGTCAAAACAAAAAAAACATGGCAGTATTAATACCATTTTGCTTACCTGGGATGCCGACATCTGATACAATGCAAAGTGGCTGTCGACAGAAAATTTGGTAAAAAAAATGTCAGTATCTGTAAATGATACTTTCATAACTGGTGTCTGTCAATCAAGCTGATACTGATGGCGATTGCAATGGTCCACAGCCACTTTTGCATGTATGGTAATCAATTTGCTTGATCGACAGCACAGGTAGAGAAATTGGTATTACTCCCATGAATATGTAATTTCACCTTGAACTTTTGGGCATATTCAAGCAACGGAATGATAATCAATACTTCCTTCCTAGGGCATGAAAATTATCAGCTATGATCATATGACCTAATGTGCTTAAGTATTGGAACACCTAAAATAATAAATTTTCCATTTGTCCCAAATGGAAAATTTATTTTTTTCAGGTGTCCCAATATATAAGCACATAATGGTAATTTAATTGCTAACTTTAAAGTGAGTGGGCACACTTTCAGGGGAAAGCAACCATTTTCATTTTTGCCTCCCTTTTTAAATATGATTTAACACTTAAAGAATTTGCTTCTCTAGGAACAAATTAGGGGAGCAAATTCTTTCCTTTAAGTGTAGGTCCATTTTCAAGGTTTGTCATCCAGGGAAGCAAACAGGAAGTCACAAAAGTTGTTTCCCTTTTGTAGAAATGATAGAAAAGCATGGAGGTGTACCCATACACTTTAAATGGGCATGATTCTTTGAACCATTTTGTTGGTTACAGTGTAACATTGTAATGAAACTAGAGCATGTGAGCAGGGGCTCACGTATACCCCCGGCCAGCGCCACCGCAAAATAAAAACACATTTCATACAAGCAAATGTTAACTAACAGACAGACAGACAGATGGACAATCTATTACAAATCCAGTGAAAGGCCAATAAACAAATACCAAAAGGTTCCATTAAAATAAATGCAAATTATGTTATTAAAATTTCAACGTAAGTTTACATAAACTTCTATGTCTGCGACCTTGACCTAAAGTCAGCAGCAGCATCCAAATGATGTCAACTAATCAGTTTAAAGCTAGATGTAAACCTAATAACATAGCAATCTGAGAAATTTTTGACATAAATTTTCCCATTTATTGCATTGGAGTGAGAGATGGGAAAAAGAAAAAGAAGGCCAAAAGAAATCTTAGCATCTTGATTTTCTTTCCACCAATATGTATGGCCATTCTCATGATGTATACAAAATTTGAAGACTGTGGATTCATGAGAACAGAGAAATCGGTGACAAAAAATTAGAGAGAAAGAAAAAAAGGACAAAGGGAATGAAAAGCAGGAGGAGGCTGATTCTCTCTTACACAGTACAACTTGTCATACACAACGTTTAAACCAAATTTCAAAATCCAAGCTAAAGTGGTTCCTAAGTAATCTTTGACAGAAATTTTATTTTATTGGAGAGAAAGAAAAAATGGACAAACAAAGAGAATGATAAGCAGGAAGAGGCTGATTTTCTCTTACATGATACAACTAGTCATACCCAACGTTGTATCAAATTTCAAAGTCCTAGCTGTAGTGGTTTCTGAGAAATCTGTGACAAAAAATTAAGTGGAGAGAAAGAAACAATGGACAAACAAAGGGACTGATAAGCAGGAGAAGGCTGATTCTCATTTACACCGTACAACTAGTCATACCCAATGTTTGTACCAAATTTAAAAGTCCTAGCTTAAGTGATACAGCTAATCACACCCAACATTTGTACCGAATTTCAAATTACTAGCTGTAGTAGTGCCTGAGAAATCTGTGACAAAAATTTAATTGGAGAGAAAGAAAAAATGGACAAACAAAGGGAATGACAAGCAGGAGAAGGCTGATTCTCTCTTACACAGTACAACTAGTCATACCCAACATTTGTACCAAATTTCAAAGTCCTGGCAATAGAGGTTCCCGAGAAATCTGTGACAAAACTTTCATTGGAGAGAAAGAAAAAATGGACAAACAAAGGGACTGATAAGCAGGAGAAGGCTAATATTCTCTTACACAGTACAACTAGTCATACCCAACATTTGTACTAAATTTCAAAGTCCTGGCAATAGAGGTTCCCGAGAAATCTGTGACAAAACTTTCATTGGAGAGAAAGAAAAAATGGACAAACAAAGGGACTGATAAGCAGGAGAAGGCTAATATTCTCTTACACGGTACAACTAGTCATACCCAACGTTTCTACCAAATATCAAATACCCTTACTGTAGAAATTTTTGAGATATCTTTGACAGAAAATTAATTGGAGAGAAAGAAAAAAAGGATAAATAAAGGGAATGATAAGCAGCAGGAGGCTGATTCTCTCTTACACGGTACAACTAGTCATACCCAACGTTTGTACCAAATTTCAAAGTCCTAGCTTTAGTGGTTCCTGAGAAATCTGCGACAGAAAAAATGTTAACATACACACAAACATATTAACGGAAAGGCCAAAAACTATATACCCCCTATATACTTCGTATACCGGGGGTATAACAATTGGCTATAACTACAGCTAACAATCATAAAAACACATTCAAATAATTGGACTATAATCATAAGTTTCTTTCCAAGGCAATCAAAGTAAAGAAATATATACAGCATAGCCCTGGCATTGAGATAATATGCAACAATGAACAGACTGAACAAATTCAAGTCAATGAATAATATTTGAGCTGCGGCATGAGAAAACCAACAATGTGGTTGTGCGCCCAGAGCAGACTCAGATCAGCCTGGCCATCCGCCCAGTCTGATCAGAGTCTTCGCTGTCTGCATGGAGGTAGCTTAGACCCTTAAGCCCTTAGCGAAGAGTCTGGTCAGACAGGGCGGATGCCCAGGCTGATATGAGTCTCCGCTGGGCACGCAACCACATGGTTGGTTTTCTCGCGTCGCAGCTATTTTATAACTTGCTTCCTTGGTAAACTAAGTATGAAAATTAATGGCTATGGCAGTATTCAGAAAATGTACTTATTCTGTTCAAGGTGAAAGGATGTACTTTCTCGAGAGATAGTCCAGACACACCTCCCTCCTCACTGAGGGCTGTTTAAAAAGGAGGGAGCAAATTCATTCCCTTAAAAGTTACCCTCGATTTCTGAGTGACACAGTTAGCACTATTTAATTAAAGAGTAAGACAAACTTTTGGATCTGTAAAAAGGGGATAGGGATCTGTAAAATGTGAGTGAAAAGTCTGGAATTTCGAAGTGGAGTATAAAGTGGGGAAACTTTTTATCATCACTCCAAACCATTGTTTAAGAAATAGTCAGCTCTAGCAGTGAATTGTAGAGTAATGATTCACATTTTGGAGGGCAGTTATAAAGTAGCTCATATCATGAGCGCGGAGTGCGAGTGATATATCTATTTACAACTGACCAACAATAACTTAATGCTAGAGCTGAACTATTGTGATTCTAACACTCAAAAACGCTGGAAAAAGTATTATTTTCATTCAAATTTTCACAGCCTTCCTGCAAGTGTGTTTGTTCCTGCAAGCATATTTATTTGTAACTGAATGTAAGATAAATACGTTTTTACGGCCATTTTAGAAAGAAAAAGAGACACTTCACCGTCTAAAATCTCAAAACTCCACAAAATTACATCAGTATTGCCAGTGATGTCAGCAATTACACTCATGCTCTCCGAAACAGTGAATTGTTGCAGAACAAAACATGGAAACTTTAAATTGCTTGTAAAGGCGCATTGTGTTAAAATTAAATTTTCATTAAATTTCTTCCATAAATAATAGTTATGAAGTCGCTACAGTGATGACAGTTTTTTGTTTCTTTATATAGCCGCAGCAACATTGACCTATTTCACTGTACCATGAAACATAGTATCTAACAACTTCTGGCTATTAATGGTATTAGAATTGTAGGAATATTGATAATTCTCAACTTTCTTCCTTTGTCCAGTAGTCCATCATAGTACCGGCTACGGTAAGAATTTCCTCCTGTCAATTTGTCAAGTTATTCCAGTTTTCATAGTAGTTCTGGCTACAGTGGAATATTTACATTCTTGGTGTATTTACAGAAAAGCCCTATAGTAAACCATTGGAACGTAATGTAGTTTACAATCCAATAATTACATTGAGACGTGCGACGTCAATGACGTTAAATTAAACAATTGCTCTCTACAACCTGATTGGACCTCAGCAACATCATGACGTCATGCATGCCGTTTTGTTGTTAGCAGAAAAAACTGCGTGTACATGTTTTACTGCTTCAATTTTAGCGCTTTTAGAAGATTTTTCATGAAAGATTTGATTGAAACGAACGTAAATATAAGCAATGAACTTAATGTTTCTGATGTTTATCGAAGTGTAAACTACATTCGGTCACTAGCAAAGTTTACATCACTTTGCACGTGATCAAATGTAGTTTACACTTCGATAAACCTCAGAAAAATGAAATTCATTCCTTAAATAATTCCTCCTGGCAAATTTGTCCAGTTGTTCCAGTTTTCATGGTAGTTCCGGCTATAGTGAAATATTTCCTCATGGCTAATTTGTCCAGTTGTTCCATCTTTCACAGTAGTTCCAGTTTTCATTGTAGTTTCGGCTATTGAGAAATATTTCCTCCTGGCAAATTTGTCCAGTTGTTCCATCTTTCACAGTAGTTCGTCTTCAGTGAAATATTTCCTGGCAAATTTGTCCAGGTGTTCCAGTTTTCATTGTAGTTTCGGCTTTAGTGAAATATTTCCTCCTGGCAAATTTGTCCAGTTGTTCCAGTTTTCATTGTAGTTTCGGCTATAGTGAAATATTTCCTCCTGCTAAATTTGTCCAGTTGTTCCATCTTTCACAGTAGTTCCAGTTTTCATAGTAGTTTCGGCCATAGTAAAATATTTCCTCCTGCCAAATTTGTCCAGTTGTTCCAGTTCCAGTTATCATATGGGTGGGTGATAATGAAAGGCTGTGTGCAATGAAATACAAGTTCTGAATAGTAAGATCTTTTGGAAGCATGAAACTTATCAAAGAACAGACTCGGTTTGACTGTGTCTTCATGACCAGTAAACTCGGGACTGCTAGATCAACAGGCTTTCGGGGCTCCTTATGTCACAAGACTTCGCTAAATAATGATCTGACCAGACCCTGATTAGACTGCTCCTCTTTCAGAAGCAATCTGATCTGGCTCTCTAAAGCTCACTCTGGTATTTACCTCACAGTCCTTGGGATAAATTTAGTTGTCATTTACCAAAGAGTAGTTCTCTTCAAACAAAAGTAATGTTTACCATACAAATCTAAAAATTAGGACACCTAAATAATATTGTAACTGTCCTGCAATTGTTTACCGTACAAATCTAAAAATTAGGACACCTAAATAATATTGTAACTGTCCTGCAATTGTTTACCGTACAAATCTAAATATTAGGACACCTAATTAATATTGTAACTGTCCTGCAATTGTTTACCGTACAAATCTAAAAATTAGGACACCTAATTAATATTGTAACTGTCCTGCAAATGTTTACCGTACAAATGTAAAAATTAGGACACCTAAATAATATTGTAACTGTCCTGCAATTGATTACCGTACAAATCTAAAAATTAGGACACCTAATTAATATTGTAACTGTCCTGCAATTGTTTACCGTGCAAATCTAAAAATTAGGACACCTAATTAATATTGTAACTGTCTTGCAATTGTTTACTGTACAAATCTAAAAATTAGGACACCTAATTAATATTGTAACTGTCCTGCAATTATAGTGATATTCTTATGCCGTAATTTTTCTCAAAGATGCAGATGGAATGGGAAACAATGTAGACCCAGATCAGACTGCTCATGAAGGAGCAGTCTGATCTGGGACTGCACTGTTTGCTCAAGATCTATTTGTCCTAATGTTTAGAAATTTCATGGTAACACCTCTTTATTTGTAGAACGTGATGTCACTTCTTTTCACTGAAATTTAATGTATGGAGTAGAGTACAAGAAATACACAGGATTCCTGACTCACAGTAACACAGAATAACTATATCTGGATCCTTAACCTAGTCTAACTAAATCTGGATGTCATGCCACTAAGATCACATTGTATAATGCCTTTTAGCATTTCCCAAATCTTTTATCTTTGTAGCATGTGATGTCACTTGATTTTTACAGAGCTGTATGTATCGGAGTACATAAGCGTTTTCTTTGTTACATTGTCATACTTAATCAGGGTGTTATGCTGCTAAAAGTTTACTTTCTTAACAACTGTAACATTTAACAAACCTTTTTCTAAAGAATGTTTTGTCACTTCATTTTCACTGCACTTTAATGTTTTCAGTACAGTACATAAACATCCATAAGATTCCTGACTCATAGAAACATTCTCCAGCTGAATCTGGATGTTAGGCTCATCAAACCTTCGGCTCCATCTCTCAACCCATACTGTTTCTTCACAATGCCAGCTGTCAAACCGTACTCTTTCTTCACCAAGGCTGATATTCTTCATTGTTAGTTGTACCAGTGCTGTTGACTGCAAGACTTGATTAAAGAAAGAACTTGCCTGTGATTCAGGAAACACAACTTCATCAACCTTTACTGTCCCTAGTCTTTCTGTACTTGAAATGTCTATCCCTGCCAACTTCACATTGCTGATTTCAATATGTCCCAGTTCCTCGCAGTTAAAAAGTCTAATAAAGATGTCATCAATATTAAGGTTCTTAAGTATCAGCCATTTCAGAGATGGTGATTGTAGAGACTGAAAGACACTGTTCCATGATGGTCGTGGCATAGTAACAGACTCTAATGTGACATCTTTCAGCTTCTCCAGTCTAGTTGGTAGTCTGATCTCACTCACTTTCACATCTTCTAATTCAAGCCAATTTAGTCCAGAACAGGTTTCTAGGACAATGGTTATGTCATTAATATTAGGGTTCTTAAGTCTCAGCCAGGTCAAAGATGGTGACTGTAGAGACTGAAAGACACTGTTCCATGATGGTCCTGGCATAGTAACAGACTGTAAACTGACATGATACAGCTGCTCCAGTCTAGTTGGTAGTCTGATCTCACTCACTTTCACATCTTCTAGTCCAAGCTCCTCTAGTCCAGAACAGGTTTCTAGGATAATGGTTATGTCATCAATATTAGGGTTCTTAAGTATCAGCTCGGTCAGAGATGCTGACTGTAGAGACTGAAAGAAACTGTTCCATGATGATCCTGGCATAGTGACAGACTGTAATCTGACAACTTTCAGCTGCTCCAGTCTAGTTGGTAGTCTGATCTCACTCACTTTCACATCTTCTAGTTCAAGCCTCTCTAGTCCAGAACAGGTCTCTAGGATAATGGTTATGTCATTAATATTAAGGTTCTTAAGTGTCAGCCAGGTCAGAGATGGTGATTGTAGAGACTGAAAGAAACTGTTCCATGATGATCCTGGCATAGTAACAGACTCTAATATGACATATTTCAGCTGCTCCAGTCTAGTTGGTAGTCTGATCTCACTCACTTTCACATCTTCTAGTTCAAGCTTCTCTAGTCCAGAACAGGTTTCTAGGATAATGGTTATGTCATTAATATGAAGGTTCTTAAGTCTCAGCCAGGTCAGAGATTGTGACTGTAGAGACTGAAAGACACTGTTCCATGATGGTCCTGGCATAGTAACAGACTGTAATATGACATATTTCAGCTGCTCCAGTCTAGTTGGTAGTCTGATCTCACTCACTTTCACATCTTCTAATTCAAGCCAATTTAGTCCAGAACAGGTTTCTAGGACAATGGTTATGTCATTAATATTAGGGTTCTTAAGTGTCAGCCAGGTCAAAGATGGTGACTGTAGAGACTGAAAGACACTGTTCCATGATGGTCCTGGCATAGTAACAGACTGTAAACTGACATGATACAGCTGCTCCAGTCTAGTTGGTAGTCTGATCTCACTCACTTTCACATCTTCTAGTTCAAGCCCCCATAGTCCAGAACAGGTTTCTAGGATAATGGTTATGTCATCAATATTAGGGTTCTTAAGTATCAGCTCGGTCAGAGATGCTGACTGTAGAGACTGAAAGAAACTGTTCCATGATGATCCTGGCATAGTGACAGACTGTAATCTGACAACTTTCAGCTGCTCCAGTCTAGTTGGTAGGCTGATTTCACTTATTTTAACATCTTTTAGCTCCAGTTCAGTGTTGTTCTGCAGGTATAATGGGTTAATTACGGCATTTTCTATTTTCACTCTCCTAAGCTTCACGGTTTTGCCGAAAGTCACACTGACGAAATGCTGCACATAAGATAATCGAATCCCTTGGATTGAAACGTTCTCTAGATGCACACTACTAGTAAGATCGAAATGCGCGGTATCTATAGTATTTATACCTTCGCACATGACTTCCCCTACATTGATCTCTAGGGATAGTAAAGATGCCGCTTTCTTAGTTAATGTTGTCAGCTGAGATAAAATTTGGATAATATTGACTGATTCATGCCTACCCACTTTTACGCTCAATGATTTTAAATGTTCCCTATTGTGGTAAGTACACAAACATAGTTTGTAATCAAAATCTGAAGTTATAATGAGATCTGCCAAATACAAACGTTTTTGGTCTTTTCTTTCATGTACAATGTCCCATTCTAACATACATTTAAACAGCAGTTTATTCAAAGTGGCGGCGCGATCATCACTCCTGTACACATTTCTACCTGCCGAGCCAACTTCCGTTCTGTACCTACAAACATCCTCATCTGTATCAGCCAGGCCAACAAAATGTTTGCTAAGATCTGAGCATATAGATGGATTTAACCCTGTGATAAAGAGAATTACATTTTCCATTTCTGATACGGCTGTAAGACTAGCCAATATTTTTGTGAATTCTGCGAGAGTATTATCACTGTCGCTAATAATGCTTATAGCAGCAAATAATTCTTGTATTAACTTATGATAAAATGAGATGGAGACCTGTGGTTCTTTCAGTAAAGAGGTAGTAACAGTTGATCCTGTCAATAGTCCAAGTTTATAACAAATTTTCAACTCGTTCTTATCTAGAAACCCGTGTAACTCATCTTCCGTAAATACAAGAGAAAGACCTTTTTTTTTATCTGTCAGTCCTTTGTAGGCTAGGCGACCAAGATGCTGTAACAGTACTTGATTATCATGCATGAATTTATATCTTCCTGTTAAAGACTTATTAAATACAGAAGTACCCTTTTTCCCCAGTTCCTCTAAAGTCTCCTTGTCAGTTTGCGATAATTTGTTTTCACCACGTCGGAAGAGTACTTGCAGGAGACCTAGAATATTGTAGGTCAATGATTTTGATAGAGATTTGTTTTCAAGCCATGTGAGAGCAGTTATGATCAGAATAAGTGGATTTTTTATGCCTTTTGACAATTCTGCAGACCTGGTATCGCGCAGAAACGTGCTTGTCTGCTCTTCATTGCTACTATCTGACCCCACATCTGAGTACTCTTTATTATATGATGATATAACTTTTTTGCTCAGCTCCAGAACACCCTGATCAGTCAGACCACGTATTTCACTCACAACATCTACTTTAACTTTGTTGTCGTGTGAGCTAAGAGCATCATACTTCCAAGGTCTTGTTGTCATAACTATCGTACTCTGACCAAGACCTTGACAATCTAGAGTAAACGGATACTCGTCAAACCCATCTAACAGAATAAGTACATTTTCTGAATACTTTGCCAAAATGAATTCCAAAACATTTCTATGCACAGAAAGTCTCTCTAAGACATCAGAGAAAATAGTATCTTTCAACGGAGACTGACGTTTAATATGCCTCAATGTTACATGGAAGAGATAATCAAACCTTTTTAGGGACTCCTCCATCTCAGTATTTGCTTCATCGCCAGACCTGGCTCCTTTCATTCCTAGGGCTCGGCGTTGAACCTGGCACCAAGCATGAAGAAGCCGCTTACACCAGGTTGACTTACCTGTTCCGCCTTCCCCTTTGATTACAATATTTTTTATCTCCTTATCGGAGAACATTTCGGAATATGATTTGGGGTTGGACTGTTTATTACCTTTAATTTTTACAATATCAAGATCACAGTAAATTTTATCTATTGGAACCCTCAACGCCTTGTCATTCAATCCATCTCCAAGAGGTGACAGCGAAAGTTCGTTGTAGATGCGGCTGTATTCCATTACAAGGTCCACTCGCAATTTACGACAGTCTGCAATAGAATAAGCAAAATCAGGACAGGGGATAGGTGTAGATTTAATCAAGATATTGAATAAACCAATCGGGCACACAAAGTAGCAATGATGTCGGAGGAACGTCGATGCAACGTTAAAAAGTTGCACTGACGTCAATATAACGTCAGTACAACATGATTTTAAACAGGAACACACATAAAAATGAAAATAACAGACTCGGTACAATATGGTTACAAGCGAGGAATACACCAAACAAATGACAACAGCAGGATAATATCAGTAATGAAATGTACAACACCTGCCACATCTCTAGCCCCGGCTTAAGCAGGCTTCTATTTTAGAAAGGAAAGGTCTAGTGACAGTCGGCTGGTAATAGCCATTTTACGTTGAAATCGCTATTGACAGTCTACTGGTAATAGCCATTTTACGTAAAAATCGCTATTACCAGTCGACTGGCAATAGCCATTTTATTCATGGCTTACTTAGCACGCACAGGGAGACAACTCCGTCGCCCTTATCGTTAATTAATGCTTTGTCAGACTGCTGCTGATAAAGACACATATGATTCCCTGATATATTCTGAAAGCCTGTTTTTTTTCGCCGAACTTGTCATACTTTTATATTATTTTTCACACAAGTATTTATTGCTTCAAAATATAGATTTCATGACGTCGTGCCAGTCATTTTCTATTTGGTGTATTGAAATGTCGTAGTTTTTAATACCCATATACATGGGCTAAAGGGGGTGGTCGGGTGGTGCGATGGTGCTGTGTGTACTTCCAGTGCCAGGGCGTCCTACTGCTTTGGATAATAGTAGGGCAAGGGCCTACTGTGCTTGCAGTAGGTGCGGGTGGGGGCTGTTTGGACATTTTTTCTCTCGTCTATCATTTCCTCTCTCTGGGAGACGGCCCGATATAAACTGAAATACTGTCTCAAAGGGTCGTTCAATCAAAACAAGGGCTAAACATGACGTCGCTCTCAACAACCTTTCGGTTATATCACGACGACGCCTGGTTGTGACAGGAGGGCTCAGTGTCACTTTTATAACTACACTGTACTGTATAATGCGGGCAGCCGTTTTCAATTGCGGAAAAGAAAACTATTTTGAAAGGAAGAAACTTTTCCCTGATTTTTTCTGAAAGTATAGAAAATGAGCTTTCTAATGATACTGAAATTATATCTTTAGCTCACCGGGATTTGCTTCAATTTCCTGATTTTTTCATAATTTTAACTTGTTTCTGCAAATCGAAATTGGAAGCAATTACTACCTACGGCAACGGCAGCCTTTCGTATATAGTAAATGTACCCATATGAGCCGCTACACGATAAAACCATCAAAGCGGCAAGTGCGCTCAGCGAGGACTCAGATCAGCCTGGGCAGCCGCTGAGTCTGATCAGACTCTTCGCTTTGTGCTTAAAGGGTAGCTAAGGGACTGAGCTAGCTCCATGCGGACAGCAAAGACTCATATCAGACTTGCAGATTCCCAGGCTGATCTGAGTCTTGGCGTGGCCACTTTGTTGGTTTTGTCGCATTGCGGCTTCGTTATCTATCTCTATACAGTGACAGAATCAGCAGTGGGCGTAGTACAATGGTTAGTATAGATGCATGGATCTACGAAGTTGGCGACCTAAGTTCGAAACCTCTCTGATTTTTTTTGTTACGTTTCTAGAATCACTTACAGATACATGCAAATATGATAGTACTTTACGAGGGATGGATGACTTGCAATGTTACTCCTTTTCAACAAGGCTTCATTCATATCAGGAAGATGAGAGGGTGAAAATGAAATGCTGTATGCAGTGCAAACCTCTAAAATATTCGAAGGGTTTCCGCTTCAAGCGGGAATCGAACCTGGGGCCGCTAGATCAGCAGGCCAGCGCTTAAGCCACTGCGCTACCGGAGCTCATATATTAATGTACGAGCTTGTCTGATGCTGCAGCTACCTGAACAATACGGCAAATTTCAAGAATCGGCGTGCGAAACTTTGACAAATGGATGACAGTTGAAAGTCTGAGGTTCTCTATATGGGTATCACGCTGGCCATTCGGATAATGATTGATCAGGTTGCCTTCTATCGACATAACACGAAGAAAGAAAGAAAGAAAGAAAGAAAAAAGAAAAAAAGAGATAGAAAGAAATAAAGTCCCATGAAATAAGATACAAACAACGAACTTTTATATCACACGCCTATTAAGTTTAGAGTGGGGACACCATTTTCAAGTCTGTCCGTCCGGATTCTATTTTTCCCCGTTGATTGATTACATTTCTTAGCTTTGCGAATATTTGCCTACAGTTTCTTATTTTCCAAGTGAGAAGCGAACTCCAGGCCCGTAAACGTCTCTGCATTTATCTATGTCCATCTTCGCAGTCCAAGGGTACTACGTCCACTTTGTTCCTTACATACCCTTGGCCGACGGCCTATTCGAAAGTCGGCCGCCTTTTGGCTGCATCGAGTTGTTCACCTTGGTGCATGTTATTTTTAGAACGATAAGAACACCTGTTGCAAAACACAGTTGTCCTACAACTTCGCATAATTGTTCAAAAACATTGATTAACTACCTAAATCTTGACCATCTACACTTTTTTTGTTTTCTTTCTTTGGTAACAGTTTACGGTAAACACAATATTTTTCTATCGACAAGCACGCTTATTATGCAGATTTTTTTAACGGATAATTTGACTGGATACGATGGAACTTGCTCGCATCCAATAAAGTGGCGCAATGGAAAATTTGATTTACGAACAGACTGTCGGCTAAGGGTACGTAAGGAACAAAGTGGACTTAGTAGCCTCTGTTTGCGAAGATGATCTAGGTCATTCTTTTTGTCTGTGTTTCCAATGTTGATTTTTTAAGGTAGACACACTTCTGGCAATAAGATAGCGTATCTGCTAATAGCACAATTGTCAATATGCGTTGTCTTTAGAGACTTTATTTTTCGCCCATAGATTTCTATTTATGTATTTGGTGAGAGAGAGAGAGAGAGAGAGAGAGAGAGAGAGAGAGAGATAGGATGGATGGATATCTTACGTCCTTTTCAACAGTACTTCATTCATCGTATCAGGACGATGAGATGGTGATGATGAGAGAGAGAGAGAGAGAGAGAATGGAGATGGATATCTTACGTCCTTTTCAACAGTACTTCATTCATCCGTATCAGGAAGATGAGATGGTGATGACGATGAGAGAGAGAGAGAGAGAGAGAGAGAGAGAGAGAGAGAGAGAGAGAGAGAGAGATTTTGTAATGAATTCGACAGGTGCATTGGCTGGGCGTTGTAATTATACTAGCAGGTCTACCACGGTGTGTAGGCAAATTTACGTTTTACGTATTACGTACGAGACATTGCGGGAAACTGCGCGTGAAATGTAAACAACTTTTTTTTCTGACAGTTTTTTCTTAAATATCTCTGCACTGACAAAATATTTGACAGATCTGATTTTACCTTTATATTTCGCATATTTCCTTCTATCTAGGACCGTTGAGACGCTGAAGATGCACTCACCGTGTTAAGCCTGTTTTTTTAGAAAAAAACATGTAGAATTTTGCATTTTTCTAGTACTTCGTCAGAAAGCAGCATGTACCGTCTTTGTTCCTTTATCATTTGAAAAACTGAACCCATCATCGAGTGGCATACTAAGTGCTCTTTGCAACCACGGTTAAATCAGATTCCAACTTAATACGTTACAAGAATAAACAGCCATCTTTCACAGAAGGGATCTACCTTTTCGCATTTACGACCATCTCAGCCTTCTTTTTAACATTTACGACCATCTGCTCAAGAAAACACGAATCTTGACACCACCATCCACAAAAACCGTCAGCTGTTGATTATAAGCTTTTCCATTATCCATACAGGTCATATTTTCTGTGTCATTCTACTGCTTTGAGGGTATGCCGTATGTTGTCTCATACATGTATATGACTGAGTCAGGCCTGTTTAAGTCTCTTAACCGAATTTTCGACAGCGCAAACGATAGTATATTAATGTATTGGCAATGAGACAAGTAGCCCTTACTTGGCCATTTTATCTTTTCATTTCTGTCCCTCTAGTTTTATGTCTGACGGCAAAGGTTGCCTGGGTTGCTCCTTGCAAAGCGCAGTGTCTGCAGTTGCATTTATAGCCAGCGTATAAAACGTGAAAGAGTTATCTTATATAGATCAGTGTAGTCTTACATGTGCATACTAAAAGCCTACCACTTTTATACTGGTAAGAAGCTTCTTAACCTAGTCGTTTATGAGAGAAAGAGCAATGAGATATACACACGGCTACTTCTGCAGAAATTCCACCGACTGGGCAGGTTCATGCTCAGTAGTTAAATCCTTATCTGATCAATTATGGTCAGGCATGTCAAAGGTCAACGCTGTAAAGAATCTTAAAGCGTTTCTTCAAGAGCAAAGAGCCGGGCCGGGTAGCGCAATCGGTAGGGCACCTGACTCGTAAGTCAGAGGTCCTGGGTTCGAATCCCGGTCTGGCCACATACTTTCGTTTCTCCTTCCGCTGATTCAAGAAGGGCAGTTGTCAGTTACTGGCGAAAGTATGTGCACTTAGTACTGGTTAACCGCTTAGGAGGTCTAAGCCTGCCCAGGAATAGTGTGGTTAGGTTAACTGACCGTCCCGACATGACCTTAGTTGTTTACCGTGGACGTTAAGCATCAAATCAAATAAAAAATCAAGAGCAAAGAGTACATTTAGAAGAAGAAAATGAGCCAAACTACGACTAATAAAGCCTCATCAGAGACCTGACAATATCTGGAGACGAAATCAGAAAACTTTCCGGTGCTTTCGAACCTACAGAGCTGGGTCCTCATTTTTAGAATATGTTGATTACGCATTCCCAGACCAGGCTGCGCTGGGATGGGCGGGTCCAGCGATTATGCTGTGTAACTTTCAGTACCGGGTTGTCCAGCTAGTTTGGATAATAGTAGTGCAAGGGCCTGCTGTACTTGCGGTGTGTGCAGGTGGGGCTTCTTTGGACATTTTTTCTTCCGCCTTTCATTTCTTCTCTTTCTTTTCTCCCGCTCTCTGGGAGACGGCTAGATGATATAGGACTGAAATAATTTCTCAAAATGCCGTTGAACCCAAAGCAACCAACCAGCCTGCGCACGATGTTGACTGGACAGGATATAAAAAGAATGAACCAGTCACTCTTCTACAAAATGTACATGCACGCATACTGGTCTCAGGATGATGAGCTTGCATCCTATCGGGGACATAAAACTGAATCAACATGGAATCAAGGTTGATTCAACGTAATGACGTTGAATCAACGTTGGTTCAGTGTTGACTCAAAGTCGTGTGTCTGATGAGATATGCCAGATAAGACGAAAGATGCAAAATGTTTATTTACCGTCATTATCCTAAGTACTTGGACATTTCAACAGTTACATTTTCTGTCGCAAATTATAAAAGGTTTTGCTCTCCAGTGGCACACAGCATGGTACTTCTATATCAGAAATTCTCTATTCTGTGTCCATATATTTTTCTAAGGCTCTCTTTCAGGGTCTCTAGATATATGTACAAACTTTTCAACAAAATTTCTCAAAAATGATTATGTATTGAAAGACATCGTGTATTTAAAGCATGTTTAAAGAATGTGATAACAACACTATATTTACTGAAAATCTTTCTTCGTCTGTGTTCTTTGCTTGTCGTTTCGGCGAGAGCAAATTGAAGGTTCATCTGTTAAAGCTGATACATACACATATCAAAAGCGCATGTTTACCTCCACGCCATGGAACTCTTCCCGGGTAACGTACTAGACTGGGTCAAGATACATACTGAAGAGTTTTAGCATGGTATGATATTCCGGTGGGCACACATCCTTTTGAGCAGCATTAGATGGCGCCATTTCGACTTAAAACGTCGTGTCGATGTAAACGCAGTTATGATTCGTGGCTGCGTACTCCGAGGGATATTGTCAGGAAAATAAAAGGTGAATATGAAGAAACCATCAAGGTGTGTGTATATATAATATTCTATTTTGTTGACCGGTAAACCTCCCACTGGGCATACAATGTTGAATCAACATTGAATCAACGTTGATTCAACGTTGTGTGCCTGCAAGCCTATTTCTGTTATTTATGTGCATACTCGGGTGCTAACTTTATATGCTGTTTCAATTGAATAAAGAGGAAATAAAGAAAATATAGGTATGTCCCATCGGCTCTTGACTAATTATGAAAATGTGTTAGAATTCTATTGCAGTGCCACGTCGCGACAAAACTAATGTGAGGACATTTTCAGGAGAAGCAACTCGGTCATATTTATATCTATCTTCCATTAAATTGCTTCCCTTTCAGACTAGACCCAGTTTTGGAGCGGGCTACTTCGCCTAGTAAAGCAAACAGGATTTCATGAAAAACAGGTAATCACAAAAGTGTTTCACATTAATGAGCCGCGACACGAGAAAAACAAACAGCTAAAGGTCTAAGCTACCTCCATGCGGACAGCGAAAATTCTGATCAGACTGGGCGGATGCCTAGGCTAATCTGAGTCTGCGCTGGGCGCACGACCACTTTGTTTGGTTTCTCACGTCGCGGCTCATGAAAAATCGATGGAAAACAGGTAGGTGTGTCCAGTTACCGTCTTGGACAGTTTTTAAACCCAAGGCAGGACTGATGTTCCATGCAAAATTTAATCCAAATATAGCAATTGGTTCTGGAGGAATCATTGATTTTGTAACCTTTGCAATTTTTAGCAACGATGGCCATCTTGGATTCTCGATCTGGCTGAATTTTACCATTTGGAGCCCTGCAGTATTGTTATGCACCATATGAAATTTGAGAACCATGGGTGCTTTGGTTTTGGATAAAAATAATTGAAAAATCTTTAACGCCAGGGTTGACGCAAATTTTTAACACCAGGGTTGACACAAATGTGAAGGACGGACGGACGGAAAACTGGACGCGTATATCGCGCATTGCTAAGCAGGTGGGACAATAACGGAGAAGCATGGATGTGTGGTTTTATACGTGACAATTCAGTTGGCGGAGCATAGGAATGGTAATTTTGGGTTCGAGGCTCGATGCCTTGCGTGGCCCTCAACTGTAACGCTGCACGTTCATTAGTAGTAAGGAGTGGCACTATGGGGACCGATTTTCCCATGTATTTTTACATAGACTTTTGGCCTGAAAAAAACTAAGTCCGCACGGTCGTCTAGTGTAAAAATACATGGTGGTCCCCATAGATGCCAATCCATGAGTTAACTTATTCAGGCTAGTGAGTCCCTGTTAGGCCCGTTTAAAGCCTTACAAGTCAAGTTCTTAGGCTCTCAGAGCCGTTCTTAAGACGATTCAGCGCCATTTTCCCACAAGAAAAACTTGCGGGATCACGCGACGTCTTTGACCAGTTGTGACGTTATGTTTGAACGTTTATGACGTCAGTTATTTCTAGCCGAAGTTTACAAGACGTTAGCCTCCATAGAAGCTGGGCTTATCATATTTTAAAGGGAAAATAGCAACATCCACATATCCACACTGTAATTGTGGAGTTAATGTTGATTATGTGGATTTGATATGAATTTTTGTGGATGTTTTGTGGAGTTGATGTGGATCCACAATGTGGATGTTTTGTGGCTGATGTGGATCCACAATGTGGATGTACCACACGTGCACATCTACACATTCGACAGTGTGGATGGTGTGGATTCGATGTGGATGTTTTGTGGCTTGTGTGGATCCACAATGTGGATGTTCCACACGTCCACATCTACACATTCGACAGTGTGGATTTGATGTGGCTGTTTTGTGGATGTTTTGTGGCTGATGTGGATGATGTTGATGTTTTGTGGATGTTTTGTGGATGATGTGGATCCAAAATGTGGAGTGTCCACATGTCCACATCTACTCGTTTGACAGTGTGGATTTGATGTGGATGTTTTGTGGATGTCGTGTGGAGTTTATGTGGATGACGTGGATTTGATGTGGATGTTTTGTGGCTGATGTGGATCCACAATGTGTAGTTTCCACATGTCCACATCCACATATTCGACAAATTAGCTTAGTATCTGCTTTCCTCTATCCTATACGAACAGACAGATGTAACCGCACAGTCTGAGGGCCCTTTAACATTAATGAGCCGCGACACGAGAAAAACAAACAGCTAAGAGTCTAAGCTACCTCCATGCGGACAGCGAAAATTCTGATCAGACTTGGCGGATGTCTAGGCTAATCTGAGTCTGCGCTGGGCGCACGACCACTTTGTTTGGTTTCTCACGTCACGACTCATGAAAAATTGATGGAAAACAGGTAGGTGTGTCCAGTTACCGTCTTGGACAGTTTTTAACCCAAGGCAGGACTGATGTTCCATGCAAAATTTAATCCAAATATAGCAATTGGTTCTGGAGGAATCATTGATTTTTTAACCTTTGCAATTTTTAGCAACGATGGCCATCTTGGATTCTCGATCTGGCTGAATTTTACCATTTGGAGCCCTGCAGTATTGTTATGCTCCATATGAAATTTGAGAACCATGGGTGCTTTGGGTTTGGATAAAAATAATTGAAAAATCTTTAACGCCAGGGTTGACGCAAATTTTTAACACCAGGGTTGACACAAATGTGAAGGACGGACGGACGGAAAACTGGACGCGTATATCGCGCCTTGCTAAGCAGGTGGAACAATAACGGAGAAGCATGGATGTGTGGTTTTATACGTGACAATTCAGTTGGCGGAGCATAGGAATGGTAATTTTGGGTTCGAGGCTCGATGCCTTGCGTGGCCCTCAACTGTAACGCTGCACGTTCATTAGTAGTAAGGACTGGCACTATGGGGATCGATTTTCCCATGTATTTTTACATAGACTTTTGGCCTGAAAAAAACTAAGTCCGCACGGTCGTCTAGTGTAAAAATACATGGTGGTCCCCATAGATGCCAATCCATGAGTTAACTTATTCAGGCTAGTGAGCCCCTGTTAGGCCCGTTTAAAGCCTTACAAGTCAAGTTCTTAGGCTCTCAGAGCCGTTCTTAAGACGATTCAGCGCCATTTTCCCACAAGAAAAACTTGCGGGATCACGCGACGTCTTTGGCCAGTTGTGACGTTATGTTTGAACGTTTATGACGTCAGTTATTTCTAGCCGAAGTTTACAAGACGTTAGCCTCCATAGAAGCTGGGCTTATCATATTTTAAAGGGAAAATAGCAACATCCACATATCCACACTGTAATTGTGGAGTTAATGTTGATTATGTGGATTTGATGTGAATTTTTGTGGATGTTTTGTGGAGTTGATGTGGATCAACAATGTGGATGTTTTGTGGCTGATGTGGATCCACAATGTGGATGTACCACACGTGCACATCTACACATTCGACAGTGTGGATGGTGTGGATTCGATGTGGATGTTTTGTGGCTTGTGTGGATCCACAATGTGGATGTTCCACACGTCCACATCTACACATTCGACAGTGTGGATTTGATGTGGCTGTTTTGTGGATGTTTTGTGGCTGATGTGGATGATGTTGATGTTTTGTGGATGCTTTGTGGATGATGTGGATCCACAATGTGGAGTGTCCACATGTCCACATCTACTCGTTTGACAGTGTGGATTTGATGTGGATGTTTTGTGGATGTCGTGTGGAGTTTATGTGGATGACGTGAATTTGATGTGGATGTTTGATGGCTGATGTGGATCCACAATGTGTAGTTTCCACATGTCCACATCCACATATTCGACAAATTAGCTTAGTATCTGCTTTCCTCTATCCTATACGAACAGACAGATGTAACCGCACAGTCTGAGGGCCCTTTAACATTAATGAGCCGCGACACGAGAAAAACAAACAGCTAAGAGTCTAAGCTACCTCCATGCGGACAGCGAAAATTCTGATCAGACTTGGCGGATGTCTAGGCTAATCTGAGTCTGCGCTGGGCGCACGACCACTTTGTTTGGTTTCTCACGTCACGACTCATGAAAAATTGATGGAAAACAGGTAGGTGTGTCCAGTTACCGTCTTGGACAGTTTTTAAACCCAAGGCAGGACTGATGTTCCATGCAAAATTTAATCCAAATATAGCAATTGGTTCTGGAGGAATCATTGATTTTGTAACCTTTGCAATTTTTAGCAACGATGGCCATCTTGGATTCTCGATCTGGCTGAATTTTACCGTTTGGAGCCCTGCAGTATTGTTATGCTCCATATGAAATTTGAGAACCATGGGTGCTTTGGGTTTGGATAAAAATAATTGAAAAATCTTTAACGCCAGGGTTGACGCAAATTTTTAACACCAGGGTTGACACAAATGTGAAGGACGGACGGAAGGAAAACTGGACGCGTATATCGCGCCTTGCTAAGCAGGTGGAACAATAACGGAGAAGCATGGATGTGTGGTTTTATACGTGACAATTCAGTTGGCGGAGCATAGGAATGGTAATTTTGGGTTCGAGGCTCGATGCCTTGCGTGGCCCTCAACTGTAACGCTGCACGTTCATTAGTAGTAAGGACTGGCACTATGGGGATCGATTTTCCCATGTATTTTTACATAGACTTTTGGCCTGAAAAAAACTAAGTCCGCACGGTCGTCTAGTGTAAAAATACATGGTGGTCCCCATAGATGCCAATCCATGAGTGAACTTATTCAGGCTAGTGAGCCCCTGTTAGGCCCATTTAAAGCCTTACAAGTCAAGTTCTTAGGCTCTCAGAGCCGTTCTTAAGACGATTCAGCGCCATTTTCCCACAAGAAAAACTTGCGGGATCACGCGACGTCTTTGGCCAGTTGTGACGTTATGTTTGAACGTTTATGACGTCAGTTATTTCTAGCCGAAGTTTACAAGACGTTAGCCTCCATAGAAGCTGGGCTTATCATATTTTAAAGGGAAATAACAACATCCACATATCCACACTGTAATTGTGGAGTTAATGTTGATTATGTGGATTTGATGTGAATTTTTGTGGATGTTTTGTGGAGTTGATGTGGATCCACAATGTGGATGTTTTGTGGCTGATGTGGATCCACAATGTGGATGTACCACACGTGCACATCTACACATTCGACAGTGTGGATGGTGTGGATTCGATGTGGATGTTTTGTGGCTTGTGTGGATCCACAATGTGGATGTTCCACACGTCCACATCTACACATTCGACAGTGTGGATTTGATGTGGCTGTTTTGTGGATGTTTTGTGGCTGATGTGGATGATGTTGATGTTTTGTGGATGCTTTGTGGATGATGTGGATCCACAATGTGGAGTGTCCACATGTCCACATCTACTCGTTTGACAGTGTGGATTTGATGTGGATGTTTTGTGGATGTCGTGTGGAGTTTATGTGGATGACGTGGATTTGATGTGGATGTTTTGTGGCTGATGTGGATCCACAATGTGTAGTTTCCACATGTCCACATCCACATATTCGACAAATTAGCTTAGTATCTGCTTTCCTCTATCCTATACGAACAGACAGATGTAACCGCACAGTCTGAGTGCCCTTTAACATTAATGAGCCGCAACACGAGAAAAACAAACAGCTAAGAGTCTAAGCTACCTCCATGCGGACAGCGAAAATTCTGATCAGACTTGGCGGATGTCTAGGCTAATCTGAGTCTGCGCTGGGCGCACGACCACTTTGTTTGGTTTCTCACGTCACGACTCATGAAAAATTGATGGAAAACAGGTAGGTGTGTCCAGTTACCGTCTTGGACAGTTTTTAAACCCAAGACAGGACTGATGTTCCATGCAAAATTTAATCCAAATATAGCAATTGGTTCTGGAGGAATCATTGATTTTGTAACCTTTGCAATTTTTAGCAACGATGGCCATCTTGGATTCTCGATCTGGCTGAATTTTACCGTTTGGAGCCCTGCAGTATTGTTATGCTCCATATGAAATTTGAGAACCATGGGTGCTTTGGGTTTGGATAAAAATAATTGAAAAATCTTTAACGCCAGGGTTGACGCAAATTTTTAACACCAGGGTTGACACAAATGTGAAGGACGGACGGACGGAAAACTGGACGCGTATATCGCGCCTTGCTAAGCAGGTGGGACAATAACGGAGAAGCATGGATGTGTGGTTTTATACGTGACAATTCAGTTGGCGGAGCATAGGAATGGTAATTTTGGGTTCGAGGCTCGATGCCTTGCGTGGCCCTCAACTGTAACGCTGCACGTTCATTAGTAGTAAGGACTGGCACTATGGGGATCGATTTTCCCATGTATTTTTACATAGACTTTTGGCTTGAAAAAAACTAAGTCCGCACGGTCGTCTAGTGTAAAAATACATGGTGGTCCCCATAGATGCCAATCCATGAGTTAACTTATTTAGGCTAGTGAGCCCCTGTTAGGCCCGTTTAAAGCCTTACAAGTCAAGTTCTTAGGCTCTCAGAGCCGTTCTTAAGACGATTCAGCGCCATTTTCCCACAAGAAAAACTTGCGGGATCACGCGACGTCTTTGGCCAGTTGTGACGTTATGTTTGAACGTTTATGACGTCAATTATTTCTAGCCGAAGTTTACAAGACGTTGGCCTCCATAGAAGCTGGGCTTATCATATTTTAAAGGGAAAATAGCAACATCCACATATCCACACTGTAATTGTGGAGTTAATGTTGATTATGTGGATTTGATGTGAATTTTTGTGGATGTTTTGTGGAGTTGATGTGGATCCACAATGTGGATGTTTTGTGGCTGATGTGGATCCACAATGTGGATGTTCCACACGTCCACATCTACACATTCGACAGTGTGGATTTGATGTGGCTGTTTTGTGGATGTTTCGTGGCTGATGTGGATGATGTTGATGTTTTGTGGATGTTTTGTGGATGATGTGGATCCACAATGTGGAGTGTCCACATGTCCACATCTACTCATTTGACAGTGTGGATTTGATGTGGATGTTTTGTGGATGTCGTGTGGAGTTTATGTCGATGATGTGGATTTGATGTGGATGTTTTGTGGCTGATGTGGATCCACAATGTCGAGTTTCCATATGTCCACATCTACACATTCGATAAATTAGCTAAGTAACTGCTTTCTTCTATCCTATACGAACATCTTAATGTAACAGTGATATGAGTTTACAGTAACATGACCCTCAGAAGCATAAACATGCAGTGCCCATAGACTGTGCAGTTGCAGCTGTCTGTTCGCATACTTCAGAAATAAGCTAGGACAAGTATATGCTGACATACATATGATACTTAGTATCTCAGTGTAACGCTGACATGAGTTTACAGAAATATGCCTCACAGAAGCATAAACATGCAGTGCCCATAGACTGTGCAGTTACAGCTGTCTGTTCGCATACTTCAGAAATAAGCTAGAACAAGTATAACTGACATACATATGATACTTAGTATCTCAGTGTAACGGTGACATGAGTTTACAGTATTTTCATTAGCTTGACACAGAAATATGCCTCTCAGAAGCATGAACATGCAGTGCCCTCAGACAGTACGGTTACATCTGTCTGTTCGTATAGGATAGAGGAAAGCAGATACTAAACTAATTTGTCGAATGTGTAGATGTGGACATGTGGAAACTCCACATTGTGGATCCACATCAGCCACAAAACATCCACATTAAATCCACGTCATCCACATCAACTCCACACGACATCCACAAAACATCCACATCAAATCCACACTGTCAAATGAGTAGATGTGGACATGTGGACACTCCACATTGTGGATCCACATCATCCACAAAACATCCACATCAGTCACAAAACAGCCACATCAAATCCACATCATCCACACTGTCGAATGTGTAGATGTGGACGTGTGGAAGCTCCACATTGTGGATCCACACAAGCCACACAACATCCATATCGAATCCACATCATCCACACTGTCGAATGTGTAGATGTGGACGTGTGGAACATCCACATTGTGGATCCACATCAGCCACAAAACATCCACATCAAATCCACATCATCCACACTGTCGAATGTGTAGATGTGGACGTGTGAAAGCTCCACATTGTGGATCCACACAAGCAACACAACATCCACGTCGAATCCACATCATCCACACTGTCGAATGTGTAGATGTGGACGTGTGGAACATCCACATTGTGGATCCACATCAGCCACAAAACATCCACATTGTGGATCCACATCAACTCCACAAAACATCCACAAAAATTCACATCAAATCCACATAATCAACATTAACTCCACAATTACAGTGTGGATATGTGGATGTTGCTATTTTCCCTTTAAAATATGATAAGCCCAGCTTCTATGGAGGCTAACGTCTTGTAAACTTCGGCTAGAAATAACTGACGTCATAAACGTTCAAACATAACGTCACACTGGCCAAAGACGTCGCGTGATCACGCAAGTTTGTTCTTGTGGGAAAATGGCGCTGAATCGTCCTAAGAACGGCTCTGAGAGCCTGAGAACTTGACATGTAAGGCTTTAAAAGGGCCTAACAGGGGCTCACTAGCCTGAATAAGTTCACTCATGGATTGGCATCTATGGGGACCACCATGTATTTTTACACTAGACGACCGTGCGGACTTAGTTTTTTTCAGGCCAAAAGTCTATGTAAAAAAATACATGGGAAAATCGGTCCCCATAGTGCCAGTCCTTACTACTTTCATTCATGTTGTTATGTTGGTTTCTCTCTCTCTCTCTCTCTCTCTCTCTCTCTCTCTCTCTCTGTCTATCTCTCTCTCTTTCTACTAAGAACCCAGAGGCCGTGTTCTCTGGTTATATTAATGCCTTTTTTCTACTTCCTTCTCTCCAATTTTTTTGAGGGGTGACTTTGCACTGTAAACCCCCAGACTTGTGTTAAGATGTGATACGACTGCAACGTCTATCCCAGTGAAAATGTTGGACTATAGAACTCGGTCGTTTTTTTTTCGCATCATACTTCCCAGGAGGCACACGACGTTAGAATGGCGTCATATTGATATCGGTCCGACGTCATTATGACGTCGCTACGACGTCAATAAGACATGATTATGACGTCGTGTGCCTGCTGGGAATTAACTTCAAAAGTTTTTGTTTTTACAGACCGAAGTTTGTTAGGCTTCTAAGCCAGACTAGTTTTTCGAATGAAAATCATATGGTAAAGCCATCGTCCTGCAGTGACTTTTGAAATGCTGCTGAAAAGGACACAATATGGTACGACATCCTTCTTTCCATCCCTCTCGTCGTCTTTGCTCTCCCTCGTAAAACGGTTGGAATACAGCGATGTACCGATAAACCTAAATTCTGAGCAACTGCCCATTTGCACTGATCATGACTCATAGTTCATGCAAAGAGATCATATCAGCGCAAGCTGGTCTGAGTTCACTGTTAGTTCATGTCTTAGCATACTTTTTCGCTTTTACCAACTGAATATCTTCATGTCTGTTTTTTTGGTGGGTTCGAGAACAGCAAACACATTTTGAAAATGACAATATGCATTTGTAATACACAACAATAAGCATGAGCAGGTAAAAATATATCGCAAATGCGCTCACAATCTTGCGCAAAATACTCAGAGTCTCTCATTTATCACTCCTGTTCATATACCCAGTGTTCATTGACTGTTTATGCTAGAAAGAATGCATTGCACATTAGGTCTGAATGTTTTCTGCTGGGACAAGCCTTTTCAAGCAACCCCTAAAATACTGATATGTATATTTGTGATGCCGGGTGGCAAAGATTTCACAAAGGTTATAGAGGGGCTTGAAAATACAGGTTCTACAGCCGCTTTGTCACTGCCGAGCTGGGGTCAGGTAGTACATTGTAGTTGTGACGCAAGCTAAGGCGCGACGACTAAGTGCGGGTAAACTTCAAAACGTCAGTCTGGACGTGTCAGTTGTGGCTGAGTACCTTGTACTTAGCCAGCAAACTCCATCCTCCCTTTTGTAAATAAAATCTCATTCGAAAGCTAGTCGACCATCTTATAACTATTATAACTGGTCTGGTAACGCTTTACTGAATATCTAGATTGAGGAGAAGACACGATTTATTGCAAAGAATCCATATATGAAGGATTTAATACCTGACTTTTGTCGATGGTCGTGCCAAATTTGTGTTTTGTTGCGCAGATGGTCTTAAAAGGAAGGCTGTGATGGTCGTAAATGTGAAAAGGTAGACCCCCCCCCCCCGCCCCCGGTGAAAGATGGCTGTTTATTCTTGTAACGTTTAAAGTTGGAATCTGATTTAACCGTGGTTGTAAAGAGTACTTAGTAGGCCACTTGCTGATGGGTTCAGTTTGCAAGTGATGAAGGAACAAAGACGATACATGCTGCTTTCTGACGAAGTACTAGAAAAATGCAAAACTCTACATGTTTTTTCTAAAAACAAAAACAGGCTTTACACGGTGAGTGCATCTTCAACGTCTCAACGGATCTTGACAGTAGGAAATATGCCAAAGGACAAGGTTCGTGAACCTGCTTTATCGGCCCTGTAGATTGGCAAAAAATCAAACTCGCTTAAGAACAGCGGCATTTTGCTAGTTGGTATGCCTGGCATCTCTACTGTCAGAATCGGCTCTTGGTTTGCTATATTTACCTCTCTCTTTTATGCAATAGGCCGATGAAATGGGGTAGGGTAGGCGTATTTTGATGTTTTTGCGAGTTTTCGCGTCTTTGATTGCAAATTTGATTATGGGCACAGTCGCCTTACAAAAAGATTTTTTGACAGTGCTTAGATATTATAATTATCTACCGATTTTTAATAGATATTTTTTGTAAGGCAGCTGTGCCCACAGTGAAAAAATAACTTTTTCTGTTTTTTTTTTCAACGAAAATAAACGAGAAAGACGCGCCAAGTTGTAACGTCACGGTTTCTTACGTCACAGAGTAGCGTTGGGTGACGTCATTTGCAGAGAGTACCTTGCCGCGAGAGACGGCTAATTATTCAAGATACCTTGGCCGGTAAGTAGGTATAAATATTCAAGGTTTGCTAAGCCCAAGCCACCTCAACAGTGATCCACGGGGAAAACGGCTCAGACTTCAAAAGTTCTCCGAACGAGCGGGAAGATGGGAGCATACACTAGACAGTTTGGCACCCAAAACAAACCAGAAGGATTAATTGGTTTGCGGTTTTGTTGACAGTTTCTGTTTTAATGACCCAAATATAGCATTTGTTCAGAAGTATGAGTAGGGTGTAAGGGGTCCACTGAATAGTCAAAGAAGTAGTGTTGCGAGTGAAAAGTAAGTAAGTTTGCAAAGCGAGAAAAATACCATAATTCCAATAACCATATGCACATTTACAGTGCATGTAAAAGAAGTCCGTAAAGTTAGTTTCAGAATTAACGGAGTTCCCGATGACATTTTACTTGGTTGTTCAAAGCATCTGAGGTTTGAACAACCAAGTGAAATATCATCGGGAACTCTATTAAATAAATATTTGAAAACAGTCATCGCGAAATGGCAATAATGGATTTTGAATAAAAGCAGTAACTCTGATGCACATTTCTGCATGTAGCATGGCTCGGCAGGCAACTAAATTTTCCTTTCATTCGTTCATGCATTCTGTGGCCAAATTCGCGACAGCTGCATCCGGGCAGCAGCGGTGATTAAAATATTGGTATGTTTTCGCATTCTACAAGTTTTGCAGAACCAGATCATACTGCTCATGGGTCTACTCTGTTTGCTATTCCATTTTGCCTCTTTGAGATATATTACTGCATTGAAAAATAACTCTTCAATATAAGGACAGTTTCGGTAATTATTGTAGGTTTCCCAATGTTAAGAATTTTTTACGGATCTTGATCACTAATAAAAATATTGATTATAACAAGACGTGTTTGCTTGCATCATCAAACTAGTATATGGACGCGGATTTTTTATTCAGTATTTGGAGTTTTGTGGATGGATGGATGATTGCGAATTTACGTCTTTTTTGACAGTATTTCTTTAATATCATGACGATGAGAGAGTTAGATAATGAAAGGATGTGTGCAATAAATCCGTTTACAGTTGGAAAGATTTCCTTCTCCAGTATGGAGGCGACTTATCCCTGTACACGGGTGCAGACCCAAAGCACCTTCTTTTCAGATCATTAACTATATAAACCGCTTTTCTTTTTAGAGTATGGTTTATGAATCAGTTTCTCCCTTTTTGTCCACAGCCTTTTCAAAGAACAGCTAGCGGAAAAAGTATTCGGCTTTCCGTGGTTCGAAATTACACGGCTCGTAGCGTCAGTTTTAGTATCTGAGTTGAGTTCACCTGTGAGCATAGATGTCGTATGAACCGAACTGGAAACTGAAGAATGCCGTCAAAACCATTATCCTGCTTCAATCAGGCCCCTATAATATGCCGTTTTACTATAAATCATCTTTTTGTGATATCACAAAATCGAATGTGTGATATCACCATATCGATTAGTGAGTGAGTGAGTTAACTCGGATTTAACGTCCCACCAACAACGAGGTCATATGGAGACGGGACCTCGGTTTAAAGTCTCATCCGAAAGACCGGAGAAGCGGGGGATCGATCTTGCGACCCCTGGATTGGTAGTCCGGAGTGTTATCCACTACACTACAGCCGCTCCTACCATATCGATTATGTGATATAACTAAATATGTCATATTAAATTATTTACAGACGTTCCATCTCGTTAGTTTGATTTTTCATATACAGAGTTCTGGGTCCGGACATTATTTTTGTATTTCTATCTATGTCATATTATATATTTTGTTTTGTGAAATCACTAATTATTATGTGAAATCACTACATCGATTTTGTGATATCACAAAGTCGATTTTGTGATATCACTAAATCGATTTAGTGATATCTCTAAACAGGAATGAATTAGTAATATCACGAATGAAATTTGTGATATTACAAAGTTGATTTGGTGAAATCGTTAAATAGATTTTGCGATATTAAACAGTGGATATGATTTTGTGATATCACATTCGAGTTTGTGATAACACAAAACAATTTATTAAGTGATCCCAAAATCGAGCTAAAGATATTACTAAATAGATTTTTTGATGTCACAAAATCGATTTAGTGTAAGTAATATCACAAAATAGTTGTGATTTAGTGATATCACAAAATCGATTTTGTAATGTCACATTCTTTTTCCTGATATCACTAATTCGATTTTGTGATCTCACTAAATCGCACATATTTTGTGATATCACGATATCAATTTTGTGCCATTACTAACTTCAGTTAGTGATATCACAAAACAGGGGATTTATAGTAAAACGGCACCTCATACAATCCCTTAACAGCAAACTAGGCCAGGACAGCAAGCAAACTATTTTGGTATTAACATAAACTGTCACGAATGAGTTTTTTCGCTTCGCATTTTGTCCACAAAATGAAACAGACGTAACAAAATTTTGTTTTGCAGACAAAATGCTAAACAAAAACTAATACGGGGCCCAGAATAATAGCGCCTTATAGTATAGCAAAACTTGAAGCTCACAGACTTTTCAAGCTCTACAATCGTCATTATTACATGTAATACCATCGCGGGATTTAAAATATAAAGATTTGCATATACGTAAGAGCTTTCGCAGAACAGAAATAGTAACACCTAATCTACCAGCAGCGGCAGCACAGAGCAAACGGAAAAGCGCCATACAGCAAACTTCTAACGTCGTTAACGTCAACAAATCATTAATTCTAACACAGGGCGCCTATAGAAGCAATGGAAAGTTTCCGTGTTTTATTCTGCAACAATTCACTGTCTCGGAGCACGTGAGTCTAATTGCTGACGTCACTTGCATTACTGACGTAATTTTGTGACGTTTTGAGACGTTAGACGGTGTAACGTCTCTTTTTCTGTCTAATATCGCCATAAAAACGTACATTTACCTTAGATACAGTTAAGAATATTGGCGGGAGCATGAACGCGCTGGCATGAAGGTTGGGAGAGTCTGAATGAAAAAAAAATACTTTTTCGCGTTTTTGAGCGTTAGAATCGAAATAGTTCAGCTCTAGCAGTGAATTGTTGAGCAATAATTCACTGTTTGTCGGTCAGTTGTAAGTAGATATATCACTCGCGCTCCGCGCTCGTGATATGATCTACTTTACAACTGACCTCCAAACAGTGAATTATTACACAACAATTCACTGCTACAGCTGATCTATTTCTTAAATACGTCACGTAGGGTAGGGTAGGGTATGTTAATGACGTCACAAATGCGCAAATAAGACGTCAGACATTAAAAAATCCATTTGTAGTCGCAGGAAACATATATATATGATATAGTAAAATTTCATCAATTTCTGAGACAGGGCCGATTTTGACCCTTCGTGAACCTTGTCCTTTAATGGTAAAAACAGATCTGTAAAATGTTTTGACAGTGCAGAGATATTTAAGAAAAACTGTCAGAAAGAAAGTCGTTTACCTGTCACGCACAGTTTCCCGCAATGTCTCGTACATAATACTTTCGTGTACGTACATTTGCCTACATACCGTGTCCACTGAAACTTAAAATTTTAACGCATACTGGGTTGATCGAGAAATCAGTGTATCGGAAACTGCGACTTTTTTCATGCATGTTTTTCGTCGAAGCATGAATTTATCCACCTGTCCTACACTAAATCCAGCGAAATCAACTCTAAAGCCGGCGAAACGGTCGAAACGCCGGTAATCGTTATTGTAACGATATTGCAACCGATTCGCTTCAACTTCAACTGCTGCGCTCATACCCGGTAAGAAATTATTTGTTTCCGTTTTGAATTTGTCATGTCTAGCTTGTGGTTAGCCGTAAACTGTCACAAATCATACATGTCAAATTATGGTGGTTGTATTGCATCTTTTACATTACTTCAGTTTGCATTAGGGTGAGTGCCAGTTATTATGATGTAAAAATAGCGTTTTATAGATTATCTGTTATTTAGTTTCACGTAACACTATAAATTGTTTGACTTTGTTACTTTTCAACCATTTTCCCTTATTTTGTCAAGCTCGTTTAAATTGTTTGTATAAAAGTGTGCCGCTGTTCCAATTTACTCGCAAGCTGCTAAATTTGATCAGTTTTAAAATAACATATGTCATATCAATGTCTTGAAATCAAGATTGTGGGCACAAACAATCCAAGCTGTCTAAACACTGTCTTTGTTGTTGTAACACCTCGCTTTTATTGCCTTTGTTATTTGTGTTTTAGAAAGTATATTTTGCCATTGGCACTCTTATAGTTAAAAGTAATTTGATTGTTAACTGATTGTCATCACTCATACTTTTTATGGCTTCATATAAATGCCATTTAGTTGTTTCTACTGGCCCAAGCTTGAGTCGTGGGCGTGTCTGTTTGCTAAGTTTTAGAGAGTTTTGTCTATTTTTCAAAATACAAGATCAGTTAGGATTTACCAACTGTAAAGTAAAGACATCATAGTTTGGACTTACCAACTGTTATCTACTAAAAATTGTTATATTTGGAAACTTCCAAATACAGACTTTGTCATTATAATTGTTTTTAGAACTTGAATACCAAGTTCTCAAGGAAACTGGAATACCAGTATTTTCTTTTATGAAAACTGTAACTAACTGTGAAATTTAGAACTGCAAATTAAAACTGGACATCAACCTTGTTTCTTCCTTCTTACTTTAGCTTATAATTCAAAGACACGTAAATCCTCATCATTATAATTGGTGGAGTACAATCCGGGTAAACGACTTTTTAGCTCGTTTATAGATCTTGGTACCTCGAGCAACCAGCGAGTATTTCCCCAAACTGAAAAGGATCTTGTTTACGGAGATAGCTTTGTAAAGGAAAAAACGGATTATTCGTACTGGAGACAAACAAGGAATTTTCCATGCTTTGGACAGTTAGGATTGTTTGGTGGACATCAGAGTTATCAGTGTGCAGCTCCTGTGATGGCTTACGTTATGCCTGTTGCAACTTTCTCACAGTTCAGCGTTTCTTCGAAACAGAAGAGCAGAGCTCAAAAACTCCGAGATCAAGACAGAAGACAGCGTTTCCTTGAACGTAAGTCAATTTGCGCAACCATGCCATTTTATGACATTTCAAACGAGGAACTTTCAAAAGTTGCACCGAAATTGACAGTGCACAAATCTGAACCTGATCGTAATTCGATGATGATGCAGGTTTCTCTTGAGGTGGCTTTGACAACGGTGGATGAACTGGAAGAAGAAAATCATGCTTTGCAGGAAGCCAAAAAGTTTCTAAATTCTCGTTTGTCGGAAGAACAAGATTCGAAACAAAATTGTGAACGTAAACTACTTTTGGAAATGGAACAAACAGAAAAACTGAAATATGAAGTAGAAAGAGAAAAACAAAGGTGTATTATCTATCAGGAGGACATTCAGGCACAAACAAAGCAATTGAAACAAAAACAGGTCGAAAATGTTATGCAGGAAGGTTTGATTAAATCATTGGAATCGGACATTGCGACATTACAAAGAGACGTTTTGAAATATAAGCATCAATTAAGAGCTTTCGACGCTGAGAAAAGCAAAAAATGTAGGAAATGTGGACGTACTGATGGTCATTCCCCAAGTAAATGTGAGGCAAACAGAGTAATCTGTAGAAATTGTACAAAGAGGGGACATTTTACCAAATTTTGTGAGTTTGTGTGTTCAACTTGCGGTACGCAAGAGTTCCATCCAGCTAAGCAATGTCCAGCGTTACTAGCAATATGTCAAAGATGCACTTCTCGTGGACATTTCCAAGGAACAAAAGCTTGCGTTTTTATTTAGTAGAGACCTTATGCAGCAATATATTGACATGCGGTTCCCATGATAAACATGAACAGAATGGCACAATCATTATCATAATCGTTTACTTATTAACGCAAACTTTTCATAAGGAACAGTTATGTCTATAATTCGGTTTTGCATTAAAGTGGCTTTGATACTAACTAAAATGATTTGCGCCTGGTCTAGTCTGTAAATAAGGATATGTCATCTAATTAATGTAAGAAACCTCAAGGCGTATACTGTTCAATACTATGATAATCGGCTGTCCAAAGTCATAGGGTTCATTACTTACTAAGTAAAAAGAAATGCTTAAATGTTAGACAGTATATTATACCTTATTTCCAGTATGTATCATAATTACAATTAAATAAGGCTCATCTCCAGTATGTATTATAGTTTATTAAGTGTACTATTAAAAAAATAATAAAGTCAATTTCCATTTTGTATGTGAATATAATTGTTTAAACCTTGAAAGGTATACTTTTCTAAATTATAACAGGTTCATTACAAATACGCACTGAATCTTACAAAGTAATGATTGTTTAAAGTCTCCATCAGAGGATACCGTTCAAAATATAAAATAAGGTTGTTTTTTAGTATGTATCGCAGATATGTAAGGCCTCAGTTGTATATGAATTACTTAGAGCGTATGTAAGAAATAGTGGGTGGTGTGTTTCTCTGTGATGACAAAGCATATGTGGGTGGCATTGTACCTCGCCTTACAGTTGCGAGTTACTTTCCCATGTGCAAGTTACTCTATGTTTGAGTTACTTCCCCTTGTGCGAATTACTTGCATCAGCCATAAATCGTACGCTAAGAGTAAACCTATTAAGCTTTGCCATCCGAGACACACACACGCTTTTAATGTAAACGCTGGTCGCAATGTTGCAGTTAAGTGAGTGAGTGAATGGAGTGAGTGGGAAATTCATATAATTGTATTTTGTTAAGGAGGCGAAAGTTCTTAAGTTTGTTCTGCACCAGCATTTGTTCCTACTACTGCATTTCAAACTTCATGACATGTTATTCTTCATATCGTTTTCTTCATTGTGTCAGTTGTAGCTCTGTCCAAAAGTTCAAAATATCAAAGTGATTAATTATATAACTTTTTCGGCATTTCCGGTTTCGGTTTTCATCATGGCAAAGGATATGTTATTGCCGATTCACCCCCTGCGCATGCGCCGAAGAGCGCCGGTCCAATGAAAATACAGACTCCCCTTCTGGTCCTCATCCGAATGCTATATGAACGCCGAAGGTAATGCCAGTTCCTGTTTCCATAAGCAAATCATGTTCTTTCAAAAGGGAGTTAGAAGTGATTTGTGAATGGTTACAGCGCAAAATCTCACGAGAAATGCTGGTCATTTTGGATATTTAGCTCCTCTGTAGACTCATTTGCTGATGTTGAACTTATCAACGCCCGGCCTATACAGAGCTACACTGATGACAAGAGAGCCAGCACACACTGACAATGTCGTTGGTAGGTGTCGCTCGACGTTTGAAATGCACATTCAGTTCTGTAAAATTATAAAAACTAATAATTAACTTTGGGGACCAAAGTTTTTTTTGAACAAGGGAGGAGTTATTATGATGTAAAAATAGCGTTTTATAGATTATCTGTTATTTAGTTTCACGTAACACTATAAATTGTTTGACTTTGTTACTTTTCAACCATTTTCCCTTATTTTGTCAAGTTCGTTTAAATTGTTTGTATAAAAGTGTGCCGCTGTTCCAATTTACTCGCAAGCTGCTAAATTTGATCAGTTTTAAAATAACATATGTCATATCAATGTCTTGAAATCAAGATTGTGGGCACAAACAATCCAAGCTGTCTAAACACTGTCTTTGTTGTTGTAACACCTCGCTTTTATTGCCTTTGTTATTTGTGTTTTAGAAAGTATATTTTGCCATTGGCACTCTTATAGTTAAAAGTAATTTGATTGTTAACTGATTGTCATCACTCATACTTTTTATGGCTTCATATAAATGCCATTTAGTTGTTTCTACTGGCCCAAGCTTGAGTCGTGGGCGTGTCTGTTTGCTAAGTTTTAGAGAGTTTTGTCTATTTTTCAAAATACAAGATCAGTTAGGATTTACCAACTGTAAAGTAAAGACATCATAGTTTGGACTTACCAACTGTTATCTACTAAAAATTGTTATATTTGGAAACTTCCAAATACAGACTTTGTCATTATGATTGTTTTTAGAACTTGAATACCAAGTTCTCAAGGAAACTGGAATACCAGTATTTTCTTTTATGAAAACTGTAACTAACTGTGAAATTTAGAACTGCAAATTAAAACTGGACATCAACCTTGTTTCTTCCTTCTTACTTTAGCTTATAGTTCAAAGACACGTAAATCCTCATCATTATACCAGGAATGGTTTGTTAAGAACCTGGTGGTAGTAGGGCTTTGGAGATAACAAGGTTCTACATTTGTGGATTTGTAAAGTTCTGTATTCGTTTCAACCATAAAATTAATTGTTTTAAGCTTTTAGTTTAACAGGCGATTATTAAGATACCTGGAATTTCCCGCCAAGGAATTGAGCTGCTGGAAAGAAATAGTAAAGAAATATGCTATCAATCCCATATTTAATTCAACTGTAATAAAAACGGAACTTAGTTTCAGGAATTTCAGGAAACGTTTTAACCGGCGTTACTTTAGGAATTGTCAGGAAAAAAAATTCTGCGTTTTTAATTTAGCCTTTTATAATGAACGATAATATTCAGAGTTTAAAGCTGTTCTCTAAAGATCATTGCGAGCAGCTCGTGTGTTCATATTTTCTGCGTATTTTCAAAGTACGAACCATTTTGGGACACATCTGCTGAACAGCCTATTGACGAACCCTGTTTTACAATTTCGGATTTAATGTTCATAGCGGAACGGGTTTTTATTCTTAAAGAACTTAGAACGTATTGTTAAGTGTTCGTTTACTAAGCCCTTATTCGAGCAGACTAAGTGGTATTATCTGAGAGGAGGTCTTGAAATCGCGACTATGAGCATAGTAGACTACTATTTGATATAATTGCACTTATATTCACAAATCGTGACATTTTAGATGCCACTTTTCTGATAGATAAAAAAGCATGTCGAGTCATTATACATGTTTTGGTCAGAAAGTTTTCAGGAAGTTTTTTAATTCATTATGTAATAAGCTGTATATAGTATATATGGATGGATGACTTGCGATTTTACGTCCTTTCAACAATATTTCAGACATATCATATGGGCGGGTGATAATGAAAGGATGTGTGCAATGGAACCTTGTTTACTGTAGGCCATATATTCGCCTCAAGCGGGACTCGAACCGGGTCCGCTAGATCTGTAGGCCCATTGAGGTACTGGAACTCCTTGATTTATGTGGTACGAAGAAGCGTTCCAACACATCTACGGACTTAGTGACAGGTTGAAACTCAGTTATTTGCATTTTTGTAAAGGTTAGCACCCATATCTACCAATTAAGTGCATGGCCAAGACTGGCATAGTCGCACTGTTAATAACTTAAAACATTAATCTGGAGCCCCGGCAGCTCAGTAGGTAAAGCGCTGGCCTACTGATCTAGCGGTCACGGGTTCGAGACTCGCTGGAGGCGAGAATCTATTCAAATTGTATACGGGGTTCCATAACACACAACCTTTCATTATCATTTTTGCATCGTCCTGATATGACTATAATACTGTTCAAAAGGACGTTACATCGCAAGGCATCCATCTATGTATCCAAAAATCAAAGAATCTTGATACAAGCTTTATTAGACAGGAGTTATTGTGAATATGCCAAAGAAAGCTTCTGACTTTGCTACCCAAAATTTTGAAATATGCGGCACTTGTCAACCTAATAACCTGGCCATGCTTTTGGCTTTTTAGGATATTCATATTCTGATAATTTGGGGCTACATACTCTTATCTCAAGAATTGCCGAAGACATAAAGCGCGACTTTGCGGGAGCTTCACCTGTTTTGTTCTTGTTTCTTTGCTTCACGTCCACGGTAAACAGCCATGAGCATGTCGGAACTGTCAATTTACTTAACCACAATATTCCTGGGCAAGCTTAGACCTCCGTCCAGATAACAACCTTAAAAATTCATGTATTGCATTTTTGACCAAACCTTGCTTTTATACTTCACATTTCGGCCTATCATGGGCTGAATGGATAGACCAAACACGCCCCTCCTTTCTTTTGACCCTCTCCAATCCCCTTCTCCTTATTTACCAAACGGTAACAGAGGTGTCGTTCTGTGGAATTTTAAAGAAACACGTATCTTTTAGACATACCTCTTGAAGATTAACTCCTTTGCTAAACTATGCCAAAAATATTTATTTAAAAAATATTTAACTGACAGCTAAAAATAGTCCTAACTGACTACTCGCCAATGGTTTAGGGCATATAACAACAGCAAATCTGGAAGAATCACGGACAGAGATCGAAATCATTTGAGCGATCCATATAAAATTTATAGACAAAACAATTACGTGCACGAATGAAAAAACAAACAAACCTAAAATCATCAAGTGAACGCAGAATCGAATACTGAATTTCTTACAGGCTCTCGATTTTGCTAATTTGCATGTGCAATTTGAACTTACCATTTTTAAATTATAAAATATCTGAAAGTAACATTTTCATGAACTTACAACCAGGATTTAAATATGATATAAAATACCTAACTAAATTTAGTAAAGAAATGGTGAGCTGACGAGGGAGTATATCTTTAATATGTAAGTAGTTCATAGAAACAATGGTTATAAAGAAAACCAAACTCCTTCAAAAAGAAGACGAAGCTGCAACTGTGAAGGTGAAGAAAATGTGCAAAAACGGCAATATCAAGAACACACACACACATACACACACACTTTCGAGATCAGTTTAGGCGAATGCCATACTAATGATGTCCTAGACACATTAACGACATCCACATTTCTAAGCATGATTTACCCGATAATTGCATAGATGCAGACATGTCTCTTCGGTCAAATGAGCACTGGCCTGCTGATCTAGCGCTCCTGGGTTCGAGTCCTGCTGGAGGCGGAAATCTGCTTAACTGTATATGGGTTTCTATTGCATAAGGCCTTTCATTATCACCTTTGCATCTTCCTGATATGACTGAAATACTGTGACAATTGTGAAGAAAATGAAATAAGACGCCTCTAAAACTGTAGTTTCTAAGATTGAAATTTCAAGAGCCCATCAGTCTGGAGCAAACGATCGAGTTGACACAAGTTCGAACTTATTTCAAGACTAGTCCACATCAAATTTCTATAATTGATGAGAAATGTTGTTGCTATCAAGCGCACAGGTTTTCCGCAAAAGAAGCAAGGGGCCATAAATGTTGTAAACAGGCCAAATGCTAAATTTCATACTTGTCTGAGATCTCATTCTACCATACGCAAAAAGCTTTTCTCATTGTTAACCAATTTGAATTTCACGGTCCCGTGACTTCGTAAAAATGATCAGATCTGACTCGAACTAGTCAAGGCCTAGTGCATATAATTATTGCAGATACATTTCCATCCCGGTTAACTATGTATATATTTATATACAAGAGTTGGTACGAAAAGTTAAAAGAACTATTACGAAACGAAAAAGAGTCAGTTTACCAAATGACTTGATAGCCAGATCGTTTGGTAACTATGACTCTTTTTTGTTTCGTATCATCCTTGAAAACATAGGTAACCAACCAAGTGTGGTATTAGGGAGAGCTGTTAAAAATGTAGTTACTATTGCATGTCGAAGCTTTCCGGAACCATCATAAGCAAGGGCATAAACTCTTAGTAAACAAGCTAACTGTGCTAAAACTTAAACTTATCAGAGGTGTCATTGATATTTACAATATTGTACGATTTCTGAAAGCTGCCTTGAAAACAAATGTGGCTTCTAGCATGCGGACAAAGATTTTCCGGTTATACGTTTATAGAAGTTTCAAGGGGACTTTTTCTTTGAGGGGGGGGGGAGGGGGAGCGTGAACTTCAAAAATTCAAATCTGCACCAGATTTTAAGCCATCAATTATACAATATAAGTTTCGGAGAAACGTAGCTTCTATTTTGCGGAAAACAATTTACATTTAGAAGTCCTGATGGCTTTGATTTCCCATAATCACCCAAGTTTCGAACACACGTGCCCCAACAGAATATGCAGTTAATTCCTATTATCTGGGATGCGTCATATTAATTAGGTTGAAACTGGCTTTTAAATCGCAAAACATGCCCTTCTCACTCCCCTGACAGTCGTCGAAGGGAGGGGAGGGGATGGGGACCCACACCAATATGCCCCTTCAACGTCTTCTAAGTTATTAGGGGAATATAACCTTGGAGTGTTTTTCTCTTTCCAAACGGCACTCTTATAATACAGTGATACATTGGTGCTACCGTCAAATCCTCTGGTACTTCTAGTCATGTTAAACCACTGTATAACTAACCATATGAAACCATATGCTGAAGATCAAAGCTTCAGAATACATCAGGTAGGATGGAGAGCTTTCAGATGAGACAGAACTCGCCGTCATGTTGATGCAAAAGTGAAATTCAGAAAATAGTGGAGTTGCTTACGTAATCCCGTGTCCACTTTTTGTTAATCAAGAATGTTATATACCAAAATGTTTGTTTTGACGAGTAGTTTTCAAAAATGGTTCCTGCGAATTTTTTCTATCACTTATCAAGGTCAAGGTCAAAGGTCAAAGGTCAACGCTTCCAAATAGAAAGGAAAATTTTAAAAGTCGTGATTTATGGTGGGCACAGTGTGAGATATGGGACTAAGCAACCAGTTTCAGCCCTTAGCAACCAACCTTTAACAGATTTGAAACCTTTGCCTTCATTCCACGAAGGATAGCTATTATGTGTAATAAATAATGATAATAACTGTTGTAGATATTTAAAGGACAGCTGAAAGATTTTCAATTGGTTGAAAAGATGCATTTATATTTGTCTTAGCAACCAGTTTCAGCCCATAGCAACCGTCTTTTGCAACAAATTTTGAACTTTTGATTGAATTCTAAATGAGATATCTTCTATTTGCAATATGTCATGCAGACAATTGTAAGTAATATTTAACAAACAGGTTATGAAAATTAACAAAGTGTTAAAAAACCTGTGTATAGGTTTGTCCTTAGCAACCAGTGTCAGTCCTTAGCAACTTTCAATCAACAGATTCTAGACTTAAGATTTACTTTCATTCTGGATATCTGTTATGAGCAACACACTATGAAGACAATTGAAAGTAATATTTAAAGCGCAACTGTCTGACTTTGAAAATCTGTAGAAACATATAGGTATCTATTTGTCCTTAGCAACCAGTTTGAGCCCATAGCAACCACCGTTTAATAAATTTGGATTATTTTTACTTATTTCCAAATGAGATATCTTCTTTTATCAATGTATTATGCAGACAATTATTAGTTATATTTAACAAACAAGTAATGGATTTCAACAAACTGTTGACAAACCAGTCTACACATTTGTCCTTAGCAACCAATTTTAGTCCTTAGCAACTTCCTATCAACAGATTATAGACTTTTGATTTACTTTCATTCTGGATATCTGTTATGAGCATCAAACTATGAAGACAATTGGAAGTAATATTTAAAGCACTGCTGTCTGACTTTGAAAATCTGTTGAAACATATGGGTATCTTTATGTCCTTAGCAACCAGTTTGAGCCCATAGCAACCACCTTGTGACAAATTTGGATTTTTTTAGTTTATTCCAAATGAAATGTCTTTTATTATCCATGTTTATACAGATAACTGTAAGTTATGTTTACCAAACCAGTTACAGACTATAACAAATTGTTGAAAAAGAGGCGTATATTTTGTCCATAGCAACGACCCTTAGCACTTAGCAACTTTCTCGTTACAAATTTTAGACATTGTCTGAACTTCATAAGGGATATCTTTTATGTGCAACAAACTTTGAAAACGATTGAAGCATTGCCGGCTGCCTTTGAAAATTCATTGAAACAATATGGTTATATTTTTGTCCTTAGCGACCGATTTAAGCACTTGACAACCATTTTTCAACAGCTTTAGAGCTATTGAGAGAATTCCAAACAAATCATCTTCTATTTACAATGTTTAATATTAGCTGTTGTTTATACTTTTGAAGCGTAAGTATTGGACTTAAACAATTTGTTGAAAAAAAAACTTTTTATTATACACTTGTTCTAGAACAATTATTTATACATTTATCCTTAGCATCCTTAGCAACCAGTCTTAGCAACTAACTCTTAGCGATTTCGAGACTGTTTACTGAAATCCATCCGGAATATATTCTCCCTAAAACAAAATATGAAGACAGTGTTGTAAGAAACTGTCGGACTTCTACAATCTGTTGATAAATGTGTCCTTAGCAACCGGTTGGTGCCCCTAGCAACGAACTCTTATGAAAGTTGAAATTTTTGACCATATTCCACTAAGATTATCTTTTATACCCTACAAATTATGTAGACAAAATAAAGTCGATAGAGTTATAAACCTCTGTGTATCCGCCCACAGCTTCCAATATGTGCCTTAAGCGACTAACTTTAAACAGCGCTGAAACCTAAACTGAATTTCAAACAGAACGTCCTATATGTGCAATGAACTAAATTGCAATGTTTGAAGTACAGCTGTGTGACTTTTAATTCTCTTGAAGAAAAAAAACGTGTTTTGTATTAGACTTAAGCAACCAGTTTGAATACTCAGCAGCCAACTCTTAACTGACTCGAAGCTTATGAATGAATACTTAACAATAGATCTTTATGCTAAACAAACTAGTAACACAACTATACTCGCAAGTAACGATTTCACTTTTAGCATATGTGAGCCGCGACACGACAAAACCAACAAAGTGGCATGTGCACCCAGCAAAGACTCAGATCAACTTGGGCATCCGCCCAGTCTGCCCAGAGCCTTTGCTGTGCGCCTGAAGGGTAGCTCAGGGTCTAGGCTAGCTCCATGCCGACAGCGAAGTCTCTGATCAGACTGAGCGGATTCCCAGGAGGATTAGACTCGAGCTGGGCACAAATCAGTCCTAGTCATATTCGACTACTTCTCGACTTAGGCTATAAAAGCTGTTTCCTTGTTGGCAAGATGATTTCTGTACAAGCTCAGTCCTCGTTTCTTATATACCTGCTTGTAAAGCTGTTTCCTAGTTGGCAAGATGATTTCTGTACAAGCTCAGTCCTCGTTTCTTATATACCTGCTTGTAAATCTCTTACACTACACTAGTATTGCTTTAAAACAGAAAACAGAAATGTACAGCAAGCTTTCATGTACCCTAGACTTTCTCCGAAATCTCACACCTACGATGTCAGTTTATACGGTGTTTAGTGTGACCATACGACTTACGGTATTTCCACTTACCTACAAAAATAAGGTGTTAAGTGTTACCAACCTATGGGCCTTCTGCATATTATTTCTCCATCTCGAACGAACGGTTGACCATAAAATGAATCAGCTAGCGTATGGCGGATATAGAAATCCGATTCGATATAAGGTTTGCTGGCCGAAAATACTGGTTGCCATGGACATCATCTGTGTTCGTTAGGGCCCAACCCTACTTTTCATAATTTAAGGGATGCTATATAATACCATAAGAAGTCTGTAACTGAATGTTTTGTCAACTCAGTCTATATAAAGGTCTATTTTCATTGTATTTATGTGGAAAAAGTACTGCAAATACCCGTAAAATGCTCGCTAAAGCTCTCCAAAATCAATTTTTCTTATCGTTTTCCTAATTTCATCCATCAAATGACAATTTTCATAAAACTAAATTCATTTTTGCCTTTGAAACACGACATAAATGTCTTAGAATGGAGAGAAATGAAATAAAGGTGAAAAATCATAGTGCCGTGCATTTGACCTTGACCTTGACTTTATAAAGGTCATGAAAAAATTCGCAGGAATCATTTTCTGACTCTACTTAGATTGACAAACATTTTGAAGTATATAAACCCTGATTAACAAAAAGTGGACACGGGAGCATATTTTTGTGACATAAGCAACTCCACTAAAAAGAAGACGAAAACAAAACAAAACAAAACGTTCAAATAGAAAGTTACTAAATTTAATAACATGGCACGAAAATGAGAATTTTAATTGCTAAATACGATAAAATTCAGATTTTCGGAGATCGCACGCGGACAGGAGCAAGGAAAGACGAGAGTAGGTTTGCGTGATAAGGCATATTTGTCGCTTACACGATGACAGTACCCGCTACTCACTCTCTACAATGACGAAACGCACGATTTTATGCTTTATGGCAAACTCATACTTTTCAAAAGTCACCTCTTTTTATTCTATATCGATCCTTTATTGTATTTCGAGCACCCAAAGCATATGTAGAGACATATAGCAATGGTCCTCGTCCGTCCGTGCACTTATGTGCGTGAATTCTGGAGTGAATGTCTACGTGTGTCAGTGTGTCTGCCCCACACGCTTTGCACTGTAAAAGTTTCCGTAGATTTTACGGTTCAATAACTGGCTACCAGCTCCAGTCCATTTCTCTTTTTTACGGTTGCTCGTTAACATTTGCAGGAACCATTGCCCAGAGTAAGGTAGAATAGAAGAGGTATTGTTTGATCATATAGCCCTTCAACACTATAAAGATTTTTTTCCAGCGTGCTGAGTTACATTACCCAAACTTTTCGGGATTTTGTGTTCCTTGTTGGTCGTCTTTATGATATAAAAACTTATTTTTATAAGAATATCTATTTGTTCAAAACCTTATTTGTATGGCCACACCTTGAACTTTCGGGCATTCTGGCCTATAGGAGGGATCTCAATTTATTGGCATTTTGACTAACGGATAATGTGCCAAATTGTCGATTTTTATTTGGTTAACTTCATACCTTCCTTTCCTGTTTTGCACTTTTGATATTCCCATTTAACAATTTAGGCAAATTCTGAATTCTAGTTTTGTTTCATATAAACATACTTATAAAGGTATCACCATGAATTATGAAATAAAGTTCATACCTTCATCTCCTATTGCAGGTGTCGTTTTAGCCTCAAGCTGAGATTCTATGTTTGTTGTTCGAACAGACAGGGCTGAAACTGAAGATTAAAATAAAATTATGGCAGTTTGTAAATATTCATATATCGGATGAACTAAAGGTAAATTCATAGTACAGTGTACATGTAAACATATCTTATAGTCCGAAACTGAACAATATTCATGAAAGAGTGTAAATGTTCTCATACACAGGAAACTGGTCATTAAGGCAAGACAGTGAGCAAGCAGGGAACTCAATACTAATTTATGTAGGTGGACACATTCCCAGATAGCCGAACACTGATCTTGTGGGCATGGAGCATCAGTAAACATGTCCATATTGGCTCATGCGGGGTTGATCAGGGCACCAATATCGGACCAAAGTCTGTTGCCGGTATCAGTCCAGCTGAAAAGTTGCTAACGGGATTTCAGTTTGTCCGTTATTTGAAATGCTATCAGGCTATTTTGACGCCATGTTGGGTGTGGAACACAAATCCCTGATAGAGTGAAAGCATCTCTATATGGCACGGTAAGGAGCAAGGAACTGGCATTCTTATCCTTTAAAAATAAATTTTGTTTCATGTGAAAATGACGTTTGTTTCAAATGTTATATTTTATAAATGTCAACCTTCTCAGTTAACAGAAAAACTGAGCCGAAAGTCTCAGCCGTTAGTGCACATACTCATGCAGCAGAAATAATAGCAGGAAAGAAAGATTGTGCATTAAAGGGAAATCACCCCATAAAAACTGCAATTGAAATTTTGTTGAAACTTCTCACAGTGGTAGAATATTATATGCTGAGTGAAAAAATGAAATAAAAAAAATGGGGTCACCGTACTACTATTTGAGATAATGCAGCACCATCTATGTGCCTGTTTGAAACATGACTATGTCTATTACGAACACTTTATCCGAGAAAATAGACGACCAATCGTTTCGAAATAAAGATTAATTAACTCCTCTTTCTTGTATCTTTGTTTGCCCATCAAAATCATCATCGTCGTATGTCTCATTATATAGGTTATTTTCAGTTTTTAGTTTCCCGCCATTTCCCATTATTGGAAAAAACGTGGAATTTCTTCAATATAAAAAGTTCCACAATTGAAATTTTTATATACTTTTTGTATAGTAAAGGAATGATCCACCCCGTGGAAATAAGCAAATAAAAAATATAGGTCATCGACCAAATATTCGAGTTATGGAAGGAAAACCACTTTTATTTCGTGCGGTTTTCATATAAGCGCGTTGACGTCAATGTTTTATGCGTTGACGTCGCTTTCTATTTGGCGCCATCAACGGCCATATGGATAACGCTCTTTCCTTTCGATGCTTGTTGATATATAATTCCCTATTCAATTTCAGCAAGGTTCTTATGTCTTAAACATATAGTCTATATGAAATTGTCGCCTTCAAAATTTTCTCGTATGCAGACAACAGATTAATGAGAGAAATTCCAAGGACTGAAACTAGGCAGCATGTTCATTGTTATTTCTGATAGAATTTCGAACTTTCTTCTTGGTCTAGATTATATCACATTTATATCTGATGAACAAGTTAATGTGCGAACATTCAACTTATCGGACCCGGCCACTGCCAGACATGTACTTTCACAGAAACAAAGGCAAAGCTTGGTCCGTGGTGCATGATTTCAATTTATCATTTAATGCTGAGACCAATTTCGGATGATATGCATTGTGATAATTTTTCCCTGTTCGCGTCGACAATCTATGAATCCTGTGACAAGTCTAGGGCAATTAGTGAAAAATAAAAGTGTCGCCGCCTAGCCGTTGTTAAATTTGTACCTTACGAGAACAATATGGCTGTTCGTCTTATGTCACTTGCGTTAAATCTTATAGGCAACTATTCACAAAGAAAAGAAAAAGAAAAAAAACATAATTACTTTAACGACACGAGCTAACAATAAAAGCTTAGATCAGCCTGCGCATTTGCTCAGTCTAATCTCCGCTTTCACTGTTTGCATAATTATTTCATAACCATACTGAACATTCTTTACCGGTCCCTTGGCTTATCGATTTTGTTACCTCCCCTGTTTTCCAGTCTTACCTGTCCAATATCGGGTATTAAGTTTATATAGAAATGTATAGGGAATATTTATATTTATATGATTTTTTTTATCTTTTTCAAAATATTTGAATCTTTTATTTCCTATATTCTGAAAGTATAATGCAATACCTACACGATGGTGTTTTTATTTTTCGAAAACGTTAATGTATACTTGCTTCCTTTGGCGTTTAAATTACAGACCTATACTGACCATTATACTTAATGGCGCATACAGTAGAATTACGAAATTTTCCATTTTCAGAGCATATTTCTGATAATTTGGAGCTTTTCTGATATTTTTATAACCTTAATTCTGAAAGTCTATAGTCTAAGGATTAATATGATACTTTTATTTTCAGATTAACATTATGTCTTGATGCTTCCCCATGCGTTTAAGAACCGAAACTTTAAGAGTTTGGCGCTGGTAACTCAATCGCCTAAGTTTAATCATGCGCACTCCTGCATTATTCTTTTGGCTGCTTAATATGAATCGGACTAACGAATCAAATTAACCATACTAGGATGAAATGTAATGAAATGAATAAATAATTTAATAAGAATTTAATCATTTTGATTCAATTTTTCTTGAGCACGAAGAATTTTGTTTTAAATTAAGTCCAGAAATTCAAAATCGAAAGTATCACGGTCAATTCTAAAAAAAGGTAAATAAATAAAAGTAAAATAAAAGAAAAGAAACAAAAAGGGAAAAAACTTTGTAAACGTATAATTATTTATTGATTTGTTTGTTGAGTTATTTAAATTAATGTAAACACATTACATGGCAGCTAGCGGTCCTTTTGCTCAGCGATGTAAACATACAATAATTGACAAATTGCTAATGGTGTCAGAGTTTCGGCGGCTACAAAGAACGTAAGCAATTAGGAAATTCAAATCGAAAATATGTTTTTGGACAAACTTAATTGATTTCGGGAGATAATACCATTGTCATCTTAATTTGTTTGTACAGGATTATAGACACATCATTAAAGCTCAAACAAGTGAAGCGGTCAATTTTAGAATATAATTGACTTGTTTTGCTCATCATGTCACAAATTAAATTTCTCCACTGATACCATATGTTCATCAAAATGTGCGTGTGCATTCTCGCGCTGACTATTTCTCTTATAAAATATCGTTAATAATTATATCATATTATGCAAAAATGATATGAACTTGTACTTAAAGTTCTCAAAATAATTCTATTGTGAAAGAGACAGCTTTTTCAAAGAATACTGAAATAATACATGTATATATCTTGGATTCATATGTTCTAATGATAAATTGATGCAAATGAATATGTACTTAAATCATATAATACTATATCTGTATTAATATATGAGCCGCGACACGTCAAAACAAACAAAGTGGCATGTGCGGACAGCGAAGACTCCACCCAGTCTGAACAGAGTCTTCGCTGTCCGCATGGAGCCAGCTTATAATCGCAATGAAATGTGACTGATTCTTCGCTTCAACCCCTAAGGCAGGCCAATTTATGACGCTGTGTCGCATTAATTCCCCACGTGTCGTCTATTCTTACGATAACCTGTTGGTGCTTCAGATTATCGCCGAAGATTCTTTGATCAGATAAAAATGAGAAAATATTGTTTCATTCAACAACAGACTAAACAGTCTGATCCTTGTAAGTGCCTCAGATAAGAAGGGGTAGCAGGGATAATTTGGAAATAATTAACAAAGCATATGTTGTGACCCCTTATTAGAACAGTCTCACCGAGATGGTTCTAATGAGGGGTCACAATATATATTTTCATAGAAAAAAAAATAAAGAAAGTATCCCTGAATTATCCTTAAGGAAAAAATAGTTGAATTACTGCAGAAACAATTGCTGAGTGAATGTCTCAGATTAAATCCATTTGTGGCGAGTTACAAATGTAACACTTTTGTGGACAGGCAATATTGAAATCTGCAATTTAAATTTCCAAATATCGTAGACTGTTCATGCAAACAAGGATGACTCTGAGTAGACTGTGCAAGCTTATCTGAGTCTTCTGTGTGCGAAAATGTAATATGCAAGAACCCATTTACATGGCCCTGTTATCCTCATCGCATTGTATAAAAAAAACAGAGATTTTGAGCAAAATAATGGTAACATTTTCAGTTAAACACAGTCTGGTCCAATTACATCCTGTTTATAACCATATTCCCTTTGTTATTGACATTGACAGTTGATTTCCCTCTATCTGGCCCCATACCTGGATTTCAGTCACAAGTCTTCTAGGTTGTCTTTTCTCTGAGCTGCATGTTTCATAAAGGGGCATTAGGGTATTATGCAAACAGAAATGTGTCTTTGAGGCAAACCATGCAGACCATTATCAGACGCCGCATTTGCGTCTGGTATGGGTCTTCACTGCTCGCCCGAGGCCCCTTAAGGAGATGCCAGGCTTAAATGGGCTAAGCAAGCTTTCCGAAACTGAACATGGTGTATATGGTGTCAACTATCAAAACATTTCAGCCGCGAAACGACAGAATCAAGAAAGTGGCTTGTGCGCCCTGGGAAGACTCAGATTAGCCTGGACAATCGCCATGAACTGGTTTAAACCATAGAGCGCCCAGCGAGGATGGATGCTCACTGATCTGAGTCTTCCCTGTGATCGAATATCGTCTTGTAGCTTTTACTATGCTCGGCCTTATTTCAAATGACTTGGCGATTTTACCTCCTTTTTCAACAGTGTTTCAATTATATCTGGACGATGGGACGTTGATAATGAAAAGCTGTGTGCAATGGAACCCCGTTTGCGGTTGCAAAGATGTTCGCCACAAGCGGGGCTCGAACCCGAGACTGCTAGATCAGTAGGCAAGCCCATAATCTAATGAGCTACCGGGGCACGCCTCATAAAGCCAGTATAAATTATTACTGGAAAAATTAATTTAAACCTGTTTATGTCAATCTGAGTCTACTAATACATCCATTTTCATCTGGTATTTTTCAGTTTAATATATTTTACTCATCTTAAACAGTGTAGATCCGGATCTGCGGCGTCAGATCTGGGCCAACACTGTTTGCCAATGTCCCTTTATATTAGACATTTGGCATTAATGGATTTAGCTAATTTTAAAACTCGTCCGCCATAAATTGTGAGAAAAATGCTAAACATAACACTGTAGTGGAGCAAATTTGATGGCATAAGTGGCCTAGAAAAGGAAGATAGTGGTCTACGGAGTGTAACATTTGTTTTTATATATCAAAATGATCGTCTGGGTCTCTAGTTTTCAAATTCAGCGTTTGCCACCTTGGCAAACCTTGCATAACTCTGTAGTGGCCAGTTATTTACGTTACCCCTTTAAATTTTGAATATCAAAAATATTTTTTGAAGTCAATAAGAAATGTGTTTAAACTATATAAATGTATCAAATCTAAATATTTTCTGTAAGAACAGTTAATATGCTATAAATTAGGCTGCTCAGAAAACAGTTCAGAACTTTGGTGTTGTTACTTTCGTTACAATATAGCATGTACCCCTTGGAAATTTAAAATTGGAACTTACGTTGTTGCATTTTACAAAGACTCTATTACAAAAAGGCCCAAAATGATCATTTTTACTTACTATTCGATTGGCCCCTTTCAGTGCGTTTCTAGCAAAACAAATATGAGACCTCTAGCTTTTATAATTTGTCAACCACGTCCTGTTGAACATTTACACCTATTCCCTGTTTTTGGCTGAAAAGTCATTTTTCGTATGATTGTTCGTACAAAAAATGGCTAATAACCAATTTAAACTTGACAAATTGTGGCCTTTTGCAAAAAGATCATGTTAACCATTGTATAACACAATAGCCTAAAAATTATTTTTGACCTTACAACCCATTTTAGCCAGAGTAACGTACTTAACAGATTAAAATGTTTGCGCAAAGCGTCTATCATTCCCGCCAGAAAAAAACTCTTTTCAAATTCTGACTTTTAAACAACACAGTTGTGATATATATGTATATTATCTATTGTAAAATGAAATCTTTGCATTGTTTAATAAACTAATCCGACAGCAAACAATGTTATTTACATGACATGCAAAGATGAGATTGTCCTTAAAACTAGAAAAGAAAACCTTCGTGAATTAATCTATCCACAGAACACTTTTATTTTTTTCCATTAGTATCCAAATGACACTAAAAATATCACATCGTAAGAAATTTATTAATCAGAACTTTCTGTTTTGTACTCAGACAGGTAACGTTTGTTACCATTATTTGAAAACAATCACTGAGATTATGTGCTGTAACTGAAAAATATGCCTAAAACTCATTGGTTTTGTTAAAAATATTTTTAAAACGGCACTTTAGACTGGTTAAAACACACCATATGTAATTTATTAGTGAAATTTACACGTCGATGCATCCGTTGTTGTGTAACGATGTTATAGTTTGTGTTGGCCACTTATCTGTAGTGTTCGAAAACTTGATTTGTTTTGTCTGTTTATTCGCCATCATTCTGATGTATATAAAACAGAAAGAAAGAAGGTGAAAATATACATTTTGTGTGCCTGGGTATGCTTGATGAAAGCTAACTTGTTGACATCTGCATGGAATGGGCGCACGTATATTTTGCTACCCACTAGTATCGTTTGAGTACTTGTTGTATGCTTTATGTTACTATTTTAGTTTGGAGTTGTGGGAGGGTTGTGGCACTAGTTGAATCAGTTTCTGATCGTTGCCCTTTTACACTTCTTTACCTGTAATGACCTTTTCCTATAAAAGCAATATATGAATCCATAGTTTAATTACTTTTGGCCGTATAGAATATATTTAAAACGAAGTAACGAATATAACAGTTTAAAAAGAAAAAGTTATTTTACCCCACTGCTGCTAGTGTCAAGTGGCATGTGGCTAAGGTAAAATGCTCCCATAAGAGCAGACCAGTTTTTTGGAAAGGTTATAGCTTTCTCAGAAGCGAATAGGAAACATCTACGGAAATGAATATTGTTTCTTTCTAACAAACTGCAGTAAAATACTGAGATGTGTCCTTTCACATTAATACAGTATTATTACAAAGACTTGCCAGAAGATCATGTTGAAGCGAGGAACACACACGAAGAAGAACATAGCAGACTCAGTTAAACTGATTCCTTTCAAAATCGGATGATATTGCCTAGAGGCAGGTGTAAGATGATTATGACATATTGTCATTACTTTAAACTCATTATCAAAATGCCTTTTTAACTGAGTCAATGATAATTCACTTACTTTGACTTCTTGGTTTGGTATTTAAAAAGATAACGTATACAACATTCAAATGTAAACGATTTGTCAGATTAGATTTATGATTTTAATGATATTTTTTATTTTAATGATATTTTCTGTTTGATATAATGCAATAAGATGTCCCTAGCACCAGCTTCAGCTTAACTGACTCAAATTGAGCCCAGATGATTCTAAACATAATTTTCAATATGACGAAGTACGAGGAAGCTTTCCACAGTAGCCCAACGGTACTTTACTGTAGCTGCAGTAGGAAAAAAAACTACATATACTTTTTAACCTGTTATGTACGTTACTTTGGTGAAAATATATGCTACAAGGCAACTATGGGTTTATACATTGTTTTTATAGAAAAGGTAAATTAGAGTAAAGGGGCAATGAGCAGGAATTAATGTTATCTGCGCAACAATCCTACCACGATACCAAACTGTCTATGACTGCATAAAGATATAAGACAAGTAGTAAGACGATACTAGCAGCTAGCCAGATAAAAATGCAGCCCCTTACAAGTTCATGGATACAAAGCTAGCCTTAAACAAACAAAATCAGGCATACAAAATTTTCACCTATTTTCTTTCCTTTTCCATATATGCCAGTTATACACCAGAATGATGGCAAATATACATATGAAACAAATTGAGTTTTCGAAGACGACAGATAAGTGGACAACACAAACTATGAAATAGATACATCAGGACTGATGCTCCACCTTGGGGCTGTCAATAATGAGTTACATGAGTGGATTTAAACCGGTCATTCTAAAACTATTTTTACTCAAAATAATAAAGGTTACGCATATTTGGCAGAAGCAATATTTAATCTCGGGGATTTTTTTTTTCAAATGTTACAAACGTTACCTTTCTGAATACAAAACTGTAAGTAACTAGAAGTTATTTGATATTTTGTGCTTTTTTTAACTTTTAAAGTTATTTGGGTATTAATGAAAAAACATTCATGTACAGATTAACTTATGAAGGCTTCATTTGAACATCAGGGCAATCTGAGCATTGCATGTCATGTAAATTACACTGTTTTCCGTCTATGTAGGCGACTACTATGCATAAATTTCATTTTACGATAAACAATAAACATATTTATCACAATTGCGTTGTTTTTAAGTCAGAATTTGAAAAGAGTGTTTTCATGATGTGAATGACAGACGCTTTACGCAAACATTTTAATCTGTTAAGTACGTTACTCTGGCTAAAATGGGTTGTAAGGTCAAAAATAATTTTTAAGCTATTGTGTCATATCATGGTTAACATAATCTTTTTGCAAAAGGCCACAATTTGTCAAGTTTAAATTGGTTACTAGCCATTTTTTGTACGAACAATTATACGAAAAATGACTTTTCAGCCAAAAACAGGGAATAGGTGTAACCGTTCAACAGGACGTGGTTGACGAAGTATAAAAGCTAGAGGTCTCATATTTGTTTTGCTAGAAACCCACTGAAAGGGGCCAATTGAATAGTAAGTAAAATTGATCATTTTGGGCCTTTTTGTAATAGAGTCTATCTAAAATGCAACAACTTAAGTTCCAATTTTAAATTTTCTAGGGGTACATGATATATTGTAACGAAAGTAACAATACCAAAGTTCTGAACTGTTTTCTGAGCAGCCTAATTTATAGCATATTAACTGTTCTTACAGAAAATATTTAGATTTGATACATTTATATAGTTTAAACACATTTCTTATTGACTTCAAAAAATATTTTTGATATTCAAAATTTAAAGGGGTAACGTAAATAACTGGCCACTACAGAGTTATGCAAGGTTTGCCAAGGTGGCAAACGCTGAATTTGAAAACTAGAGACCCAGACAATCATTTTGATATATACAAACAAATGTTACACTCCGTAGACCACCCCCTTGAAAGATAGCCCATCAAGTTTGCTCCACTACTGATCGCACTTAAGCCGATAACTTGAGCTGCCATAAAGTTATCTGATATACCACTTAGGTATGTTTATTCCACTAGCGCTTAGTAGGGACATCGATAATCCTCCAGATCGGTGTTAAGGGAAATAATCCAGTTGACAATGCTGTACAGGTAAATAGGAACGATTACTCGTCCAAAACCCCGTAGAATGTTCAATATGTTAAACCAAGGGTACTAAGTCCTTATTTGTATTTATACTTGCATTAAGTAATTACGAGATTCAAAACGCACTTGCATTTTTCACAGCCTCTCTTTACCTGACAAATAATTCCTAAAAAATTTACACACTACCCCACAAAAATTGGCGCTCCCTTTTCCGAATAAGATTCTTGAGCCCTAGTTTTGTCGTTTTTTTTTGTCCAATTTTATATATTTACCATTTTTCGGTCGCAAAAAATATACATTTGTTTCAACAAAGAGCCCATGTTGTCTTCGAAAGTGACGTAAATGTTTTAGCGTTACGGCAAACGACGTCATGATAACCATAGCAGGAAACAATGACGCTGCGTCAAAATGTATGCGCACGAACATTGAGGCGATTTCTCTTTAAGTCATAACATTTTGCAGACATTCTCAAATAGCAGGAGCTTAAACATTACGCTACAATAGTGGGTAAATATCCCCAGAGGACACATACCATAAAGTTATAGCAACTTTTATAAATCGAAACAATAAGTCCTAAGAGTGAGTAAATGGTTTTATTATCGCATAAAAAGCAGTGCCGAGATGTACTAACAGCCGTGCATCAACCGGCGAAAAGCCGTATTTCAACAAGGGTTTTCTCGAGCTGTTGAAACACGGTGACAGAACTTTCATCATGTTTGTGCCGGGCCACTAAAAAAATACGCCATGCAACTTTGTCTCTCCCGTTTCGGTCGAATTACAAAAATTGGTGGTGCGCTACCTATGTGTGCCCTGTATGACGTCATCATGTCTTTGTAATCTGACGTCATCAAGTCGTGACTGAGGTTTAAAACGAAGTTGTTTGCATTCTTACGATGCCAATTGGAGAGTAAATAAGTGTTAAAGAAAACATGCATCTCAAGCTTTCAGCAATCAAGAACTGCAGGATGGTATATGAATGTTCTGCATGGAAGTTATTGCTCAAGGTATCTGCATTTTGTTGATTAATTTGCAATCTATTTTCCATCAACTACAACGACCATCTTGGATTATTTTCCGATATATTGAGGTTGAATAGGATGATGGCAGCCATTCTGAAAAGCTGATTGCTCTCGGGCCCGGAAGATGAATATTAGTAAAACGATGTACCAGCGCGTTGGCTGTCAAACGGTGACAAAATATAGTGCCAAGTTTTTTCTCATTTTTTAAAACGAATAATTCGTTGAATTTATGCAATAACAGCGATCAAACATTTGTTTCCAATGCATTAACATTTGCCTGGTCCCTTGGGAAATGTTGACAACCTCGGCCTTCGGCCTCGGTTTCCAACATCTCCCTCGGAACCTGGCAAACGTTAATGCATGAAAAACCATGTTTGATCCCTATATTGAAAGAGTAAGAGAAGTCAGTCAACACAGAAAAATGAACTGAAAATGCTGACAACTACACAACTACGACCGTTCTACAACTGATAACTAAGCATCAAGCACAGAAGTTCGTACTTTCTGCAAATAATAGACAACTGATCATTTAGTCACGAGAGAGTAAACACTTAGATGTAACAGGAAACTGAAATAATACAAATAATTTCAAGTAGAAGGAACATAGATATTAGATCATGGCAATATGTTAACATTATCGACTAGCAGAAAACTAAATATATAAGGACAGACCATTATTAGAGACCAGAAACCTGAACATAAGGCCATAACATGTGTAAAATTTCTAACACATCAGGAAACATAACATAAGTCATACCTGTCAACGTTTTGAAAATCTCATTAGGGATAAAGCGTGAAAAGAACCATTTCCAACAGATATTTTAAGCAATGCTGCACTCTTTGAAAGTCATGACAATTTCCGTGCGAGAGATGTTTAGAAATTATATACTATTTATAGGGAACATCTTAAAATATCAAATAAAAATAATAGGAAGATGGCCTTCAAAATAGGGCGATTTGGCATTTTTGGGCAAAACAGGGAAGGAGATCGGGATTCCCTTCATAGTTGAAAGGTAAGATTACGTCAGGACACTTAGTAAACATGATCAGATAGTAGAAAAGTACATTTTTAAATTGCAGTGATGATTATCTATCTCAAAAAGTATGTATACTGGAAATAAAGTCATAGTCTGATAACTGTGAGTAAGAAATCTGATAGATATAATGGCATGACCGTAGGCAAACATTCTCATATAGAAAGGAACTGCAAATTAAGTAAGAACAGTAACTACACATTCTCATATAGCAAGTAACTGAACATTAAGTCATGACAGAAAATGAAAAGAAATGTTAGAAGACTGGATTTATGGGAGCTAGACTTTAAACAAGGTATTGGTCACTATGAAAATGGGGCAAATTACGTGAAATTAGATCATCAGCAGTGTCAGAAGAATATAACAATCCATCATGAGTGTCCATGTAGGATAGGGAAATCTCACCCGAGGGGTCGGAATTTCAACCAGGGACGAGGCTTGCCGAGTCCCTGGTTGAAATTCCGACCCCGAGGGTGAGATTTACCTATCCTACATGGACTGGCTCATGATGGATTATTTTTCTCCCACTCTTAGCGGATTTTAAACCTCAAGTCGGATTAGGCTTCAGAACAGGAAAATTCTAACTTTTTAACCAATGACCTGAAGTAAATTTTGACCAGCCCAGTGTGTTTATCGGGTCCTAAAATGGGTGTAAACACAGTTTGCACCTCAAAATTAGACGGAAAACACGATATGTGTACTATTTTATCTTCCAGAGGGCGAAAACAAAATGCAACTTAGCCTCTCACGTCACGCGCGTCAAGTTAGCTAGCGACGTTTTTAACCGGTTTTAGTGACGTCATTAAATTTGAGTGACGTCACAAACCCATGATCTGCTATCATACGTCATCCGACATGCTTGCGTGTCCATTTTGTTCATTTGAAATTAAAATATTAGTCAAAAAATGAAAAAGTCTGGTTGCTAATATAAGAAAGATGTTGCCAGGTATAAGATAGAAATTTCTTATATGAGCTGAGAGCCTATCTTATATAGGCAAAGGTGGGAGAAACAGTTATCCTAAGAATTCAGGATCATGAAATAAAATTCACTGCAGGCTTCTTTTATTTTGAAGTCAAACATCGGGTCACAATGACTTATTATCGCCATTTATAATGTCCATATATCAAATAGACCTCAAGGTTTAAGACAAAGTTGCTTGATCATGAAATATAGGTCAAAATGACCTACTTTTATTTTGAGGTCAAACATTGGTCAAACTCAATGATTATTTCATGCTATCATGTTCATATATCAAATAGTCCTCAAGGTGTAGGGCCATATCACTGGACTGTGACATACAAGACACTGTGACCTACTTTTATTTTGATGTCAAACATCGGGCCATAATAAATTATTTTGTTTATGTTTATACATGAAATAGTCTTCAAGGTATAAAGCAACAAATCACTGAACCATGAAATATAGGTCAGTGTGACCTACTTTTATTTCGAGTTCAAACAACAGGTGATACTGACCCATAATCACAAGCTATCATAGCTATCATATTCATATAGCAAAAGGTCCTCATGTTTCAAAGTAAAATCACAGGACCATAGAATAAGGATCACTGTAATCTACTTTTATTTTGAGGTCAAACAGCGGTCACCTATCTTATTATCCCAAGCTATCATGTTCATTCACAAACAGTCTCAAAGTTAAAAAGCAAAACCCCGGGAACATGAAATATAAGTTATTGTGGCCTACCCTTCTTTTAAGATCGAACATCGAATTAAAATGGCAAATATTTCCATGCTTTTGTGTCGATATATCAAATAGTCCACAAGGTATAAGGCAAAAAGGGAAATAAACTGTTCCATGAAATTAGGTCACTGTGTTAACATTGTCATACTTATTCATCAGCTCAAACTGTTCAAATATCGAACATTCCTCAAGATAAAGGTCAAGTCAATGGACCAAACAATATAGGTCACTGTGACCTATTTTTATTTTGGGGTCAAACATCGGGCCAAACTAAGCAATTATCCGAAGCTATCATGTACTTACATCAAATAGTCTTCAAGAATTAAGGCAGAACAACTGAACAATGAACAAATGGTGGTCAACGCTGATCTTCGCTTAATGACCCTCAAGTCAGTATCACAAGGCTTAGCCAATCTGACAACAATCTGCAAATGTTGTTTCCAAAACAGATTTGTAGAAAAAACACATTCTAACGGTGTCTAGATTTTGACCTCCAGCCCCACATCAAACTTTTCTATGTTCAATGAGCCTTGGCATATCAGATATGCATCAATGCATTCACTTGATCTTCTTCAGATGTTATTGTGTAACAAGTTTGAATACTCTATTCCTTTTGTTTATTTAGTACTGAGCTACATGCAACTAGTGAGCCTAAATTTTCTAATAAAATATAGGTCATGTCCCGATACGCGCCACTGATTTAAGTAGATCTTCTCGAGGTGTTCCTATTTCGCAAGTTTCAAGACTCTTTTCTCTTTTGGTTACTTAGAAACTAAGCTCAACACAAAACGTGAACCAAAATTGTCCATATTAAATAATGCATGAAGTAAAAGCTTTGGCCGATATGCGTCACCATATTCAGTAGATCTTACCCATATGTATCTATTTTGCAAGTTTGAAGACGCTATCCCTTTTGGTATCTTAGGAACTGAACTACACACAAAAGGTGAATCTTTTTGCTGACGCGCAAGCGTACGCGCACGGGCTCATGCACACAAAGTCGTGCTTTAAATTATTATATAGCCTGGAACTGACATGCTATGACAGTGGGTGAACATTTGCAAGAAACTGAGAGCTTTGCCGTGATAGTGAGTTAAGTTTCTTACATATCAGGCAACTGAAAAACTGAACATTAAGAAATGGGAGTGAGTCAATAGTTTTTATGTAGCAGGTAACTGTACATTAAGTCATGAAAATGAGTCAACATTTCTTATATAGCATGTAACTGAACAGTAAGTCATGACATTGAGTCAAGATTCGAATATAGCAGGTAACTGAACATTAAACTATTTCAGTGATTCCACATTCGAATACAGCCGATAACTGGAAAGTCATGACAGTGAGGCAACATCTCTAATACAGCAGATAACTCAACATTAAGTCATGACAGTGAATCCACGTCCCATAGCAGGGAATTGAACATGACGTCATGAATTTTCAGTCATTATTTCTAATATAGAAGGTAACTGAACATTCAGCCATGCCAGTGAATCAAGGTTCTAATAAACCAGGTAACAGAATATTAAGTCAAGACAGTGAGTGAGGATTTGTAAACAGCAGGAACATAAACATTAAGTCATGACACTGAGTCAACGTTTTGATAAACCACGTAACTGACCATTAAGTCATAACAGTGAGTCAACATGTCTAATAAAGCAGGTAACATGATATTGAATCCACTTTCTAATATAGCAGATAACTGAACAATATATCCTGACAGTACGTCAACATTTCTTATATAGCATGTAACATGATAGTGAGTCAACATTCTAAAATAGCAGGATACTGAACATTGAGTCATGACAGTGAGTCAACATATTTCTATTAAAGCCGAGAACTGTATCTTAAGACTTTACAATTCGTAAACATTCTCGTAAAGCATGGAATTGAACAGTGGGTGAACACTCACAAACAAAAAAAACTGAATTTCAAGTCTTGACATAGAGTAAACATTTTCGTACAGCAGGAAGATGAGGACAGTGACTGAACAGTCTCATATGCAACTTAGCGTCAAGTCATGACATTGAGTGAGTATTCATTAGCAGCAGGGAATTTTAGCATAAAGTCATGACGGTGAGTTAACATATTCGAATAGTGGGGGCTGAAAATAAAGTAAGGACAGTGATTAGACACTCTCTTTATCTGCTACTGAGCATCAATTTATGACAGTGGATGAGCATTCACTAGCCGCAGTGACCTTAACATCAAATCATGACAGTGAGTATAGTGGGGGACTGAACATAAACAAGGACAGTGACTAAAGGGGGGGGGGGGTATCAATAAGGTGGGTTTTCTGCATCCTACCAAAGTTTTCTTTTTTTTAACTGATGGTATACTCCAATGTGTCTAGTTTATTGGAACACATGTGACTTTGGTCGGAAAGCCCTACTTACTGAGCTATGGGTCCACAGAAGTGGGTGGGGTAATCCAACATGGTTTTAGCCTGTCTTCTAAAAACATTCTCATTTGGTAGAGGAGTACAGCAGGCAGACAGGATTTGATAAAATGATTAACAGAACATCTCAACTATATTTGCATATCATTTTATTTGGTTTAATTTGAACATATGTTGTCAAAAAAGACTTCCTTTGACATTCAGCATTTTTTTTATATTTTTGTCCTCAAGTTTCAATATTTCTTGGCCTTATTGTTAAATAAACAGACCAGTTGTCGCCAAACTCATGTCAAGAAAGCACCCTGACCAGGACATTCGGCTGATGTGACCAGAATTTCACAATGACCTAGTTTTCATGGTTGACTGAACACATAAACTTGCTTTGAAGATGTTTTTTCATTTAATTTTGACCTAGAATTACGAACCTTTGGCCAAATTACTATTTTAACTGCTCTATTATGCCCTACACCCCGCCACTAAAGGTGAGAGAATACATATTGGCTTCAGATTGGATCTCCTTGGCGTCTGCATCTGTGTCTGTGTCACATACTTTGACCTTGGAAACAAGGTCAAGGTCAGATTTTGATGACCTTGTTTCCAAGGTCACAGAAGGACTTAATATGCGACACATACACAAATGCAGATGCCAACGAGATCCGCACTGAAGCCAATATGTATTCCCTCACCATTAGTGGCGGGGCGTGGGGCATAATATAGCATTTAAAATAGCAAAGGTTCGTAATTCTAGGTCAAAATAGAAGGAAAACCATCTTCCAAGCAAGTTTATGTGTTCAGTCGACCATGAAAACTATGCCATTGTGAAATTCTGGTCACAGGATCTGAATATCCTTGTCAAGGTGCTTCCTTGACATGAGTTTGATGATAACATGTCTGTTTATTTAACAGTAAGGCCAATAAATATTGAAAATTGAGGTCAAAAATATCAAAAAATGCTGAATGTCAAAGAAAGTCTTTTTTGACAACATGTGTTCAAACTAAACCAAATAAAATGATATGGAAATATAGTCTAGATGTTCTGTTAATCATTTTAACAAAGCCTGTCTGTCTGCTGTACTCTTCTACCAAATGAGAATGCTTTTACAAGACAGGCTAAAACCATGTTGGATTACCCCACCCACTTCTGTGGACCCATAGCTCAGTAAGTAGGGCTCTCCGACCAAAGTCACATATGTTCCAATAAACTAGACACATTGGAGTATACCATCAGTTAAAAAAAGAAAACTTTGGTAGGATGCAGAAAACCCACCTTATTGATACCCCCCTTTACATCAACCCATGACAGTGGGTATGCATTCAAAACGTCAGGAATCTTGACATTATGTCATGACATTCAGTAAACATTCTTGCAAGACAGGAAACTATATTTTTAGTTTTGTCAGTAAGTCAATATTCTCATATAAACGAAAATCGAACAGTTAGTCACGACAGTGAGTAAACAAACTCATATTGCAGGAACTAAACATTTACCCACGACAGAGTGTAAGCATTCTCATAAAGCAAAAAATCTAATAATTCAGTCCTGACAGTGTATAAGTATTCGCAACTGAACTTGCATGGCTGTGCATGTCACTGTAAAGTAAACATGAAACAGAATATAAAGCTATAGCTATGAGCATTAGTTAAATGAAAAGACGGGCAATTGTCAGGAACAAATACCATTAGATCCTATATTCCTCACAAGAAGTATGTGCAAACATTGATAGCAGTTCAAAAAAAGCATGCACAGTAATTTTCAAATAAACAGCTCCTTTCTAGACAGGTGGTCATTCGGCTACCTCAGATTCGCAGTATCATGGTACTGCCCATTGCACCATTGTTGTAGGTAACAAGGGTTTGAAAATTCAGTCACACAAGTGACTATTCAGGGTGCAGATTGCATGGCCGCTTGCTCAACCGCAATATTGACATTTTTATTACATCGCAAATTAATATCTGCTTAAAGAAAATAAAATAATTTTGGTACAAATTATCAAAAGCAGTTTGAACTTGTTAAGCTTTTGTCAGGGAGTTTTAAATCTACTTTCAACAATTCTGCATTAATTCATTCAGAATTTATTTATTAAGTTATTCAGTCATTAATATTTTCATTTCAGAGAATTTATATTTTTGGTATTTATTATGAATTTTTGGAATGTTTCACCTGAACAAACATATTTCAACAGCAAGTGAGCAAGGGCCCACGTGTACCATCGGCTAGCAATATCGCCTAATGGCCCTAAACTTCAAACAAAAAACTTAAACAGATTACATGATAATAATTTTAAAGTCTGTGACGTTTTCCGTTAGTCAGCAGAAGCAACAGAGTAAGCCAACTTATCCGCTGCAACTTTGAAGCCAAGCTAGTAATATATCAAAAAGCTCCATTGAAGGGTATTGCAGAGATAAAAAAAAACAAAGAACAACTATGTAAGAGCAACGTAACACAAAAACACTATGGAAAGCCGAAGTCCATGACGTTAACCTTAAAATCAAGGCACGCGAGGGATGGTATAGAATAAATACAGACCAACTATATACTACCAGCATACAAAATGTAACCGAAGTCAACTAAGGTTTTACTTGATATAATATTTCCAAAACTTTAGCAAGCAACTTACACATGAAAACGTCTGTTCGTGACCTTGACGTCTAGGTCACAGACTTGTGTTATTATATCATTTGGACCTTTTTTAGCACTAATCCGTCTTTGAAACGACTGTCCAATTAAAAATAAGAAATTATTGTGCTTTTCTCTAGTTTCATCACCAGATATTGTCAGGGTCACTGATGAGGCTTTATTAGCCGAAACTACTTAGTCTGACCCATGTTTCTTCTTCTTAAATGTGTTCTCTAATCTCTTGAAAGAACTCCCTAAGATTTTAATCGTGTACAGATGGTACAGAATAAAAAAAATGGACATGCCACATATAAGCCAAACTGAACATAGGGTTTAAATGATATAAGATCGTATAAATTTTAACACAAAATAATAACATGAAAAATTCAAGTCCATGACGGCGACCTTGACCTCTGGGTCACAGCAGTTTCGATTAGAATTGTACAGATTAAAGCTCTTAACCAACATCTATTATCTTATATAAAGATCTTAAAAACTTCAAAGCAAAACTTTAATATGAAAAAGTCAAAGTCTGTGACATTGACCGTTGAGTCATAAGCATCGATGGGGTACTTCAGAATAAAATTTGGGCTAACATCTATCATCATGCCGAATATGAACCCAGTCCAATATAGAGTTAACTTACGGATGGAGAATGGACGGAGAGACGGACAAGCGGACAAAAGCTGTATACCTCCGTCATATTTCGTATGCCGGAGATATAAAAAATAACTGATAGAAATGTTAATAATTAGAGGTCATACCATCTTCCATTATCGCCGAAGTCTTTAACTCTAACTCGACATGTTTCTGTTCTAACTCAGCAAGGCGACGTTTCACGTCATTATGAGCACTCCTCAAATCTGCATCGGCTTGTTCTAGAGAGTCATGAAGATTCTTTATTTCCTGGCCAATTCTCTCTTCCAAAGTTTTGTCATCTGGTACTAGCTTTTTCAAAGTAGTCAAGGAACAAGCAACCTATACAGAACAGCCGTGTTAAAGAAGTTAAAAAATCGTTATTCAGCATAAAACTTCTACGTATTGAGACGTATAGGTCTGAGCAAACAGTGGAAGCCCATATCAGATTGCTGTCTGATCAGGGTCTGCACTGTTTGCTATTATTATTAGAACAGTGGAAGCCCATATCAGATTGCTGTCTGATCAGGGTCTGCACTGTTTGCTATTTTATTAGAACAGTGGAAGCCCTTATCAGATTGCTGTCTGATCAGGGTCTGCACTGTTCGCCATTTCATAAGCATCTTTAAGACGCATTACTGTGCTGTAAAAGCTGAGGTAAAAGTGGTCAACAGGTCTAGTATAGACATAAACTTATAGACAGTCTGTAAATTTAAAGTTATTTTAGGCAAAGGTAAAAGTGGTCAACAGATCTAGTATAGACATAAACTTATAGACAGTATGTAAATTTAAAGTTATTCTAGGCAAAGGTAAAAGTGGTCAACAGATCTAGGATAGACATAAACTTATAGACAATCTGTAAATTTAAAGTTATTTTAGGCAGAGGTAAAAGTGGTCAACAGATCTAGTAAAGACATAAACTTATAGACAGTATGTAAATTTATAGATATTTTAGTTTGTTAATTTACAGATTTGTGCAAATGCCCTGTGAAAAATGGAGCATTACTTAAAACGCATTGCCATATCTGGCATACCGTGTATATTTTGAGTGGAATAACGTGAAAAGTACGCATGAAGGTGTTTCTATCTTGTCCCTGCTAATAACACATTTTCCAAGTTTAGGCCTTTCTGTAAATACAGAACCTCACGGCGTTCTATCCGGGTGGATTCTGTTGAGAATGAGTTAGATTGTGCAAAATATACTTTTGCTGCTTAATCAAGATGCTAGACGTGTAAAGCATCGTCATTTTGACTTCAGAAACATACATATCTATATAGTTGGACTTACAATGGGACGAATTCCATTACGTTTCAACTTTGTTGATTATTTACCTTTATTTCATTTTGCGGTCAAAGGGAAAGAACTATGCCCAGCATAGACCTTATTTCAATTTTTATGATAAAAGAGGAAAGCATCCAAGTCAACGAATGGAACTTTCGCCAAAAAAGTTGACCATAATGTGATGAAATTAGAATAGTAAGCGAGAGACTGCGAAGGTTTCATTAAATCATTTCTAAAAACTAATTTAAGCATGACTGTAAATTTACAGACTAAATATTTGTAAATTTACAGACTGTCTGCCTAACCAAGACCCAGTCAAAATACCAAAATAATGAGGCCGAACTTGTAAATCGTATAAACTTTGGCGATTGCGGGCTGTTTAAATACACAAACATTGACCCCAAAAAAGAGGTGTGAGCAGGTGCGTGGGAGTAGTAAGCACCACCTGCTTATATAATACACCAGTCATATCTATGTATCTGTGGAATAAGTCAGTGAGATGGAAAGTCTGGTATTTAAAACTCTTACTTTGCTTCGGCTAAAGCCTTCAAATTTTGAGACTACATTTTACTGGTGAGCAGCTTCCTTCTTTCAACAAAGTTTTGATATTCGAAACAGGCTCTAGCACAGCGGACTAAATGAGAGACATAAACTCCGTATGCAGGCGCCGAAGAAATATTCTACTCAATAATGGAAAGTTCGCTATGGGAAAATTGAAGTCTTGTTATTAAGATTAGTAACAAACTTTCCACTGTCAATATAGAGATAACAATCTAAGTATCAGGCAGATGAAATGGAATCTTTAAATGGTTTCTTTAATTTCAAGATCACATGGGTAGATGCGGTCAGTAAAGTCCGACATCTTTGAATTAAAGGTTTATATAAAAACAAATAGAGACTCCTTTGCGGCACAAAAATAAAATTAGAGGGACATGAGGCCCTGAATCGCTCACCTGAGTAAAAAGGTCAAATATCAAACTAGGGCCATCACTTGAACAAGCCTGACAGTTAGAAACTGTCACAATATGAGAGATATTGGTAAAAGGTCAAACAATGACCTTGACCTCTATTGCTTACAATGTTCATGTACTCATTTAATTGATTGTATTTATTAACTTTTGCCCCATAATCTTATACAAGTCCCATAAACTCTTATATTTAAGCATTTTCCAATGTAAAAGCACCAGACAGCAAATTTGACATTGTCATAAAATTGTTAAGCTCAATCAAAAGTCATCATTTGAGCAATCTTGGGCCAAAATCTTCAAACTTTTCCATGAATCTTATGTTCTCGCATTTTCCCAAATTTGACCTTGCTGTAAGTTCAAGGTCAACCCAAGGTCATCATTTGAACAATCTTGGAAGTACTTGAGTACCCAATGCTACATACCAAGTTTCAAAGCCATCGGTCAAATAGTCCTGGAGAAAAAGATTTTTAAAAGTTTTACAAACTATGGCGGCTATGCCGGTCATGTGACCTAAACAGTTTGAACAAATTTTTGTTCCCTCAGACCCTGGAGCTCGAGGCTCTGTATGAAATTTGTTTACAACTGACCCTGTGGCTTTTGAGGAGAGGGTTTGAAATTGTCAAAATACTAGAGTCCTGGGTCGATTGCTTGATTTGTTGCTTTACGGCCACGGTAAGCAGCTATGGTCATATCGGGACGGTCAGTTTACCTAACCACACTATTTCTGGGCAGGCTTAGACCTCCTAAGCGGTTAACCAGTACCATGTGCACATACTTTCGCCAGTAACTGACAACTGTCCTTCTGGAATCAGCGGAAGGAGAAACGAAAGTATGTGGCCTGACCGGGTATCGAACACAGGACCTCTGACTTAAGATTCAGTCCTGGGTCAAAGAATGACCTCGACCTCTTCTACGCACAACCTTTATGTACTTAATTTAGATGAGAGTATATTCCATCTTTAGCCCAAAATCTTCAAAACTTTCCATAAAATCTTATGTTCTAGCATTTCCCATATTTGACCTTCGAATTTTTAATTAAAAAATTTAATAGTATTTTACCATCTATTGGCATCTCGGCAATAACGATCATGTGACCCAGACTATTTTCATTGCCTTAACCCCTGAAAGTTCTATATGAAATTTGGTTGCAACTGATCCATTGGCTTTTGTGTAGATTGTTTGAAATTGTCAAAATATACGAGATCTGGGTCAAAGGTCAAAGAAAGACATTGACCTCTTGTACCACAAATCTTCATGTACTCATTAAGATGACTGTATTTACCCATTTTTAGGCCAAAATCTTCAACAGTTTCCAAGAAATCGTATAATCTTGCATTTTTCCATATTTAACTTGCCGTAACAAAGGTCAAGGCCACCTCAAGGTCATCATTTGAACAATCTTGATTGTCCTCAAGTTCTCACTGCTACATACCAAGTTTCAAGGGCATCAGTCAGTGGTTTCTGGAGTAAAAGATTTTTCGGGGTTTTACCATATATGGGCCTGGCGGCCATATTGGTCATTTGACCCAGACCGTTTTAACAAATTTTCATTGCCTCAATCTCTGAAAACTCTATATGAAATTTTGTTACAACTGACCCAGTGTCTTTTGCGGAGATTGTCTGAAATTGTCGAAATGTGAGACCTGGGCAAAAGGTCAAAGAAAGACATGGACCTCTTGTACTCACAAATCTTCACATTCACATTAAGATGACTGTATGTACCAATTTTTAGGCCAAAATCTTCAACAATTTCAAAGAAATCTTATGTTCTAGCATTTTCTATATAAAAGCACCAAAGACCAAATTTGGACTTACCGTAAAATAGGTAACGGTCAACTCAAAGTCATAATTTAAATAATCTTGGTAGTACTTATATACTCAATGCGACTGACCAAGTTTTAAGGCCATCGGCCCATTGGTTCTGGAGCAGAAGATTTTTTAAGGTTTTTACCATATATAAACGAAGCGGTCATGTTGGTCCTGTGATCAAGACCGTTTGAACATTTTCGCGTCTAAGACCCCAGGAGGCTACAAATGATATTTGGTTACAATCGGCCCAGCGATTTCAGAAGAGAAGTCATTTGAAATTGTGAACGGATGGACGACGGACAGACAACGGACGGACGGACGACGGACAAAGGATCCTCCCATCCTATAAGTGGGCCCACTAATGTTTTTATTGTTCATTAATGATTTGCCTCTTTATACAGCTCCAATAAATACTGATCTTTACGCTGATGATACCACCCTGTATGAAACTGGAATTTCACGCTCAGCAATTGAGAGCAACTTGCAAATTGCCCTGAACAACCTTTCTGAATGGTGTAAATTTAATGGTATGGCTATCAATACATCAAAGACCAAATTGATGTTAATTACTACCCATCAAAGGAGAGCAGTTCTCGATTCTGATAAATTATGTTTGACCTTAAACAATGAAAACTTAAATATCATAAATAAAGACAAAATACTTGGAATTATTATAGATAATAATTTATCTTGGTCAAGTCATATAGACCAAATATGCAAAAAGATATCATCTAATTTATGGCTTTTATCTAGAATTAAAGAATACCTTTCTACTGAACACAGAACTCAATTTTACAAAACTTACATTCAGCCTCATACAGACTATTGTAACTTAGTATGGGGTGGGACGTCCCAACTTAATCTCAACAGACTTTTCCGTCTGCAAAAACGTGCATGCAAAATTATATTGGATTACAATGTTGAAAATGTTCTTGAAAGTATGCAAGAATTGAAAATACTGACTATATATGAAAGACTATTTTTACGAAAATCTAAATTCATGTTTAAAGTTTATAAATCAGAAACACCTCCATATATCTATGAGATGTTTAATCAAAGAATTGTTAATGATAATCTGCCTTTGTTACGGTCAGCTGTATCTTCAAATTTCACCACACCCCGACCTAACAGAGAAATATTTAAACAAAGCATCACATATTCAGGACCAATTGTCTGGAACAGTTTACCTTCTGAACTGAAAAATTTAAATACTGTTAATTCTTTTCATAATAATTTCATAAAATGGTTGAAAAGCTGATTTGTATTATCATTATTGTATATTCTATTTTAGTTCTTCATCATAATAATATGGATTTTTTTTTGTGTGTGTGTGTGTGTGTTTGTGTGTGTATGTTTATTATGTAGTTCTAGTTTTTTTGGAGGACTTGTCATAATAACTGTACATATTTGGACAAACCCTGATTGTACTTCTCCAATTTTTTGGAGCAGTCTGATCAGGCTCTGCAGTGTTTGTTCTGCCATATTTGTCTCAATACTTACAGTTTTTATAGTGTTATTTTCAGTATATATGTGAGTGTTTCAGATCTGTAGAAAATGTGAGATTGCTGTATAAAGTGTACATTATTTGGACATTTCTGTGAGCTTACTGTAATAAGTGTACATTATTGGGACACTTCTGTTCAACTGGACTGCTATTTTTGAATTTTGTGTAGTCCTTTTTCCAGTTGGGAGAATTCTTATCCAGTTTTACTGGGTAGCATCTGGTGCAGACCTTGATTACAAAGTTTGGTGTAGGCGGTGTAATGTGGGCCTGTGGTATTTGTGTTGGTAGTTTTGTCCTGATACTTGCAATTTTTGCAGTAGGAAACTGACAGGTTGGATGTGTGTGTTCTTAAAATATGACATGCTGCATGCTTTTTTCTGTTTCTTTTCTTTTTTTTCTGTCACATTGCAACTACATTTAATAGAGGGCCACATGGAAGATTAGTGTTTAACTAAATGTGTATTTCCCTCTGTAAATAAAGTCTATTATTATTATTATTATTATTTAAGCGCCCCCGGAGCCGCTGGCTCAGGTGAGCTGAATTTTCATTATTATAAACAGCATTTATTTAGTTCTGAGGATACGTCAATGCACTGAGCGTAATATCCTATCAATTCGTTTTCCAACTCTCATGTTATCAGGATAAAGAGACAAAATAAAAGCCTGTGCAAACATTTTGGACTGTCTTATGTAGGCAACACAGACAGTTTTCCCAAGCTTAGGTTATTTCAAATGCACTCCAGTTAGTCACAGTAATGTACTTTTATACTGTTTGCTCCATACAGATATACTCTTCTTACCACGCACATAACAAATGCATCCATTTGTCAACAATATACAGTGACACTGAACTTGGTCGAAAATTTCACAGGACGTTTCCTTTTTTGGATAATAGTACCTCCAGATCTAAATGTATTTTCAATAATGTTAGTTATTTTTAAGATTTCTAAGTCGCAAATTAACCTTTGATATTTTCCTTCATAAACCCTATTTAGCAGCATGTCGCTCAGTTTTGTTTTCTGAACTGTAGCGAACAACAGGAAGTCATTTGCGAAGTTATTTGTGTATTATTTATGTATTTTTAAACGTAACACAGGCCACCATGACCTAATCGAATGATTTTAGCCATTTGACGTTTCACGCTACACTTCATACTGTAAGTCTCAACTTCTAGCAGAGTCCAAACTGGTGTTGAAACTGGAAAAGTTTGCATGTTTTTGGCAAGAGCGCAAGTATGTGCAGGTTTAGATAATTGAGATGCTGCATATTCCTATAGTCTTGCATCATATAATCCGCATCCCAAATATATTAGGATATTAAAGTCATGAGCATACATGTAATAAGAGTGACTATAAAGCTGCAGATAATCAGCGAGGGGAAACAATTTGAACATCATGAATGAGCGTGTATCGCCATGACCTTGTCTGAAGAAATGGGGATGTTATGAAATTATTCCATTGGTCTTTTGGTTACAGAAAAGACATGATACTGCAAAAGGCTATATGAAACGATCAACTGGAAACATCTAGGCGTGTAAACGGCGGAGCTTTCGTTTTCCTTTGAAACCTATGGTATACGGACTTGAGTTATAATTAAAGTGTAAACCAGAATTTTTTTATTCATTTAGACTCTTTTTCTAGATCAACGCTTTTAAATCATTCGGCCACCTTTTGGAAAAAGACAGTCTCTAAATCGACTGTCTTATTAAAATTTAGAAATTGCAGTTTACTTTTCTCTGGCTTTCGTCAGAGTCACTGATGAGGCTTGGATAGCCGAAACTTTGAGGTACGGCCCAAGTTCATTTTTGTATCTGTTTTCTGCCTTTGAGGGAACTCTAAGATTTTAATTTAAATGACGGAATGTACATTTTTATTTAAACAATTTTATTCGGAAAAAATACATATATGTAAAAACAGTGCATAATGGCACAGGATCTGACAGTAAGAAAAATGATAATATAGATGCCATCTCCTGCGGAATGTCCATTCTATTTTACGTCAAAAACCTTATAGCACATATCTATATAAACTTACGCGCCGACAAAGGAAATTAACAGAGGTAGTAAATAACTAGTAACAGTGCCAACTCGTAGGGTACGGGATGAGACTGCCAATTCTTTAAAGGCTAGAGTGTAAGATTAATTGTATGCTTCTTCAAATTTACTCATACGCTCAGATAATTGTCTTACTGCAATGAATAAGTACGTAGCAAAGCCCATTTTGGACGAGCTGCTATGTCCAATAATTAAGTAGGTAGCAAAGCCCATTTTGGACGAGCTGCTATGTCCAGGGAAGCAAACAGGAAGTCACAGAAGTTGCCTCCTTTGAGAAATGGCGGAAGAAATAGAAGACTCCCAATGATCCTTAAAGCTGTTGAAACTGAAATATGAGTTAAGAGTATCATACGAAAGACCGGTGGTGACTTCACAATTTCTACTTCTCAGTTCAACTGCCAACTTCCTAGTTTCTAGTTTTAATACAATACATTGTTCAAAGTAGTAACTGAGAAGTAGGAAGTGGGAAGTGAGAAAAAGGAAGTGAGAAGTAAGAAGTGAGATTTAGGAATTTAGAAGTATAACTTCCTACTTCTTGCATCCAATTTGAAAATTCTGCCTTGCTACTTCTCACTTCCTGCTTCTCACTTCCCAATTCCAATATCCTACATCACACTTATCATTTTGTATATATATTGTATCAAAACTTAGAACTTAGAAAAAGAAAGTTGGAAGTAAGAATTGAGAACCAGGAGGAGAAAGACGCCATCACCAGTCTTTTGTAGTTTCGTCAAAATTTTCTTTACTTTTCATTCATTTGATTTATATGTACTGTTGCAGTGGCAATACTGGCATATGTATTTCAGGAAGCATATGCCTCTAAAATTTGAGAGCGTATATAATTAGATTTATACCAATTGTTTCACTAAACGCAACAGAATTGGTCAACGCTGGAAGTATTAAACATGATTGTTACATTTAGTCAAACTGTTTATACTCTAATTTTTATGTATCTAACATAAAGGCTGTGTCGTCTCAGAAGACTTTTTTTGTTTAATAACATGCTTACTGTATGTGTATGTATTGTAGCTGTGTTTAATAACACATGTTTACTTATGTATTATAGCTGTGTTTAATAACATATTTTTTATGTATTGTAGGTGTGTTTAATACCATGCTTATTGTAGGTATTGTAGGTGAGTTAAATAACATGTTTACTGTATGAGTTGTAGATGTCTTTAATAACATGCTTACTGTATGTTTTGTAATTGTGTTTAATAACATGCTTAATGTATGTATTGTAGGCGTGTTTTATAACAAGCTTACTGTATGTATTGTAGGTGTGTTTAATAACATGTTTGCTGTATGTATTGTGGGTGTGTTTAATACCATGCTTAGTGTACATATTGTAGGGGTGTGTAATAACATGTTTGTGTTTTTTATTGTAGGTGTGTTTACTAACATGCTTACTGTATGTTTTGTAGGTGTGTTTAATGACATGCTTACTGTATGTATTTTAGGCGTGTGTAATATTTTTTGATGTATGTGTTCTAGGTGTATTTAATAACATGCTCACTATATGTATTGTAGGTGTGTTACCTCTTTTGCATCCTCTTCCATTTGTTGCATTCGACTTTGAAAATGTTTCTTCTCCTCTTTACTGACATGTTGCATACTAAGAAACTCCATTTTCAATTCCTTTGTTTCTGTTTTAGTATCGTCTGTAGCTTTTCTAAGAGCACTTATCAAATTCTTTATTATTCCAATCTCATCTTCCAGCATAATATGGAAATCAGACTGTTTGACCTAAAATATAATTATCCTTGCTTTCAAGCACAAACTACAATTATATCTGGACAACGAAACTTACAGGGCTTTATTTGTTGAATACATATTGTATACCCTGCTTATATAAGATATATCAAATCATAAACTATCAAACATTTTTTTCTGTGGCTGTCAGAGGAGATATCTGCACCGAAATATTTACTTTAACACCAGAATGACAAACAAAAAAAAAATGGCAAAATGAGCAAGTTTTGATAAATTTACATTCCTCAGTGAAATATATAATCTCTTAGAAACAAATAGTTTAGAAATATTGAAAAAAAAATATAACAGGAAACCTTAAGGTGAATGGATACACTGTCAGGGAAATACATTCGTCTCTTTTCATGTTTGCCTCCATCTCGATGGGGACAATGCTTGAAGAAGAAATGCCCATTGGATCATTTGTTTCCTTTCAGAGTTGACCTCATTTTGGAAGGGTTACATTGTCATGGGAAATCAAAAACGTTGTTTCTCTTTGCAAAAAGGTTTTAAAAACATAGAGGTGTAACCATATAGGTTTAACAGGAATACACAGTCTTATATATGAGACAGTATTATAAACCTTAAAAAGAAATACACAGTCTTATTGAATAGACAGTATTAGAAACCTTACAGAGAAATACACAGTCATATGCATGATACAGTATTAGAAACCTTACAGAGAAATACACTGTCTAATGTATAAGACAGTATGGAAACCATTTAGTACATATTCAGGGTCTTATGAATAAAGCAGTATTAGAAACCTTAAAGAGAAATAAACAGTCATATGTATGAGACAGAAATAGAAACCTTAAGGAGAAATACACATCGATATGTATTAGACAGTATTAGAAACAGTAAAGCCAAATACACAGTCTTATGTATGAGACAGTATTGTAAAACTTTAGGAGATATACATAGTCTTATGTATGAGACAGTATTAGAAATCTTAAAGAGAAATACACAGTCATATGTATGAGACAGTATTGGAAAACTTAAAAAGAAATACACAGTGATATGTATGAGATATTATTAGAAACATTAAGCAGAAATACATAGTCCTTTGTACGAGACTGTGCTAGAAACCTTACAGTGAATTACACAGTCATATTTATGTGACAGTATTAGAACCCAAAAGAGAAATACACAGTCTTATGTATGAGCCCGTATTAGAAACCTTAAAGAGAAATACATATTCCTTTATACGAGACAGTATTAGAAACATTTGAGAGAAATACATATATATATATATATATATATATATATATATATGTATATATATATATATATCAAATCTCCCTATATATATATAGAGAGAGTTGAGAAATGAAGAAGTACCCACTGGGACTCGAACCCATGCCGACTACGACAACTCCGCCTAGCGATTCAGAGACATGAGCTTAACCGATTGCGCCACTACGCTACCCCCAAAAAAGGAGTTTCATGGAACAATGTTAAGCTTTATTTCTGTGAATGACCCATCGGATAGGGCTATTTTATTAAGTTGTGCTAACACAATCAGGTATATACATGGAATATCTGGATCATGCGATACAGAAGCTTGGAAATATTATATTATTAAATTTAAGATTTAACAAACTTCAACAGATATTCCGGCCCAGGATCATTTTACTGATGCAAGAACATCCGAAAAAATTGTATAGTTGAGAAATGAAGAAGTACCCACGGGGACTCGAACCCACGCCGACTACGACAACTCCGCCTAGCGATTCAGAGACATGAGCTTAACCGATTGCGCCACTACGCTCCCCCCAAAAAAAGGAGTTTCATGGAACAATTTTAAGCTTTATTTCTCTGAATGACCCATCGGATAGGGCTATTTTATTAAGTTGTGCTAACACAATCAGGTATATACATGGAATATCTGGATCATGCGATACAGAAGCTTGGAAATATTATATGATTAAATTTAAGATTTAACAAACTTCAACAGATATTCCGGCCCAGGATCATTTTACTGACGCAAGTACATATATATATATGTATGGGACAGTATTAGAAACCTTCAAGAGACCAATTCGACATGAATAGTTTACCAAGTATGCACATCGGAAAAGTTACCCTAGCTACGTAAGTTGAGTTTCGACACAGCACACGGCAAGTCTACTTGAAGAGACTACCAGGTGTGTGCATCAGACAATGTAACCTAACTGAGTTGATTTGCTGCACAAAACATGACAAATGGACTTGAAGAATCGTGCACTAACTAGTTGCGACACAGTACGCCACAAGTGGACTTGAAGAGACAACCAAATGTGCGTATCAGACAATGTACACGAACTAAGTTGACATTTAATATAAAACACGTCAAGTCTTGAAGAGTATACCAAGAGTGCGCACCAGGCAGTGTTTAGTAACTAAGCTGAGTTGCGACATAGTACACGACAGGTTTACTTGAAAAGAGCACCAACTGTGCGCATTTGACACTTAACACTAATTGCGTTGACTTGCGATAAGAATACATGACAAGTCTACTTGAAGAGTCTACCAAATGTGCGCATCAGACAATGTACACTAAGCTGAGACAGGATTCAGTACACGACAAGCCCATTTGAAGAGACTACCAAATGTGCCCATTAGACAATGTACACTTAGCTGAGATAGGTCACAGTACACGACAAGCCCATTTAAAGAGACTACTAAGCGTGCGCAGCGGACAATGTACACTAAGCTGAGATAGGACACAGTACACGACAAGCCCATTTGAAGAGACTACTAGGTGTGCGTATCAGACAATGTACACTAAGCTGAGATCGGACACATTACACGACAAGCCCATTTGAAGAGACTACTAAGTGTGCGCATCAGACAATGTACACTAAGCTGAGATAGGACACAGTACACGACAAGCCCATTTGAAGAGACTACTAAGCGTGCGCAGCGGACAATGTACACTAAGCTGAGATAGGATACAGTACACGACAAGCCCATTTGAAGAGATTACTAAGCGTGCGCATCAGACAATGTACAGTAAGCTGAGATAGGACACAGTACACGACAAGCCCATTTGAAGAGACTACTAAGCGTGCGCAGGGGACAATGTACACTAAGCTGAGATAGGACATAGTACACGACAAGCTCATTTGAAGAGACTACTAAGCGTGCGCATCAGACAATGTACACTAAGCTGAGATAGGACAGAGTACATGACAAGCCCATTTGAAGAGACTACTAAGCGTGCGCATCAGACAATGTACACTAAGCTGAGATAGGACAGAGTACACGACAAGCCCATTTGAAGAGACTACTAAGCGTGCGCATCAGACAATGTACACTAAGTTGAGATAGGACATAGTACACGACAAGCCCATTTGAAGAGACTACTAAGAGTGCGCAGCGGACAATGTACACTAAGCTGAGATAGGTGACAGTACACGACAAGCCCATTTGAAGAGACTACTAAGCGTGCGCAGCGGACAATGTACACTAAACTGAGATAGGACACAGTACACGACAAGCCCATTTGAAGAGACTACCAAGCGTGCGCAGCGGACAATGTACACTAAGCTTAGATAGGACACAGTACACGACAAGCCCATTTGAAGAGACAACTAAGCGTGCGCAGCAGATAATGTACACTAAGCTGAGATAGGACAGAGTACACGACAAGCCCATTTGAAGAGACTGCTAAGTGTGCGCATCAGACAATGTACACTAAGCTGAGATAGAACAGAGTACACGACAAGCCCATTTGAACAGACTACTAAGCGTGGGCATCAGACAATGTACACTAAGCTGGGATAGGACACAGTACACGACAAGCTCATTTGAAGAGACTACTAAGCGTGCGCATCAGACAATGTACAGTAAGCTGAGATAGGACACAGTACACGACAAGCCCATTTGAAGAGACTACTAAGCGTGCGCAGCGGACAATGTACACTAAATTGAGATAGGACACTGTACACGACAAGCCCATTTGAAGAGACTACTAAGTGTGCGCATCAGAAAATGTACACTAAGCTGAGATAGGACACAGTACACGACAAGCTCATTTGAAGAGACTACTAAGCGTGCGCATTAGACAATGTACACTAAGCTGAGATAGGACACCGCACACGACAAGCCCATTTGAAGAGGCTACCAAGTGTGCGCAGCCGACAATGTACACTAAGCTGAGATAGGACACAGTACACGACAAGCCCACTTGAAGAGACTACTAAGCGTGCACATCAGACAATTTACACTAAGATGAGATAGGACACAGTACACGACAAGCCCATTTGAAGCGCAGCGGACAATGTACACTAAGCTGAGATAGGACACAGTACACGACAAACCCATTTGAAGAGACTACCAAATGTGCGCATCAGACTATGTACACTAAGCTGAGATAGGGCACAGTACAAGACAAGCCCATTTGAAGAGATTACTAAGCGTGTGCATCAGGCAATAAACACTAAGCTGAGATAGGACACAGTACACGACAAGCCCATTTGAAGAGACTACTAAGCGTGCACATCTGACAATGTACACTAACCTGAGATAGGACACAGTACACGACAAGCCCATTTGAAGAGACTACTAAGCGTGCGCACCAGACAATGTACACTAAGCTGAGATAGGACACAGTACACGACAAGCCCATTTGAAGAGACTACTAAGCGTGCGCATCAGACAATGTACACAAAGCTTAGATAGGGCACAGTACACGACAAGCCCATTTGAAGAGACTACTAAGCGTGCGCATGAGACAACGTACACTTAGCTGAGATAGGACACAGTACACGACATTCCCATTTGAGGAGACTTCTAGGCGTGCGCATCAGACACTGTACACTAAGCTGAGACAGGACAGAGTACACGACAAGCCCATTTGAAGAGACTACTAAGCGTGCGCATGAGACAATGTACACTAAGCTGAGATAGGACACAGTACACGACACGCCCATTTGAAGAGACTACTAAGCGTGCGCATCAGACAATGTACACTAAGCTGAGATAGGACAGAGTACACGACACGCCCATTTGAAGAGACTACTAAGCGTGCGCATCAGACAATGTACACAAAGCTGAGATAGGACACAGTACACGACAAGCCCATTTGAATTGACTACTAAGCATGCGCATCAGACAATGTACACTAAGCTGAGATAGGACACAATACACGACAAGCCCATTTAAAGAGACTACTAAGCGTGCGCATCAGACAATGTACACTAAGCCGAGATAGGAAACAGTACACGACAAACCCATTTGAAGAGACTACTAAGTGTGCGCATCAGACAATGTGCACATAACTGAGATAGGACTCAGTACACGACAAGTCTACTTGAAGAGTCTACCAAATGTGCGCATCAGACACAGTACACGACAAGCCCATTTGAAGCGCAGCGGACAATGTACACTAAGCTGAGATACGACACAGTACACGACAAGCCCATATGAAGAGACTACTAAGCGTGCGCAGCGGACAATGTACATTAAGCTGAGATAGGACACAGTACACGACAAGCCCATTTGAAGAGACTACTAAGTGTGCGCATCAGACAATGTACACTAAGCTGAGATAGGACACAGTACACGACAAGACCATTTGAAGAGACTACTAAGCGTGCGCAGCGGACAATGTACACTAAATTGAGGTAGGACACAGTACACGGCAAGCCCATTTGAAGAGACTACTAAGCGTGCGCATCAGACAATGTACACTAAGCTGAGATAGGACACAGTACACGACACGCCCATTTGAAGAGACTACTAAGCGTGCGCATCAGACAATGTACACTAAGCTGAGATAGGACACAGTACACGACAAGCCCATTTGAAGAGACTACCAAATGTGCGCATCAGACTATGTACACTAAGCTGAGATAGGGCACAGTACACGACAAGCCCATTTGAAGAGATTACATAGCGTGCGCAGCAGACAATTTACACTTAGCTGAGATAGGATACAGTACACGACAAGCCCATTTGAAGAGATTACTAAGCGTGCGCATCAGGCAATATACACTAAGCTGAGATAGGACACAGTACACGACAAGCCCATTTGAAGAGACTACTAAGCGTGCGCATCTGACAATGTACACTAACCTGAGATAGGACACAGTACACGACAAGCCCATTTGAAGAGACTACTAAGCGTGCGCACCAGACAATGTACACTAAGCTGAGATAGGACACAGTACACGACAAGCCCATTTGAAGAGACTACTAAGCGTGCGCATCAGACAATGTACACTAAGCTGAGATAGGGCACAGTACACGACAAGCCCATTTGAAGAGATTACTAAGCGTGCGCATCAGACAATATACACTAAGCTGAGATAGGACACAGTACACGACAAGCCCATTTGAAGAGACTACTAAGCGTGCGCATCAGACAATGTACACTAAGTTGAGATAGGACACAGTACACGACAAGCCCATTTGAAGAGACTACTAAGCGTGCGCAGCGGACAATGTACACTAAGCTGAGATAGGATACAGTACACGACAAGCCCATTTGAAGAGATTACTAAGCGTGCGCAACAGACAATTTACACTTAGCTGAGATAGGATACAGTACACGACAAGCCCATTTGAAGAGATTACTAAGCGTGCGCATCAGGCAATATACACTAAGCTGAGATAGGACACAGTACACGACAAGCCCATTTGAAAAGACTACTAAGCGTGCGCATCTGACAATGTACACTAACCTGAGATAGGACACAGTACACGACAAGCCCATTTGAAGAGACTACTAAGCGTGCGCACCAGACCATGTACACTAACCTGAGATAGGACACAGTACACGACAAGCTCATTTGAAGAGACTACTAAGCGTGCGCATCAGACAATGTACACTAAGCTGAGATAGGGCACAGTACACGACAAGCCCATTTGAAGAGATTACTAAGCGTGCGCATCAGACAATATACACTAAGCTGAGATAGGACACAGTACACGACAAGCCCATTTGAAGAGACTACTAAGCGTGCGCACCAGACCATGTACACTAACCTGAGATAGGACACAGTACACGACAAGCTCATTTGAAGAGACTACTAAGCGTGCGCATCAGACAATGTACACTAAGCTGAGATAGGGCACAGTACACGACAAGCCCATTTGAAGAGATTACTAAGCGTGCGCATCAGACAATATACACTAAGCTGAGATAGGACACAGTACACGACAAGCCCATTTGAAGAGACTACTAAGCGTGCGCATCAGACAATGTACACTAACCTGAGATTGGACACAGTACACGACAAGCCCATTTGAAGAGACTACCAAATGTGCGCATCAGACAATGTACATTAAGCTGAGATATGACACAGTACACGACAAGCCCATTTTAAGAGACTACTAAGTGTGCGCCACGGACAATGTACACTAAGCTGAGATAGGACACAGTACATTACAAGCCCATTTGAAGAGACTACTGAGCGTGCGCATCAGACAATGTACACTAAGCTGAGATAGGACACAGTACACGACAAGCCCATTTGAAGAGACTACAAAGCGTGCGCAGCAGACAATGTACACTAAGCTGAGATAGGACACAGTACACGACAAGCCCATTTGAAGAGACTACTAAGCGTGCGCATCAGACAATGTACACTAAGCTGAGATAGGACACAGTACACGACAAGCCCATTTAAAGAGACAACTAAGCGTGCGCATCAGACAATGTACACTAAGCTGAGATAGGACACAGTACACGACAAGCCCATTTGAAGAGACTACTAAGCGTGCGCAGCGGACAATGTACACTAAACTGAGATAGGACACAATACACGAGAAGCCCATTTGAAGAGACTACTAAGCGTGCGCAGCGGACAATGTACACTAAGCTGAGATAGGACACAGTACACGACAAGTCCATTTGAAGAGATTACTAAGCGTGCGCAGCGGACAATGTACACTAAGCTGAGATAGGACACAGTACACGACAAGTCTACTTGAAGAGTCTACCAAATGTGCGCATCAGACAATGTACACTAAGCTGAGATACGACACAGTACACGACAGGCCCATTTGAAGAGACTAATATGCGTGCGCATCAGACAATGCACACTAAGCTGAGATAGGACAGAGTACACGACAAGTCTACTTGAAGAGACTACTAAGCGTGCGCATCAGACAATGTACACTAAGTTGAGATAGGACACAGTGCACGACAAGCCCATTTGAAGAGACTACTAAGTGTGCGCAGCAGACAATGTACACTAAGTTGAGATAGGACATAGTACACGACAAGCCCGTTTGAAGAGACTACTAAGCGTGCGCATCAGACAATGTACACTAAGCTGAGATAGGACAGAGTACACGACAAGCCCATTTGAAGTGACTACTAAGTGTGCGCAGGGGACAATGTACACGAACTTAGAACAGTTGTCCCACGGACCACAAAGCTCACTAGATCCTTAGCTCAAATTTGCTAACACATTTTACAGGCTCAAAACTGCTGCCACATTTGTACAGGGTAATACAAAAATACAACTGAAAGTCTCAGTCTGACAGTCTGTTGAGGTTATATCAGAATAAATAACAGTCTTTCATAATTTGATTGCTGTTGCAACAAAAAAGGATAACTTTCAAATGCTATTTTGCTACTCAATCATTTTCGTTGCCATGGCAACCGATCGAAATGAGCAGTGCGCAGAAAAAGTAACATAGGGCTGATAAATGGTCACTCATGGAATATTTCTGAAAATGTTAGGTCAGAATATCTGCAATGGCTCAGCAACGAATCCCATTGTTTCCATTAAAAGTTGCCATACCAACGTTGTCCTTTGAACAATGACAATAGAAACCATGAAATTTGTAAAGTCTAAATTACTTAGTATGTCTATGAAGCCTCTACATTATAGAGCATATGGTTTCTAATAAGATAATTTAAGGTATTTTTTCTATTAATTGCAATTTCGATTCCAGGGAAAAAACAAACGTGTGCAGAGAGGCATAAAATCATATGGCCGATAGAAGACTTCTCAAAATATTTTCTATAAAAGTTTTGTCAGAATATTTGCAATGGTTTGGCATTTAATGTCATTTTTCAATTTCCTCATTATAAGTCAATGGAAACTCTTAGTTGCCATAGCAACCAAACTAAAAATCTGGTTTTTCATTTAAAAACTGTAAAATCTTTAATTATGATTTTTTCTATAAAATCTCAGCCTCGAAGAGCATATGGTTTCTGAGAAGATATTTATTAAGTATATTTTTTTCTATTTCCAGCATTTTGGTTTTTCATGGCGACGAATGAAATTTGCAGTGGGCCAAAAACATATGGTTGATGCAGACTTCTCAAGGAACACTTGTAAAAGTGTTATGTCAAAATATCTGCTATGGCTAGGCAGTATAATGCCATTTTTCAAATTTCCTGATTAAAAGTCTATGGAAAATCTAAGTTGTCACAATAACCAAACTACAGATCTGATTTTCATGGAAAACATAAAGTCTTTCAAGGCTTTGAATATGATGAATATTTCTAGTAAGTCTCAGCCTCGTACAGCATATGGTTTCTGAGAACTTCTACTTATTTTTTTAATTTTTTAATATTGGTGTACATGGCATCCAATGATTAAAAGCATCGTAAACCACTGCGTAATACCCCGCCACTGCAAACAAATAGCCCTTCATTTACCTTTTATATATTTTTACACTATTCTATACATTTTTGTGGGAGCTAGATAACCGCCTTGGGACATATTTTGACTAGCACTGCCGGGAGTTTCTACTGCTTTGACCATTTATTGTAAATTTCAGAAAATCCTTTTCGACCCTGATTTAATATATATTTTGTTATAAATCTATACATGTTTATAGCTCCGTGGCATGGGCAGATAACCCTGGGGACAAAAGTTTGATCCTCACAGGAAGTTAATTTTACCTTCATGATTTGTTTACTGAGTTTCAGAAAAAATCCCTTACAACTGGTATTTCATATAGATTTTTATTACCATTTTATACATGTATATAACCCTTAGTCAGGAGCAGATAACCTCTGGGTACGGAATTTTGATCATGACATCAAGCTCATATTACCTTGATACAGTGTTGCAAGCTTCAGGAAAATCCCGTTCATTTTTGATTTTATATATTTTGAAATGAAATCAGGCAGGTAAACTATGTGGACTAAATTCTGCTGGTAACAGAAAGCTTATTCACTTCAATCATTTCTGTGAATTTTCATCAAGATATACCAAAAGTTTGATTTAATATAGATTTTTTAATGATTTTATACATGTATACAGCTGGTATCAGGGGCAGATAACCACTGCGAGACCAAATTTTTATTATGTCGGAAAGCTTATATATTAGTATGATAATTTGTTACAAGTTTCAGAAAAATCCCTTTCAACTCTGATTTTATTTTTTTTTCGTTATTTATTACATGTATATAGCCCCAAGGCAGGCGCAGACAACCCAGGCGGACAAAATTCTGCTTGTAACAAAAAGTTAATCTTACTTCGATCATTTCTGTGAAATTTCATCAAGGTATTTCATCGCATTAAGGAACTACAGACGAAATACTACTTTCAAGACCTTGACAAGGGCAATAACTCCATCAGAAGATATCAAAATTTGCCCATTGATAATCCCAACCTAGATATTTCCATGACCAATGCACATGCCAAGTTTGAAGAAAATCTGTTCATAAATACTCAAGTTATCGAACGGAAACGTAGTGCTCATGGACGGAGGACGCCAGTGGGTAAACATACTACACCGCCATTAACGTGTGGCGGGGTATAAAAAGCTGGTCAAATAACCTATAGCTGATAGAAGTCTTCTTATGGAACATTTCTATAAAAGTCTTGTCAAAATATCTTCAATGGCCTGACAGTTAGTATGTCATTTTTCAATTTTCCCTATTATAAGTCTATTGGAACTCTAAGTTGCCAAAGCAACCAAACTAAGGGCCGTTTTTCATAAAAAAAACACACGAAAAAACTTTCAATCCCCCGGCCCAAGGATGCTTCAAACGAAAATTAAGCCCAATATATAGAGTCTCCGAGGGCTGAGGGAACGAAAATTTGTTCAAACGATCTATGTCACATGACCAACATGACCAGCATGTCCATATATGTTAAAAATTACTTTAAAAATCATCTTCTCCAGATCAAATTGAACAATGGCCATAAAACGTGGTATGTAACGTTGAGTACACGAGTACTGAAGATAATTCAAACGATGGCCTTGGCTTGACCTTGATATTCCTAACGGCAATGTAAAATATGCTAAAATGCTAGAACATGAAGTTTTATGGAAATGTTTTAATGATTTTGGCCTAAAATTGGTATATAGTTGCCTTAAAGAGTACATGAAGTGTTTTGGAGATCAAGAGGTCAAGGTCATTCGTTGACATTTGATCCAGGACTCTAATTTTGACACTGTCTAACTTCTCAAAAGCAACTGTGCAAATTGTAACAAAATTTGACAAGAGCATGTGAGCAGTGGCTCACGTATACCCCCGGCCAGCGACACCGCCTAATAAAAACACACTTCATACAACACTTTAAAGCAAATATCAAATAACAGACAAATGGACAATCTATGACAAACCCAATGAAAGGCATACTAATACCAAAACATTCTATTACAAATTTGCAATAAGCAAAATAATTTACAAATTTAACACAAAATTTCAACAAAAAATTACACAAACTTCTATGTTTGTGACTTTGACTTGAAGTCAGCGGCAGCAGCCAGTCGATGTTAACTGATCAGTTTCAAGCTTTACTTTTCTTTTTTTTTTGTCGGCTCCTCCTCCCCTACACCGACACACAATTTTTTTACATATCGTGTAATTTTTACATTTCATAACAATATAGGCTACTAGTTTTTACATTATTTACATGTATGTATGTATGTATGTATGTATGTATGTATGTATGTATGTATGTATGTATGTATGTATGTATGTATGTATGTATGTATCCAAAATAAAGCAATACAGTTTATGTGTGGAAGACGCGCATTAATGACAAGGATACAAGCAGCTATATATTTAATATCATAACAGTGTATGTATGTATGTATGTATGTATGTATGTATGTATGTATGTATGTATGTATGTCCCGGTGAAAAGCAAAACATCTATAGCTCTATGTGTAGAAGCCACAAAAAAGAAATAAAATAAATAATGTAGTATAGTTGAAGTTACGAATTAGTAAAAAAAAAGAAAAAATGGTATGTGGTATACGCTAATATATACTGCCAATAAGTATGTAAAACCACTACGAGTAATAGCCGACGGGCTTAAATATATGCATTATATACACTATGTGTGGACACACACAATGTATTTTAAGCGCATACCGTATGGTGAAACGGCTTGCGTGGAGCTAACGTGCGCATGCGCCTGTCATACGTACATGTATGCGTGGATTCCTAGAAGATGGTTAAGAGTATGGGATAGAGTTTGCAAAATCTTATGTTATTCTACGAATATGTATGGAAGCAGTAATAGCATGTAATATGAATGATGTGGTACGAAGAGTTTCTGGAACTGTGACATGCCTCAAATGTATGCAAAATACATTGTGTGTGAGTAGTTTCAAGCTTTACTTGAACCTAGTAACAAAGCAATCTGAAAAGTCGACACATAAATTTCCCATTTATTACATTGGAGTGAAAGATGGAAAAAACGGAAAAACGGAAAAAGGAGCCACAATAAATCTCATCTCTTGTTTTTCTTTCCCACAATATACTTGTCCATTTTCAAGATGTATACACACTTTCTGACAGAAGCCGAGAAATCTGTGACAAAAAAGTTAATTGGAGAGAAAGAAAACTGGACATACAAAGGGAGTGATATGCAGAAGGCGGCTGATTCTCTCTTACACAATACAAATAAAAATACCCAATGTTATACTAAATTTCAAAATCCTTGCTGTAATGGTTCCTGAGAAAAGTCTGACAGAAATTTAATTGGAGAGAAAGAAAAACTGGACAAACAACAGGAATGGTAGACAGCAGGAGGCTGATTCTATCTCATATCGTACAACTAGTCATACCAAACATTTGTACCAAAGTTCAAAATCCTAGCTGTATTGGTTGCAGAGAAATTGTTGACACAAATTTAATTGGAGAGATACTGGAGCGAAAGAAAAACTGGAAAATCAAAGAGACTGATAAGCTGGAGCAGGCTGATTCCTTTTTACACTGTATAACCAGTCATACCCAATGTTTGTATGAAATTTCAAAATCGTAGCTGAAGTGGCTGCTGAGAAATCTTCGACAGAAACTTAATTTGAGATTTGTAGAGAACGAAACACTGGACAAATAAAGGAAATTATAAGCTGGAGCAGGCTGATTCTTTCTTACAAAGTAAGACTAGTCATTTCCAATGTTTGTACAAAATTTCAAAATCCTAGCTGTAATGGTTGCTGTGAAATCTGTGACAAAAATTTGAGAGATATTGGAGAGAAAGAAAAACTGGACAAACAATAGGAATGATGAGCAGCAGGAGGCTTATTCTCTCTTATATCGTACAACTAGTCATACCCAATGTTTGTACCAAATTTCAAAATCCTAGCTGTAGTCTTTCCAGAGACATCTGTGACAGAAACCTAATTGGAGAGAAAGAAAAAAATGACAAACAAAGGGAATGCTAAGACGGAGGAGGTTGATACTCTCTTACACGGTACAACTAGTCATACCCAATGTTTGTACCAAATTTCAAAATCATAACTATAGTGGTTCATGAGAAATCTGTAACAGAAACCTAAATGGAGAGAAAGAACAAATGGACTAAAAAAGGGAATGATAAGCAGGAGGAGGTTGATACTCTCTTACACGGTACACCTAATCATACCCAATGTTTGTACCAAATTTCAAAGTCCTAGCTATAGTGGTTCATGAGAAATCTGTGACAGAAATTTAATTGGAGGGAAAGAATAAATGGACAAATAAAGGGAATGATAAGCAGGAGGGGGTTGATACTATCTTAAACGGTACAACTAGTCATACCCAACGTTTGTACTAAATTTCAAAATCCTAGCTATTGTGGTTCCTGTGAAATCTGTGACAGGAATTTAATTTTAGAGAAAGAATAAATGGACAAACAAAGGGAATGATAAGCAGGAGGAGGTTGATACTCTCTTACAAAGTACAACTAGTCATACTCAATGTTTATACTAAATTTCAAAATCCTCCTAGCTATTGGAATTACTGAGAAATCTGTGACAGAAAAAAGTGTTACACACACACGAACACACAAACATATAAATGGAAAAGACAAAAACTATATACCCCCGTATACTTCGTATACCGGGGGTATAATAAAGAGCCTCTCCAGGGGACGGAGGAAACATTTTTTTTTTCAATTGGCCAAGGTCACACGAAAAATGGCCGTCATGCCCATATATGGTAAAAAACTTTCAAAATCTTCTCCTCTAGAACAAACTGACCGATAGCTTTAAAACTTGTTATGTAGCATTGACTGGTCAAGTACTACCAATATTGTTCAAATAAAGGCGTTGGATTGACCGTGAATCTGTATAACGACAAAGTAAAGTAAAGGAAATGTTAGAAAATGAGATTTCATGGAACATTTTGAAAAATTTGATCTAAAAATTGGTATATAGAGTCATGTTAGTAAGTACATGAAGATTTGTTAGTACAAAATGTCAAAGTCGTTCTTTGACCTCTGACCCACGACTCTCATAACTTGAACATTTCTTAACATCTCAAAAGCAACTGGGCCTATTGTACAACCAAAATTATTCACATGATGGCCTTGGGTTGACCTTGACCTCTTTAATGGCAAGGTCAAATATCTGAAAATGCTAGAACAAATTTTGAAGATTTTGGCCTAAAAATTCGTATATGAAGTTATGTTTATGAGTACGTGAAGTTTTGTGAGTACAAGAGGTCAAAGTCATTCTTTAACCTTTGACCCATGACTCTCATAATTTGAAAGTTTCTAAACATCTCAAAAGCAACTGGTGCAATTGTAACCAGATGTAATATAGAGCCTCCGGAGGCTGAGGAAACAAAATTCATTCAATCAGTCCAGGTCATATGACCAATTTGGCCAGCATGCCCATACATGTTAAAATCTTTAAAAATCTTCTTCTCCAGAACCGATTGACCAATGAACTTGAAACTTGGTATGTACGTAGTATTAGGTACTTGAGTACAACCAAAATTCTTCACACGATGGCCTTGCGTTGACCTTGACCTTTTTAATGGCAAGGTTGAATATCTGAAAATGCTAGAACATATGATTTCAAAGAAAGTTTTTGAAGAGTTTAGCCTAAAAGTTAGTATATAAAGTTATGTTTATGAGTACATGAAATTTTGGGAGTACAAGAGTCAATGTCATTGTTTGACCTTTGACCCATGACTCCTATATTTTGACAATTTAAACACATATCCTTCATAGCCATTGGGCCAATCCTAACCAAATTTCGTAAACAGCCTCCAGGGGCTGAGGAAACTAAAATATGTTCGATTGGTCCAGGTAACATGACAACATGGACCCAGGCCCATACATGGTGAAATCTTCTTCTCCAGAACCCACTGACCGATGGCCTTGAGTATGCTGCATTGGGTGATTAAGTATTTCCAAGATTATTCAAACGATGACCTTGGGTAGACCTTCAACATTTTACATCAAGGTCAAATATGGGAAAGTGCAAGAACATAATATTCCGTGGAAAGTTTTGAAGATGTTTGGTTGACCTTGACATTTTTACTTCAAGTCAAAATTTGTTTTCTGGTGTTTTTTTTTTTTTTTTTTTTTTTTTTTGTTCGTTTTTTATTTGTTTTTAGCGGGGGGGATGCTTAAATATAAGAGTATATGGAACTTGTAGACGATTTTGGTGCAAAAGTTAATAAATACAGTCAGTCAAATGAGAACAGAACATTTTTAGCAATTGAGGTCAAGGTCATTCTTTGACCTTTAACCTATGTCTTTCATACTTTGACAGTTTCAAAACACCAGGTTTCTTCAAATGATGACCCTAGTTTGACCCTTTAACTCAGGTTAGCGATTGAGGGCCTCTTGGTCCGCTGGTTTTATCGTTGCTTTATAAGAATCAGTGGCTTGACTTCAAACATTGATGAATCACTTTCAAACTTGTGGGAACCATACTGTCCGGTAATATTGTCATTCATTGTTATGAGCAGAAACGTAAATCACAGAAAATAGTTGCCTAAATAGTGAAATTCGACGAAAAGGTACATCGAAATTCGCTCTGACCTTGCAACAAAAAGCTTGCCACCGCCATGTTTGATCAATGCCATTTCATCACAATTACATAGACTTTAATGTTCAGATTTCCCCATATTACTACAGATTTCATACTAGCTAGATTTCTTTTATACTTTTCAATGGATTATAGAGATTTCTCGGTGAAATCGAAACTGATAATCTCACTGTTTCAAACAGTGAAATTATCACTTTCGATTTCACTGTTTCAGAAATAGGATTTTTGTGAAATAGCCTCAAGTATTTTGTTACTTAATTGGCTAAATCTTGTCTGGCTTGACAAAAATTACGTCACGCATGTTTGCACGTCATTACGACGTTAATGACGTCACTTAAAGCGCCAACGTTACATTGTTACTGCACGCGACGTCAGGCCGCCTAAGTCTCCTGTAGGCATTCTTTCTTGGCATTTTTTTTTAGATATGTTTATCAAAATGATATTTGAAGCTATTTTTCAGTTGCAAACTTTGTTTACAACCAATATAATACCCAATAAACACGCTGGAAGCATCAAATTCGACGCAAAACGGCTAGATAAAAAGTTGTGTTTCTGTCGTGATGGCTGACGCTCTTGAATAAACAGAATTATTGCGATTTTCAAGCATAAAAGAAATAGAAAATTTGACTTTTTAAATGTAAGATGAATTTTTATTTCACTCATGAACACCAAAAGCGGTATTTTCACTCGTGGCTCCGCCACTCGTGAAAATACTGCTTTTGGTGTTCATTCGGTGAAATAAAAATCGATCTTACACTGAAAAAGTCAAATATCCTCTATATGTATAGTGTCTTCGGCTAGTGTCCGCAGCCATGTAAGTTTACAGATTACATTAGTTAATCTTTTTGTGTACACATAAATCAGTGCCATTGTAGCCTAGAATATTAGGAATACAAATATATGAAGACAACCTAAAACATTTAAAACGGAAGTGATAGATATTTAATAACTCAATAATATATATTTTTCTGACTTACCCTTTGTATCTCTGAAACTCCCTTTTGCGCCGATGGTAGCTGAGCTAATAATTTTGAATCAGACAGAAGATCCACCATTGATTGTGTGAATGTCTTGAAGTCATTTGGGGACACTTTCATATCAGAGGTGTGCATTACTGAATTTCGTGCTTTCCGAACCTGAAAGTAGATAACGTGGCAAGAAAACAATTCATTGGTAAAATAAGTTTAAGATCTTATGTTACTCTGTCAACAAAATATATCACCTGCGTATATTGTATCTGAAAAGCAACATTTAACGATATATTGTCAATCTTTTGATAACTGCTATCTTTTTTCAATCGTAAAGATATATGTTCATAAGCATACATGTTTCTGTTTTTCTAACTTGCTACTGTTGTAGGATTTAACAGCCAAATTCTCCGTACTCACTTGAATTTTTACATAGGGTCGCGGCACGATCACCGATCTAGCTCGAACTTTCCAATATTACTTATTGTGACATAAAACCAAAAAAACAGTATCACATTTATCCATATGGATGCACGTTACCATGGCAACGTCAATTGAATATTGTAATGGAAAATGTAATCACAACAGTACAACTAGCATTTTTCAAACAAACACAGATTTCTGCAAATGCATTACAGGCTCTAAATTCCATTCTCATATAAATGATGTGTTTACCTAAGCTTGTAAAAGGACAAATGAAATACATTTTGAATTTTACCAATGCTGCCAGGTTTAAGCAGAATAGGTGGGGGTTTCTGTAGCCTGCAAAAAAAAATTCCAAACATATTTATGGACATATATATCTGTGCCCAATCATCTTACGAAACAATGTTTCATAACACATTATCTGGAAAACCATGTTTGTTATGGTATACTTCCTGAAGGGTTATCACAGCACAACTAATGGACCATATGAAATATCAAATTTCAAGGGTATATTATTCTTTTCTCAAAAAGTAGGGGATATTTATCTATCAAAAAAAGTATAAAAAAGAAAAAATATCAAATCAATCTGAAACGGCATGTGTCCATCAGACAAATATTCGATAAGACATTTTGCATTACAATTCGGATGGTACGTGTATATCCTGTCATATGATTTGCATGCAATTCGATTTTATTCTTTCTCTCCAATTCCCTCAGAGTTACATGTAAATACGGGTAAATAACATGGCTTTACATGTAATGGCAGGAATGCGGAGTATTGGCACCTCCATTTACAGGCTGTTACGTGAATGCGTAAAAAAAGAAACAGGATACTTGAAGATCAGATTATTGACCACGTAAAAAGATACATGTAACTTCGCGTATTTTTATGTAATTACATGTAGAGCTTCCTTTAATGCGTAAACGTTTAAGCATTCACCAGGTCCTCATAAAACTGCCTTCGAAACTTAAACCATAGTTTTAGGCGTAATATCATGTAGTTACATGTATTTAATTACCTTTTCATAAATTTACATGTAAACTTTAGCATGTACCTTTTGCATAGAATTCTACCATAGTTTTACGCGTAGAAAATGACATGTAGGTATACATTATGCAGGCATAAAGTTTTACGCGTATAACCTTTACACGTAAAATTTTACATGTAAAATTCTGGAAAATTTTATGGGTAAAATTTCTAGCCTGCTAATGTAGCAGTCCTGGGCCCGAGACCTGCTGTGGGTGTGAAAATCTTTCTAACTCTAACATGTTTCATTGCACGCAGCCTTTCATTATCACCCTCCCATTGTCCTGATATGGTTGATATACTGTTGAAAAGGATGTAAATTCGCAAGTCGGAAATCGTTCCAACTGTAACAGGATTCATTGCACGCAGCCTTCCATTATCAACCTCCCATCATCCTGATATGGCTGAAATACTGTTGAAAAGGATGTAAATTGGCAAGTCAGCCATCCAGTTATCCATGGGGTAAAATTCTTCTTGTCATGAAGATGATGAAGAATAGACATTAACGATATTTCTGCCAGTGCCAGGAAAATACATCAAATGGTGTTGATGGCTGCATGTAACAGTAAAATACAGGTATCCAAGAACCCAAATTCTTGTTCAATAGTTTAGTGGTCAATCTGATGTTCATTTTATCCTGTCAAGATCATTTCTCTGCTTTGAGCTAAGTCAAGGTAAGGTGAGACAAAGACAGGAGTTTCTTGAGAAAAACTACTTGACCAACAGCAAGCAGAATTACTGGTTTATCCCCCATGGGAGCCAAGCTAAGGACATGACAAGCAATTTAGAATGCTTGAGATCAGCATTCTGAGCTACCTTGCAGGCTAAGTGGGGCGCATACCTTACGGAGACAGTAGCCATGTTTAAATTTAGTTTCACTGGGGATACCACGTTTACTGGCTTAAACCATTGCTCCGCCCCAACTAATAAAACCAAAAAAAAAAAAAAAAAAAAAAAAGAAAAAAAGAAAAGAAAAAATCATGCGAAATTATAATTCAATACTTCGTATAGATTGATATGTTGTTGCCTGTCTTTGTAAAGTTCTGTCCTTTGTCCTTTCACTATTAACGGAAATATTGGCAGTCAAAGCTACTGCCATTATCTAAGACAACTTAAAGGTGACAGAAAACCATCACTAATAATACTAAAATCCTGACAGTGTACCTATGTAAAATAACTGTCGACCAAGGATTATAGCTTTCCTAAGCCATAATGTAAATGGTACTGTTGTTATCTCCTGTAGACTGGAGCTGTTACAGCTTTAGATAAGCTAAAACAATAGCTACCATATTAATCCTATTAAATGCCCCTGGGAGGAGAGTAGTGGTGGGGATCAGCTTTTCCCTAGGAGCCAATTTTTTTCTTTAAGAGTAGACCCCATTTCAAAGAACTACCACATCCAGTGAAGCAAACAGGAATTCATGCAAGTTAATATAATATAGTTTTTCGGAAAAGAGGCGGGGGAGGTGGGGAGGGGTTATCAGAGCAAGGACATTTATTAGGATTAATATGGTATTTTTCGTGTGTGGTAATGACTCAGCTCTATCCACAGGATATGTAGAGAGAGTGGCATTACCATCCTACCAACCCCATTTTCAAGAAAAGTGTTTGTGATTTGGTTGTTTTCAAGGAAGCAACATAATGTCTCACACATTGAAAATTTACATAATCAGTCCTCATTCCAGCTGCTAGCCTTCAGTGTCTTCACTTCAGCCTGCTTGTTAATGCAAAGTATATGGGCTGAATTATTTGCTCAATGATGTCATGCACAAGTTGACATGTTTCAGCTTCTGGCCAGGGTGGCCACAAAATTTTGGAAATCAAATTCCCTGGTTTTTCCCTGATCTGGCTTGATTTTCCCTTATAAAATTTCCTGATACTGTCACAAAAGCCTTCATTTTAAAGTCATTATGACAGAAAGTATCTCCATTTTTTTATGGAAAAAAACCCCCTCAAACTATGATATATAATGCCTTCATAACGTAAATAATTTTCAATTTACTTACATGGTAAAGAAAATCAATTGGTCAAATATTTATATGGCCTCCAACATTCCCTCATAGCCATACCTTCACCTCCAAATGAATGTTACAAACATTACTGTTTTAATGTTTTTTAATCAATTATTTTGCCTTATTTTATTTTTATTTTATTCATTTATTCATTTATTTTTATTTTGTTTTGCTACATGGTAGAGTGTATTAACATTTTTGCCATGTCCAAGCTAACAGCAGTGTTGTGCAAACACAGACCAAGGCTCAGCCTGAGGGTATTTGAGCCAAAAAGAAATGCTCCTCCTTCTGAGTTTCAGTTCAGAGAATTTACAAGCTAATATGTATAGAAAAGAAGGGAAGACAAAAAGTTTGGTCCAAATTTCTCAAAGATATTCAGCAAGCTTCTCCCTTTCTGGAGCCCTAAGCTGAGTCCTGAAGACAATAAAAAAGACCATTTGAAACCTATTAAACTATCAACAAGATGACCCTAGGACTTCAGACAATGCAAAATGTCTCCTTACACAACATTAAACCAGTGGTGTAAAATGTTCTATAACTTACACATTTCTGGTGTACAGATTACTTAGAACTGAACTTAGCGGCACAAAAAATACTTAACACTTTATAGAATTATACTTAATTTTTCAGTGTCAGTACTTTAGCATCAAGGATCATTTGATGTCAACATTTGGCTATTTGACAGTCTATCATACGCATTATTTTATACTTTATTTGAACCATAAAATAAATTAACACATGCATATAAATGTAGCTGAAAACTTGCTGCTGATAGAATACTTTCAGTGTTTTTTTCCTAAAACTACTTTTTGCTAGCTTAAAATAGCTTTATAATTTCAAGAAAGTAAGTAGGTATGCATACAATGCTAATTCAGAGAAGCATGCAATACTGAATTATTTAACACACATGACTGTAACCACACAAACTGGACATTCATATTTCAATTTAGATTGTTTTTCAATTCTCCACTACAGAAAAATCTCTTTTATTGTATTGATATTTTTACAAATCATTGCTTTCAGATAAATGCTCATTACAAATTTCGAAACCTATGGAAGGAAAATGCTTATTCAATACTTCGCACTATACCCCTTAAACTAATTAAATTGTACATGTATATCATACAATTGTCAGAAGGAGACTTACACTTATTTTATTGCAGAAAGAAACCACCAGTAACCATAATACCTGCTTGAAAAGTTTCATGTTATCAAAATAGAGTTTTTAAAATTCCCTGATTTTTCCCTGACTTTCGTCAAATTTTCAAATTTGATATTTCCCTGCAGGGATTTTTTTTCATCATTTTTCCTGTTTTCCAGAGCCTGTGGCCACCCTGTCTGACAGAGATTAAAGCTTTTGAAATAGAGTTTAATCATTGCAATGTCAATCTATCTACTCACTCTGATAACACTCCATCCAGTACTGTATGTTTTGTCCATACTGAACTCCAAATTATTATATTTTCATTTTTACATCTCTACACATGAACAAGACTTCAGAATTTGAAATGCAAGATTGTGTCTTTCCCTCTCATTTAGCTGTTACCCTCATAATTAATTATAAAGTCATTTCCTCATAAAACTATAGCACAAAAAGGGAACCAGAAAGTTTCAAGTTACACACACAGATGATTAATTTCTCAGATTTACATGATTTTACGTATAGAATTGTTCTAAGTCCTAAGATTATTTGTTTTGCAGGCTTTATTTTGACAAAGTTAGATTTCTACAGGTTTCGCCAGGTGTATTTTTCTAAAGGAAAACTTTTACATGTAACTACATGTAATATTGTACTTGCTGCCTCTGGTTTTCTGTTGCCGTGCATACTTTAACGCGTAGTTACATGGTTTTACGTGGCAAGCGGCAGTTTTACATGTAATTACGCTTTATTTTTCACGTAATATCGCGTAAACTAAATGTTTACGTGTAATTGGTTTAAGCTTATTTTATTTCAAATTTCATATAATTCAACTATACATTGTGAATATATAAATTTAGCAGGATTGGAACGGAAGTATAAATACTTATTTGGTTCTTCTCCTAAACGTGTAATTGTGAGGCGGTCGACACCCACATTTCATACGAATCTGCTATGGCAACAGGCCCTTTACAGATAACAAAATGTACACAGAAACATTCGTCATGATTCCTTAAACAAGCTGATTCTTTATTTTACACACTTACACAGCAACATTATATCTTTATCTGCTCATTTGTCATTATGATATTTTGGGTTATTCGTTGTTTCTTCTATTTTGTTATTTTCCTTTAATTTGGAAATCCCAGAAGTATTAAAGTTGAATCCAACAAAAATGAAAAATAGCCATTTTATGTGTTTCTATTTTAAGTCCCAGAAGTAAACAAGACGGCCATGAAGGCCCTGGATCGCTCACCTGAGTATATCCTGTGAACTTAACCTATGAGGCATCCATATGTACGACAAACAGAGTTTCACAAAGATTCAATGGAAAATGAACCCTTTATTGTGTACCTAAGGTTTTTCTAAGATTTAACCTAATGACATAGTTTTTGACCCCAAATGACGCAGTATCAAACCTGGTCTAGATTTCTAAGATATTAAAATTCTGGCAAAGTTTCATGAATACTGGATCAAAACTGTGCCCTCCAGAGTATACACAGTGTTTTTTTTAAGGTTTGACATAGTGACCTAGTTTTTGATCCAATATGACCCAGTTGCACCCTTGGTCCAGATTTGTTGGAGATAAACATTTTGACAACGTGTCATGAAGTTTGGAACAAAACTGTGCCCTCTAGAGCGTTGACATGGTTTATCTAAAATCTGACCTAGTGACCTAGTTTTTTTTTACCTGACATGGCCCATTTTCAAATTTGGTCTAGATTTCATAAAGATAAACACTCTGACAAAGTTTCATGAAGATTGGATCATAACTGTACCCTCTAGAGTGTACACACGGTTTTCTACGATTTGACCTAGTGACCTAGTTTTTGACCCCACATGACTCAGTTTCAATTCTGGCCTAGATTGTATATAGATAAACATTCTGACAAAGTTTTATGAAGGTTGGATTATAACTGTGCCCTCTAGAGTGTTCACAATTTTTTTTCTAAGATTTGACCTAGTGACCTAGTTTTTAACCCCACATGACCCAGTTTCAAACTTGGTCTAGATTTTATTAAGGTAAACATTCTGACAAAGTTTCATGAAGGTTGGATTATTACTGTGCCCTCTAGAGTGTACACAAGTTTTTCTAAGATTTGACCTAGTGACCTATTTTTGACCCCACATGACCCAGTTTTAAACTTAGTCTAGATTTTTTTTATTAAGATAAACATTCTGGCAAAGTTTCATGATGACTGGCTCAAAACTGTGCCCTCTGTGTCATTCTAAGATTTATTTTATATTTTTAGCTCTGGCGGCCATTTCGTTCAACGAAGTGGAACCGTTTTAGCAATTTTGGTTCAGGGCCATGAGGCAAACATTTCTGTGAAATTAATTTGAAATCTAGCCATTGGCTTCAGAGATGTCGTTAAAAGGTTTTTTTTATTTTTAGATTTCTATTTTTAGCTCTGGTGGCCATTTTATTAAGCGGAATGAAACCGTTTTAGCAATTTTGGTTCAGAGCCATGAGTCAAACATTTCTGTGAAATTATTTTTAAATCGAGCCATTGGCTTCAGATGACATGCCGTTTAAAGGTTTTTCTATTTTAGCTCTGGTGGCCATGTTGTTCAGCGAAGCGGAACCATTTAGCAATTTTTGTTCAGGGCTATAACAGAAACATCTGTGTGAAATTATTTTGAAATTGGCTTACTGGTCTAGGAGATGTCGTTTGAAAAAATTGTTGACGGACGGACGACGGACAAATATCGATCACAATAGCTCACCTTGAGCACTTCGTGCTCAGGTGAGCTAAAAAGTTGAATGAAACAAAATTCCATTTTCGTGTTTTTATTTTCTTTTATCTTCTTTGTGTTTTCAGCCTCATAAAGATAAAAATTATAATATAACATGTCCAGTATCACACATGAGTCCATTTTGAGATCAGGGGTCTTAGGCTCCTGCCTTTCTTAAATTAGTTTCTTATGTAAAGTTACAAATTTATTTTGTACATATTTTTCACTTATAAATAAATTAACCTTTCTCTTTGAAAACTAAATGTTAACTGAACAAAATCTAAAAACTAAAGTACTATTGGGTAATAAAATGTTATACTGGCCAATCAAACAGCCCTTATAAATGTAAATCGCTTAAAATACGATATCCTCATCATAAAAAATAATGAGTTTGAAAGTCAGTTAATTGAGCCTCATTTTCCGTTAATAATGTTTATGAATTCATTCCATCAAGTTTCAAGCTAATATAGTGTAGGTTTTTTTGATATTACAATTTTTACGAATTGGCAGTGGTAACAAGAAAGACGGAAGTAAACCAGCAGTAAGCCTGTTTTAAAACTTACTAAAATTTATTTACATGTACATCAAACTAAAACAGCCATTTATCAAGCAAGAAAAATCTAATTTACAGTATCTTGTTTTATCCTGAATGTCCCCCAGAAGATTTTAAACACAAGTCCCCTAAAAGTTTCTGATCCTAGAATTTAAAGTCAGTTTTATAAAATTACAAATTTTCATTTTAAACCGGAATTTAAATATATTGGATTAATAATCCAATATAATTAAATTCCAGTTTAAAATGCACATTTGGGCTCTTTAAATATTATCTAAGAACATTTAGGAATTAACTAGTGACAGATTTTACCAGAAAGTTCTCCGTTCTGACAATTTTAAATCAGCAGATTCTTAATGTTTACAATGGAAAGTTCTACAATTCTCTTCAGTATTAAAGTATGTTATTCTAGAAATTCTCGAACTATCTTGAAAGTTCTCTAAGTTTTCTGAAGCTTCCACAACCTTCTTTTGACAACGAGAAGCAATTTCTAGAACTTTCTAGGCAATTCTTTCTATTTCAGGAACATTCTAGAGTTTTCCCCCAACTTTCTAGAATGTTCTAGAGTACATGTAAACAAATTGTTTATTTCAGTCTTAAAAATCATGGTTAGAGAAAATATTTTCAATATTTAAACACCATATTTATACTAAAATGTTATGTTATGCTTCCAATCAGTGAATTTTCATATATCTATGGTACCATTTATTTTGCAAGTAGACTGTGACATCTTCATAAGTATTAACAACCGTGTGGAAATACATTTATGTTTAATGCACACCTACCTCTCACAATTTCCTGCTGATCCGCTATATTTTTTTCTGTTGTATTTTATTTCCAGCAGAACCGTAATTCAGACGCCATTACATCTATCCTGACTTATAAGTAATTGTTAGATTAACTATATATGGACACCTTGATAGATTAGTCGGGCCCTTTGAAACCGAAAATTAGCAGGAGAATGCGGCTCATGGCTTCAACAATACAATAATGTTCTTTTGATTAATGGTTAAATAACGAAGGGCAACTAAACAACGATACAAAATCAAGTTTAAGTTTTTTCAATTAGTCTGTACTATTTATAAATATTCATATCAATATTTTTCTTAGTTGTGTAGCCATATAGAATTGTTGCTAATAGTTGTCAGTACTTTTTCTCTCATTAGTCTTACTTCTACTCATATATTACTTTTATTTGTTTTATGCACATCTTTGTTTAACACCATACTTCATTTTCATTAAGTTTAATTTCGGCATTATACACCAAATGTCGCATATTATAATAAGCGGATGAAGCCATAACTACAGATCATATTATCAATGAGAACACATTTTATTTTTTTCATTTATTCTTAGGATTTTAAAATTATTACTATCTCTTTATTCTTATTGAATTTTTACTATTTCGATAATTATTATTAAAATATTTTCACCCAATAGCTTTGAGATACTAACTTAGTCAAAATTTTATTGAACTTGTAGGTGTAATATGGCTCTTTTTTCCCTTCCTTTACGAAAGTAAAAGAGTGCAAGCTTGCTGGAAACGACATATTAGCATAAAGCCTATATGCTGGCGAAATGAGACTCATATACTGAACCGATGACTAGCTTCAAAGTTTGAAATGAATCATCCTGGCTGAGGTGGTCACCCAAGTGCTTGCAAAATAATCTTGTACAGCTCTCATATGTCACATATAACCATTTATTTTACACTTTCATATAGATTTGTTTTTTTAGTTTCAAATAGCATCTATAAATAAAACTTTTTCAGTTAATGAAACTTACCTTTAGAAGATCCTTTACTTTATATATTTGTTTATTTTATTTATTTACTTATTTTGTGTTTGGAAGTCCATTATTCTTAAATGAGTTGCTTTCAGGTGGATTTTTGAAATACAATAAAATTTATGCAAGGACGTCCTGATATCAAATAAATTATTTCACAACTATAAACTGATAAAGTAATTTAATCCACAGCTGACAGTACTTTTCTTTGAAGTTGCCAGTTCTGATAACTTCTGATAACTGTATACTCATGTACTGTTATCATTCACAGTTATCATGTACTGTTTTGAATGGACCAATCATTACAGAACAGCAATTAAACAAACTTCTGTTTCAGCAAAATCTGCTGTTTTCTTTTTGGTCACAGAAATATTTATTAAGGGTATTCATTTGGCTCCCGTCACTTAGATGAGTCTCATATATGTTAAATGAGAAATAATCCATTAAACCATATGATTGCATCAGACTCGCCTATGAGTTTATTGATTGCTACCAGCTTTTTAGTGATGAAAATAAGCACTGGATTGTGGTTACGGTTAACTTTTTGGGTAAGCGACTCTGCCATTTGCAATTATGTCTCCCTTCTCAATGGGAGACAAATCTTGAAAACAGGAATTTGCTTAGGAGCAAATTCGTTCCTTTAAGCGTAGACAGCTGGATGGAGTGATCCAGATAAGCAATTTGTTCCCTTTGCATAAATGGCAGAAAACATGGACCAACATACATACTCATCAAAACATGAGTCCACATAACGTATTTTTTGGTCGAAAATTGTTGAAACAAGAGCATGTGAGCAGTGGCTCACGTATACCCCCGGCCAGCGATACCGCCTAATAAAAACACACTTCATACAAAACTTTAAAGCAAATGTCAAATAACAGACAAATGGACAATCTATGACTCACCCAATAAAAGGCATACTAATACCAAAACATTCAATCAAAATTTGCGGTAAGCAAAATAATAAACAAATTTAACACAAACTTTCAACAAAAAATAACACAAACTTCTATGTTTGTGACTTTGACCTAAAGTCAGCAGCAGCAGCCAGATGATGTTAACTAATCAGTTTCATGCTTCACTTGAACCTAGTAACAAAGCAATCTGAAAAGTCTTCGACATAAATTTTTCCATTTATTACATTGGAGTGAAAGATGGAAAAAAGGAAAAAGGAGCCAAAATAAGTCTCATCTCTAGTTTTTCTTTCCCCCAATATACTTGTCCATTTTCAAGATGTATACACACTTTCTGACATAAGCCGAGAAATCTGTGACAAAAAATTTAATTGGAGAGAAAGAAAAACTGGACATACAAAAGGAATGATATGCGGAAGGCGGTTGATTCTCTCTTACACAATACAACTAGACATACCCAATGTTTATGCTAAATTTCAAAATCCTTGCTGTAATGGTTCCTAAGGAAAGTTTGACAGAAATTTAATTCGAGAGAAAGAAAAACTGGACAAATAAAGGAAATTATAAGTTCGAGCAGGCTGATTCTCGATTCTCTCTTACACGGTACGACTAGTCATGCCCAATGTTTGTACCAAACTTAAATATCCTAGCTGTAGAGGTTGCCGAGAAATCGTTGACAAAAAATGTAATTGGAGAGATATTGGAGAGAAAGAAAAACTTGAAAAACAAAATGAATGATAAGCTGGAGCAGGCTGATTCCTTCTTACACTGTACACTAGTCATACCCAATTTTTGTATGAAATTTCAAAATCCTAGCTGTAGTGGTTGCTGAGAAATCTTTGACAGAAACATAATTTGAGACTTGGAAAGAAAGAAAAACTGGACAAGTAAAAGAAATTATAAGCTGAAGCAGGCTGATTCTCTCATACACTGTACGACTAGGCATTCCCAATGTTTGTACCAAATTTCAAAATCCTACCTGTAGTGGTTGCTGAGAAATCTGTGACAGAAATTTAATTTGAGATAGTGGAGAGAAAGAGAAACTGGACAAACAAAGGGAATAATAAGCAGGAGGAGGCTGATACTCTCTTACATAGTACAACTAGTCATATCCAATGTTTGTACCAAATTTCAAAATCCTAGCTAAAGGGGTTCATGAGAAATCTGTGACAGAAACTTAAATGGAGAGAAAGAACAAATGAAGAAAAAGGGAATGATAAGCAGGAAGAGGTTGACACTCTCTTACACAGTACAACTAGTCATATCCAATCTTTGTACTAAATTTCAAAATCCTAGCTGGTTCATGAGAAATCTGTGACAGAATTTTAATTGGAGAGAAAGAATAAATGGACAAACAAAGGGAATGATAAGAGGAGGAGGTTGATACTCTCTTACACGGTACAACTAGTCATACTGAACGTTTGTACCAAATTTCAAAATCCTAGCTGAAGTGGTTGCTGAGGAATCTGTGACAGAAATTTAATCGAAGAGAAAGAATAAATGGACAAACAAAGGGAATGACAAGCAGGAGGAGGTTGATACTCTCTTACACGGTACAACTAGTCATACCCAACGTTTGTACCAAATTTCAAAATCCTAGCTATAGGGGTTCCTGGGAAATCTGTGACAGAAAAAAAGTTGACACACACAAACACACAAACATATAAACGGGAAAAGACAAAAACTATATACCCCCGTATACTTCGTATACCGGGGGGTATAATAAACTACTGAAACGTGTTGGTAGACCATTTAAAGTGGCACGACAGCGATGTTATTTAAGAAGCACAGCATGTTTAGTTGAAAAAAGCAGCCTCTAAGTCATGGGAGCTGACCGAACGTACACAACATATCTACACCAAATTAAATTAGAAAACAAGAGGCCAAAATGGGCCTGATATCGCTCACCTGGCTATTTTGCCAGACCATTCTGACATAAAATTGGTCCAATTTATTGAGATTTTCTCATTTTCAAATTTTGTTATTTTTAGTAAAAAATGCGATTTTGATGGGTCTATATTAGTAGCTTTTGAAACATCTCAACGCAAGAATCATTTTGCCACAAATTTCGTCACAATCCATTCAGTGGTTACAGAGATATTGTCATTTCATGTTTTGTGCTTTTTTTAGTAACGGCAGATGGAGGCCATCATGGAATGCCGAAATGCAAAAATAAAATCAAAAGCCTACATTCAAGGACCATTCTGACATGAATTGGTCCAGTTCCATTGTTATTTTCTAATTTTCACATTTTGCTGTTTTTAAGTAACAGAGGCCATCTTGATGGGTCTATAATGATTAAGTTTTGAACTACCTAAATGCCAGAATCATTTTGCCAAAAATTTCATCAAAATCCATTCAGGAGTTTTTGAGATTGTCATTTTCATGTTTTGTGCTATTTTTAGTAACAGCAGATGGCAACCATCTTGGATTGCCGAAATGCAATAAATTGCAAAGGCTTCATGAAAGGATCATTCTGACACAAAATTAGTCCAATTCCATTGAGATTTTCTAATTGTCACATTTTGCTATTTTTAGTAACAGAGGCCAATATAACTGGTCTATATTTAGTTATGCTTGAAACACCTCAATGCAAGAATCATTTTGCCACAAATTTCGTCAAAATTCATTCAGGGGTTACTGAGATATTGTCATTTTCATATTTTGTGCTATTTTAAGTAACGGCAGAGGACAGCCATCTTGGAATGCCAAAATGCAAGAAATCTCAAAGGCTTCAAAAAAGGACCTTTTTGATATAAAATAAGTCCAATTCTATTGAGATTTTCTAATTTTCACATTTTGCTATTTTTAGTAACAGAGGCCAACATGACTGGTTTATATCTAATTACGTTTGAAAAACCTCAATGCAAGAATCATTTTGCCACAAATTTCGTCAAAATCTATTCAGTGGTTACTGAGATATTGTCATTTTCATGTTTTGTGCTTTTTTAGTAACGGCAAATGGCAGCCATTATGGAATGCCAAAATGCAAGAAATCGCAATGGCTTCATGAAAGGACCTTTTTGACATAATATTAGTCCAATTCTATTGAGATTCTCTAATTTTCACATTTTGCTATTTTTAGTTACAGAGGCCAATATGACTGGTCTACTTATAGTTACGTCTGAAACACATTTTTCACATTTTGCTATTTTTAGTAACAGAGGCCAACATGACTGGTTTATATCTAATTACGTTTGAAAAACCTCAATGCAAGAATCATTTTGCCATAAATTTCGTCAAAATCCATTCAGTGATTAAAGAGATATTGTCATTTTCATGTTTTGTGCTATATTTAGTAACGGTAGATGGCAGCCATCTTGGAATGCCAAAATGCAAGAAATCTCAAAGGCTTCAAGAAAGGACCTTTCTGACATAAAATTAGTCCAATTCTATTGAGATTTTCTAATTTTCACATTTTGCTATTTTTAGTAACAAACCAACATGACTGGTCTATATTTAGTTACGTTTGAAACACCTCAATGCAAGAATCATTTTGCCACAAATTTCGTCAAAATCAATTCAATGGTTACTGAGATATTGTCATTCTCATGTTTTGTGCTATTTTTAGTAGCTGCAGATGGCAGTCATCTTGGAATGCCAAAATGCAACAAATCTCAAAGGCTTCAAGAAAGGACCTTTCTGACATAAAATTAGTCCAATTCTATTGAGATTTTCTAATTTTCACATTTTGCTATTTTTAGTAACAGAGGCCAACATGACTGGTCTATATTTAGTTATGTTTGAAACACCTCAATGCAAGAATCATTTTGCCACAAATTTCGTCAAAATCTATTCAGTGGTTACTGAGATATATTTATTTTCATGTTTTGTGCTATTTCTAGTAACGGCAGATGGCAGCCATCTTGAATTGCCAAAATGCAATTAATCAAAATGGCTTTATGCAAGGAACATTCTGACACAAAATTGGTAAAATTCCATTCACGGGTTCTTGAGAAATTGTCATTTTTATGTTTGTGCTATTGTTAGTAACAGCCCCCCCCCCCACCCCTGGTGGCCATCTTGGGTAGTCAATGGGCACAAATTTGAAATAATTCCATTCAAGGACCATTTCTGACCAAACCTGAGCAGAATCCATTTGCGTTTTTCTTAAGATATTGACATCTGAGCAAATTTGGTCTTGTAAACGCTAAGAAGGTCACTATGACCTAATTCAGCTACAGATTTTTTCTATTTTTGCAATTTTAAATTCCAAGATACCACTTATGTTTTATACAAACTTTCAACCAAATATACCAAATGGTTCTGGAGGAGATGTTGATTTTGTTGTCTTTGCTATTTTTAGTAAAGGCGGCCATCTTAGATTCTCGACCTGACCCGCTTTTACAAATTTGAAACCCTGCAGTCTGGTTATGCTCCATTTGAAATTTGAGATCCATGGGTTCAGTAGTTTTAGAGAAAAAGAGTTGTTTGAAGTTGTTTAAATAAGTTATTTTTCGACATTGGCATTTGAGCAAAATTACACTCGTAAATAGAAAGTAGGTCACTGCGACAAAACTCCGCTACAGATTTTTTTTTATTTTTAGGATTCTGAATATCAATGTTCCACTGATGTTTCATGCAAAAATTCAGACAAATATACCAAGTGGTTCTGGAGAAGAAGATAATTTTGTTATTTTTGCTATTTTTAGTAACAGCGGCCATCTTGGATATTCAACCTGACCCAATTTTATAATTCTGAGACCCTGGAGTCAGGTCATGCTGCATGTGAATTTTGAGAACCATGGGTCCAGTAGTTTTATAGAAGAAGATGTTTGAATATTTGTTTTCAAGTGTTGATGGACGACGAACGACGCACGGACGCACGACGCACGCCGGACGCTTTGGTATGACAATAGCTCACTATGGCCCTACGGGCCAGGTGAGCTAAAAATGAATTCTTAAACGTATACTATTAAAATAACCAAAACAATGCGAGTTTAATGAATACTCAGAAACAAACTTTTTCTGTATGAGCAAAAAGAACTGCAGAGCTTACCCAAAAATATTTGTGTTAACTGCAGCCCAAATTTCTGGTACTTTCTCTTATGTGTATAATGTTAAAATGCGACAGTCTGACTCAAATGTCCCTTTCATCATTCAAACCGTTTCTGCTTGGTCAGGTAACTTATGAACATAGTGCATCAGACAGGAAGGTCCATTTTCCAAACAGGGTGAGGCAGGTTGAATGGGATAAATTAGAATATTAAATAAATAAAATAAAATATATTTTTATTGGTTTAATCATTTATAGGGCTCGTCAATTATCCTGTACCCCTGACAATCAGTACTGATGTTCACTGATACATCTAAATCTATAACTAAGTTAACCAAACAAAACGTTCGCGCTTAAAAGAAACAAAATAGAAAGGCATTTAAAATTATATTTTTAAATTATTCTTTAGTATCTGAAATAATGCATTATCAGAATCTTCAAAGGGTGCCTTCAAGAGCAGAGAACGCATACAGGAGAAAGAAACATGGTCCATACTTAGAAGTTCATGCTACTATCTATAAAAGGGCATATTTTTTATAATTATTAATTACTCTTAGCAATGCTTCTAAACTATTGGTACTAATCAATTTGCAATTAATCGTAAGTCAAAAGGTATTTGGAAAATAAAGTGATTTAAATTTGCTTTATGTGTGGATACTGAACAAGTTAACATAGAAACAACATGTAAACATTTATGAATTATTCAAAGACATATAAAATCGTTAAAATCAAATCAAAGGGACATAATTTGAAAGGTTTAAATTTTTAAGCTTTATTTTCAGAGTTTGAATAAGATCAACAAAGGAGTTTAAAGCGTTTTCCTGAATAGTGGAACTAGGGTGTATTGTGTACAAGGAAAGTTTTTGCGCATGCGCAAATAAAGTTATGTTATGATTTGTCGAGATACGAATATGTTAAATAACTCCCGTTACTAACAATTTTCCATGATTTTAGTAATCAGATGTCTATCCAACCTGAACTAACCCATATTTACATTTAATTTACATCTTTGTTGTGATAAACAACACATTGGTATGGATGGGCATTTGGCGCCATATGTGTGCAATTATGGTAACGTACCGCTAAGTCACTAGGGGAACGTCGTTATGAGAATTAAATCTAAACAGAACCAAACATCGGCTATGACATTCACACGTAACAGAAGAGCAGAATATGATGAATTAGGTGTTATCTTAGATAACTAGAGAGTTGTTATATTTTTGATAATGTAGCTCCATCTACATTTTGACGTAGCTCCACATATTGACAAGCAAGTGTTCGATCGTCGTAGGAGACCTGTTACTCCTCTCAAGGTATCACAGTAAAATCCGTACATAAAATTATATATAAAAAGTGCGCTGAAACATGCTGAGGACGCTATAACAGCATGTCGCCAGAGCAAACATCCAAAATTATAGAGATCAAAACACAAAGGGGAAAAAGGACGAAACACTAATCATGGAAAACATAATTTTAGACAATCTGCGGATGCTTGAACTTTTCTCCTGTTATGGGTTCCTCAGGTCTTTTCGAATCATGAACCAAGAATGAATGTACGTAAGTCAGTAAATTGCCACTTGAAATTGCATTTTTCTGTCCGACCACGCTTGGACATATAAAAATACATGTATTTATTAAAGTGATATGTCACAGTGTGACAATTCCTACCCATAAATGTAAATAATTAATGGTAAACATAATAACAATAATAATAATAATAATAAAAAAAATATATAAATAAAATGAAATACAAAATACAGAATAAAACATGATAAGATTTCGACTTTCAGGTTGTACTATATGCAAAATTTTGATTTCTTGTTAATAATTGTGTGTATGAGAGAGTGTATGAGATAATAAGAGAATTTTAGATAAAAATAGTATAATTTGGAAATTCATTTGCTTGAAAAAGTTATAATTTTTACAGAGTTACGATTTTGGCTTCTCTCTTGAGTAGTCTTATTAATTAAGTGGCAGTCAAGAATAATCTTTGTATGTGATCTTTGCTAACTTCTGATATGATTTTTTTGCACAAATAAATTGAATACTTAGACAGTTTGGTTGTTCTAGTCAAAACTCAAATTTGGCATAGTTGACATTGAGTTACTCTTTTGAAATCTTAAGTATAGTTTTGCATTTCTGCTCACTTTGATTAAGCTTGATGTGATCTAAACTAACTGTCAAATTAGCCCTGTAGAATTGTTTGAAAGAAACCACTAGTGACATATGTAATTACAATTAACACTGAGAAGTAGATTTTGGATTTTAATAATTGTTTGGCATTTCCTTCTTTGAACTGGGCAAGAGTAATCTTCACACTTAATCAAAGTCTATTATTCTTGTGGCTTTTTGCAATTTCAACTTCCCACTTTGAGTATGATGCCATTTTGTGGAGAAAACATATTTAAACTTGTGTAAAACTAAGCATCTTCAGTCTAAGCTTTGGATACAAAACAGTACATTACGTTACATTCAGGAGACTCTGCTGAACCCTGTAGTTGGGCCAGCATAAACAATTAGTGAACTGGATTGGACTTATATGGAAAATTCGTCAACAGGAAAGTAACTTGTTTTACATTGAACTTTGAAACAGTAACTTAGAACTTTTGCTTGAATGTTTGAAATAGTAACAGAACTTTTACTAGATGTACTGCTGCAAGGTTTAGCTAATTATTAAATATAACGGGAGAGAACTTTGTTATACTGCTGTTAATTAAAGATCAAGGAAGTGATTGCATATTCGAGTTCAGAAGATTGCATTGACATAAAAGTTTCTGAAGTATCTGGAAAGTGATAACGGAAAGTATTGGGACAGTAATACATTTAGAAATTTTTCATTGACTTGAAAGTTACATTGACAGAAATATATTGAAAGTATTGGGACACTGTTAAATACAAGTATTTGATTATAAGAATTTTACACTGACTTTATAAGGTATGCTGGCAAGAAAGTATTTGGATAGTAATAAGTAGAAATATTAGGACAGCGATTATTAGAAGGTACATTTGAATAATAGAAATTAACATTGATACAAATTAAAATCAATGAAATTCATCTGAAGTGTTCAGACTTGTTCTTCATAGATGTTAGAACTTTACGTGTCTGATTAATGTAATATTTAATCAGACCGGACCCCGTGACCGAAGAGTTGTCACCTACACCAGGCGTCAGTACAAGCCACTACTGACGCTAAGGGGTGACAACTCTCGACAACAGCGGGACACCAGAAGGAGTTACCTCCCCTGTCGGCAAGCAGTGTGCCCCTAACTCGTTCGCCGGTTGCAGATATACAAATACGTGTAAAGTTTAAATATAGATCAAATAAAGTAACCAGTTTTGACCTACCTCATCAATATGTTGGACGTTTTGAAAATCATTCAAGGGTACTGAGCAGTGTTGAAGAAAATTAAGTATCCCGCTCAGATCAGTCTGACTTGGCATATTTTGACTTGGCTTCTGTCCTTGATTCATAAACAACTTCGCCAACTCCCAGGGATCAGTGTGCCAAAGCTTTACATTGCAGTTATCTATGTTTGATTTTCGAATTGTAAACTTCTGATTAGTATCTATTCCTTCACGAACAATAGCATCCAGGAAGCCTTGGCAAAACGCATGGTGACAAGTGATGTTACCTTGGTTTTTGCTATCAAAGGATATTCTCTCACTATCACAAACAGATGTTTGAAATGTAGTGATTTTAGTTACAGAAGCTAAAACAGCATCATGGAATTCTTTACTTTTTATATCAGCAAACTCCTCAAGTCCTTCTTTGACGTAGGCCAGACAAAGTCCACTTTTGACCCAGTTCTTATAGTCTGGATCTTGGAGGCGGAACTCTAGAGTGCTCATCTTTGATGTTGCATCAACAGTTTATAAGAAGTCTTCCTCGCTGTGAATAATCCCGTTTCATCAGGTACAGCCGTAACCATACAAATATCTGGATATTTGCACCGAAGTCAACCATTCCTTCTCATTCTTCCTAATGTCATCTATGTTCCGGTTGCATCTTACCTGAAATGTTTAAATGAAGAAGCGGTCAAAGTACCAAAATCATATCAGTTGGAACGCAGCTCCAAGGAGTAGGGATATAAAATCAAGCCCATAGCAACGAATTTTTATTCGAAATTGTCGCCATCAAAATGGCTATCGACGAACTCCTCTGTATTTTCACGCCACCATACAGATTAATCAAATTGCCTCACAGGTGGAAACTTAAGAGCACTACTCTGACTTCCATTATTGAGTATTTCCGTTCTAATAATTCCAAGTCATTTTTTCCCGGCTATGTAGTTATTACCGAAACAGTGCCCTTTACTTCAACGTCAAACATGTGAACAAAAAGTCACGATTTACACCTTATTCGCTTTTCTCCAACTCGCAGACCTATGCCTTGATAAACAATAAAATGTACTCTACTATTATGTGAAATTTCAGGAAACTTGGTTTTGGAACATTTTAAAATTGCAAAATAACATATGGGTCCCCAGTTTGTAAACGAACCAATTTTTTTTCAAAATGGCGTCGAACTCATGCCAGCCTTAGGCCTAAGCTACGTGACGTTCATTGCCAAAATAACAAACTCGCAAATCTGCCTCTTCGTAGAAACCTTACCACCTAACACTGATTAATTTTCGACGAAGACTTATAAGCTCATATATTGGTATTGAATAAGCAAACAGTGGTAAGTTATATAAGCCAATTAATAAGCATATATGCCTGTAATATTTTAAATCCTAATGGTAAATCAGCCATTAATACTTATAGAGATAATTGAAAAAATGATACATGGTAAGGTAAGGGGTGGAATTACCCCACCCATTTTGACACTGCGCTTCACTCAAAATACACTTTCGATGAGATCAGTATTTTAGTTTATGAAAGCCAACACTTACAAGTAGAGATTGGTGAGTTTTGGTGAAAATCCATTTGTAACCAGAAAATGGCCCTTATGGAGACCCCCCTTTAAGGGGTAAAAATGAAGACTGATAGAAATTTGATATGCCAAATAGAATATAAGACCCGCACCCCCCCCCCCCCACACACACACACACTGCTCCGATGCTAATCGATTTCCGACCTTCCCAGTACATCACCAAAAAAACCCTACCCACCCCACCCCCCCCCCTACCCTAAATGAACCCGGCCCCCACCTGGTAATAAATGACTCGTCCCTTATCATGTTTATTCTTTCTTTATCGATATCCTAAATCCATAATAAATTTACGGATATCCGGACACACGCGGATAAAGAAATCACAACAATGGAAATATTTGTCAGATTTGGGACCTGCAGGTTTACTAGAATTTACAGGAAAATTCTTCAAAAACACTTTGCATCCAAAGAAGCAAATGTTTTTCAAAAAGAGTTGAGTCCCATCGGAAAGGTAGGCATAAATCAAAATTGCCGAGATTCTTCCGCTGGAAGTGTACACAGTCTCCTTAGGCCCGCACATATACATGTACACTCTCAATTCTTTTCAGTTCATTCTTCATTTGTGTGCCGATTAGAATAATGTAATTGTGTGGTCTTATCTTTGTTTGACTAGCAGTCTCAGGTATCTTAAAGTCACCAGAATATTTGATATTTTTGCATTCACAAACCGTCTCGAAGGCAAACGTAATGGGCAATCCAGTACACTGTATGCCCAACTCTAGGTTTATTCTTCATACTCCGTGTCCTGACAGTAAACTCTTGGACAGTCCATTTCCGAATCGAATCGAAGAACAGCTAAAACACATTTATTAGGCAATGATAGGAATCGAGCCAGCGGCCTCCACATTCGCATATAGCACTCTAAGCTACCAAAGGTGTGAAGTGCGGGAAGGTTTTCACTCTTTTTCTTACTTTCTGAGAGCCAGAAAGTTTACGGGTGATAAGATGAACATCTTGCATTTGTGCATTCTAGTTTGGAATTTTTGATGGTAGGTTTTATATTCATGCTCATTTGGCTGTTGGTTGAATAAGTATACAAAGTACGTGCGTATTTTAACAGTTCCTCACACTCTGCTGTTTTCAACTTTCAAGCAGACTATTATTCAGGATAAGGAATTTGCCAAAGTTGAGCGATTCATATACAGTTTAAGTATATATACAGTATTATGGCTGCGTTTTGTGCCACCCGCCAAACGTCGGAGGTCACGTACATGTAGCAAGCCTCCAATTTTCCTCACAAAAAAAAACTCGCCCACCCACTCACCCATGCACCCCGACACCCTTTTTAGGTTCATCCTCGAAATTCGTAGACGCCAGATTATTTCAGAATGGAAAGGTATTCTTGCAAGCCAATCAGCCAATCAGGATTTTGCTGTTTGCTTATATACCGCTTTTAATTTTGAAACAGTCTTGTCAGACTAAGCAGTTTTTTGCTGTTGTCACATGCGACAAGAGTCCTCTTTCAAATTAAAAAAAAATGGAGTCCTCTTTCAAGATTCAAATGTTATAAACCTCACTGTGTGTAACAACAATGTAGCCAAAAATTTTCTATTGACTTGTAAGAGAGAGAGAGAGAGAGAGACAGAGAGAGAGAGCAAGCTGTGAAAGCAACGACTGTTCAAGTCATGCTTGGTACCAAAACACCTACAGGCATCATTCCAGACTAAATTCATATTATATTAATGTTCATTTGTAGATATATCTGTGTTGAAATAGGAATTCGTTAGTCTAAACATGATGAAGGAAGTGCTGAAACCCACCCCCGGCCACTAAACCTTCTTCCATCCCCGCCCGGCTTGTTTCTCTCTCACTTAAGTATATGTGTTGGTAATTGTTGAGCAAATTATAAAATCAGATTGTAAATTCTTTTGAAAACTAGACAAACAAAATGACAAGAAAAAACCCTCTTACTTCGTACCGGGTTCTACTGTAATTATCTGGTTAAATTCATGTTCGACGTATAATCCGTTTACATGGCTTGCTGGCTGCCTATAATATGATAATATGAATACGTCATTTTCATCGTCGCGCGCGCGGATTGCGTCACAACAAAGTGACCTAATAAATTATTTGACAGATAACAGATGACTGTTTGAAAGATGAATAAAGTTTGAAAATGATATTATTGTCATAAATTGGAGCGGCATGTCAAATTTATTCAATGCCAATCAGGCCAGCAGTCAGATGAGGTACGTTCTACCAGCATGCTGTGTACATGCTCTTAAAGAATTGCACCCTACTTACCCGAGTTCTACTATATGAAAGTCGGGTAAGGTGTGATATCAATTTCACATGTGTTTCTTATGATCCTGGTCATTAACTTCTCCGGCAGGCTAATAAAATGATGTGTCGTTGCGTAATTACCTAGGTATTACTGATAACACGAGTAATTAAAACTCTGAGTCAAAAAGTGTAAGTAAAACAAATCGAGACAAAAGAGTAAAACTTTTGATAAAATTAGTCTTTCCATTAAAAAATAAGTTGATTACCCCTTTCAACGGCGTTCTACCTAAAAAATTAGGAATTTTAGCAGAGTTGTATCATCCGATCTGACATATTTAAAGACGGGAACCAGAAGAACGACCTAATCTCAATGTCTGCATTGGAAAAAAATAGTTCCTAACTATTTCCCTGAAAATGTCTACAAACACTTTCGCTTCTTTATTGAAACTATTAAAATGATATTGTGCTACAAAATTATTTGAATCGTGGAGTATATCCTATAGAAAATAGGACTATTGGCTAATTACTGAGATAGCATGCGTAGGAATGCCAAGCCACAGGAACCGCGCGAACGTATCGTCATGTATGTGTTACTAGATAGAACTAAACCTGCTCAGCAACCCATTTGAAATTTCTTATATACTAACTACAAATATTATAATACCCAAACAGCAAAAAAGAGTGCATTACTGACCGCCGGAGCTGACTTAGTGAAATATCACTCAATAAAACAATAGACATCTGGTTTGATCCTGTACTTTGCCAGATTTTCAGCTGAGGCTAAATAAGAATATACGTGACTTTAAGGTTTCCTGATCCTATTTTTGGCCCGAACCTAAACATTTTATTGTGAAAATTGTGGGAGTATACCGGAAAATGTCCTAAATTTGATGTAGCTCTCGCATTTCCCTACTTTGCTTCATTAAATATTTCGAAAAAAAAAATTAATAAAACCTGTTAATGCCGGACAACCATAGCTACTTTTTTTGGAGCAGAAACCTTAAACATGCATGTACCAGTGTATATGTTTTTTCACATAAGACTATGCTTATATCTAGCGGCATATAATCAAACAAATAGGATACCCATTTCACAAGTACTCGCATTTTATTTCATCTTTGATGTACATGTAACCGTCCTGTCAGTACAACAGTGGCCCTAATTAAATCTGACCTGGAGACCGCTGTTCAAACTGTAGTGTTAAATTGCTACACGTCAGGGGGGAATATGCTGCTATTGATTACATTTCTCTTCACAGCCTTATCGCATAGCGAACAGCTAGACACTGATCAGCCTGTACATCTTTGCGAGATGATGCTCTGTTAGATGTTTGTATGGAAATGTACAAACTAAGGTTGTCCAGATCTGCATGCCTGCAACTGTGCTCATCGTACTCGCTAAAAATACTTTGCTCGTTGCGTGGATCATCTATCTATTATCTTATTTACTTTTGCCGTGTTGAATATGTATACGCCCATCGCTGCCAGCGTCCCCCATATTGTTAATGCAGCCCCGGGTGCGCAGTGTTATTTCAACACACTCTCATTGCAGGGGTCATTTTTTTAAAATTAATAACTTTCGTTTTGCATTAAAGATGCTTACGTTCAGCATAGTGTGCGTTCATTCTTTGCCCGTTGCTTACATCTGAGCCTAAACAAACGCATCTATTCATACTGGTCACAGAACATCTTCAATTGGTTTGCATCATGGATGATTGATCAGACTACGCAATGCGCAGGCTGATTTGCAGCTTTTCGGTTCGAAATTGTTTCAGGGTAGTTGTTTAGGATTTCCTCTTATAACGAGTTAAGTGTTTTTCTTCTATTCATTTAACTGTTTACGGATGGACTATAGCGCATAAAATTGGGTAAATTGCAACACTAGAGTGGAACAGAAAAAAAACGCAGAACAGACTGCACATCTGCACAATCTAATGTTTCATCTGAATAATTTCAGAAAACGTCATCTAGGTGCGTGAAAGATGTCGATAGAAACTTGAAAGATGTCGGAACATCGCTTGGCCATTTCCGTGAATCATGTGTGAACGTGTGCACAAACTGCGTATGCAACTGCTAGCCTGTGCTCATTTATCCTTCGGATAAGTCCAACAACAAATATGACCCGCTTGACCTTGCTTTACAATACCAAGTGAATTTTCAACAAGAAATTGGTTTATTTAAAAAATTACTGCAGCAGAATTTGTGTTCTCTCCTTTTGGGATTTGAGATTTGATTGTATCAATTCCTGATCATTGCCTATCTTTTTACTTTCAACGCGTATTCTCAAATTTATAAGTTTGGTATTTAGTCTTTATACAACGTACTATACATGTCATGGTAAATATTTCTCATCTTTTTGTCCATGCATCCCGACTGCCGGTTTATAATGTTTTCGCACGCGCGTTATCGCACGCGCAGGTTCCCGCAAATGTGCACGCTAGCGCAGTGCGGATAACCGCTAAAAGAAACAGACTGTGACGACTGTCTACGAACAAAAATGTTATTAGCTCAGGTTTCCTTCTCTGAAAATCGAGATTTTAAAAGACAAACAAAAAAAACAAGGAAAACAAACAGGGACACTTCGGCGCCAACACTGTCACAGCGTTCTGACAGACCATTTTAAAAGCATGAGGCGCAATGGATGGCTTGGCGGTTTACGGTCTATTCAACAGTGTTTTAGTCATAGTAGAAGAAGTGAGGGTGATTATGGAAAACTTTGTCCACAGATTCAGAGAGCAGAACTCGAAAACATGACACCGTGATCCGAAGTTACAAGCGGTAATCAGTAGCCACATGGACGTTCCTTGCCTGACACAAGTTGCCCGGGGAATGAGTTAAGCGCCAAAAACGCCTAGATAAGCTCCATTGAAAAAAAAAAATAACGGTACATGACAATAATGTCTGTGCTTGTAACAGCCAGGAGAAAATGCAGTGGTTGCCTTTGAAGTGAAGTGGAGATGTTTAAAAAAATATCCATCACTTAAGTCCTAGTCCTGTGAAAATAATTTTAAAAAAGGACAGAAATTCTTTAGGGACGGCGCTGGACCCTCCGACACTTCTGCTTGAAATTTTAATGAACAAGGGAAAGTTAGAAATTATTTTCAGCAATGTTTTAGGAGTCCGAAATGTAAGAGTAAGCGAAATGTTAGCGTTGTTTTATTCACAGTCAAGGCAATCAAGCAGCCTTTCTAATTGCGAGAGATAGAACTTCAAAGCACGAGTTTAATATTAAGCTAAAATGTAAAATGCATATACATATATTTTACCTTACTTTTGGAAACTACAAATGGATTTTTAACAGAAAATACGCAAATATATTTTAGACATATGAATTATATTTATCAATGTAACTTGCTCAGTTAGGCCGAGAACCAGTTTTATCAGAAAAAAAGTAGTTCCCCAGGTAAATCTACTGATACCACCCATTGAGAGAAACTCATTAATGCAGCGAAAGATTGCAGCAGTAGTCATAAGACACCTTGTTCAATTATCAGCAGAGCATGGATTTTTTGCCATTTTTTCTTTAAGAGATGTACACATCATGAGTTTGTAGTCTATTTAAGCTCACTAAACTCCGTAATTTTTCTCCTCTTGAAGTATTTAGCAATCTGAGCTAATGTTTGACAAGCTGTCGACCTTCATTTTTGTGTCTAAATTGTGGCTGTCCGGCAAGTATTGCTGTGCTCATATCACGCGCAAGACCGATTCTTGAGCGGTAAAACCACAGATGCCATCTTTCATTTTGCAATTCAAAAATGTTCCAAAACGATATTGCTTGAAATTTTACATGCTAAAAGAAGAAATAATAAAGTTTTCGATGGCATGGGTGTGCGCATTGGAGACAGTCTCGGCTTTCTGTAAATTATGTTTTATGTTGATGCAAGTTTTCGGTAGAATCCAGATAGAGTATTGTAGTTTGACGATGAATATTTTAGCATTTCGAGCAATTTTGGCCCTGCATTTTGTTGAGAAGGCCTGTTTAATTCTAGTAAGCAAAGCAATTTTATGTGTTGAATAATTTTAATATAGTCAATGCCTTGAAATACATTTGAGAATAATGGGAAATTTCGTCAAGAACCATGTTCGCCATTTTTAGGGCCTATTTTTTATGTGGAAGGATCCACCACTGTAAATACAATCACCGCTTTTCGAGGTTTGCGTTCCAACTGTATGTCTGAACTCATAAAACATGGAAACTTTGACAAATCCAAAATGTTTAGGTACACGGACTACAAAGCAGAGGTATCGTCAGGTACCCGCCTACTAAAAGTATATAAGAACAAGAATTGTAATAATTCAAACCTTAACCTCGAAAATATTGCCAGAGATAAGACAATATCAATGAAGTGTGAATCAGAGGTCACACTGACATAGAAGTGACATGAGATCAATGAACCTTTACATCAAGTAAAATACAAGGCGGCACTTTTATTTTGGTTCTTCTCTTTGTTGCTATGTCTGTTATTTGATATATTGTTTGTGATGTTAAGGTTACTCCGCTGACTGTCTTCATGGAAAATGGCTATTCACTTGATGTCTTTGGTGGAGACTAATTTCGTGTTGTCTTTTCTCACATGGTGGGAACTGGATTGAATTGTGTCAGTTCCGCAGAATTTTCATACTCACATTTAGAGAAATTGGCTAAAAAACTGAACTATAAAGTATAGGTCACACAGACTGACAATAAGTATGCGGTCACAGAAAGTGTCAGCCCAGTGCATTTGACTAAGTATAATGCAAATCCATAAAAAGAGTTCGAGATATTTTGAATGTGCTTTTTGCACTTGAAGGAACTCTTAAAGATTTGAAATTGACTAAAATCACTGGACTTTGAAATATAGTTCACACCGACCTCAAAAAATTATGAGGTTACTCATAGTGTCAGTCCAAACCATGAACCCAAGTATATTGCAAACCCATGAAGTAATATTACAGATATTAGCTTAAATCACTGGACCATGAACTACAGGTCACACTGACCTACAATTAATATGAAAGTACTCACAGTAGCAGCCGATACAATTATCTCAAGTATAATGCAAATCCATATTAAAGTGTAAGAACATTGCTCAAGGTAAAATAACTTGACCATAAAATATAGTTACCATTAAGCATCAACTAAGATGAGATCATTTATAGTATCATCGAAAACCAAATATGAAGAAAATCCATAAAAACAGATGGAAATATGAGGCAAACTCACTGGACTATGATATATAGATCACATTGATCTACAATCACTATGAGGTCACTCAGAGTGTTAGCCCAAAACATTAACCGAAGTATAACGTAACTCCATGAAATAGTGTAAGAAATACCAACCATAATCACTGGACCATGAAATATAGGCCACTGTGACCTACTATTAGTTTGAGGTCAAACATTGGGTTATACTGAGCCACTATCCCAAGCAATATTGTTCGCATAGCAAATAGTCTTCAACATATACGACATAACCATTTGACCATGAAATTTATTTTACTGTGACTGCTTTAGTTTGAAATCAAACGTCTGATCATACTGATTTTTTTTTACCCGAATGCATCATGTACATATATTAAACAGTCTCCAGGATATAAGACAAAAAGACTGGACCATAAAATATGAGTGACTGTGACTTACTTTTAGTTTGAGGTCTAACATCGAGTCATTTTCAAATATTATCCCAAGCTATCATGTACTTATCTCAAATAGTCTTTGAGATATAAGGCAAAATCACTGGGTGATGAAATTTACTTAATGTTCCGATATGCATCGCTGCCTTCAGCACATTTTCCCGAGATATTCAAATGAAGCAAGTTTGAAGATTCATTCCCTTGTGGTTACCTAGAAACCGAACTAAACTCAGCTCAGGGATATTTTTTTCTATACCCTGTCTTCATGAATGTCATGCCGTGATATGCATCACTGCTTTCGGTAGATCTCCCCCAGATGTACCCATGAATCATGTTTAAAGACTCTATTCCTTTTGGTAATGCATCGCTTTCATAACTTAGAAACTAAACTAACTGGAACAGGTGAATATTTTGTTCTATGGACAATAAATCGTGAAATACAGGGTGTCTCAAAAACAAAATGTGGACCTTTTTTTAAATTGCCGTGACTCCTTTCTGAAGAAGGAAACTTTTTAAAATTTTGCATGGTTGTTGTGTTAAGATAATTTATACAGTAGTGCTTCAACAGAAAGTGACGTCATGATGATGTCATAATGTATAAATGACATAGTCCTTCTGCGATGTTGGAAACACGAAATAATTTCAGGGTGTTCTCAGGTCTACATTCTCAGGAAAAAATGATGAAAAATAATCTCAAATAAAAGTGGAAAATCTTCTAGAAATGCAGTTTAAATTCACTGTTACGTTATGGTTAGAACCGTGTGGCGAAATAGGCGGTTCATGGTTAAGCCGGAGATCTTAGCAAACAAGAAAAGAGAAGCGACAGGCCAATAAAAGTATCTTCAAAGAACTGGAAACGGCAAAGTACTGAAAAGCATTTTGTTCCCTTAAGTGTCCTACTAATCTTTCGCATAGCTGAACGACTTCCAAAGATCTACTTTGACACTTTTGATGATGTTTTATAATTAATCTGAATATATTTTCATGACGACCTGCAAATGTCTTTCAAAGCTCTCCATTTCCACTACAAATGGCCATTTCATTGCCAATTTCTTTGAATTAGTCACAATATCCATTATCTGAGATAATATAAGTCCTTCTTTTAAAAGAATGTTATAAGCTTTGGGACGCTCTAAATTTAATCATTTCGTTATTTTTTCCTTTTTTTTTTTTTTTTTGCTTGTGGCCAGTTAGCAGTTTCAACAGTGCAGAAAAGTTAAAAACGACGTCATTAAGCAAAACATGCTTTATGCAAAGTAGTATAAAACTGCTACAATCAAATAAAATTTTGAAAAGTTTCCTTGATAAGTTAAAGAAATCTAGTAATTTGGAAATGTCCACATTTTCGAAACACCCTGTATATGCCATAACCCATAATCCATCACTGATTTCAGTATACCCCCCTCCCCCAGATGTATCTATGGAGCAAGTTTTAAGACTCTAGCCCTTGTGGCTACTTAGAAACTGTGTTAAATGCGACTGGTGAAAACTATTACCTATGTGGTTACTTAGTTTATAAGTAACCACAACACGCCTACCAATCGCTCGCATGCAAAGCCGCGGTTCCAAACGCAGATCTATGAGAGGAGTTTCCGGTTTTGCATAAGGGGAGTCGAAAAGATTAATAAAGGAGGGGTGTCTATAAGGCTGTTTTCATGGCCACAACCGATTTGCTTTAAACTTCGTAGACTAAAAGTAATATGTATTGGCTGTAATGTCATGCAATATTAAATCAACTGGTGAAGGTTTCTTTGGTGTGTACAAGATGAAAGTGGGTGGGGTAATTCTGTCCCGAAGAGGGTTCTGGTAAGAAAATGCTAATATTTTTATTGCTGCTTAGAACTGGAAGTCTACCATTTCATGACTCCTTATGCAATGCCAGATATAACAAATGATTATAATACTTTTGTGAAATCTCTACATGCAGTGCGTTTATACTCACTTGTATGACATACCTATATTTTAGCCTTTTTTATTCTTCCAATTTACGCAAAACCACAACAGCTTTTTACAATCAAAGTTATTCCAATGATATTTTGCAGTTATACAGTATATAAGATGGTTGTTCCAAAATCATGCCGATAATTTTCTACACTGAATATTTTCTGAGTCATCTCCCCTTAAAATTATTTCTTTTATTTTTTTTTTAACATTATTACTCAGATTTTATACCCCGCCACATGTTAGTGGCGGTATATTTTATAACCCCGACATACGAAGTATGTCAGAGGGTATATAGTTTTTGTCATTTCGTCTGTTCGTCCGATCGTCCGTCCGTCCGTTTGTTCGTCCGTCCGTTCGTCAACTTTACGTCAAGTTTTGCATTAAACCTTTTGTGATTGCTCATATTTCTGTAACCTTATATCAGATTCTCTTCATGCTTTGTTTATTATATCTCTACAGCTTTACCTTTGATCTGAAATATCAAGGCAGCTGGGTCAGCCTCCTGGGGGGGGGGAGATCAGAGGTCAATAATTATGACTTAAAGGCAAATATTCTTGTATATTGGGTCTCATAGTCCTGTTATGCAACAGTCCAGTGACACTGCTATTTCATCAAAGGAAATACCCCATTTCACATAGGTAATTACATAACAGGGTCATAAAACCATAAAAGACTGAAGGTGTGTTCTCTATAGTACAGAATATTTGTCTTTAAGCATTTTCATTATGTGAAAGTTTTCTGTTAAACTTTTTTTAATTGTTCATATTTCTGAAACCACATGTCAGATTCTTTTCATATTTGGCTCATGATATGTCTTGAGCATTACCTATGATGTGAAGAGTCTTTGACCCTGGATCAGGCCCCTGGGTGGGGCCTAGGGTCAATAATTAGGACTTAGGCCTTTTCATTATGTCAAAGTTTTGGGTTAAACCTTTTTGATTGCATATATCTCTGTAAATGCATTGCAAATTTCTTCCATATTTTATTCATGATATCTCCATAGCACTGATTTTGATAGGGACTTCAGGTTCAGGCTCATAGGTGGGGCCAGGGGTCAATAACTAGGACTCAGCCATTAGTTGTATTTTTTGCTTGTTCTGGTATATTTAAATGGAGTCTAGTGATGCATGACTAATTTTTTATACTAGTTTACTTTACATGGATGCTGCTGCTGATCTAAGGTCAAGGTCACAGACTTTGAATTTGTTCGTTTAACATTTGCATTTAAATTTTGTGTTAAAAGTTTGCTTTCATTAAGCGGTGGCACGGGTCGGGTGTATACGTGAGCCCCTGCTCACTTGCTCTAGTTTGTTTTCTGCTATTTGTCTTTCTGTTCCGCTGTTGTACGTACATTTATTTGCCTGTCTGTTTGACCGTATGTCAGTCTGTCTATCCGTGAGACTTAGTTTCCCTTCGGTAACTTGAGTATTTTTAATGGAGTTTCTTCAAACTTGGCATGTGCTCTTGTCTTGCGTTTTTACAAGCTGCAAAATACGTTACTTAGAGTGTGTGTAATAAGAAGAGACACGGGAAGAACATGATGCAATTCTGAGACAATAAGCAAATACATTTGATAATAGGCATTAGTTTTATCAGCTAAAACAAGCATACTCTAATAGATGAACAATTTGAAGAAAATTGTCAGTATAAAATATAGAATCAAAAGATAATGGCGTTCTTAAAGCAGGGAACGCATTCCATGCAAAATTTGCAAATGCTCTGAAATGAGTTATTTGATTCTCTGCAGTTTGAAGCAAGGCCCCAAAGCTTTAATAGATTTTTTTCATGTATAATATAACTCCGGGACTTGGGCAGACAACCACCGTGTGATAAAAATATAACCATCCCTAGAAGCTATTATTGTTTTGACAGTATTTCATATATTTTATAATAATCCTTTTCTATTCTGATTTAATATAGATCTTTTTTTTCATGATTTGATACAAGTACATTGTATATATACCACTGTGTCAGGGGTAGATAATTCCTCGGGTAACATTTTGATCCTAAAAGGAAGCTTATATTACTTCGATGATTTGCTGCAAGTTTCAGGAAAATAAGGATGCGAGTACTGTTTAGATAAGTTGTTGCAAGTTTCAGGAAAATCACACTCAAACCTGATTTTGTAAACATTTTCATGATTTTATACATGTATATATCCCAAGGTAGGGGCAGATTACCCTGGTAGACAAAATTTTGCTTGTTACAGGAAGGATATATTACTTCAATCATTTCCGTGAAATTTCATCAAAATATTTCAAAGTGTAAAGGAATTACAGACCATAATCCACGTTTTAGACATTGACAAGGGCAATAATTCTGTCAGGAGATATCGGAATTCGCCCAATCCCAAGCGAACTATTCTCAAGACCAATGCACATGCCAAGTTTAAAAAAATCATCAAAATACTCAAGTTATCGAAAAGAAACGAAGTGTTCATGGATGAAAGAACAGACAGACAGATGGACAGACAGGCAGCTAGTCAGAGAGACAGACTGCCAGATGGACAGTCACATGGACATCCAGCTTGGAAACATCACATCCTGCCACTTATGTGTATCGGGGTATAAAACTGAGTAATAAAAAATAAAATAAAAAAGCAGTCTACAGGGGAGATAACTCAGAATATATTCATTGTAGAAAATTATCGGCATAATTTTGGAACAACCATCTAATATACTGTATAACTGCAAAATATCACTAGAATAGCTTTGAGTGTAAAAAGGTGTTGTGGTTTTGCGTAAAGTTGGATAATAAAAAATGCTAAAATGTAGGTAAGTCATACAAGTGAGTATAAATGCACTGCCTGTAGAAATTTCACAAAAGTATTATAACCATTTGTTATATCTGGCATTGCATATGGAGTCCTGAAATGGTAGACTTCCAGTTCTAAGTAGCAATAAAGATACTAGCATTTTCTTAACAGAACCCTCTTTGGGTCAGAATTACCCCACCCACTTTCATCTCGTACACACTAAAGAAACTGCGAGCTGAACCGCGGCGTGCACAAGGGCTAGGACTCAAGCCCTTGTGGTGACTTAGAAACTGAGCTTATCGCAAGAGGTGAATATGAGACGCCCGCGCACGCGCAATTGTAAACGAAGGGAATTGCTCAAACCGATCTTTGCTTCGAAAATTCCAACTAAAGCGGCCTTAATCGCAATGCTTACATTTTCATTGGTACTTTAGAATCATATATTTATATGTTATAATAATGTACTACGCATTATACTAGGCAGATGTATCATAAGCGCGATCTTGCGAACCTAGACGGGCTTATGCAATACCTTTCGTATGCGTCGGCCAAACCCAAGTATGATGCAATACCTTTCGTGTCCATCGGCGTGTGCGAGGGGCGCGTGTGCGCCTGCTCTATATATTCACCTATTGCATTTAGCCCAGTTTCTATGTTACCAAAAGAGCTAGAGTTTTCAAACTTGCTTCGTAGATACACCTGGCGAAGATCTACAGAAAGCAGTGATGCATACTGTTCATGAAAAATAATTAACCGTTGATTGACCATAGAAAAATATATTCTCCTGTTGCGTTTAGCTTAATTTCTAAGTAGCCACAACGAATAGAGTTCTAAAACAATCTCCATAGATACATCGCAATAAGATCTACTTATTGCAGCAATGCCTATTGGGTCACGACCCATATTTATTCGTTGACTGAACATCATCAGTTGCGTTTAGATCAGTTTCTCAATAACCACAAGGTATAGAGTCTTTAAAATTTCTCAATAGATACATCTAGGGAAGATCTACTGACAGCAGCGAAACATTTTAGGCCCTGACTTATATTTCACGGATTGAACACATGGACAACAATACTGACCTATTGCATTTAGCTCCGGGCCTAAACAGCATTTAAGAGATATAGTCTTAAAACTTGCTTCACAGGGACATCTGGAGAAGATCTACAGAAGGCAGCGGTATATATCTGGCCATGAGCTGTTTTCATGGTTTCAGTGTTCTGCCTTACATCTCAAAGACTATATGATGTATGAACATGAAACTTTGAATAATGAGTCAAAATGACACAATGTTGACCCGAAACATAATGTAGGTCAAACTGGCCTCAATTTTATTCTAGCAGTTTTCCCTTATATCTTGAAGATTAATTGATGTATGAACATGATTGCTTGGAATAATGAATCAGTATCACCCGATTTTTGAACTCAAACTAACAGTAGGTTACAACGACTTATATTTTATGGTCAAGTGGTTTTGCTTTATATCCTGAGGACTATTTGACAGCTTTGTATAATTGCTGAGTTTTAACCGATGCTTGACCTCAAACTTGCAGTAGGTCACAGTGACCTTTAGTTCATGATCCAGTAATTTTGCCTTATTTCTGTCACTATTTCGTGGATTTTGCATCACAATTGGATTAATGGTTTGGGCTGACACTATGAATAATCTCATTTTAAATGAAGGTCAGTTTGACCTTTATTTCGTGGCCAGTGATTTTACCTCTTACCGTATTTCTAACAATAGTTTATAGATTTGTAAAATCCTTGGGTTAATAGTTTGGGCTGACATTGTAAGCGATATTATACTACTTTTAGATTAGTTTGGCTTATATTTCATAGTCCAGTAATTTTGCACCATGTTTCTTACAGTTTAACACAGATTTGCATTATACGAGGGTGATTCAATAAGTCTTACTATTATTATATAACTTAGAATAATGGTAGATCCAATATGCCCACATTTTTTTATTCAGGTGTAATGCGGTTTGTATTCGACATCTCAAGGCAAAACTTTGTTGGCGTCACCAAAGCCTGACGTCAAATGACGTCACTGAAATCGTCATAGCCGCGTTCTCCTCGGGAGAACAATTAGCTTATATAAAATCCAAATTTACTGGCAGAAGAACGCAGAGATTCACATGCATTGCAAGACGTTTGTGACTGTGGCTGACGAAGTCAATGTTATAGAAGATAAGTGGTGTATTGATATCAGATCGTAGATGACTTATACGATCCCAAGGCGGTACTTTTGTTGCGGTTGCATTTGTTTTATGTTCGGTGCTGTTTAATTCATTGTGTTCTCATTTTAACCCCCCTATCATATAAAAATAGAAAATAGGTAAAAATAATTGTTAAATGTTTTTCGAATAATTTGCTTAGTCTGTTGTAACCCTTCTGTTGGTCTAAATTATTTAGTTCAATAAAGATAGCTGAGTTGCCACCTATTTGGGAAAGAGCTGCTGACTCGGCTTATCACTTGTAATTTATTGTTTGTTGGGATGTCTTTGTCAATCTTTCCCTTTGATGATGGGGATAGGGTTTGGGATCTGATTCAGTCAGTTCCTGAAGTGTAGTTACTCTTTAAATTTATAATTAGCGGCGAAACTTGGCATAAGTGTGGGGGTCAGTGCATACCAAAACACGAGACCGGCTTGGAACGAGAAAGGTCGCGGCTAGGTCAGTACTCCATAATGTGAAGTCTGAACAAGCGAAACGCTGCTTGGAGATCGCCACCGATTTACTTTCTCGCATCCGGGAAGATGGGAAAGAATTCCTATCAAGAAGTGTAGTGATCGACGATACACAGATGGAGTGTTACGAACCAGAGCTAAATTCACAGGCAACAGAATGGCACACGCCTGATTCTCCCAGGCCAGGAAAGGTTCGCCGCACACGAGGAAAACTGAAAATGTTAATGATATTTGCATACGATATCCATGGAAAACCGACAAGCCATTGAGATTCCACTGGTCAAACTATAAATGGCAAATACTACAGGAAATACATTCAAAGATGTCCAAGACCGGCTATTCGTAAAAAGCGACCTGAGCTGTTAAAAGCCCAATCAATTATCCTATGGTTTTATATCAAATCCCGTTTCGTATTTTCTATACTCTGTACTAAATTTGAAAAATAAAATATTGATTAAACCAATATCTCTCACACTACAATGAACGAAACTCCACCTACATTATTATGGAATTATGCCCTTTAGTAGTTTTAATATGGAAATTGTGTCCGCTTCGTAACTCTAAGGCTTTGATTTTTTGTGTCAATTGTGTCAATGAAGTTCCGGTCAGAAGTTGTTTGGTAAGGAGAAATTTGGACGCTGGCATAAGCATCAGATATGCTCTGAAAGTAAATTCTTTTGGTCTGTGTTTAGTTCTTACGATTGAATTTTTGAATAAACTTTGCCCACCGGGGTTCAACCGGTGGTCTTCTTTTGCTCCAGTGTTCCAGTGGTGTTGCTGATGCCCCAGGGATCTCCAGGTGTCTCAACACGTTTTGGCTGTCATCCTCATCCTGGCTTCATCACGGTCTCTTCTTGATTTTAATTGTTGCCCCTGATGACTCTCTGATACGTTAGGGGACCTCCATACGAACCGAACTACCAATTAATTGTGTGCACCGCGGTGAGGGTGAGGGTGAAGGTTTGGGCCCAGGAAACCGGTCTAAACCCCCCCCCCCCAGTAGTTATTACTGACCGTCCCAAGGAGGTACGTTCGTTGCGGTTGCCTTTGTTTTATGTTCGGGGCTGTTTAATTTATTGTGTTCTCATTTTAACCCTTCTATGATAAAAAATAGAAAATAGGTAAAAACAGTTGTTAAATGTTTTTCGTATAATTTGCTTAGTCTGTTGTGGCCCTTCTGTTGGTCTAAATTATTTAGTTCAGTAAAGATAGCTGAGTTGCCACCTATTTGGGAAAAAGCTGCGGACTCGTCTTATCACTTGTAATTTATTGCTTGTTAGGATGTCTTTGTCAATCTGTCCCCTTATATTGGGGATAGGGTTTGGGGTCTGATTCAGTCAGTCCCTGAAGTGTAGTTACTCTTTAAATTGGCTTGCTATTTTCCTGTTTTTATTATTATAGTAGAAACTGACTTTTTCCATAATTTATTTTAACCAATCCACAATGCCGCTAGAATCACTTTCTCGGAAAATAGAAAAGGGAATCGAATTCCTGTTCCACCTATATTTCTCTGGCAACACGTGAATGTCTTAAAATAAAAAAAATCCTTTGATGGCGGTCAGAACTCGCTAGAAGGCCATACTTCTTCAAAGAAATAACAACCCTTACCTCCTCCCTGTGCCTTCTCTGCACCTGCTTATTTGTTACACGCTCAATATTTTAGGTCGACAGCAGGCAGGTGCATACTTGATGTGGCCAGCAAGCTTTCCAACTTTCTAGAAACGACATGAGCTGACGGAGAAACAAGCTGTTTCTGCAAAACAGCTTATAGCTTCCACTATCAGTTTTCCATCAGTTAAGAAAATAATTTATTAATATATTTAGTTGCAGCTTCAGTGTGATGTTAAATCTTCCAAGTATGACGTCAAAACTCATATTACCAATATTGACGGCTTCACACCAAATTAATTGCTGATAGATCATCTCCTAGTTCTTTGCCTTTGACCTTGTCTCTTGCAGACTTCTTGAATAAACTATTTAGTGGAGTTGCTAATGTCACAAAAATATGCTCCCGTGTCCACTTTTTGGTAATCAGGGTTCATATACATCAAAATGTTTGTCGATCTAAGTAGAGTCAGAAAATGGTTCCTGCGAATTTTTTCATGACCTTTATAAGGTCAAGGTCAAGGTCAAATGCACGGCACTATAATTTTTCACCTTTATTTCATTTCTCTCCATTTTAAGACATAAATGTCGTGTTTCAAAGGCGTTAATGAATTTTGTTTTATGAAAATTATCACTTGATTGACGAAATTAGGAAAACGATAAGAAAAAATGATTTTGGAGAGCTTTAGCGAGCATTTTACGGGTATTTGCAGTACTTTTTCCACATAAATACAATGAAAATAGAGCTTTATATAGACTGGGTTGGCAAAACATTCAGTTACAGACTTCGTATGGTATAATATAGCAATCCCTTAAATTATGAAAAATAGGGTTGGGCCCTAACGAACACAGTTGTTGCCATGGCAACCAGTATTTTCGGCCAGCAAACCTTATATCGAATCGGATTTCTATATCTGCAATGCGCTAGCTGATTCATTTTATGGTCAACCGTTCGAGATGGAGAAATAATATGCAGAAGTCCCATAGGCTGGTTACACTAAGCACCTTTTTTTTATTTTTGCAGGTAAGTGGAAATACCGTAAGTCGAATGGTCACACTAAACACCGTATAAACTGATATCGTAGGTGTGAGATTTCGGAGACAGTCTAGGGTACATGAAAGCTTGCTGTACATTTCTGTTTTCTGTTTTAAAGCAATACTAGTGTACTGTAAAAGATTTACAAGCAGATAGATATAAGAAACGAGGACTGAGCTTGCACAGACTAGGAAACAGCTTTCATAGCCCAAGTCGAGAATACCAAGTAATCAAATATGACTACGATATCTCGCCATGCTATTATACTAAGTAGCCTAAAATGTTAAAGAAAATAATATCAAAAGCACAAAAAGGATCGGGTCTCTGTATCGTGCCATGCGCACTAGTGCAGGGAATGCTGGTTTGTGTTCATTATAAATATGAGTCGAAAAACAAATGAGGGACATAATTTTACATGAAAATTTTGTTTTGCTTGTAAAACCTGTCATTACTATACCAGTGTTCTAGAGGACCTGTGCCGCATTGCCGAACATTTCCTAATATTACCTAACCAAAAGATTTTGTGTTCTAACAAACGAACGCGAACATTTTTCTGACTGAATAAAATAATTTATTTATTAATCTACCAGCCGACTGTTTCAGTTTTAGAGTTTATTTCTTCAATCTGTAATAGCTGTATTGTCAATATTCAGATCCCGTTGGTATAAAAAGATAACAGATAAAGGCCTATTATCCTGCCAGTAATTGTTTCGAAATTATTAGCAAGGTGCACTAATTTCATTTCTCTACGGAGATATTATATCTATATTTCTGCAACTTAATTTTCTATAAGAGAACGTTTTGAATATATACTAATGTCTACGCTTAATACATAATGAGTCGTAAACTTACAAGCATCGAAGTTGCGAAATTAAAAATAGGGAGTATGATGACATGGAGGATTCTGGAATTACGTGTACTGCTCCCACATAATTAACTGCCCTGATATCAGACATATCGGTATGGTGTAATGTGATATGTTGCAAGGTTTAGAAAAGCCACGAAAACTTGTGCCAGATCACACAAAACACACGATAAATCTATATGGAAGCTATGATATAGGCTGTTTATCTCTATATCAGAAAGACTCAAGAAGCGGACAAAAAGAGAGAGAAAAATCTGATTTGGAATGCTCATGCTGACAAAAGAGTTAAACATGCATTACGCTCTATGCAGTTCAGGATCACATTCATTATCAAGATAAATGTGTCGAACCCCCACCAGCTGTCCCAGAAAAATATATTCTACCGCACAGATCGTTGATAAAAAGCTGTGAAAATCATGTAATTTTTTCATGGTACAATAGAAAGATAACAGTTCGATACATTTCCATTTACAGACGGGGTAATATACCACCCCGGCAGAATGGGAAGTGGGTGGGAGGAGGTAAGGCATTGGATAGACAACCACCTGTGATCTGGTTCATATCATATTCGTGATTGATTAACTTTTTTCTTAAGAAATGAACGTATGTTATAGCGATAATATTTTTCGCGACACGACAAAACCAACAAAGTGGCATTTGCGTCCAGCTCGACTCTGATCCTCCTGGGAATCTGCTCGGTCCGATCAGAGACTTCGCTGTCGGCATGGAGCTAGCCTAGACCCTGAGCTACCCTTCAAGCGCACAGCAAAGGCTCTGGTCAGACTGGGCGGATGCCCAAGTTGATCTGAGTCTTTGCTGGGTGCACATGCCACTTTGTTAGTTTTGTCGTGTCGCGGCTCACATATGCTAAAAGTGAAATCGTTACTTGCGAGTACAGTTGTATTACTAGTTTGTTGAGCGTAAAGATCTATTGTTTAGTATTCATTCATAAGCTTGAAGTCAGTTAAGAGTTGGTTGCTGAGGATTCAAACTGGTTGCTCAAGTCTAATACAAAACACGTTTTTTTCTTCAAGAGAATTAAAAGTCACACAGCTGTACTTCAAACATTGCAATCTAGTTCATTGCATCTGTTAGAAATTCAGTTAAGGTTTGAGCGCTGTTAAAATTTAGTCGCTTAAGGCACATATTGGAAGCTGTGGGCGGATACATAGAGGTTTTCGAGGTATTTTTTTTTAACTCTATCGACTTTATTTTGTCTACATAATTTGTAGGGCACAAAAGATAATCTTAGTGTAATATGGTCAAAAATTCCAAATATCATAAGATTTTGTTGCTAGGGGCTCCAACCGGTTGCTAAGGACACATTTATCAACTGATTGTAGAAGTCCGACAGTTTCTTACAACACTGTCTTCATATTTTGTTTCAGGTAGAATATATTCCGGATGGATTTCCGTAAACAGTCTCGAATTCACTGAGAGTTAGTTGCTAAGACTGGTTGCTAAGGATAAATGTATAAACAATTGTTCTAGAACAAGTGTGTATTATATAGTTTTTTTTTATTCAACAAATTGTCCAATACTTACACTTCAAAAGTATATACAACAGTTAATATAATACATTGTAAATAAAAGATGATTTGTTTAGAATTCTCTCAATAGCTCTAAATCTGTTGGAAGATGGTCGTCAAGTGCTTAAATCGGTCGCTAAGGACAAATATATACCAATATTGTTTCAATGATTTTTCAAAGTCAGCCGGCAATGCTTCAACTTGTCTTCAAAGTTTGTTGCACATAAAAGATATCCCTTATGAAGTTCAGTACAATGTCTAAAATTTGTTAAGAGAAAGTTTCTAACTGCTAAGGGTCGTTGCTATGGACAAATATACGCCTCTTTTTCAACAATTTGTAATAGTCTGTAACTGGTGTGATAAACATAACTTACAATTATCTATACAAACATTGATTATAGAAGCTATTTCATTTGGAATAAACTAAAAAAATCCAAATTTGTTACAAGGTGGTTGCTATGGGCTCAAACTGGTTGCTAAGGACATAAAGATACCCATATGTTTCAACAGATTTTCAAAGTCAGACAGCTGTGCTTTAAATATTACTCCCAATTGTCTTCGTAGTTTGTTGCTTATAACAGATATCCAGAATGAAAGTAAATCAAAAGTCTATAATCTGTTGATAGGAAGTTGCTAAGGACTAAAAGTGGTTGCTAAGGACAAATGTATAGACTGGTTTGTCAACAGTTTGTTAAAATCCATTACTCGTTTGTTAAATTTAACTAATAATTGTCTGCATAATACATTGATAAAAGAAGATATCTCATTTATAAATAAGTAAAAATAATCCTAATTTATTAAACGGTGGTTGCTATGGGCTCAAACTTGTTGTTAAGGACACATAGATACCTATATGTTTCAACAGATTTTCAAAGGCAGACAGCTGTGCTTTAAATATTTCTTTCAATTGTCTTTATAGTTTGTTGCTCATAACAGATATCTAGAATGAAAGATAATCTAAAGTCTAAAATCTGTTGATGGGAAGTTGCTAAGGACTGAAACTGATTGCTAAGGACAAACGTATACGCAGGTTTTTCAACACATTGTTAATTTTCAAAGTTGTTTGTTAAATACTACTTACAATTTTCTGCATAACACATTGCAAATAGAAGATATCTCATTTGGAATTCAATCAAAAGTTCCAAATTTGTTACAAAAGATGGTTGCTATGGGCTGAAACTGGTTGCTAAGACAAATATAAATGCATTTTTCAACCAACTGAAAATCTATCAGCTGTCCTATAAATATTTACAACAGTTTTTATCATGATTTATTACACATAATAGCTATTCTTCGTGGAATGAAGTCAAAGGTTTCAAATCTGTTAAAGGTTGGTTGCTAAGGGCTGAAACTGGTTGCTAAGAATAAAGATATACACATTTCCTTCTTAAAAAATTACAGGAGTCTAACATCAATGCTCAAAATAAACCGTTTCGCATATAACAATCAAGATTTACTGCCTCAAAACCCACCAGGTTTGCACAACAAACCCCAATGCTTATCTTTAAAATGCCCAGTTTTTAGAAATATGCTTGCATAAATCTGATGCCATGGCAACAGATTTGATAATTAAGATATAATATTAAATACAATGGCCTGCTAAACTATTTTAACCGTAAGATTGATCTGAGAAATGCCATATCCAATTCGCCTTTAACGAAACAATAATCATAGTGTTTATATCTATATATTTTCTCTCGACCTTTAATGAAATGACCTTGACCTTGCCACACTAGCGGTCAAAGTCAATTGTAAAATGAATTTTTAATTACAAACATTTATTTTCTCTCGATAATACCAAAATTTAGTCCCATATCTTACACGATGCCCCCATAAATCACGACTTTTAAAGTTTTCCTTTCTATTTTGAAGAGTTGACCTTTGACCTTTGACCTTGACCTTGAAAAATGATAGAAAAAATTCGCAGGAACCATTTTGAAAACTACTTGTCAAAACAAACATTTTGGTATATAACATTCCTGATTAACAAAAAGTGGACACGGGATTACATAAGCAACTCCACTAATTAAATTCTTGTAGGCACCTCACTCTCTTTGTTCCCTGCCCCGTCTTTAACGTGGACTGTTTACTTAACTGGCAAACAAATAAATAGATCAATAAATGAATAAATAAATAATACTGATGTCTTTTTTTCCCATTTCTTCATCTTCTCCATCAGGATGGTAATCCCATTTACCAACGAGAGGCACAAAATCTCAAAACGATGCCGTATAAGCGTCTGTTAAGTTTTGGCCACAATTACGCTAGAGACACGTGTTACACTTTCTGTTTGCCTTTGTGTAGTTGAACCTTTACTTTTTAGGGAGATTGTTACACTTGCAATTATTTCCAGGGAACTTGAGAGCAAGCTTATAATTTTGGTAGCTGGTGAGGTTGTAAAAATTTAGACAGACGGTCAATATCCATTCAAGGTTGTTTTTTGTGTTTGTTATTTTTTCTAGAAGTTTGCCATTCTCCATTTGATACCCTTTGTGGGGTCTGGTCTGCCCTTTTCTAATCAAAATGGAATGGTGATAATAATATTAATATTAAGAATAATGATGTGCCCTTGATTTGTCAGGGAGAGCAACTGGCGCTAAAGAACGAAAATAGATTGGCCTGAAAAAATTCTTCTTATGTGTCCAAGCGCATGCATTTATACTGACTGTATACTCTCTATAATGCCACATTTTGCACTGGTGGTAACCAGGGAGGGGTTGTGGTCGGGCGATGGTGGTGGGAAACTTTTAGTTCAAAAGCGTTCTACTAATTTGGATAATTTGGATGATATTACGGTAAGTGTTTTCTGTGCATGCAGTACATGCGGATGGGAGTTGTTTGGATCTCTTTTCTCTGACATTTAATAAATCTTTTCTTTTCCCTCTCTCTGAGAGACGGATCGATAAAGACTGAAAAAACTGTCAAAAGAAATGTTAAACCGAAATCAACTAATTGTATATTGTGTCCTGTTTAATGGCTGCAGCGTCCTGTCTACTACTATTTATTGAGTTTTGTTAACTGCGACATTAATTGTGCACAAATTGAAACCAAATTCAAAAGCTAGATGTGTGTGCGCCTGCTCTCGCAGTGGCGAAAATAATCTATTTTGAAGAAGCAGAAGACAGTAAACAGGACAAAGGAAACAGTAGACGGTAAACAGTACACAGTTTACAGTACATAGCAAATAGTACATAGTCAGTATGTGTGCATGCGCTTAAAGACACATTTTTTCTCCTATTTCAGAGTGGAACCACAAGATGAATGCTTCCTATAAACACTAGCTAGGGTCATAGCTCACATGAAAGGTTTATCTTATCTAGGTGATTATGAGGGGATTAAGCCAGCGATAAAATCATATCGAGGGGGCCTTATATGGGGAAATTACTTTTATTCTCTTTATGCATCTACTTTGAGAAAAAAAATAGTAGCTAACATTTAAATATATTATTAATTCATGATTAACGAAAAAATGTGCTATAAATATCCATTATATTTTTTCTGAACTGATATAAACTAGTGGAGGAACATTTTTATTTTATTTATTTTGTATATTATATGTTAAGTAGATGCTACATAAAGATGTTTAATTGTCTAGAAGTTAAACCATTTTAAACTTTCTGGCATTTTTAAATAAAGTGTATCTTTGTGAAAAGCAAAAAGACTAATCAGTCAGTGCAGATGAGCATGCTGTTTAGAATACTCTTTGTTGATATTAACATCAGTTGTTACACCTGTGTAGGCTGATCAAGTCACTTTTGCTTTTAAGCTATGCAGGCTGACTTGAATCTGAAAGTTATTATTCAAATCACATATACATAGACTTATCAGATTCTCTTTTGCTGTTTAGCTATGCAGGCTGATATGAATACTCGCTGCAGACAAAACTTTTATGAGAACAAGTAATATTAAAATCAGTCGTTACAGCTTTGTCGACTGACCAGGGTCTTCATTTCTGCTTTTTTAAATTTCAAAGAATGACAGACTATTCGTGTGAACAGTAAATATTCAAATCGGCCGTCATGTGTGTGTAGACCGATCCGAGTCTTCATTTCTGAGCAGTAGATATTCAAATCAGCCGTCAGATATGTTTAGACTGATCTGGATTATCAGATTTGCTCTTTTAAATTTCCAGGAATCTCATACTGGTCATGCAAACAGGGAAGACTCTGATAAGACTGTACAGGCTGATCAAAGTCTTCTGTGTGCGCAAATGTTATGATGTACGAGTACTTTTTACATGGCCCTATTTATATCAAGCCTTCCTATAGAAAGCATAGGTCTTTGAGGAATTAATCGTAAGTTTTTAACACAGGTCCATGTGGGTTTTCAAAAACATACTCTGATCCAAGTATGATTTGTTTGTAACCATATTTCTTCTTTTTATTTGACAGCTGATTTCCCTTTATCTGGCCCCTACCTGTACTTCGGTCACAAGTCTCCCAGAAAGGTTTATCTCTGAGCAGCAGAATTAATGGTATTTTAACACAGGTCCATGTAGGTTTTCCCTTTGATGTTGGGGATAGGGTTTGGGATCTGATTCAGTCAGTTCCTGAAGTGTAGTTACTCTTTAAATTTCAATAACAAACTCTGATCCAATTATGATTTGTTTATAACCATATTTCCGCTTTTAATTTGACAGCTGATTTCCATTTATCTGGCCCCTACCTGTACTTCGGTCACAAGTCTCCCAGAAGGGTTTATCTCTGAGCAGCATGTTTAAATACAGTCATTAGGGTATTATGCGATCAAAAAATGTGTTTTTAAGGCATATTCTACACTTACGGCGTAGTAGACAGTGCACCGAATTGCATATGGAATTAAATACATATATGAGCCGCGACACGACAAAACCATCGAAGTGGTTGTGCGCCCTGCGCAGACTCAGACCTTTAGCTACACTTTAAGCGAAAATTGAAGACTCTGATCAGACTGGGCGGATTCCCAGGCTGATCTGAGTCTGCGCTGGGCGCACAATCACTTTGTTGGTTTTCACGTGTCGCGGCTCATTTATACTGTAACTGCAACAGATAAATTACTAAAGTGCTTATTAAGTATGTTAACATATAAAGTGTTCAGTGTTGGTCTCATAATTTTGGTTGGTTGCAATATTGGCAGCGCCTGTTTCATAGTCATATTTAGTCATACTGACACATTTTTCTCCCACCCTTGCCCATATATGATAGGCTCTCAGCTCATATAAGAAATTTCTTTCTTGCACACCGGATAGAAAATGCCATTATTTTCACCTGGGATAGAAAATCTCATCTTACCCTGGTGTTCTGACCCAGGACCGGAAAAAATCACGAGCTGTCAATGCATTGGTTGTATAGGAGCTCAAATACCTGCGTCGTCAAGTGACGTTGGCATTTTAGATGATGACGTCACGAAGACGGTAAAAATGACGTCAGTTTCTGCACGCAAGTCGTTGACGTAAAGAGCCGAATGGCGGTCGTTGAAAGCGGCGCCTTCTTTCAAAATCAAATTGAAACCTCTCAAGCACTACAATTACGCATTTTAAGTTCTGAAGTTAAAACAAAACATGGTGTGCAAGAAAAAGTATCTATCAGTGGTGTGAGGTGCGGATAGAAAAATCCGTCACTCGGGATCACTGTTCGGCATCACTCGGCAAGCCTCGTGATGCCGAACAGTGACCCTCGGTTCAGATTTTTCTATCCACACCTCACACCCATGACAGATCCTTATAATCTTATACCTGCCAACATCTCTCTTATATTAGCAACCAGACGTTTTCATTTTTTGACTAATATTTTAATTTTAAAAGAACAAATTGGACACGCAAGCATGTCGGATGACGTTTGATAGCAGATCATGGGTTTGGGACGTCACTCAATTTTAATGACGTCACTAAAACCGATTAAAAACGTCGCTAGCAAACTTGACGCGCGTGACGTGAGAGGCTAAGCTGCATTTTGTTTTCGCCCTCTGGAAGATAAAATAGTCCACATATCGTGTTTTCCGTCTAATTTTGAGGTGCAAACAGTGTTTACACCCATTTTAGGACCCGATAAACACACTGGGCTGGTCAAAATTTACTTCAGATCATTGGTTAAAAAGTTAGAATTTTCCTGTTCTGAAGCCTTATCCGACTCGAGGTTTAAAATCTGCTAACAGTCGGAGGAAAATAATCCATCATGAGCCAGTCCATGTAGGATAGGCAAATCTCACCCTCGGGGTCGGAATTTCAACCAGGGACTCGGCAAGCCTCGTCCCTGGTTGGAATTCCGAGCCCTCGGGTGAGATTTCCCTATCCTACTTGGACACTCATGATGGATTGTTTTAATCTTGACCTTTCGACAGTGTATGTATACTCGGCAAGCCTGGTCCCTGGTTGAAATTCCGACCCCTCGGGTGAGATTTCCCTATCCTACATGGACACTCATGATGGATTGTTATAATCTTGACCTTTCGACAGTGTATGTATTTTAAAAGTGACGTAAATCGCTGTGTGTCTGTGTATTTGTATTTTTTTTCGTTGTCACCGGCGATGCCCCTTGAATTTGAGGAGAGATCGGACAAGACACTGATAGGCTCTATATTCGTTAATGTGCAGTTTATGAATTCATAAGCCTTTTCCGGCAGACATACTGACAAATGGTGTAAAAGTTTAATTCCAAATCGAAAGTTATAGAAAAAAAATCACTTACCCACCTAGTTGTAGACTTTTTTCTAGTATCCTTTCATCATAAAGCCAGTAGAAGATTTTTTTTATGTTAAAGGTTTTTGTTATTTCGTCTAATAAAAAACAGTTGTCGATCAAACCTTTGAAACAATTTAAATATATATATTTCAACCAGGAAGAAGGAAGTTAATATGTGTCAAAGTCCTCATAATCACCGAAACCTTCATGCGATATCAAAGAAAGTCAAATATCTATCAAAATGGGGACGAGGGACGGCGGGACAATTTATGGGTAGCACTTCAACATTAAGCGTTAATGACGTTGTTACTCTAATCGCAGGACAGCACCAACCACTTTAAAGGTGTTGTTGTTTTAGGACAATGTCGTGGCTTTATAACTATGAGACACATTTCGTTTTCCGGCCCTTATTTGTTCGTACCTTCTCATAACGCATGAGACATTTTGGTCAGGCAAACACACTCAACTCACCTATCACTTCGCCATTACACAACTGATAATGGTGAAATGGTTCAGAGTTGGTGCAGCTCTTGCTTTAACTGATTGACAGATGAACTTTGCTCAATCAAGAGCACTTCAAAATTAAAAGTATATATTTTGTTACTTTACTTGCTGAATAAAATAAGCACCTACACATGTACATTGGCGGTGTTCTGTTAATGCGATGGTGGAACTATGAGAATTGGGGAACCGTTGAGTTTTGCGGCCATTTTCTGTTTCAATCCGACTCATGACTCATTAAGACATTAAGGTCAGATAAATATGCAATCGAAATCGGTCCATAAATGAAGGCACCCTCTTAATTTCTCCATTTCACCACAGATGTGATTGCGAAATCCTTGAGTAACCTATGCAGCGCATGATCGACTCAACTTAGGAGAAGAACTAAATAAGCAATATACACTAATACTAATCCCATAAACTTGTGTGTTGCACTATCTATGTATGTATATGAAAAAGTGAAATGAATACGTTTAAACCAACTAAGGTACAATGCAAGACAATTTTAGTTGCTTGGACAGGGCGTTGCAAGGCTCCACTGGGCACAAGCCCTGTTTTGTAATAAGCTCATACCCAGCAGTCATCAAATTATACTTCGGAAAAGTTGTACGGCAATTTTGATGACATTTAAAAAGGAAATAAGTAAATTCTCAGGAACTGACACATCTCAATCCCAGATCTACCAAGAACCCATGTGGTAAAAGAAAACATAACATTAGTCACCTCCAAAGACATCATCAGGGGAAGCTAGGTGAGCAGCCATTTCCCATGTAAGTGATCACTGGGCTAGCTTTTAAATAAATATTTTTGAATAATGAACATTACATTAAAAATTGATTATTTTAAAATAGAAATTGCAGTTCTTTAATTTCATAAATGTGTAATTTATTATGATCACATGAATTACCGTCGTCTACCCCCAATAAATTGTCATCAGTTTTCTGTAATAAATTAGGACCTGTGTGACGAAAACATCTCATAAATCGGGGCAAAATATGCAGCAAGTAACTACTAGATTACTGAATTATAATACAAGTTGTGTTTTCCTTTATAGTACATTATGTTCTTACTGCGAGCTCCTCCCCGTTGAGATTTTCGAAATTTTATCTAAAAGACCGCGACTTCCAAAAGTGTGACAATTTGGTCATGTGATATTCAGATCATGCTTATCGTTAACACCGGGTCTATAAAGGCCTTACTGTTGGCTATATGTTTTGGCCCAATTCCATTTGACAAGTGAAGGCTGATCAAACTAGACTCAAGTACAGTCTGATCAGATCCCTGTCTTGCCTCCAATGTCATATCGTTTGAATCACATGATGTGGCTCAATTATAATATTTCCCTCTTTAGACATAGATATAAATCCGCCTCTTGACTTCCGACTCCCATTGTCGTTTGTAGAGCTACAATTGCTATTTACTTTGCCACCGAGCGAGCGAGGAATCAAACGTTTCAGAGTTCGAAAAACTTCTAAAATAGATCTTTGGCTTAGACAATTTCGTTTACTTTAGTAATATATTTTTTTCACGCTCAATGTTCATTTGTATTGTTAACAGAAACTCAGTCGATGACGTTGAAAACAAATAATATGAACTGGAGGATTAACTGGTGTACACGGAAGGGAATAAAACAGATGATAACTGTACTCAAAATTGTCATTTATGGAGGTAAATCGTCGTTTATATGGTCGCACATTTCGTTTGACAGGGACATTTCAGCGGAGGCCTAAATCGCAGTTTGTGGATTTATCTCACCATATAATGTCACAGAGGTTATTCTCATGTTATAGTTTTTCTGGTTTTCGTACACGTTTGGCAAGTACTATTTCGGGTTTTAGTGGAACCTATTTTGTAGTCGTGCTATGCCTAACTTTAACTTATTTACATAATTGGATATTCCTTGGCTTGGTATGATTGGCTTGTAATCCAATCAGAAATTGTTTACCCTGTGGCTTCCCCAACTTATTTTTACCTTGTAAGTGTGGAGAAGAATGGTTGGTTGTTTCTCTAACTCACTACGTCATACTTCACTTCGCACGTGCATGTGATGCCTAGCTCGGCGCAGTTTGCCAGTGACTTTCGAAGTGAAAGGACGTTTCGTTTTGAGTCTTACGACTCAAAACGTGGATATTATATTTCGTTTGTAGCTTTCATAGCTACATTTGTTCTTGTTCTTCAACGCCAGGTATGTTCACTTTATATCTGTTTCTGCTCCTTTTCAAATAAATGTAAATTTCGCTGTTTGTTGACGGTGTGCAAATACTTTCGCTATTCGCACCATTAACAAATACACGTTTAAGCCTGCGCTTAGTTTCGGTAAAATTATTTGAATATTAAATGCATTTTGCATAATTTGAAACCATCAGAAACTTTGAACATACGGCGTGAATCCTTTTATTAATGTGGCGTAGTTTGTTAAAATGTATTTTATAGTTAATTCCGCATTGTCATGCATTTTCGTGGCTCAGTCCGAATGCGGAGAATCCATTGCCCGTGTTGTTTCTGTCAATATGTTGTTATAAATAATTATATTCTGCATTCAGCTGTAGAATACTGCATTATTACCATCGTTCATATATCATTTATGCATTCGGTGCCTGTTACTGTATATTTTAAGCTTATGTCGTATTTTATATTTTAGGCACCCTTTTCTGTATCAAATAATATATTTGATACCATCCATCATGATCATCGAATTCAACATTTCACACAACCATCAGTGTAGATAAACTCATTCAACATATTACAGAGTTTATTCTTTTTATGACCCCTGTGTCATTGGAGCCCCCAGAGAGTGTTTTTCAAGGGTGTCTGGCTGTGGAATTGCATAAATATAATATATGTAGATCTACATCAAGTCAACTATCATCATGATCTATCAACATGCCACATAATCATCTAGAGTATTCAACGAGATTTGTGTTCTGTTGATGTGAAATTTCTAAAATGGCCATTTATATTTGTGTTTCAAAGTGTTAATATAGTGATGCATCTCACCATGTTTCGCGTGCGTTTAGTGTATTCATTTTTTTTCAATTATATGGACTGTGATACTGGATCACAGCGCGAGTGCGTTAGCTGTTTAGCATATATATAGACTGTGATCCGATCACAGAGCCGATACCTGGAGGAGTCAACCCCCCATCTAGTTCGTCAACAACATCATAGAGCAACCGGGTGTATACACTTTCGTTTATTTTCTATTTTCATCATGTCTTTAATCTTGTGTTTTTAGTTTAGTTTGATCCTGTGTGTGACTTATTTCAGAGTTTATCTGAGTGCATATTGTGGTAATATCAGGGTGAATATTTTTCATATTGACTTTAATATGACGTATTGACTTCAATATGAATTATTGACCTTTATATTAAATTTTGACCTCTTTATGAAATTAGTGACCTCTTTATGAAATTAGTGACCTGTATTTATTAGTGACCTCTATATGAAATTCTTATTTAGTGATACATCAGTTCATTTTGTCGTTGAGAAGTGTTGGCCTCAGAGTTTATAACTAATTTTGTCTTTTGTGTGTGTCAACACAGAGGTGCAGAATTGGTTAATTTCATTTACATTTGTGTATTGTATTAATATTTTATTCTCAGTGGTTGACAAATTTCAAGTGACATGTATATCTGTGTGTTTTCAATTATCAGTATTAAAACAGATTGTTTCAATAAGTGAAATTATAGGTGAATTTAGAAGTATTTAGTGTTTATATAATTAAGTTAAGAAATTAGGTTAAGATCTAGATATTTAGAGGCCTCTTTCACATTGCATGTAGCTTGTCTCACTGCACTGCATGCTGCACTCTAAAACATCATCTAAGTCAGGATCAGGAATGATTGCGAAGCGTGTTTGACATTTTACAGGCCCAGATTCGAGTTTTATTTGTCATTCTCATCATTTTCTTGATATTCAATCTATATCACTAATATTTCAGAGTGTTAAAGGTGAGATCATTCTCTTCATAATCCCCTGCAGAAAGTTGTGATAACCAGTATGCAGTCTTTTCAGCTAGTTTAGACTTCATCGCTGAAGAAGATTGGATTTAAGGTAGGAAATTTACTTCATTTCTATAATTCTTAAAAATGCATAAAGTTTTCATACTGGTGAGTTTTTCCTTTTGTGTTTAGTGAACCATCAACAGTGTGTGTATAAAGGGAGACAATTTCAATTTACTGTTAAAATTTTGTGCTGAATTGTTATTTATGAGTCTTCCTAGTTTAGAAAAATATCTTCAAGAAAATCCAGTTAGTTTGCCACCAGGAACACAAGATACAACTGTAATTGTAGTTTCTGATAGTAAAGGTCGTTATCTCCAGCGCCAGGTACAAAATAAAGTCCCAGAGAAAAATATCATTTGGGAATCACAACCAGGCAGATCTAGCCAGCAAGCTGCAGACTTTATTTTGTTCAATATTAATTCCTGGAAAGCAAAATATGGAAAAATATTGATACTGGTCTGGACGGGTACTTGTGATCTGACCCATAAAATAATAGATCCCTCAGATCAGTCATATCGGCCCAGAAAAAAATTGATAGATCTTAGCAGCACTGCCATTGAGGACATTGTTTATCAATATAATAGAATTTTATTATTAAATAGTCCTCAAGTTAAGATTATTATCCTAGAAGTACCTTACTATTCTGTTTCAATTTGGAATTATAGTAGGGGCTGTTTAAATAGTGATCTCTATAGAGACAAAGATAAAATTTTACAGGATCTTTTGGATCAATTAAATGGCAGAATAAAATCCATTAATCAAGTGTATAATTTCCAGGCCCCTAAATTTAGTTTGGATTTAATCAGACACAGAAAATCCCATAAAAAAGTTATTAAAACAGTGTCTTACAGCTTGTTGCTTGCAGATGGTATTCACCCTGGAGAAGTTTTATGCAAGCACTGGATTAGAAGAATCGTTCATTCAGTAATATGCAAATTTTGTTTTCAATGAAGAGAGTGTTCTCTGGAATATAAGTGTCTTGTGCAGAGGAGATTATTATTTTTTTTTGTGTTGATATTTAGATAAGGCATTCTGCTTTACAGTTCTGAGTGATTTAATGGTGAATACGGTTTTTGTGACAAAACGTCTTGTGTAGCAAATGAGCTGAACTTGGCGGCACCTAAACCATAAGCACGATTAAATTTACTTTATATTTTCATTGTACATTGTATAACATTTTGTGTTATAGTATTTTGATCTCTCTGCATAGATACTACTTAGTGCATTTAGTACTTTGGTGCTTTGACGAAGTGCTTGAGTGCTTTATTGTGATTAGTGCTTTTTGACTTTAGTGCTTTGTTGCATTAGTGCTTAGTTGCATTGGTGCTTTGTTACATTCGTGCTTTTGCTACTTCAGTGCTTGAATTTTTTTTTATCAGTGCATAGTGCTTTAAGTGCTTTCAGACTTCGAGTACTTTAGTGCTTTCAGTGCTTCCATTTAGTGCTTTAGTACTTAATTGATTTCAATTCATTTGGTGATTTGAAATAGTGCTTCAAGCACACTTAGTGTTTCGTTTAGTGCTTGAAATTCATAGTGTTTTGATTTAGTACTTAAAGAATTTTGGTGCTTTTCTAATTGAATTTAGTGCTGTTTACGAGTGAATAATATAATAGTTCAGTCAAAAGGGTGAATACCAAACTTGATCAATATATTCATAAATATTTTAAAAGCAATAGGAAAGTGAATACTACCCTCTGACCTTTCATAAATACTTAAACAGTAGTAGCCAATTGAATTAAAGTGACATAGTCACATAACAGTGTTTGTTTTAGTTCTTAACTATTAAGTTATATACTTATAGTATATTACTATTTTCATCATGGCTGCTGAAAATACTTTAGCAAAAGTGGTTGAAACCATTACTAGTCAAGATAACATTACTAAAATGGTTGAAACTATTAATAAAGAAAAAGGTTATAAAGTTTTAACCACAAAAGATTATGAAGACTTACTGGCACGTGCTTCTTCCGCTTCAGGAAAGGGAGGTGATACTACCAGTACCCCTAAAGTAACTGGTGAACAGGGAGGTGCTAAACCTAAATTACCCCCTCAACCAAAACTTAATTTTACTCTTCCTGGTGTTTCCCCTATTCCTCGTTTAAACTTCCTGAGTCAGTCTAACCAACAAAATATGAGTGCCTATGCTCCTAGCCCTTACGTGCCAAAGCTACCAATATTTAGTGGTTCTGAAGAACCACAGAAAGGTGAAACCTCATATGAGGTTTGGAATTTTGAGGTTAAATGCCTCAAAAATAATGCATACTTACCTGATCATCTGCTTCTCCAAGCTATTCGCAATTCCCTAAGGGGAACAGCACGTAATATGCTGGTCCCTCTAGGAGAAGCTGCAACTGCAGATGATATTTTGGAGAAACTGGATGGTTTCTATGGCAATGTTTGCACTAGTGAGACACTAATGCAGTCATTCTATAGTGACTGTCAAAAAGATAATGAAACTATTGTTTCATATGGATCAAGAATAGAGCGTACACTGTCAAGGGCAGTTACTCTTGGTCACTTAGATTCGGTTGCAAAGGATGCTATGCTTCGTAGCAAGTTTTGGACAGGTTTGAAAAGTCAAACCTTAAAAAACTCTACGAGGCACTTATATGATTCTGTCAAAGACTTTCAGTCTTTGCTACGGGAAATTAGGAAGGTTGATATGGAGGAGTCAAGTTCTAACCCTCCTAAAAAGCAGTCTGCACAGCAACTCAGTGGACAAGTGTCCACTGAGGATGCTAGTGCGAAACTATTAAAACAAATGGAAGAGCTAATGGGGCGCATGAAAACCATGGAGGACAGACTAGAACAGCAAAGTAAAGCTATTTCTGATTCAAAGAAAGTTTCTTCGAATCAGGAAAGTTTTACTTCCAATAATTCTTACAATGCCCGAGGCCGTGGTCGAGGGTATGGTAGGGGTTATTATAAAAGTAGTTATGGTCGAGGGTACCAAAGTGGTAACCCTCAAGATAGTTTTAATAACTATAATAATAATTCACAGAGAGGTAATAAAGGTGGTGGCTCCAAGGGAGGTAATCGCGGGGGCACCAACGGCCGTGGTGCTCACCGTGGTAATAACTCCAATGGAGCAAACAATTCTTTAAACGGGTAACTTCCTCTGTTGCTGGGCAAACTGGGGAAGTTAGTGCAAACTCTGTGAATGGCCCAAGTGAATCCACTGATACTAAATTAATTTTAGTAGACAGGTTGGTTGGCAGTGCCAACGAAAGTGACATAGTTATATGTGGAGCTAAGACTTCAGCATTGATTGACACTGGCTCCATGATAACTTCTATTTCAGAATCATTTTATGATTCCATGGAACACAAACCAGTGTTACATGATGTGAATGAGTTGGGTTTGTCTTTGTCTGTCACTGGTGCTAATGGTAGTAAACTACCATATAAGGGCTTCATTGAAGCTGATATATATGTACCTTCTTTAGGTAATAATAGTTTTGCTATACCAGTACTTGTAGTTTCAAATACTGAGTATAACAGTCAAGTGCCCTCTATAATAGGGACAAATGTTATCCGTTTGTTTAAGGAGTCAGGCCCCATTAGCGATATCCCTTCAGAGTGGCAGACAGCTTTTGATTGTATGTGTGACGATACAATACCTGTTAGAACAACTAACAATTATAATATTCGGGTAGCTCCCGGAGAAATAAAAACTCTACATGGTATTGTACGGAACACGAAAGACATGCATACTGCCGTTACAGAGCATACAGATAGTTCCTTATCAGGTGATTTAACTATATGTCCAAGGGTTGTCTCATTAAAAACACCTGGTACGGCTGTTCGTGTTCCTGTTAGAGTCTGTAATTTATCTTCAAGAGTTGTGGAGATCCCTCCAAAATCAATATTGTGTACACTTAGTAGTGTAAATGTGGTAGACTCTTGGATTCCTGATTCTTCACAGAAACAGGAACAAAAGTCTACTACAACATCTTTGGAGGATTTAGGTGTTAAAATTGATAGTGAAAATCTTACAGCAGACCAACTTTTCAGAGCCAAACAAGTTCTTGGTAATTGGTCAGATATTTTTTCTACCAGTCTTACCGACTTGGGTAGAACAGATACTGTCAAGCATAACATTAAATTGACAGATGATGTTCCCTTTAAGGAGCCATATAGAAAAGTTCCCCCTGCTTTGTACGAAGAAGTTAGGCAGCATTTGAAGGAAATGCTTGAAGCTGGTGCTATTCGCCCATCGAAAAGCCCATATTCTTCAAATGTTGTCCTTGTTCGTAAAAAGGATGGGAGTCTTCGTTTCTGTATAGACTTCAGGAAACTGAACAGCCGTACTGTTAAAGACGCATATAATTTACCACGCGTAGATGATACCATCGATACGTTGATAGGTTCGAAGTATTTTTCGAAACTTGATCTGCGCAGCGGCTATTGGCAAGTCGAAGTCGACGAGGCCGATAAGCATAAAACTGCATTCACCGTTGGAAACATGGGGTTCTTTGAGTGTAACCGCATGGCTTTCGGTTTAACTAATGCCCCTGCCACGTTCCAACGGTTAATGGAGCACTGCATGGGTGAATTGAATTTGAAGGAATGTTTGATATTCCTTGATGATATTTTGATATTTTCGGAAACTTTCGAAGAACATATTTCGAGACTTGAAGCTGTCTTCAGTCGTCTGAAACAGCATGGTTTAAAGTTGAAACCATCCAAGTGCGAATTTTTCAAAAGTTCAGTTCGATACCTTGGCCATGTAGTTAGCGAAGAAGGAGTTAAAACAGATCCTGATAAGATAGAGGCTTTAGCCTCATGGCCTGAACCTACCACTGTAAAAGAATTAAGATCATTCTTAGGTTTCACTGGCTATTACAGGCGTTTTATCAAAGACTATGCACGCATTGTGAAACCTTTGAATGATCTACTGATTGGCCATCCTACCAATAAATCTAGTGACCATCAGCAGCAAAAGAAGAAGAAGAAGAAGAAGAATGATATTGCTCCTTGGCAGTGGGGTGAAGCTCAACAGTTGGCATTTGACACACTGAGGGAGAAGTTGTCTTCCCCCCCAGTGTTAGCATATGCAGACTTTAAAAAGCCTTTTATTGTACATACAGATGCTTCACTTGAGGGCTTAGGAGCAATTTTATATCAGGAACATGAAGGTAAGGAACGAGTCATTGCCTATGCCAGTAGGGGACTAAGAAACAGTGAAAAAAATTATCCCGCCCACAAGTTAGAATTTTTATGTCTCAAATGGGCCGTCACAGATAAATTTCATGATTATCTGTACGGAAATACTTTCACTGTTTGTACAGATAACAATCCTTTAACATACGTTTTGTCTTCAGCAAAACTAGACGCTACTGGTCATAGGTGGCTCGCTTCCTTAGGCACTTATAACTTTCAGTTAAAATATAAAAGTGGCAAGGCCAACGGGGATGCAGACGGCCTGTCTAGAAAGCCTCAGCAAACAGTACAGTTATTCCCTGAGGCAGTAAATGCCATCTGTCAGGCTTATACAGTCCGGAGAAATGATTGTCCATATGTTGAAACTTTAATTGTTTCCCAGGATGACCATGTTGCAGAATCACTTTCATCTGATTCTCAAGATGATCCTCCATTGTCTTCTGAGTTTCGGGACATAAACTGGTCAAGAGAGCAATTGGCGGATCCCAGTATTTCTAGAGTGAAAACTTTATTTAAGTCTGGATTTTGTCCAGAATACAGTGATCTCAAGACTGAATCACCTACAGTTTTAAAGTACATTCGTGAGTGGAAGAAATTTTCACTGGTTGACGACATTTTGTTCAGAAATACCACTTTGGATGGACAAAGTGTTCGCCAACTTGTGCTTCCATCTCATTTCAAAGATAAAGTCTTGAAGCACTTACATGATGATGTGGGCCATCAAGGTCGCGATAGAACATTATCATTAGTCCGCCAGAGGTTCTATTGGCCAGGTCTTGAGTCCGATGTAGAGCATAAAGTAAAATCTTGTATTCGTTGTATTCAACGAAAGACTGTACCAAAGCCTAGTGCTGAGTTGGTAAACATTACCACTACTCAGCCTATGGAATTGGTTTGCATAGATTTTCTTTCGTTGGAGAGGTCTAAGGGCGGTCATGAAAATATTTTAGTGATAACAGATCACTTCACAAGATACGCACAGGCCTTTCCAACAAGGAATCAGTTAGCTAAGACTACAGCTAAAGTCCTCTTTGAACAGTTTATAGTTCATTATGGCTTCCCTGCTCGCTTACATAGTGATCAGGGAAGAAATTTTGAATCTTCTGTGATAAGAGAACTATGTAGTCTTGCCGGTGTTCAAAAGTCTAGGACCACGCCGTACCACGCTATGGGAAACGGTATGGTTGAAAGATTCAACCAAACGCTTTTGAACATGCTGGGCACTCTACAGGACTCGCAGAAGCATGACTGGAAGTCGTATGTGGCCCCGTTGGGCCATTCCTATAATGCCACAAAACATGATTCTACAGGCTACTCTCCTTTCTTTTTAATGTTCGGAAGACACCCCCGCCTTGCAGTCGACGCTTGTCTGGGTCTACAAAACCCTACCGAGCCCATTTCTTCAAGAGAGCATTATGCTTCAAAACTGAAGAAAAGGCTCGATTTTGCATATAAAGTCGCTGCAAGGGAAGCACAGAAAAGTGCCGATCGTAATAAGGCAAATTATGATGTAAAGGTCAGAGAAGCCACTCTTGATATTGGAGACCATGTTTTAATTCGTAATGTAGGTCTGCGGGGCAAGAACAAGCTGGCAGACAAGTGGGATAAGGACCTGTACGTTGTCATTGATATGCCAGATAAAAACGTACCTGTGTATAAAGTACAGAGGGAAACAGGTAACCCAACTGTCAAAACACTGCACAGGAACATGCCGTTACCTTTTTCAGCAATACCTGGCATATCGGAGACACCGTCAGTTAGTCAACCTCCTAAACAAAACAAACCCATAAAAACTACCCCACAACCCCAGTTACCTGTTTCTGAGTCTGATTCGAATTCTGACTCAGATGAGTCAACTTATGTCCCAAGATATATTCCCCCGCATAGGAGAAATAAAGTTCATAAAGTTGACAGTTCCTGCAATGACAGTGCTGATAGGTCGTCAATTCTCATCAGTGATTCTACTCACCAAGAATCACCAGTTAATGTTGATAGGACACCTTCAGTAGCTGTAGATCAGGTAGATTTAACAGGTAGTATTCAGACTGATTCTTTAGGTAGTGAAGGCCACCAAACTTCGGTAGATAGTACCAAGAATCAGTCTGAACAAACGTCAGTAGGTACAAGTCAGGTAGAGCAGGAAGTAGGGCCCCGTAGATCAGGTAGGATACGTCAGCCACCAGATTGGTACGGTCAGTGGGTGACAAACCAGCATACAGCAGAAGAGTGGTTTGTATAGTTTGTTTTTAATTACTATTTTAATTAGTTGATCTGTAGGTACTGCAGGGGAGAATGTCACATACAAGTCCCATACAAGTCTTCTGTACATGCTCTCCTTGCTTTGCTTTGAAATGTTCATGTATATATAAAATAACAACGCTGAGATTCTGATTTCATGTTTCTTATAGTACTATGTGTACTATGATCTAGTTTATTAATATTGTATGTTGATGCTACATTGTAAAATTTTGTTGACTATTTGGAAGGAATTGTCAGCAATAAATATTCATGTCATTGAATTTTCAAACTGTTGCTGATTTTGTGATCAAATCAGTGCCAGTGCATTTACTTATCACGTTCAGTGACAAAATGATAATAAGAAAGCAAGTCTGTGATCTCGTTACTGGATAGTTCAAATGGAATGTAAATAATGTTTTGTAAATATAAATAACTATCCTGTAGAACTCAGCTGTTGTTTGTTGTTTTCAATATTGAAAATGTCAGGAGACATTTTTTTCAAAGCAGGGGAGAATGTCACAGAGGTTATTCTCATGTTATAGTTTTTCTGGTTTTCGTACACGTTTGGCAAGTACTATTTCGGGTTTTAGTGGAACCTATTTTGTAGTTGTGCTATGCCTAACTTTAACTTATTTACATAATTGGATATTCCTTGGCTTGGTATGATTGGCTTGTAATCCAATCAGAAATTGTTTACCCTGTGGCTTCCCCAACTTATTTTTACCTTGTAAGTGTGGAGAAGAATGGTTGGTTGTTTCTCTAACTCACTACGTCATACTTCACTTCGCACGTGCATGTGATGCCTAGCTCGGCGCAGTTTGCCAGTGACTTTCGAAGTGAAAGGACGTTTCGTTTTGAGTCTTACGACTCAAAACGTGGATATTATATTTCGTTTGTAGCTTTCATAGCTACATTTGTTCTTGTTCTTCAACGCCAGGTATGTTCACTTTATATCTGTTTCTGCTCCTTTTCAAATAAATGTAAATTTCGCTGTTTGTTGACGGTGTGCAAATACTTTCGCTATTCGCACCATTAACAAATACACGTTTAAGCCTGCGCTTAGTTTCGGTAAAATTATTTGAATATTAAATGCATTTTGCATAATTTGAAACCATCAGAAACTTTGAACATACGGCGTGAATCCTTTTATTAATGTGGCGTAGTTTGTTAAAATGTATTTTATAGTTAATTCCGCATTGTCATGCATTTTCGTGGCTCAGTCCGAATGCGGAGAATCCATTGCCCGTGTTGTTTCTGTCAATATGTTGTTATAAATAATTATATTCTGCATTCAGCTGTAGAATACTGCATTATTACCATAGTTCATATATCATTTATGCATTCGGTGCCTGTTACTGTATATTTTAAGCTTATGTCGTATTTTATATTTTAGGCACCCTTTTCTGTATCAAATAATATATTTGATACCATCCATCATGATCATCGAATTCAACATTTCACACAACCATCAGTGTAGATAAACTCATTCAACATATTACAGAGTTTATTCTTTTTATGACCCCTGTGTCATAACATTCTGATACCCGTTTCACATTCCTCTTCAATGGCACACAGCGCTTCAGCAACGTGAATCCAGATGTCAGCCAGTGACAAGCGACGTTACATAATGACGTCGGGTTTCCGACAGTATATTGCAGGATGTTTTTAACGTTATCCTACAGACGTTGCGGTATATTCGTCAATCCAGTAGAAAAGGCAATTATTATAAAAGTGTTGTTTGTGTTAAATACAAAAACCTGAATAAGTACATAAGCATGTAACTTATATCCCTGAAAGCTAGCAGATTTCTTATGCTTGTTGTTTTCTGCAGGTCAGAATCAAAAATGTTTTATAAAGATCAAACGGTAATTTTGTGCGCTAGAATCTAACAAATAGCAATATTACTGAAAATGTACAAAAGTCTGAATGCATTTTAATGCATTACGAAGAGCGTCCTAGCAACTATTTGTTCCAACTTTGTCTCAAATTGGTAGGTTGGCCAGATGAAAACTGTAGCTTATTCTCATTATCCATGTACATGGTGCATGTATACAGTCAAGATGCATTCACTAAATAACGGACAGACAGACAGGTATGCTTATATCAAACTAATTGATCAACCTTACAAAAATAGATAACGCAGTGTTTACTTGACGAAAATTCGGAGACAGGCTACTTCTTTTTTTTTCTGCTCAGCCTGATATTATGTGAAAGAATTGAAAAATATAATTGCTGGGACATCTTTCTTAATGCATTAGAGTACCTTCATACCGAAAGACATTTTCAATATTGATGGTTATATTTCAGACTTTTGTGAAGAAGATTATCCTTTGATCTTTTCCTATATAAATCCTTTTTAACGTCAACAAGTCCTGTATTGTGGGATTCGAACTTGTGGGAAACAATATTAAAAAGATAGCTGCTTAATTTCGGAAAGATCCGTCGCATTTTTGGCATGTTATGTATATTTTTATAGTCACTGCAAAGCAGTGGTTATCACCACCTTAGTGTACGTAACAGGAGCCACAAATAAACGACAATATAAAACATGGACATGGTGTCGGGAAAACATTTCGTTTTAAAAAAGAAATTTTGAAAATATTTTATGTACACTTTAAAGTTTAACCTACCTTTAGGTGACTGAATGTCGGCTCCAAACACATTCAGTTATTAATTTTCCATATATCCAAAGTCGTCTGAGTACGCCATTTTTAGTATTGTATTGAAATTTGTCTTTCAAGGGCAAACGTTAAAATTATAACTTAGAGTCTTTTGTCATGCACACACCTGTCGTTTTGTTCCTCCAGCCGTGTAAAGCCATTCAAATTTAAGTATCGCTGATAAATAGAGATCAACCAAGCAAGAAGCGTATTGTGTAATGTTAAGAAATAAGTACTAAGTGGGCACGTTCTAACGTTTCTAAAATCATACAATAATAATAATGATAATGATGATATGAATAAAAATTACTGTAATTGCTTTGGCTTTACAATGCAGTTATGCGTCCAAACGATGTAAATCCCGATGTAAATGGGATGGAAATCAGTGTAGAGAATGATCAGACTGCTCCTAAATGTGTGTTAGGTTATGTGTAGCTGTTGTCGAAAGTACAATGGGCAAGTGCATGTCTCGTTGGTTTCTCCGTGGTGTCGGGTAGATTCGGGGACAAATCTAATAAGGCAGGGGGAACATGTCAAAGGTCGACCAAGTGGCTCGGTAGCTCAGTTGGCAGAATGGTCGCACGGTAGGCGAGAGGCCCTGGGTTCTAGTTCCGGTCGGGTCACGATTTTACCTCCCCCGTGACATTTGATGGCTCAGTGTGGGTCCACTGCTACGGTCGCGAGCATAAAAAGTGCATGTCTCGTTGGTTCCTCCGTGGTACCGAGCAGATTCGGGGACGAATCTAATTAAGCGGGGGGGGGGGAGGGGGGGGGGGGGGCGGGAATGTGAAAGATAGACCAAGTGGTTCGGTAGCTCAGTTGGGAGAGTGCTCACACGGTAAGCGAGAGGCCCTGGGTTCGAGTCCTGGTCGGGCAAAGATTTTCCTCCCTGTGATACATGCACGGCATACCCGAAGATATGCATGTGCGGCATAAATACGTGGTAAACCCGCGCTATACCAGGTTCTCCTCCGTCTAACGAAAAATATGTATTTACGGCACGCCGGGCCTAAGTAACTGAGCAATACCCAGGTATCCCTCGGGCTACTCGAATATTTGTATTATGGCCACCTTCGGCTTAAGTACTTGGGTACACCGGAGCGACACTCAGGTATTCCTCGGGCTATTCGAAGATAACATTGTGGTCACGTTCGGCTTAATACATGTTCGGGTTAATGCATATCTTCGAGTAGCCAATGGAATACCTGGATATTGCTGGAGTTAACACAAGTACTTATGCCGAACATGCTCAGTGCATCATGGGCATAGCTAAACAGGAGCGTTTTCGCTCCAATGCAGACTACTTCTACATACTCCTGCTGATCATTAATTATGTGGTCAAAATTTTAAAACATGTCTAAAATAAACTAGGATATTTCAATATTCGCAAGTTACAAAGCCACTGTTCGCAAAGATGGTCGTACATTGACAAGAATGCTGTTCGGATAGATGCCGTGAGCGGTCATATGAAATACCGCGCTACGAAGTGAAATTATGTATCGAAAGGTCAGATTATTGAATGACTTGCATTTTAACAATATTTCAACCATTGAAGTGTGATAATGAAAGCTGTTTACAGTGGAACCCCGTTTACGGTTGAAAAGATTGCAGGAATCGCCTGATCACTAGCATACCGGGCAGCTCAGCACTTTAACGTACTGCGCTACTTGGACTCCACATGCGGCAAGCTTAGCGTAAGGAAGAAGTACTGGATATTCGACACTGTTATTCATTGAGTTCATTAAGTGTATAGGGTGATTTATAAATAGTAGTACTAGAAAAGGAGGAAAACTTGCGACCGAATTTTAAAGTACATTGATTTTGTGACCTAGTTTATTGGAAAATTTTTAGCTGACTAAAATTGTACACACAATTACGAGAATTTCATTTTTTGGCAACATTCCTTACCTTATTTGGTAAATTGGTAAAATATTTTGCAAACATTACAACTGAATGCTAATTGTTATCATGTCTTTTTCATGTATGGTTGTTACAAATACAAGGTAACATGCATCGGTTGATGTGAAAAATACGACGATTCGCCTCTCTTTTTACATAATGAGATATATATATATATATATATATACACACAAGTATAAAGTACGCAATGGATAAGAACGATTCAAGATTTATCATTTTTTAGACACAATGGTAATAAATAAAGCTGGCAAAATGCAAACAGATATATTTTATAAGCCCACAGATTCAAGACAGTATCTTCTATATACAACATGTCACCCTAAACATACAAGGAATAGTATACCCTACAATTTAGCCAGACGACTAAAAACTATTGTGTCAGAAGAAGCAGTATTACTTCAGCGATTTGACGAATTAAAAACTTTCTTGTCACAGCGAAAATACCCATTTAAACTAATTGAGGATGCCATCGAAAAAGCAAAATCGCTTGACCGAAATGACCTACTTAAGAAACCAGAACATTGAAAGAATTCTGAAATAATGCCATATGTGACAACATTCAATCCATACAACCCTGAAATTTTCACGGAAATAAGACGGCATAAACAAATTTTACACAGAAATAATAAACTGCATCAATTCTTTAAAGACAAAATTTTCTTGAAAAGCAAACGCCAAATACCAAATCTAAAACGTTTATTGACAAAAGCAAAATTTACGAACCATCAAGTAGGTGAATTCAGGGTCACAAAATGCGCAGAGCCAAGATGTGGTTCATGCAAACATTTAATGGAAGGATCAACCGTATCATTTAAGAATAATAAAAGTTTTAAGGTTAATGACAATATGACTTGCAAAGCAAAAAACGTTATATATGTAATAATATGCCGGGGTTGCAACGAAACGTATATAGGGAAAACCAGTAATCTGCGAAAAAGAGTAACTCTCCATAACCAGCATATAAGAGTCCCGGAACTTTGGAAAATACCTGTTAGTGAACATATTGCTGACTGCTTTGATAAGGAACCGAAATATTTTATATTTCCATTTTATCAAATGAAAACCGAAAGCATAATTAAAAGGAAAGAAAAAGAAAGGTTCTTTATCCGAACATTTTTACCTAAACTCAATTCCCTGCTTTAACTGCATTACACACCATGTATTACCCGGAAGGAAGTTGATAATGTTACGTTAACTTCCTTAGCAACATAACGTTATTATTATTACAACTCAGTTAACGCTGTAGTTCTGAAAAGACTTTGAAAATTGATTAAATTCATGAAACTGGTTAGTCATAATTAGGAATAAAATATATTAAATATATTTGTGCATCCATAGAGTGTTTTCGTATTATAAAATACAGCTGCTATATGTCAACAAAGCAGATTAACGAAAGTATAAATCTTACTACTTGTTGACTTGAGAGAGACATCAGGCAGAATCCAAGAGGCCCAACTTTCCATAGAATTCTTAAAATAGCCCTTTCCACTACTGTCATTGCTCATCACATTTTAACGTTCATGGGTACCAGTTGTGTGCCAAACATTTTGGGCGTAGTTTCACTGCGCATCGGAACTGGTTCAGACTGTGCAGTCCTATTTACGTCTTCGTATTTCGTATCGGTTCGCTCTAATAAAGAAAAGCCGTTGTGGTTTACTCAGATTAATGTCTCAATGCCTGGGGTGACTGCGGTAAAAATATTTACTATAACATGTTTTCACGCACAGGTGTATCATGATGTTAAACAGTAATACTCTGTACTTCGGTAAGCTATCTTAGCGTAGTTCTCTGTGGTGGAAATCTGAGTATTGCGACAAAGTATCCCATGCGGACGCAATTACCCTGATGCATCACGGGGTATTGCTGCCCAATCTGCCTTCTCTTTTGTTTTGTTTTGTAACTAAAATAAAAAATAAGTAAAAAAAGATGTTGATGCTGTTATTGGGGTAGCTGAATGACCATTTGTTTGGGAAAGAGCTGCTCATTCGGTTTACTGTGCGTGTCTTATGTAAACTCGTGTCACTTTCTGTGTGTATGTGCTTCTTTCCCTATTGGTTTTGAGAGCGGGATGTGGGATTTGATTTTATCATATACTTTCGCTAGTATTGCCCTTGATACTAGATATTTGGCCCACCCATTATAGCCCTGTCAGAAAGCGCTGTCCAGCCCTGTTGTCCAAAAGTCAGGTGTAGGGCCGAGATCACCTCACGTGCAGGGCGGGACAGAAATATCTCAGCCCTTGTATCGGCCCTCAATTTTGGCGCTAACCTCAAGTATTGCCGCTGACGTCATCAAAACAATTCAGCGAGCTAAAAGACGTCTGCCGCCATGTTTTTTTGCCGCACGTCGACTGGCTGAAAGTGGACAGGCAGAGGCTTCGTAGTTTGTTCTAAAACCAGAAAACCATTCTCGGTAAGTTTTATTTTGTAATCTGAGCCATTTACGATTAAAATACCAAACAATTATGATGTGTTTTCTTCATTTTGTGCTTAGTTGTACTTCCAGCTGAAAGAAAAATGGCGGCACGGCTCACCATCCATGTTCTTCCGACTCGAACATCATGTTTTTTCAGCCAATAAAAAGAAAAAGAAAAAAAAAGGGACAAATTTTAATGGAACAAAAATATTGCAGTATTTCTTACAAAAGTTCAATTTCTATAAGAAAGTATATGATAAAAAGATCATCACACGGTTGTTTTGATCCCATCCCTGATCTCAGCCCTCGGACCATATCAGCCCTCGCCCTTCGGGCTCGGGCCGATACGGTCAACTCGGGACAGGGCGGGACAGAAATATCTCAGCCCTTGTATCGGCCCTCAATTTTGGCGCTAACGTCAAGTATTGTCGCTGACGTCATCAAAACAATTCAGCGAGCTTAACCAGCTCTGTGCCAGAGGGCCACTTCAGTGACCACAAATAGTTCCAAATCAAAATTACAATACATGGCAATAATTTTGAGGACATCTTGTAGAGAATGTTTATGAAAATGTTACCTTTGTCTTAGTTATTCATTTTATTGCGTTAAAACCTAAAAATAATGCTTTCAAACGTTTTACTGTTTTGATGACGTAACGTCCGGGAAGTTTGGCGCCAGTAATGACGCGAAACGTCCCGCCATAGATCAGGGTTGTTTGAAAAGTAATCTTCGCTTGTGTTCATGTGAAGATTGCTTCTTTCGGGACAGGCACACCTGTAGATAAGCTCAAACTTTTATCCATATTTTCATAGGCTAATAAAATTTGGTAAACCCTTACTTGATGGTAAAGGTGATTGCTAAATCTTATAGTAAAAAAGCAAGTTCTGCATTTGTCAGCTTTTGTTGAAAATTGACATTCACCCGTTTTTTCAGCCTGTATATGCGTCAAAATGACTAATAATAATAATAATAAATATAATAATAATAAATAATAATAATAATAATTATTATTATTATTATAATCGACACCTTGTACTATATTTTGAAGAAACAAATCATCCTACTTTTATTTTCTGCACGGTCTCTTTAGTATGTAAGTTCGCGCAAAGATTATTATTAGCACTCGCATGAAACATTTGAGTCCTTGCTAGCCGCCACTGTCTGATTTCTCGTCGCAAATCAGAGAAGGTAAAAAACATCGGAAGGACAGGGCTCCGTCTATTGACTGCTGTACCTAACTGTTACTGTAGTAACATACCGCCAGTCTTAAACGCCATCTGCGGCACGAACACAAGACTTCAGAAAAAAAACTTTATATTTTTTATTCTTATAAATTTATCTTTTTATTTATTTATTTGTATTTTCTTTTTGCAAATTTGCACCGGATTTCAGTATCAAAATGAATGAAGTCACGCCAAAGTTCCACTCAGTCTGTTTTCGGAAAAATGATTCTAGTTGTGGACGCACGCTGTAAGGCTCATCCTAGGAAATAACTACTTCGGGCTGTACGTGCCCAGTCTGATCCGGGAATCATTTTGCCATGACTAGAGGAGCCCCGGTAGCTCGGTAGGTCAAGCGCTGGCCAGCTGAGGCTAGCGGTTCCGGGTTCGAGCCCCTCTGTAGGCAGGAATCTTTTCAATCGTAAACGGGGCTCCATTGCACACAGCCTTTCATTATCAGCACCCATCGTCTTGATATGAATGGAATACTGTTAAAAAGACGTAAAATCGCAAGTCATCCATCCACCGCAAGCCATTAACAGATCAACATTTCGACAATGAGCAAATACAGGAGTTTTGTGTGTGTGTGGTGGGGGTGGGGGAACGGGGGAAGGCGGGGGTGCAATAATCTGCTCTGGACCCTTCTGGGAGACTACCGAACTTTGCTCGATCGACGCACGCACACTTCAAGTGCAAGCAATGCTCAATATTTTGTAACTCCCACCACCCCTCCAACCCACACCCGATTAACCTTCCTTACTCCTTCGCTTAGGATATATTGCTGAATGCATACGTATCCAAGGGAGATCACTCTAAAATAGAAGTATTCGCTCTCATTCGCATATTGTGTGGATAGAACTAGTCTTTTAACTAAATGATTTTTTTCCAATATTCTCTATTGAAAAAAATATTTTCCGAAAGAATTGCCTTATCAACTACTTCCCACTCCACAAGAATACTCATAGACACTTGGCTTACACATCGGAGAGGGTTTGGGAATGGGGTGGGGGCGGGCGCGTTATTTTCTGCTTAAATTATCTAAAATAGTCGACAAAGTATACAAGTAGCCATACACATAAGCAATTCCCATGTTCTTTCACGATTTTTTTCAAATGGTAACAGCTCTTTTGAAACTTCCTCTAGGCTGCCCTAAATAGGGCCCTTTCTAATATTGGGCCTGATCTCAAAGAGAAAAATCTGCTCCTGGAGAAGAAATTCATTCTTCTAAGAGTTGTTTCCCTGTGAAACGGGAGGCAAAAAGACAACTGCAGAGTCTCTTACCATAAACGTGTACCCATTCACACTAAACACAGACAGAAAAATCACACCTGGTAAACTATGTTTTTAAGGATGTTACGAAACGAAAGAGAGCTTTTACGAAACGAAAAAGGGTCATAGTTACCAAACGACTTGGTCATCAGGTCGTTTGATGAATATGACTCTGTTTCGTTTTGTGCACAAGCCTTTTCCTAAAAAGACCTTTTTCCCTCAGTCAGGTCCAAAATTCAGAGATTATTAAGATGACTGTATATACCACTTTCCAGGTCAAAATCTTCAACAGTTTCCATGAAATCATTATATTCTAGCATTTTCACATACAAAAAGCACCAGAGAGCAAACTGACCTCGCCGTACAAAAGGTCAAGGTCAACCCAAGGTCATAATTTGAGCAATCTTGGTAGTACTTCCGTACCCAATGCTACATACCAAGTTTCAAGGCCATTGGCCCATTAGTTCTGGAGAAGAAGATCTTAAAAGGTTATTACCATATATGGGCGTGGCGGCCATGTTGGTCATGTGACCAGGACCGTTTGAACAAATTTTCGTTTCCTTGCCCCCTAGAGCCTCTACATGAAATTTGTTTACAATTTGCCCTATGGCTTTTGAGGAGATGTGTGAAATTGTCGCAATATGAGAGACCAGGGTCAAAGAATGACCTTGACCTCTTGTACGCATAAATTTTCATGTACTCATTAGGATGACTGTATAAACCAATTGTTAGGTCAAAATCTTCAACAGTTTCCGAGAAATCTTATGTTCTAGCATTTTCCCATATAAAAGCACTAGAAAGCAAATTTGACCTTGCCGTAAAAAAGGTCAAGGTCAACCCAAGGTCATAATTTGAACAATCTTAGTAGTACTTGTGTACCCAATGCTACATACCAAGTTTCAAGGCCATCGACCTATTGGTTCATGAGGAGAAGATTTTTAAAGCTTTTTACCATATATGGGCATGGCGGCCATGTTGGTCATGTGACTAGGACCGTTTGAACAAATTTTCATTCCCTTGCCTCCTAGAGCCTTCTACATGAAATTTGGTCACAATTGGCCCAGTGGCTTTTGAGGAGATGTGTGAAATTGTCGCTATACGAGAGACCAGGGTCAAAGGTCAAAGAATGACCTTGACCTCTTGTACGCATAAATTTTCATGTACTCATTAAGCTGACTGTATATATCAATTTTCAGGTCAAAATCTTCAACAGTTTCCAAGAAATCTTATGTTCTAGCATTTTCCCATATAAAACCACCAGAAAGCAAATTTGAACTTGCCGTAAAAAAGGTCAAGGTCAACCCAAGGTCATAATTTGAACAATCTTGGTAGTACTCGCGTACCCGATGCTACATACCAAGTTTCAGGGCCATCAGCCTATTGGTTCTGGAGAGGAAGATTTTTATAGGTTTTTACCATATATGGGCGTGGCGGCCATGTTGGTCATGTGACCAGGACCGTTTGAACAACTTCTCGTTCCTAAGTCCCCTAGAGGCTACATATGAAATTTGGTTGCAATTGGCCCAGCGGTTTCAGAGGAGAAGTCATTTGAAATTGTGGACGGACGGACGACGGACGGACGACGGACGACGGACAACGGAGCCTTACCATCCTATAAGCTCCCCCGGAGCCGTTGGCTCAGGTGAGCTAAAAAACCAACAAAGTGGCATGTGCGCCACGCGAAGACTCAGATTAGCATGGGAATCTACAAGTCTGATATGAGTCTTTGCTGTCCGCAAAGAGCTAGCTAAGACCCTTAGCTACCCTTTAAGAACAAAGCGAAGAGTCTGATCAGACTGAACGGCTGCCCAGGCTGATCTGAGTCCTCGCTGAGCGCACTTGTCGCTTTGTTGGTTTCATCGTGTCGCGGCTCATATGGGTACATTTACTATATACGAAAGGCTGCCGTTGCCATAGGTAGTAATTGCTTCCATTTTCGATTTGCAAGTTAAAACGACGAAAAATCAGGAAATTGAAGTAAAATCCCGATGAGCTAAAGATAAAATTTCAGTACTATTAGCAAGCTCATTTTCTCTATTTTCAGAAAAAATCAGGGAAAAGTTTCTTTTTATCAAAATGATTTTCTTTTTCGCAATTGAAAACGGCAGACCGCAGTATACAGTAGTTATAAAAGTGAGCACTGAGCCCTCCTGTCACAACCAGGCATCGTCGTGATATGTCTGAAAGATTGTTGAGAGCGACGTCATGCTAAGCCCATGTATATGGGTATTACAAACTACGGCATTTCAACACACCAAATAGAAAATGACTTTTGACGTCGTCATGAAATCTGTATTTTGAAGCAATAAATACTTGTGTGAAAAATAATATAAAAATACGACAAATTCGGCGAAAAACCAGGCTTTCAGAATATATCAGAAAATTATATGTGTCTTTATCAGCAGCAGTCCGACAAAGCATTAATTAACGATTTCCTATCTCGCGCCATTGTTTAGTAGACCATCGATAACAGACAGGTAAGGGCGACGGAGCTGTCTCCCTATGCGTGCTAAGTTGGATATGCATATAAGCTTTCTTATATAATATATTTTATTACATGACCAAGATGTAACAAGCAATTTCATTGGCTGTTTTGACGTCACGTGCCGGTCAATATTTTGTGATATTCACCGGCCTGACAGTGAATATTACTTTTGCGCTGACGTCATTGTATTTTCGTGACGTAACGTCTGATTTACGTTAATGTTAATAGCGTAACGTCGCGAGATAATGCCATGTAGTACCATCCTAAATATCTAAAGAAACTGAATTTAGAATCATCATATAATAAAACAATTGTTGACCTTTATTTCGGTAAATATGCAATTTTATTGACCTGCAAACATAACATATTGACATCCGCTTCGCGTCGGTCAATATGATGTTTGCAGGTCAATAAAACTGCATATTCACCTCAACAAAGGTCAATAATTGTAAAAGATATCTTATATGGCATATAAGATATCTTACATAAACTATCAGAGATCTTGATATATTATAAAAGATATATGTAAAATTAAATAAGATATCTCATATCCTATATCAGATATGTTACATCCGATATATGATTTCTGATATACTAAATACGATGTTATATATGATATCTTATATGCTATATCAGATATCTTATATATAGAAATGTGTCAAATAAGATATTTTTGTACCTATATCAGATATTGTATTTAGTTATTAAATATATTATATGACAAATAAGATATCTTATATGGGATATGAGATGTCTTATTTAAATTAAGATACTGGACATCTTATATAATATTTATGATATCTGATAAAGCATATAAGATATTTTATATGCTATAAAAGATGTATTATATATAATATAAGATATCTGATATAGCATATCTTAAATATTTTAAAAGATGTCATATATTACATAAGATATCTGATATAGCGAAAAAGATACCTTATATGTAAAATTAAACAATATATCTATGTCCTATATAAGATATCTTGTATCCGATATCAGAAATCTTATATATGATAGAAGATATATCTTGTGTTAGAATAGATATCTTATATTTTATATTAGATATCTAATATATTTTGTAAGATATCTTATTTATTACATAAGATATCTTATAGATATAAGATATCTTTTACAATATATAAGATGTCTGATATAATAAATGCGATATATACATTCCAGAATAAATAGTAAAATGGCTTGGCATAGGTATATTTATTTTCATGGAAGTTATCCTGTGGTACATAAACATTTCTTGGGTATCATGTGCCTCAGCCGCTACTGATAAAACGCCTTTTCCGAGTGGGCTTGTGGCTCCTTTTTGTAACCGTCTCATGACACTGTATAGGAAATGAAATTACAAGTCATGATTTAAGAGAGGCTGACTGTAAGCATCGAGCATTGGCCCATAATAACGTGGAAAGTCGAAAATTACGGATTTTGCTCAAATTTTGGGAAATTGATATATACCATGCTTGTTTATATTTCACAAGTTTTTAGAGGTCAACGTTCGGCCGTTTCCATGGTAACCAGGAATCCATTTTAAAAGTGTTTAAACTGTAAACTTGCAGTTGATTTTACCTCACTGCAGCTCTTGTTGTGCCGTGTGGCGGCCGTAAAACGTCTCCCCATACATCATCTATAGTGCAGATTATATTTTATTTTCGTCCTTTGAGATCAGAGGCTATATTCTGAGAAATCTGAAAATTTAGATTAGTTTAGACTCTTATGCTTGATCATCGCCTTTTATATTATTTGGACCCTTTTTAATAATAGTCTGTCATTGAATCGACTGCCCTATCAAAATTAAGAAAAAAGAGTATGATTTTGTCAGGGTCACTGATGAGGCTTTATTAGCTGACACTACGTAGTTCTGCTCTTTAAGGAACTCTTACAAATTTTGATTTTACTTCCACCTCCCTACTGGTACGCAAACTGCGCTGCCTCAAGGGTTGGTCAGGGGCAATGCACGGGTCGCGCATCCACCATGTAATACAATAATATGTCTGTCCTTTATGGTTCAGCAAGCAGAATAATTGATATAATTATAAAGAAAATCAGTTTATCTGAAAGCGCTTACTTTTTAATAGAAAGGCTTGTACAGCTAAAATATTTGCTTATTTTCATCAACAGATAATTCTCGGTTACCGAACAACAGTGCGCCCAGGGTAGGTGTACAAATTGGTGCAATTTTCTGAAATAGCTCAATTCTTAAATTGGTAAAGCGGTTACAAGAGAACAAGTAATGATGAGTGTCTTCAACAGAACCACAAATGCACAATGGGCTATCTACTATATTCTTACTAAAAAACACACCTATAATGATCAATGTCGAGAAACTCGTGCAAAGACTTTGCCGCATTTGTAGTCACGTGATTAGGTATAACATTTACAATATATGAATGGAGGCAACCACGCGTATTAACTCTGTTGAGACCGTATTTACTTGAGAATTGCGCTTACATGCCTTGTCTTATTTATTTACTTATTTATTTATTAACTCTTTCTCAAGACTATTTACGTGATATGATCTAATTTACTTCTTCATCTATCGATGTTATGATAAAACGGAATGCGTGATTGTAATGTTTCACGTTTTTTTTGTTGTTGTTTTTTTTTCATGGTGTTGGTGTTTTCCCTTTACTTATGTTAGGCTGACTGAATTCTTGACGACTATACGTTTATATAAGTCAGTTATGTACTGTTTATTGTATTGAAAACGACTTTTCTCCTCCCAGTGGAGACCAGGGCTCGAAGTGTAAGAAAATTGTTTGTTTTTCATGTAGGTGATATTTTTTGCTTATATTTTTCTAAAACATAATGAGTGTGGGTTTTCGAATTTACATTTATGTGTTTTATAAATTTATTCGCAACACTTAAAGAAGATTTACTTAGATATTGGCAGTCTACTCTTGTTGTCTCTCATACTTTGAAGAATACGCATATGGTTGCTTTCCAGCAGGTGTACAGTGCTGCAAGCCTAACTTATCTGATCATACGAGTTGACATTAATCGATATTATCTGTGGCGAGAAATGCATTAGATTGAATAGGAAACCAATGGTTCACCGAAAATTGTAAAAATATTAATTAATACTGAATTTATATGCATACAGATTCATAATATTCAATTTAAGTGCTATCCTTTACATATTTTTTCATAATTTTACATTAATATTAAATTGGGGGATTTTTAGGTTAAAAATGTGACCCTCTAAATGCAATACTTATATAGTAAACAGCACTGAAAATGCAGTGGGTATCCTTCTTTTATTCCCAATATCATTTTCAAATATAAAGTTGCATAAAATATGCATACGGATTCCATATCTGCAATAAATTTTCTTTCTAATGGTATAATTTTTATTGGGAAAAAATGAAAATAAATTGGGGGATTTTAAGGGTATTTACAAACTTAATTGTTTTAAATTGTCATAAATGCACCCGAATCTATTTTTAGAAATCGTAGACTAAGCGTGAAGCTATACCTGTCCGAATTCCCCCTGGCTATTTTAGCTTAAGTGCACACATTTTTATCAGCTCTTTATGATTGATTTGCAGTATTGCTATATCGACGCATGGAAAATGAAAATGATAATTTGATAATATGTATTTTAGCTGCTATTTAGCTGTTTTATGTGAAATATTTCCGTTGTTAGATATTTCGTTAGAATTTATAAATTTTGACGAGTACATTTTGATAAAAAGTATAGATAATACAAACAGGACAGAAATGACAGATTAAGAAAATACATAGACAGCAAAAACAAGTTTAAATCATAGAAATATAATCACATGGTCAAGTACAATTAAATAAAGAACAATTTTCTTCAAATCTTTTTTTTTTTTTTTCAGAGAACGCAAACGGAAAGTGAATATTTTACTTTCACAAGGAAGAAAATGTACTCATTTGTTTCTGCAAATTGATTAAATGATGTCTTTCCGCATATTTAATTAGGAAATTTAATATTGTTTTTGTGTGTTTGTTTGACACAGTGAAAGAATCGGTACACAGCAGTTAATTCTCAGTCTGGTCAGGGATCCAGAGCGTCACATGCAGATTAGCCATAATGATACATGATGTGTACATCCTCTTAGAGAAAAATAACCTAAAATTTATGCCTAACTGATAATCAGACCAGATGTTTCGCCATCTCCTAATTATCTGGACACTGCAGGTGTCAGCTAAACATGCTCTGTGAACTACTTTTGCCATTATCTCTGGTTCCCGGTTAATAATACAGGTAATTCAAGCATATAGTATTTATCAGCGGTGCTACTGAAACCTGATTCACGGTATTAGTGCGCCGATTAAAGAACGCTCTCATAAAATACTCTCGAAAATCGCATATTAAATGATAAAGTTTTGTCTACTTTTATTCTAAACACAGTCAGTGTGATTGAAGACATATTTTTGAAGTATCACACGAGAATAAGTTTCCAATACAACTGGAACTATTTTTTATAAAGGCTGTTAAAGAGGGAATACTGCTTCGCTGGTTCCCGCGCCATTACAAAATTGCTATATTACAAAACGCTTAAATTTTAACGTAGAAATCCGTTCAAAACGCCTAAACAACATAACTTTTAAGAGGATTTCGATTTTCTAGTTTAAATCAAGATTAGGATGCGGGATATTTATGTTTTACTTTTAACTAGAGAAAATCGGTTAACAGCGTTATCTTCACCACCTGGGGCACTGCTGCGAAGTTGCATAATTCTGTATCATTTATTGGTATACCGGAGGATTATACGACCAGTTTCATTGGAAACACATGTGAAATCGATACCCCGAGTAACCCGAGTTTATATAGCAGTAAGTCGGGTCGGTCGGGGTCAATTCTCTAAGAGCATGTACACGGCATGATAAATAAATAAATAAATAATATTTACACAGAAATGTGCAGGCTAATCTAAGACGCACATTTTTTGTTCGTTTTTTTTTTTAATTAATTGCTATCCCCTGGAATAAATAGTAGTTTTAGTAATTCGCAGTTTGTCTACCGATGATTGAAATAAGAAGTGTGAAAACTGGCGTATAAATTATTCTCTTTGCCAAAAAGGCGACGAATCGAAAGAAATAAAAGAGCGAAGCGCTTCATTATTCAATAAAATCTAATTGGCGTAACAAAGTCTAAATATATTCAATATCCTGCTAATTTTACTGTAAGTTATAACTTTGTTTTTACAACATACATTACTAGCTGCGCAGCCGGTTCCGTGTCTTCACAATATATCTACAAAACTTCTCTTTTTGAGCCAACATCGCATACTGAAAACTCTTAAAAAATACTGTGATCTGACTACAAAATGTCAAATATTCAGCGAGCCTGTTAGTACAGTTTGGTTATTGTAAAGAAAGAGTACTTCCATTCAGTTCCTTTGAAAACTTAAAGGGTCGTCTAATGATGACTATGATCAGTTTGCGCGAATATAATAGGCACTTATCAGAGATTGCATAAATTGCAATATTATTTATACTATTATAAAACTATTTTGTCACATACTAATGGTTAAGATCAGTTTGCGCGAATAAGCTTTTTCTATCTTCATATCATAACCGTAAAATGTATCTGTGTGCCAACAGCGCAGACCAAGACTAGTGTGGTGAGAAACGTTGTGTTGTAACTGCAAACACTCTGACCAGTCTGCTTCTCCTCTCAAACTGTTTCAGAACACCTCACTATTCTATTAAGATAATGTAGTTTTATTTACAGATTAGAGACCGATCAGTGTGCGCAGTTTTTGTATTTATCCGCGCAAACTGAGAACAGATTGCCGGCTTTAAATAGCTTGCGCACATGCACAAGCTGAGTTGGGCACACGCTTTAAAAAGTTATGAGAAATATTCTGATCATTTTGCGAACACGCAAACAAATGATCTGCAAATTAAATATTTCTATCAGTCTATCCTTAACTGTTAGTACAATACCCGAATTATTTATGACAGCTTGGTCCAGTTAATCTCGGATTTTATGACCAATAATTGATATATCCAAATGTAATAAACATGAACGCCGCGCGGCGTGACATTAACCATTCGTCATCAACGGATTATGACAGTTTTAACATCTTAAGGAAACACAAATATCGTTGCATGATAACAAACCTGTAATTGTATTTTATTTATTTTTCTTTTAAATAATAATGTTTTTTTTTAATTTGAAAATGCTATGTTTGAACAGGAAAATAATAAAAATAATCAGCCTGCACATCAGCTATTTTCTGATCAATTTTCGCATCTGCTCAAGTTGTAAATCAACAGTATATAAGCTATTTAGATAAGCCTGCACAAACTGATATGATCAGAGTTTTTGATTAGTTTGCGCGACGCAATGTCTTAATAGGGTGAATACATAACTATCGGAATCGGAATTATTCCAAAATTCCAAAGAATATCATTCACCAAGACCTGTGATCATAAGCCTATGCTGATGCGCAAACTGATCAGACTTATCAGCAAAGAACCAGATAAGCGTAGCAAAATACACAGTCTGACCCGAACCATCACTGTTCGCATAAACAATTATGATTCCCGATAAAAGATTAGTTTGAGTAAATTGACAAACGCTAATCCGGACTGGTACTGTAATTATCTTAAAAGTTTGGAGCAGTTGAATTTATCACGCATTACAGAGGAACTGGCCGAAGGGTAAATTTTGCAGACTCAGATCAGGCTGATTTTCAGAAAGAGTCTAATCGGGGTCTACACTATTTGCTGATGTAATTCTGCCAAAATTTAAGGGGTGTTTGTGGTACGATAAATATATATTTCTTTATCATGCGGAAGAGATTTTTATATGAAAAAATAAATAAATGAAAAGTAATTATTATTATTATTATTATTATTATTATTGGTTGTTGTTGTTGTTGTTGTTGACTTGAACCCATAACTGCATAGTGGTCTTGTTCACAACTACAACAAAAGCACAAATCAGACCATTAGAATACAAGAAAGTTTTTATTACGCTAATCTTGTTTCATATACGCTGGTCGATGTTTTTCTCAAAGCACCTAGATTCACGTATCAGAATAAATGATTTCCTGTGACGATGATATAAGCAAATTAGTCAACGCTCTGTTACTTCTAGTGATATTGACCTTTAATCCGCTATCGGAAAGGTGATAAACCATAGGTAAAATCGATTAGCTGCACACACAGGGGGGCAATAAATCGAGTCAAGTAAGATAATCCCTGCGATTACCTGTACAAATAGTCAATTTGGGTTGTCTTTCCAAAATTATCGGATTTATCGGATTTTCCAATTGAATGAATAAGTTGGACTTGATTGGGCATTGGATCAGCGTTGATGCAACGTCACGACGTTGGATCAACGTTGATTCAATGCTGATTCGGCGTTATGAGACCGGTGAGACACCGACAGTCGGCTGCAAATGCATGCTTCAAATCACATGCTGTTTGCTTTTATCGGTTATTGCAAACTAGGATACAGATTTATAAAAGTCACCTGACTTTCTTCTGAATCATATTTTTTAATGCACTTATATATGCATTTAATATCTTCGTCTTTGTACATTATTATGCAAATGAAATAAAGTTTAAACCAAACTGCTATTAAACTGTGGTCGAAGAGCTGTTTTTAGTTTAAACAAATAGCGAACTTTAATTGTTTAAGGGAAATGATTTTGACAATTGCTATATCTTATCTGGATACAGAAAAAAATATTGATCTTCTGTCGTTTTATTGCGTATAAGTAAATCGACTAACCGGAAAAGACATTCCGTATACTCCTTTTTCTTCGTTTATGATAATAAATTTATTAATCTGAATAAAATAATGAGTAGCAATTGGACAAAAATATTAGCACCGCTCCTTACATATATATATATATACGATGCATATTTAAATAGCAACTGGCAAGGTAGTGTCATAAAATAAAAAAATATATAAGTACCACTTGGTATTTATTCAACAAAGGGCATTAAAACAGTTACAAAATGAAAATGTCTCGTACTGGCATTATAAATTTATCAATACGACATATTCAACCACCAGAACGAAATGTGTTTTTCTCTTGCTTGATATTTTATATTTGTGAAGGAAACAATACAGTCATTCTACCCCAAAGACAGAAAGTGATCTGTGAAGACGCAAAAAGTTTTCGCGCAAAATGGTAGTTTTTAATAAAAGGCAAAAATATTGCCACAACACATATATAGCTATTTCGTTTATACTTTTCAATGAATTATAGAGATTTCTCGGTGAAATCGAAACTGATAATCTCACTGTTTCAAATTATCACTTTCGATTTCACTGTTTCAGAAATAGGATTTTTGTGATATAGCCTCAAGATTTTTGTTGATTAATTGGCTAAATCCTATCTGGATTGAAAAAAATTACGCCACGCATGTTTGCACGTCATTACGACGTTAATGACGTCACTTAAAGCGCCAGCGTATCATTTTTACTGCACGCGACGTCAGGCCGCCTAAGCCTCCTGTAGGCATTCTTTCTTGGTAATTTTTTTAGATCTGTTTATCCAAATGATATTTAAAGAAAATGTTAGTTTTTAATTAAAGGCAAAAATATTGCCACAACAAATATATAGCTATATACTTTTGGATCATAGTGAAATACTTATATATCGAAATCAGATAATCATTTGTCAAACAAAAAAAAGTTAGACACACTGTTTTCTTTTATCTGTCTGTCAACATTAAATTGAGACTTATCGTGAAAATAATTATCGAAACGCACTACTTTTAACATTATTAATATTATCTTAGTCAAGCCACTTATTTCCGGCATTTTCGTGAGAAAAAACATATTTATCTGGCAGTTTTATGTAGCAAGTGGTGGCGTATATATGCTTCCGTAGGAATTAATACTGTTACAAAACTAGAACTGTCGGAGAATCCGACTATACCCCCGCTTCACTGCTTAAATCAAATGGTGTTATTTTCATTACAAAAAGCATAGAGAGGGAACTCACTGTCACGATGTATACCAAATATCAATATTCTACATAAATCCCTTTCTATGAAATACGGAATAAAATGATTTCTCATTGGAAGAAAGAAAAAATAATAAATACCTGTAAGACATAAGTCTTTATGAGTCTGTATACCAAATATGAACATTCAAACTTGAATGGTTACTGTGAAATCTGTTACAAAAAATTTCATTATTCAAAGTCAAGAGAGAAAGAAAATTGGAAAAATATAGGGAAGAATAAGCAGGAGAAGGCTGGCTCTCAATCCCACAATACAACAAGTTATCACCAACCTGCATACAAAATATCCCTATACTTACAGATGCATAGAAATCTGTTGCAAAAAATTCAATACTCAAAGTATGGAAAGAAAGAAAATTGGATAAATACAGGGAAGAATAAGAGGAGAAGGCCGGTTTGCAATCCCACAATACAATAAGTTATCATTAACCTGCATACCAAATATGACTACTCTAGCTTGCATGGTTGTGGAGAAATCTTTGACAAAAAATTTCATTATTCAAAGTATGAAAGGAAAGAAAATTGGACAAACAGAGGGAAGAATAGGAGGAGAAGACCGGTTTGCAATCCCACGATACAATAAGTTATCATTAACCTGCATACCAAACATGACTACTGTAGCTTGCACGGTTGTGGAGAAATCTTTGACGAAAAATTTCATTATTTTAATTATGGAAGGAAAGAAAATCGGACAAATATAGGGAAGAATAAGCAGGAGAAGGCTGGTTCTCAATCCCACGATTCAATATTTTGTCATCAACCTGCATACCAAATATGACTACTCTAGCTTGCATGGTTGTGGAGAAATCTTTGACAAAAAATTTCATTATTCAAAGTATGGAAGGAAAGAAAATCAAACAAATACAGGGAAGAATAAGCAGGAGAAGGCTGGTTCTAAATCCCACAAAACAACATGTCATCATAAACCTGCATACCAAATATGACTACTCTAGCTTGCAGAAATACCACTTTGGATGGACAAAGTGTTCGCCAACTTGTGCTTCCATCTCATTTCAAAGATAAAGTCTTGAAGCACTTACATGATGATGTGGGCCATCAAGGTCGCGATAGAACATTATCATTAGTCCGCCAGAGGTTCTATTGGCCAGGTCTTGAGTCCGATGTAGAGCATAAAGTAAAATCTTGTATTCGTTGTATTCAACGAAAGACTGTACCAAAGCCTAGTGCTGAGTTGGTAAACATTACCACTACTCAGCCTATGGAATTGGTTTGCATAGATTTTCTTTCGTTGGAGAGGTCTAAGGGCGGTCATGAAAATATTTTAGTGATAACAGATCACTTCACAAGATACGCACAGGCCTTTCCAACAAGGAATCAGTTAGCTAAGACTACAGCTAAAGTCCTCTTTGAACAGTTTATAGTTCATTATGGCTTCCCTGCTCGCTTACATAGTGATCAGGGAAGAAATTTTGAATCTTCTGTGATAAGAGAACTATGTAGTCTTGCCGGTGTTCAAAAGTCTAGGACCACGCCGTACCACGCTATGGGAAACGGTATGGTTGAAAGATTCAACCAAACGCTTTTGAACATGCTGGGCACTCTACAGGACTCGCAGAAGCATGACTGGAAGTCGTATGTGGCCCCGTTGGGCCATTCCTATAATGCCACAAAACATGATTCTACAGGCTACTCTCCTTTCTTTTTAATGTTCGGAAGACACCCCCGCCTTGCAGTCGACGCTTGTCTGGGTCTACAAAACCCTACCGAGCCCATTTCTTCAAGAGAGCATTATGCTTCAAAACTGAAGAAAAGGCTCGATTTTGCATATAAAGTCGCTGCAAGGGAAGCACAGAAAAGTGCCGATCGTAATAAGGCAAATTATGATGTAAAGGTCAGAGAAGCCACTCTTGATATTGGAGACCATGTTTTAATTCGTAATGTAGGTCTGCGGGGCAAGAACAAGCTGGCAGACAAGTGGGATAAGGACCTGTACGTTGTCATTGATATGCCAGATAAAAACGTACCTGTGTATAAAGTACAGAGGGAAACAGGTAACCCAACTGTCAAAACACTGCACAGGAACATGCTGTTACCTTTTTCAGCAATACCTGGCATATCGGAGACACCGTCAGTTAGTCAACCTCCTAAACAAAACAAACCCATAAAAACTACCCCACAACCCCAGTTACCTGTTTCTGAGTCTGATTCGAATTCTGACTCAGATGAGTCAACTTATGTCCCAAGATATATTCCCCCGCATAGGAGAAATAAAGTTCATAAAGTTGACAGTTCCTGCAATGACAGTGCTGATAGGTCGTCAATTCTCATCAGTGATTCTACTCACCAAGAATCACCAGTTAATGTTGATAGGACACCTTCAGTAGCTGTAGATCAGGTAGATTTAACAGGTAGTATTCAGACTGATTCTTTAGGTAGTGAAGGCCACCAAACTTCGGTAGATAGTACCAAGAATCAGTCTGAACAAACGTCAGTAGGTACAAGTCAGGTAGAGCAGGAAGTAGGGCCCCGTAGATCAGGTAGGATACGTCAGCCACCAGATTGGTACGGTCAGTGGGTGACAAACCAGCATACAGCAGAAGAGTGGTTTGTATAGTTTGTTTTTAATTACTATTTTAATTAGTTGATCTGTAGGTACTGCAGGGGAGAATGTCACATACAAGTCCCATACAAGTCTTCTGTACATGCTCTCCTTGCTTTGCTTTGAAATGTTCATGTATATATAAAATAACAACGCTGAGATTCTGATTTCATGTTTCTTATAGTACTATGTGTACTATGATCTAGTTTATTAATATTGTATGTTGATGCTACATTGTAAAATTTTGTTGACTATTTGGAAGGAATTGTCAGCAATAAATATTCATGTCATTGAATTTTCAAACTGTTGCTGATTTTGTGATCAAATCAGTGCCAGTGCATTTACTTATCACGTTCAGTGACAAAATGATAATAAGAAAGCAAGTCTGTGATCTCGTTACTGGATAGTTCAAATGGAATGTAAATAATGTTTTGTAAATATAAATAACTATCCTGTAGAACTCAGCTGTTGTTTGTTGTTTTCAATATTGAAAATGTCAGGAGACATTTTTTTCAAAGCAGGGGAGAATGTCACAGAGGTTATTCTCATGTTATAGTTTTTCTGGTTTTCGTACACGTTTGGCAAGTACTATTTCGGGTTTTAGTGGAACCTATTTTGTAGTTGTGCTATGCCTAACTTTAACTTATTTACATAATTGGATATTCCTTGGCTTGGTATGATTGGCTTGTAATCCAATCAGAAATTGTTTACCCTGTGGCTTCCCCAACTTATTTTTACCTTGTAAGTGTGGAGAAGAATGGTTGGTTGTTTCTCTAACTCACTACGTCATACTTCACTTCGCACGTGCATGTGATGCCTAGCTCGGCGCAGTTTGCCAGTGACTTTCGAAGTGAAAGGACGTTTCGTTTTGAGTCTTACGACTCAAAACGTGGATATTATATTTCGTTTGTAGCTTTCATAGCTACATTTGTTCTTGTTCTTCAACGCCAGGTATGTTCACTTTATATCTGTTTCTGCTCCTTTTCAAATAAATGTAAATTTCGCTGTTTGTTGACGGTGTGCAAATACTTTCGCTATTCGCACCATTAACAAATACACGTTTAAGCCTGCGCTTAGTTTCGGTAAAATTATTTGAATATTAAATGCATTTTGCATAATTTGAAACCATCAGAAACTTTGAACATACGGCGTGAATCCTTTTATTAATGTGGCGTAGTTTGTTAAAATGTATTTTATAGTTAATTCCGCATTGTCATGCATTTTCGTGGCTCAGTCCGAATGCGGAGAATCCATTGCCCGTGTTGTTTCTGTCAATATGTTGTTATAAATAATTATATTCTGCATTCAGCTGTAGAATACTGCATTATTACCATAGTTCATATATCATTTATGCATTCGGTGCCTGTTACTGTATATTTTAAGCTTATGTCGTATTTTATATTTTAGGCACCCTTTTCTGTATCAAATAATATATTTGATACCATCCATCATGATCATCGAATTCAACATTTCACACAACCATCAGTGTAGATAAACTCATTCAACATATTACAGAGTTTATTCTTTTTATGACCCCTGTGTCATAACATTCTGATACCCGTTTCACATTCCTCTTCAATGGCACACAGCGCTTCAGCAACGTGAATCCAGATGTCAGCCAGTGACAAGCGACGTTACATAATGACGTCGGGTTTCCGACAGTATATTGCAGGATGTTTTTAACGTTATCCTACAGACGTTGCGGTATATTCGTCAATCCAGTAGAAAAGGCAATTATTATAAAAGTGTTGTTTGTGTTAAATACAAAAACCTGAATAAGTACATAAGCATGTAACTTATATCCCTGAAAGCTAGCAGATTTCTTATGCTTGTTGTTTTCTGCAGGTCAGAATCAAAAATGTTTTATAAAGATCAAACGGTAATTTTGTGCGCTAGAATCTAACAAATAGCAATATTACTGAAAATGTACAAAAGTCTGAATGCATTTTAATGCATTACGAAGAGCGTCCTAGCAACTATTTGTTCCAACTTTGTCTCAAATTGGTAGGTTGGCCAGATGAAAACTGTAGCTTATTCTCATTATCCATGTACATGGTGCATGTATACAGTCAAGATGCATTCACTAAATAACGGACAGACAGACAGGTATGCTTATATCAAACTAATTGATCAACCTTACAAAAATAGATAACGCAGTGTTTACTTGACGAAAATTCGGAGACAGGCTACTTCTTTTTTTTTCTGCTCAGCCTGATATTATGTGAAAGAATTGAAAAATATAATTGCTGGGACATCTTTCTTAATGCATTAGAGTACCTTCATACCGAAAGACATTTTCAATATTGATGGTTATATTTCAGACTTTTGTGAAGAAGATTATCCTTTGATCTTTTCCTATATAAATCCTTTTTAACGTCAACAAGTCCTGTATTGTGGGATTCGAACTTGTGGGAAACAATATTAAAAAGATAGCTGCTTAATTTCGGAAAGATCCGTCGCATTTTTGGCATGTTATGTATATTTTTATAGTCACTGCAAAGCAGTGGTTATCACCACCTTAGTGTACGTAACAGGAGCCACAAATAAACGACAATATAAAACATGGACATGGTGTCGGGAAAACATTTCGTTTTAAAAAAGAAATTTTGAAAATATTTTATGTACACTTTAAAGTTTAACCTACCTTTAGGTGACTGAATGTCGGCTCCAAACACATTCAGTTATTAATTTTCCATATATCCAAAGTCGTCTGAGTACGCCATTTTTAGTATTGTATTGAAATTTGTCTTTCAAGGGCAAACGTTAAAATTATAACTTAGAGTCTTTTGTCATGCACACACCTGTCGTTTTGTTCCTCCAGCCGTGTAAAGCCATTCAAATTTAAGTATCGCTGATAAATAGAGATCAACCAAGCAAGAAGCGTATTGTGTAATGTTAAGAAATAAGTACTAAGTGGGCACGTTCTAACGTTTCTAAAATCATACAATAATAATAATGATAATGATGATATGAATAAAAATTACTGTAATTGCTTTGGCTTTACAATGCAGTTATGCGTCCAAACGATGTAAATCCCGATGTAAATGGGATGGAAATCAGTGTAGAGAATGATCAGACTGCTCCTAAATGTGTGTTAGGTTATGTGTAGCTGTTGTCGAAAGTACAATGGGCAAGTGCATGTCTCGTTGGTTTCTCCGTG